>OU015490.1:227352053-227737053 GCA_907164885.2 Dolomedes plantarius | reverse complement strand
GAGCCTTTTCTCAACGTGATATGGACGTTGACTCTTTATACAGCTTGGACGACAATAATGTGCACCCCACATCTTCCAGTTTTAGAAGCGGTTCACCCTACCCTCGCCGCTCCTTGGACTCTACAAGATATGGAACCTTTTCTCGACGTGATATGGACGCTGACTCTTTATACAGCTTGGACGACAATAATGTGCACACCACATCTTCCAGTTTTAGAAGCGGTTCACCCTACCCTCGCCGCTCCTTCTACCGCCGACAGTCGCAATCTCCTGTACGCCGCTCTAGCCAATCTCCCCGCCGACTCAGGGAGGAAAACTAACTCCAGCGACCTGTGCAGGAGGTGAGGCCGCAGATGAAGAAAATACTCCGACGTATACTACCACCAAGTTAAAGAGGAACACCACCTATGTCACAGTAAACGGGCAATGTGTGCAAGCCCTCGTAGATTCAGGTGCTGATTATTCTGTCATATCTGAAGAATTACGCAGAAAATTGAATGCGCCTATGTTTACTGAGAGAGGACCTACATTGAGAACTGCATGCGGAAAACCTGTAGTTGCCTCAGGACGCTGTGTATTAAGAATCAACTTAAATTAGAATGCAAAACCGTTTGAATTTCTTGTTTTCCCGCAGTGCAGCCACCAAATGATACTTGGATGGGACTTTTTTCGCGCCACTGATGCCATCATAGATTGTGGAAATGAAAAGCTTCAACTTGCCGAAATCCTTCCAGAAAACGTGGAGTCAAGTAGTTCAGATTGCTCTTTGTTTGCCACAACAGATTACGTAATTGGAGCAAAGTCAGCAAAGCAAGTAGGCGCTATAAATCCAGTCATTATGGAAGCAGATAAAACTCTAATTATTGGCAACAAACTAATGTGTGAAAGAGAGCTATCTATACCAGCTTCATTTATTAACGTTGAGAAGGGCTGCTGTAATCTATGGGTAACGAATTTCTCTCGACGACCTCAGTTGATACCAAAAGGGATGAATATAGCCAGCTTAATCACTATAGCCGACGACGCCATTTGTTCTCTGAGGGATAGAGATCGAGAAGGTTCCAGGGTACACAAGTCCAGAGAAAGATTAACTCGGGACAAATTAAAAGAAATTGTAGCTGTTGGTGGTCATCGCTAGGTCTGGCATATGTTGAATAAAAAATATTTTGCGTTGAGTATAATGGGTGTGAGTAGTGTTTAAAATTATTAAAATTATTTTTATATACCTCAATAAATTTGTACCTTGCTTGATTCTGTTGAAGCTTTACTTACAATAGTACAACAAACTGTTCTATGAAAATGTTTGTGACGATTCTTAACAAAAGCGACTGATATGTTACCATTTAATTAGAAAACGAATAATACCTAGTTCCAGCGTCAGGTTTTAAGCAAAAATTACTCCGTCTCTCTCTGTAAACTGTCGTAGTTATTCTGTATTTCTGTTTTCAGTACGATACTAAAAGTGAAACTTAGTTAATGTAATAATAATAACTAGCCGCTGCGTGACCAGCCTGGTCACATTAGTTTTATATTTTCTTTTGCAAAACAACTCAACTGAAAGTAACGTAATATGTAAGGAATGTTACCATTACCTGTCATCATAAATCTACTTTGTTAAGGGGTATTCTCTAGAAGGCTTATTCTAAAACAACGTGATTAAAAAATGTGAATTTCCATTACTTCAGAACAGAGTTAAAGATACGACTGATAGAGAACTAACACCAATTATTTTTAAAATTACATCCCTCTCTGTATGTACTATTTTTCAAAATTGAGATATATACACTTTATCATTGAAAGTTTAGATATCTCTAAGTTTACATCAAATAAGAAATTGTTGGGGAAAAATGTCTTAACTTAAAAAATGGGGTAAGAATTCAGCGAGTACTGAAATATAGTCCGGATTACATCACTCTCTGTATGTACTATTGTTCAATATTCCGATATCTACAATTAATCATAGTAACTAATAAATTTTTGGGAAAATTTCATCACTTATATAATGGGGTAAAAATTCATCAAGTACTGAATAAAGCGCAGAAAATTAACTATTACTGGATGTCGGTTGCTACGCCGGCGACGGTTAAGCCTAACCTTACGATCATTTATGATCTCTCTTAATGAATTATTTCCTCGCTTTCCTTCTTCAGACTGTTCCCAATTTTCACTTAATCATGCAGCCCCCTTTCGAGTATTGCTGATTTCAGTGTGTAAATACATGTTGACACGCAGTTGCAAATTGCAGACTACCGCTAATGTTTACTTCTGGTAGTTGCAGCTGTTGCCATTCGGAGTGTAGAAATATCGTCGATTTTTGTGCCGCATACTTACGCGTTTTATATATATAGATTCCAAATAGGAGATTCCTTTATTTTGTGAGATGTATTTCAGGTAATAGATTACTGAATATGAGGTCAGTAGACCGGAAATTCATAACCACCCGTGCATATTGTTGCTGCACTTGGGAATGAAAGTTAGAAAGACTGATAAGGTACTAATCGACTATTCTTATAGAAGATAAAACTTCAGCTTGAGAAGAATATGATTAATATATTAAGGGAAAAACAACTCAAGCTAACATCCTGTACGATTGGTCTAGACTCTAGACCAAGCTATATTTTCTAGTTATATTTTCTAGTTTATTTTATGCATGTCATTTTCATTGTAGAATATGAATATAATGGAATATAATTTGACTTTTTAAAAAACTAGTTGTTGCTTTGTTACATTTAAAATTTTCTGTTTTAAACGATTCATTATGTTGATATTTATTATCAGAAGGAGAGGTGCATAGCTTTAACCTGATTATGAAAGGGGTCCTAGACAGTATTAAGGTTAATAACCAAAGATTTAGTGTGTTATTTCACTTAACCCCTTCGTTCTTGCTCCCGCAAAAATTACGGGGTGAGGATTCGCCTTCTATTTCTGGTGCCAGTGATATTTCCGAGCTGGAGTGTTTAAAAGTAACGCACCCAAAAGATTAATTTACCCTGAAACATTTTAATCTCTTATTTTACATACCAGATGGCAGCACCATTAGAAGAATGTAATTGGAATGGGCTTTTTAAACTAGATGTGTCAGATCAAAAAATAAATGGAATCCTTCGGAAAGAATAAGCCCCTTTTATTCTGTTTTCTTGAAAATTATGTTCCTTAAGGGGTTAAAAGATCACAAAAAACTGAAGTTTGTAGACCAGTGTTTGGATACCAACCTTGACATATTGATACTGCTGTAGTTCTGAACTGTAAGATACCATATGACGACTATTCATACAGGAAAAACTACAGCAGTTTGAGAAGAATATGATAAATAAATAAATGGCAAGCAACAGACAAAAGTAATAATTACAAGATAAAAAGAACTTTTTATATACCCCGTTTTTTAATTTTCTGTTGAATCATATAAACTTGACAATTCTATGTATTAATAAATACTTTTTAAAATTTTTTGATGAATTATCCCATCAACTTGAAAGAAATGATCGGTCTGCACTGTGCACAAAATGCAAGGATGTACCGTGAACCACGCAGTTCTGTACCTCGGAAAAAAACTCTTCGCCAAGGGACAGGCTTACGTCACATTAAGCCGAGATAGATCCTTGGAAGGACTGCGCATCGAAGAGTTTGACTGCTCCAAACTTACTGGAAAGACCTCTTATTTCGCTAAATCACAATTTTAATATTTTCCTATTTAATTATTTTCACTTGTATTTATTTTAATTTTCTCTTCTTTTCTCTCTTAATTGCTCATACCTTCACTAAATTATTTTTTCTAACTTTCTTTTATTTATTTTTAATCACTTTTTAGTCGTTTCCAGTATCCACAGACTTTATAAAATGCTAACTTTTATATATTTTTAAAATTTTTCGCACAATTTTTAATTTAACTACAAACTAAATTCTCATGTATTCTGTTTTCAAAATCGTCAAACGCCGTTATGCAAAAGTGCAATCATTGAATTCGATCCAAGTGCCACATTGCGGAATTTTTGCCTAAAGATGGCTAAAAGTATTAAAAGAATGCATTGTCATAGATAGCATTCTGAGCTATTCTAAAAGTTTCAAATGACTAGCTAGTCGGGAAGTTAGTTAAAAATCGATTGCAAGTTTTGTACTGGACAAACAAGAAAGCGAGTTAATAAAAACTTGGTAAAAATAGCAACAAGATAAGTGTAAAACGAAAGAGGATGTACTGATTGCTTAAAACTCTTGCTTCCCAATATCGGCTACAGAGTTTCCGAGCCAACAGTGCCTCACAAGATCGGAGGTGAGAAATATCCATATTTTGTGGTTTATCAAAATAGGGCAGAAAGGTACAATTTTAAAGTGGCTCAGATATTTAGCCAAGCAGTTATGATCAATAAAAAAGCCGGATCATAGTTACCGAATCACTCCTTGGAAAAGCTGGAATAAATTCACTTATAACAACCCATAGCTTGTTAAATTTCTTATCTATTATTTCTTGATGAAACAGTTCCTTCAATTTCTTCCAGATAAATACCTTTGCAGAATTATATGCGATCGGCCTACGCAACTACAGCACCTCTCTTTGCCAATCCATCCGCGAGCTCATTTGCCGAGAGTTCGCAGCTAACATCCTGTAGAAATGGTCTAAATAACAGGGAATTTAGGTCGTACGGGATTACAAGAAGCAAAATTTCTCTCTGGAACAAAAGTTCAGCTGATAGTACTGTTACGTATCTCTAAATTTCAACCCCCCTCCCCATCTTGGAAGATGCTCGTTGCAAAATTACTTCTCTTAATGGGAAAAAAAAAATTTCAAATAAATGTTCATGTTTAAAGTACCTGAGCTAGAGACACTGCTAATATCACTTTTTACGTCAGTTAAATGCATGCATAATTCATGACAAACATATTTAGACAAATATATAATTCAGACAAGCATAGAATTTCTTCTTTATCCTGTATATACAATAGTTTTAAATTTCAGGTAAAAGTAACAACTGTGAAGTTTGTAAAAGTAACTATAATTCAAAAATTAATGCAACTATGTTTAAGCTTAATGCTTATTAATTTTTATATTTTAAATTTACAATAGACAAAATTATACATTTTTCGCAAAATACAATTTATATAAACTACTTTTGGAAAATTACATAATTAATGCAAACTTTAAATTTCTCCCTTTTAGATAAGACAATTTTGTGTTTATAAATCTTTCGCTGGAGAACATTACATAGGTTAAGTGCAGAAAATTTCTTCTTGGCAAGCTGAATGAGAAATAATTTTATTTATTAACATATTAGAATGATTGTTTTTTTTTGTGTTTTACAATATGGAAAATGTTCATGACAGCATGAAAGAGGGAAAATGGGTTTTTTAGAAAATTTAAAAATTGTATTAGTTGAAAAACTTTTTTATATAGTAACGCTCTTCTGTACTCTAATGAATATTTGCATAACTGAATTTCTGAGTAGGCTATTGCAGAGAAATAATTGTTTGGCATTAACGGATTGGTTATCACTTAGACCAAGCATAGAAACAAAATATTTTACAAAGTAACCATATTTTTCTTGTCGATAGGAAGTCTAGATAAGGCAAATTTTTAATCAAATATATTAGACTTTCATTATTTGTAAGTATTTAATATATTCAGTAACTTATGAAATAAGTTTCAGAATATAAATTGATATGAAACATATTTGTGTATGTTTTACATACAATGAGAAATCTATTAAAAATGCAAATGTCTTACTCCCCTATAATTTTAAAAAGAAAACAAATCTTTCATTAAATATGTCTGGAAGGTATCATGTTGGTATTGGCTACTTTTAACCTGTAGACCGTTGAGACTTCGCCTTTCAGTTCTTCCCCCAGCTTTGGCGATTTCGTTGTGGAAGTGCGTTTAGGAGGATGCGTGTTTTGAAGGAACGTTCGAAGTAACGTTCTCTATTGAACGCGAGTTCAATACAATTAAATTATTTAAATAACAATAAATAGTAAAAAATAAGTAAAATATAATGTTTTTAAGAATACACACACACACACACACACACACACACACATATATATATATATATATATATATATATATATATATTTATATTTATATAATATACAGATCTTTTTGTTCATAAATTTCTTATAATATGACATATTTTAAAGCAAGGTGATATGCTTAATCCCACTTCAAAGTGCTTGCACCCGATAGTCTATTCATTATTTAATCTACTATAGTCTTTTCATCACTTTTGTCATGAAATAAATCTGAATCACTCTAGGAATCACTTGAAATGTCAGTTCCAATAGCCTTTAGCTTTTGAAAACCCAAAACTCCCGCCATTTTATACTGCATGTATTCTCAAAATAATTAACACCCCGTGAAGGAAATCAACGTGCAGAAATTAATACTACGTTTAGAAATTTATGGGTTTAGCAAGAAAACCTGAATTAATATTTTAGTGTTTTGTTATAAGTAAATGTATTTTGGGAACAAGGTCTATTGAAATCACAGTATTTAAGTTCATTCAATCTTAGTTTTCGGAAAAAATCATAAGATTATAATTTTTAGTAATGTATAGAATCCTATTTCTGTTTTATTACCATTAAACCTTAAGTCATAAGTAAAGTTAAGACCCAGTTTTTTCTTTTGATCATGAGTATCTAACCTTTTGACTTTCGTTAGCAGCATACTGAAATTATAATACAGTTAATGTATGTAAGTAGCAAAACTACCTTAATAAGCTTAAAGTTAGTGGGGTATTTTACTTTTTTGCATGCCAAAATGAGATATTATATGGCGAATAAGCAAACAACGCGGATGCACTCCCTTTTATACAGATAATAGGTCTTGCCGTTCATCACCTGTAAACTGATTTTTTCTGCAATGCATGGCTGTCCAAAACGCTGTTTTGCGTAAATGGTTTCTTAGCATTTGTCTAGCAGTGTAGTTAATTGATGCTTAGAGTTAGAAATTTGATACATATCATTGAAAATATAGTGTTAGCTTCCAAAAATATCTGACTTTTAACCTATCATATTAATACATTATATTAAATTCAAAAATGCATATAATCTCTATCTGTGAGCGATATATTTGAGAAGTAGGTAAAAAAGAATACTGACTTTTTAGTGATGAACAGATAAGAATAAATATTTGGTTATGGAAACCGCAAAATATGTTCTATAAATTAGCAATCATATACTGTATTATTGAAGTTCAAGAGAAATATCAATTGAGCAGATTAGACAGAAGTTCGAAATAATCCGATTAGTGAATTTTTATCAGCAGCTAATCTTCGAAACGTACATTAAGCAAACAATTGCATTAAAATGGCCAGCATAAATGGTCATTTTGACAACAGAGTTCTGTAATGGTGGGAAAATACCAAAAGAAACAGAACATAGAGGATAAATGAAGCAAGAGAAACATCGCACATACCCTGAAAAAATAAAATTAAATTAAAAAGTACATAATAACAAAGCATACTATACATAATATAATCTGAATAAATGCTTGAAAAGCCATTATGATCTAATTTTATCCAGTTATTTTATCTCGCAATACATTTACCTCATCTTCTTTTGCTTTGGTTTTTTCAAACATCAATGATTTATTCTTCTTTCCCTTTTTAATATAATCTACTTCCACCCTTCACATTTCTCTTTTTAAGGATGGCAACACTCACTGTTTGTCATTGTGCCATACATTGCATATACTAAGTACGTTTTCATGCTGATCTCTTTATAAAGAAAGCCTTATTGGCTTTTAAAACTCGTAAACAAGTTTTCTAATTGATATTTTGTACTGCAATACTAATGATGTGTTTTCTTCCTAATCATCGTTCATAAGTTATAATGTCATTTCTTAACAAGCAAATATTTTTGTGTAGTTTCATTGATTCCCACAACATAAAGTCCGTAGAACAAAAATTAATTAGCTTCTCCATTCCCAAAGTAAATGAATTAGCTACTCCCATCTGGCACTGTTTCTATAATTGTAAATAGATTTGCTTGGATTTACAGTCCAAAACCATATTAGGGTAGAGGCTTCAAAACTCTCATCTCATTATTTTGTCGTTTCTAAAGCATTTTAACATAGAATGTAGCTTAAAAAAATAAATGAGAGAAACAAGGATGCAATCAATCTCATTAATTCTAATATTGTCGAGTTGAAGCGATTTATCATTTCGTTTTTTTTTCGTTTACAAGATTTACTGGTATTTATTAATTCAGTCCATATAATTATTATCATTTTGAATAAAACGCATGTATATTTTTTAAGTTTATGAATTTCGGGAATTACGAGTAAAAGATACGACTGGACTCAAAATTCACTTAACCCATCTTTTTATTAATACATGATTTTTCATCAGCTAGTTCAAACAAATATCCCCGAGGTTGCAAACAAATTGTTAAATAACTTTTTGTATCTCGAAAATTTATGTTTTAGGAATTTTAATGTCTACTTTCAGAAAAAAATGTTAAATTTAGATTATCAATAAAAATTGTAATAGTTTCACTACGAAAATTAAAGTTTCCACGAATCATCAATTTTGCAGTTGATTTTAAAAGTGCAGATATTTGAGCCCTCTGAAATGTTGCTTAATAACTAAAGACATTCGTAACTTTGATAAAAATTAAAACTTGTATGTTTTTAGCGTTTAGTACATTACTAGCTTTGTGGTAAATTAACATAAAAAAATTTCTTATATAAGTTTGTACGTATTTTAAAAGAAACTTAGTTCCAATAATGCAGTAAGCATATCAGCAGAAACTTGGACCTATCGAAAAATTTATAATTTTTTTTAATAATGAGCACAAAAAAACTTCATTTAAATTTAATGACTTCACAAGAATTTTTAATTGATTGTTCAGAAAATATAAGAAATTCAAGACTTTCATATCATTATTGATGGAAACCTTTTGAAATTTAACAATTTTTAATATTTATCAAATGTAAAACCATGTATTTTTATGTCATTTAGTTTCACTGAAATTTTAAGTCTCTTGTTTTGAAGTATTGGAGAACACGTGGTTTAAGGGCCTACTGACCAAATAAAATAAGTTTTTCTGAAATCTTACTTTAAACATTAATTTTTAACGCTATATGAAATATAATACACTGTGTATAAAATAATTCGAACGACTACCGTCAACTGGGGAAACTTTGGCATTTTGAGGGGAAACTTTGGCCCAACAAACCTATTATAATATACCTATTTACCTATATACGTATATACCTATATACCTATATACCTATATACATATATACCTATATACGTATATACCTATATACCTATTTACGTATGTACCTATATACCTATATAGTTATAATACTTATTATATATAACCCACCTACTTTGCAATAAATAGGTAATAATCACTCTGCTTTGTCTAGCTACAGAATATACAATCTTTTTTCGTTTGTTGGGCCAGTTACTCGCAAAGGACAAAGTTACCCCAGTTGACAGTATACACTATGAAATAGAATTTTTTTATTGAAAATAACTTTTTCATCAATTACTGAGCTCGTATTTCATCAGAAAAGTGTTAAAATGGTCCTTGAAATAAAAAAAAAATCCTCTGAGTATAGCGACAAAAATGGAAACCAGAAGTATTAAAATATTTTATCTTTTATAATGTGTTTTACATCGTTAATTTCATTTACGATACAAAATAAATTTTAAAAAGCAAGCTGGGACTTCCATAAAATTCTGTTTTTACAGAATTAGTCATCAAAAATGCTTAAATTTTCTTTTTCTCTTTCATTTTTTTTAACCGAGCTATAGTTGTAAAAGAATGAATGAAATTACTTCAATGAAAAACATATTAATGTTTTAAGACGTTATTTAAAATACATGATTAAAGTACTTAGTTTTCAATTTTTTACACAAATTTAATATAATTTGAATGGTAATAACTGTTAAAAAAAATTATCTTTAACCAATTAACAATCCTGTAAATTCTTCTTGAGTAATAACTGCTTTCTTTAGACCAAGGGGAAAATATACGCAAATTTTCAATCCCAAAATAATCCCTAAAACTAAATTTTGATCAGAACTTTTTTTTCCTCTCTTTCATCCAAATATATATTTTTTTAGATATACGAAGTAATTAATAAAATGAAAATTTAATATTCTGGGTGTTTACTTGGATGGATTATGACAAGCAATTAAAAAGCAAAAAGAAATTGTAAACCCTTAAATTCTTTATTTTTACCATTAAACCCGTAAAACCCATTACTTTTTTCTTTATAATTAAAGAAATTATACAAATCTTTATTTATTTAATTTGTTAAGGTTGACAGGAAAAGAGACGTTGAACAGAATAAAATAAGTTGTTTGATATACATTAACAATTTATGTACATTATTCCAAAACATTTTTTTTCAGCAAAATAGCTCTAAGCCGAAGGGAGAGAAACAAAATTTTCCTTTCTCTTGAAAAAACGTTACTTTTGAAAGATGTCAACTCTACGAACAGTGTTATTAGAAAACGGTAAATTATTTTTTTGAGCTGAGACCTGTTACATCTCGACATAATGAGTAGTGATTATTTCAATGTTTTGATTTTTCAAAGGCATTAAGGGATTCAAATATTCATTAAATTACCTTATAAACATAAATTTCCGTTCAAGATAGACATTTACTGGATTTCTTTAAAATCAAGATTATGATTATTCCTGCGGGAAGCATAGTCATAGAAAATGCTAAACAGTGTTACGTACATCTAAACTTATTAAGGGGACTAGGAACCTTCAACCTCGAATATTTTAAATTTCAGTTTTTATCTCTATATACAGAATGAGAATAATTTCTATTATTTTTACTACATTAAAAACCTTTAGAATTCAAAATAATAACTTTTGGCAGAATAATGTTTAAAAAAGTCTTTCAAACATGCCAGCCTTTTAGAAAATACTACATGTGTATTCCTAATCAGTTTAAAATCTTAATTATTTTAATGTAAGTTTACCGTATATATAAATAAATAAATAAATATATATATATATATATATATATATATATATATATATATATATATATATATATATATATATATTCTGTCACAAAAAATATATGCACCCAGAAGGAAACGAGCTACTATCACGAATCTTAACATATATGTAGTGTATGAGGAGATAGACAAATGGTTACAAATTCTGAAGAACAGACAGCCTCCACACGCCTCCCACGCATGTAGAACCGCCTCCACATGCGTATACGCTGGTCATCAGCTATGAGACTGAATCGGGATTCATCGCTGAATATCACACGTCTCCCGTCGGTCACACTCCAGCTCGTCCGAGTCGGCAAAAATCCAATCGACACTGCCTATGATGTGGGGTCAGTGGTAGGATCTTAATGGACGTCGGCTCCTTGTGCCTCGGCCAGTCGTCTCCGAAAACTTTCCCTTGATACCACCGAATGTCTGGTAGCTTGTAAAGTGCGTCGAACCGATTCTAGCGACGTTGTTTGTGCGGTCGTGGTCGCTCTTATGATTGCGCGATCCTCGCGCGCATTTGTGTTCTTGGGACGCCCTGACCCTCCGCGACGGTAGACTATCCCTTCCGTGATTTATTGTTGCCAACACCGAGCAACTATCATATCGCTCCGACCAAGGTGGCGGCCGATACGCCCGTTCGACGAACCTGCTTCTTTGAAGCCTACTATAGGCCCTCTCTCAAAGTTCGACAATTGTTCGTATTGTCGCCGGTTACGTCTCTGAGGCATCCCTAGTCACAATAACGTCTACCCAAGTTAACAGATTTGTTTGAAGAACCATGTGGCACGAGCAATCATGCTTTTAAACTCTCCCAGCTGCTTATCTCATATGCGCATAGCGCGCTTACCCTGGTTTCATTGGCGTCAAAATTTTAATCATTTGCATATCTCTTACCAGACTACATTCCTGCCAAGTTTCGTGATAGTAGCTCGATATCTTATGAGTGCATATATTTTTTTGTATATATAAACATAATTGTAAATTTTTGTCCATGAATCTAAAGTCACAAATAATATATTTTTTCAGTCTACCCGTGATTTTTTTTATATATATATTTTATTTCATGGTCTATAAATTAGAAAAATATTTGTAGTTTCAAGAATTTTACACAGTTTTGTGGCAACCACTTCAATTTACAATTCTGAGAAATTCGGAAAAAATCAGTCGATTGTAAATGCTAAAAAAGAGCATTTAGAAAATTCTTAAATTTTTTAACAATTTTTTAAAAACAGGTCTTAATCGTCGACAAAATACTTATTTGGGAATTATAAGTTTCTTCAGTATTGTAGAAAAAATATCAATTATTCTCAAAATCTTTATAGAGTATAATATTGAAAATTAAATAATATTGAGTTCGAAAGTCCCCTCTATACTTAATAATCCATAACAAACGTCACATTAATTGATTGAAATATTGATTAAATTATCTTCTAAAAAAATTTTGGCGCAAGAGAGTAACTTTCTTGAATTCTGCAAATCCAATATAAAGATTTTTCCTACGGGTTATGGGAAATATACTCAGAGAATACAGTAAACATTGTAAGTTATATCAAAAGTCATTAATAATCCCAAATAAGACTCACACGAATGGATTGAAATGCTGATTAAATTATCTAACAAACACAAATTTCTGTGAGAAATTGAAATGTATTTGAACGTTTTAAAACCCGCTTCCTGATATTCCCTACGAGATAGGGATGTATAGTCACATAAAATACTATTTAACGTTAACTATATTAAAACTTATTTATAATTCACAATCAGTGTTACATTGACTGATTGACATCTTGATTAAATTATCTTTTAATTATCACTTTTATGTGGAATAAAATGCTCTCTTCATTTTTTTAAAACAGTTTATGGAATGTACAGTCATAGAAAACAGTAATTAAATACAGCAAAACTAAATAATAATTTATCTAATAGTTGCCGTGTTCTGCGTAACGATCTGTCAAGTAACGCTTCCGGAGCGACCGCTTCATAAAAATATCAGCCTATATTAATCTCACGTGCAAAAATACAATAATAAACAGAAATTAAAACCACCAAAATCGTTTGTTTAACAAATTTGTAGGTTAAGTTAATTGTTATTCAATGCACGTAGCTTTAAAATTTGTGAAAATAAAAACAAACAGTTCTGAAACGCGATTGCAAAGCTGCCTACAGGATCAAATTATTGAATGCACGTGTATACATCATTAAAATTCATGAAAAAAAAATTCTGAAACGTCATTGCAGCGCTACCTCCCGGATCCAATTGTGTACCTAAACTAACCAAAGATCAACAACAAGACATAAATAAATAAATTAATTGAAAAAACATTTTCTATCGAATCAAATTGATAAAATTTATATAGTCTGAAATTGTTAATTTCATTGTAATAGAATGGTTGAACTAACAGATGAAATTGTTAATTTATGTATTTTATTTTTCCTTAATATATTTATTCATAGCCTATTTATACATATATATATAGCATAATATATAATATATGTACATTACATTGAAATACACGTGCAAAAATATTTTTGCACGTGAGTAATTTTTATGATTTTTTAAATGAACGCACGCATCTTTGTATATGACTTTCAGTTGTTTACTGCAATTGTTAATGTTTTTGAGCTATAATTGAATGCGTTTACTTTTGTACATAACTATTGAAAGTAATTAGTTAATGTTAATTGTAAGAATTTCAATTGTAACTGAATACTTGGCTTAATTACTCGGTGGTATATTATATATTTAATCTATTTCTATAAATTAATTAATCTAATAGTTGCTGTGTTCCGTGTAACGATCTGTCAAGTAACGACGTAACTTACGTAACCTACAAAATCGTTTTACCACCAACATTTGTTAATTTTAATTAAACAATTTAAAATTAACAATTCAGACTGAAAACATTCAAGTAAATTTAAATGTTCTAAATTGCAACACGTTGGATTGCAAAACAGATAATATTACTAACATCGTAATACATGTATAATGCTTTACGAAACATCGGTATGAACAAAAGAACAATTTTAAGCAAATAAATATTCAATTAAACACAATTAAAATGCTAAATTCTGTTACATAGCTTGAAATTTGCATCCAAATATAATTATTCCGACATTACGAAATAAAAAAAAATAAAAAATAAAAAAAAAGGCTGGCCTATGTGTCATACCATTTAAATAAGAAATCGAGTAGAATAGAAACCGTTATAAAAGTACTTTTAAAAGTAAATATTAAACAGAAATTAAAACACTATCATCGAATAGAATGCTTTACGAAACATCACATGAAAGCCACATGTGCTGGAAATTTAGAAATATTCATTTCTACCGTACACAGTTTTGAACATATCACTACGCATGCGTCGAGTTTGCAACTTTATCGAATTAAATTATAAATTCAATGAATAACAAATGATTTTTTTAATTGGTTTACTGCGCTATCTAGATAGTACAAAAAAAGTAAATATCTTTTACATATCACTATTTATTTAGTATTTACCGTTCAAAAGTATCTGCACGGTAGTGTGCTTTTCAAAACAAATACCTAATGTAACCATAAAATTTCTTACATTTTTTTAAAGTGTTTAATTGAATATTTTTAAATTGCCAGCACACGTGGCTTTCATGTGCTCACATGTGGCTTTCATATGATTTTTCGTAAAGCATATTATTACAATGATAGTGTTTTTAATTTATGCTTATTATTGTATTTTTAATATTACTTTTAATATTACTTTTATAACGATATGTATTCTATTTCGATTTCTTATTTAATGTAACAATTTAATTTAATTCAATTTTAATTTAACAATTTAAAATTAACAAATCAGACTGAAAACATTCAAGTAAATTTAAATGTTCTAATTTGCAACACGTTGAATTGCAAAGCAGATAATATTCTGTAAAAATTTCTAATATTTCAATTACAATTTTTCAATTTTATTTTTGCTTAATATATTTGTACATAGCCTATTTATACATATATATAGCATAATATATAATATATGTACGTTAAGTTATAACCAACTAATTCTAGAATTTTAATTGAAACTAAATACTTGGCTTAATTTCTCCGTGGTATTATATATTTAATCTATTACTATAAATTATTAAATCTAAGAGTTGCCGTGTTCTGTGTAACGATCTGTCAAGTGACGCTTCAGGAGCGACCGCTTCATAAATATATCAGCCTATATTAGTCTCACGTGCAAAAATACAATAATAAACAGAAATGTTAATTATTTTACTCGGTGGTAGTATATATTTAATCTATAACTATAAATTAATTCCTCCAATAGTTGCCGTGTCCTGTGTATGTATCTGTCATGTAGCGCTTCCGGAGCGACCGCTTCATAAATAAATCAGCCTATGGCATCCATTTTGTTTTATGAGTTAGGCTTAACAAGTTAAAAGTATCGTTCAAAAAGATTATTTGTTATCTAAACCCAAATAATTTTAATTAAAACAACGTAATATCGACACAAATCAACTTTATTTCGATTTTTAGACGACTGTAATACAAGTATTAATTTTATATACTACTCAGAACTTGAAAATGTAAACACGAGTGAGTCATTGATTCACCGTGATTCATTCATCATCGTTAATTTAAGAAAAATTGAATCAGAGAATCTTCTTCACAATGAAACAGTGTTTCATTACATTATTATTTTAATATATATATTTATATTTTAACCATATAATATATATATATATATATATATATATATATATATATAAAATTTAACCAGATATTACAATAATGTCAAATTTAGTATTTTCGGAAAGTTGCAATCTCGACGCATGCGTAGTGATACGTTCAAAACTGTCTGCACGGTAGAAATGAATATTTCTAAATTGCCAACACACGTGGCTTTCATGTGATTTTTCATAAAGCATTCTATTCGATGATAATGTTTTAATTTCTGTTTAATATTTACTTTTAATAGTACTTTTATAACGGTTTGTATTCTATTCGATTTCTTATTTAAAAGGTGTGACGTACCATATTGGCCAGATTTTTATAATTATTTTTTTTAATTTCAAAATGTCTGAATGATTATATTTGGATGTAAATTTTAAGCTAACTAACTGAATTTAATATTTTAATTGTGTTTAATTGAATATTTATTTGCTTAAAATTGTTCTTTTTCTCATACCGATTTTTCGTAAAGCATTCTATTACGATAATAGTGTTTCTAATTTATGTTTATTGTATTTTTGCATGTAAGTAATTTGTTTAATTTTTTCTCTGATTTTCTTTAGTTTATATATTTTATTTTTGCTTGATATATTTATACATAGCATTTTTATTTATGCATATAGCGTAATACATGAATATATATTATATTTATATTAAATTGAAATAGATTGAATTAGATATTTCAATCAAATTTAATCAATTCATATCAAATTTATACATAGCATATTTATAGCATATTAGTTAGATTGCATACATAGCATATTAGTTAGATTTTGCAAGTTGGATTTATAAATCAGCGGTAAGCATGATTTTCCAAGAAGAAATTCGTTTTTTTATTATAAACTCGGATTATAACATCTGGGATATTACAACATTTTTAATGATAATATCGGATTAAAAAACATCTAATATTCTGTAAAAATTTCTAATATTTTAACAAGGATATGAACCTTTTTTTTATTGGAACTGTTAAATTATTTACCTTCAAGTTTTGACGGGTACTATCTAGTTCATGATAAGAATTACATTAAATGGATTGAATTATTGATTAAATTTTCTTATAATCACAAATGTCAATGTAAGATAGACGGTTACGTCAATGCTTTTAAAACCAGTGTCCAAATTATTTCTACAGGTTATGAAATATATATTTGCAAAATAAAGTAAACAATTTTGAATTCATCAAAACGCATTAATAATGAAAAATACGCATTACATTAAACAACTGAAATATTGATTAAATTATCTTATAAACATAAATTTCATTTAAAGATAGAAATTTACTTCAGTTAGAAACAAAGGTATAGATAAATCCTACGGGATATTTGTAACGGTGAAAAATTGGTGGTGTCACGAATCAGTCTTAATGAAGAAAAGACACCATCTGTAACGGTGCAGTAAGGTGGTACAAGGAAGGAAGGAGGAAGGAATCAGTCTATTACGAAGAATTTTGACGATATTGAAGAGACATCAGTCTATATTATAGATTAATAGTCTGTTGTTGAAAGTTGATGAAGAGGATACCAATCAGTCTTATAGAAGTTGAGGCAACAAATCTAAATTGTAGACTTCTTGAAGTGTCTCGAAGATATCTGGAGGAGTTGGAGAGTTAACAGGGAGAACGGTGAATGTAAATAAAAACGGAAGACTATGGAGAGTTCAATGGTTCCTCAGTACTACAGTAGAAATGATACAATTAATTACATACGGCCGATTCGATCCATGTTGAATAGTGGAATGCGCTGAACACCACCACCAGGAACATCAGACGTGCGTACACCATCTAGACGTGTGTAAATCATCATCGTGCGTAAATCATCGTGCGTAAATCATCTAGACGTGCGTACAAGCAATTACTTGGGAGACTAAAATAATTAAGCAAGTCTTTGTTTAATATAAAAACATATTATAATCATAGAAAATAAAAACTATTTTCAACATATCAAAACTCATGAATAATCCATCATAAGAATTACATTGATGAGTTGAAATACTGAATAATCTATCTTATAAACATAAATTTCGGTGCAAGATAGAAATTTACTTCAATTTCTTTAATCTATTGTGGAAATAAATCCCACAGGATATGGGCTGAATAGTCATAGAAAATACTAAACACTATTAAATATATCAAAACTCATTAATTATACACAAAAAGCATTTAAAACCTAGGACCCTAGTAGCAAGTGTTTCCAAGAAACAGTATCCAAGATTTAAAAATATGAGGAAAATGACTACCATGGAAGACTTAAAATTAATATTTTTATGTTTTTTTAGCTAACAAGAGCGAAAGTTTAATGTCGATGTAGATATTCGTGACCTTAAAATATCATATAATCAAAGTTGAATTATATTAAATTTTAACTTCAAATTGTTGGCAAAAGATACAAGGATAAATAGAGATATATCAATTAAGAATCTAAAACCAGGCGACTCCAAATACATCTGATTTTATCATGAAGCCCATAAACGAGCGTTTAAAATTAATAGCTGTTTCAGATGAAATTCATACTCTCAAATTCATATCGTTCAAAAATGTGGAATGCTGTTTACCAAACGGATAGACATATTACATTTTCATGTTTATTTAATTACCTTCTATGGCCATCCAAACAAAATAAATTTATATGCAGCATCTTAATTAAACGAAATGCAAAATGTGTTTTTATCTGAATGCTGACTGCTATTTCTCCGTTATATCCTTTTTCAAATTATAGATAAATTTGTATTTGCAAATTGTATTATTGAATAAAAACAAGATAATATAGGCCTGTCTGTCGCTGTATTTCGGTTTTATATATACAGTAAAATAAGTTTTTGATTTAAATGCATTTCAAAATGCTTTATAATGCAATATATTTTGCTGTCACTTAAATATACTTTAAAATATATTTTATTAATCTAGCAGCATGTGGGAAAATATAGTTAAGTGTCACTATCAGTTCAATAAGATGTTGAACAAGATATATTATTTTTTCGTATCGGAAGATATCTTATAATACTTGCTGACATAAAATATGAAGATATTCTAAATAAATAGCTAGTAATATACAAAGGGGATATGTCTGAAAATACTGCTTTTATTTCTGCTTGTTTTTAATACTGCTTTTAAAGTTTTGTAAAATTGTCACCACAAAAACTGAAATGTCTGTCTTTCAGACAAACTAATTAAGGAATTCAACGTTCATAAAAAGTGTGTGTTTCAGCATTACTCTTCATGTGATTGTCGGAACTAGCGTAACGGCCAAAATTAAAATTCCATTAAATTTTGCATGAATTTTATAATAACTGGTTTGTTAAGATCCTATACACCGTAGAAGACCAAACAAAAGCTACAGGGGTTCGTTTTTTTTTTTTCATTTTCTTCAACAGGATGCGGCATAGTGGACTCCCACATTTCTGAAGGTCATTGGTAAAGGAGTGGTGTCAACTATTCGGGCGGTTTTTTATTTGCCAGTAGACACCATGAGCTGGACCGGTGAACATCGTGGTTTCGTTGCCGAGGCATTCTTTAAAAACAAAGATTCTGTAACCGCGACACTGAGGACATTTGGGACGCGCTTCGGTCTGTATGCAGTTGATGCCGTTTCTGATCGAAAATCAATCCTGGGTCGAAACAAACAATGCGATTTGATTCAAACTGGAGAAAAAGTGGGTCTGCATTAAAGAAACCAAGTAGTCATCCTTGGAAAATTAGAACACGGTTAAATTCATAACGAGTCTATGAGACAGAAATTCATGAAGTTGCCGCCATTCCAACACAGTGATGAAAACTTTTACAAAACGGCTTCGGAAATGCATCTCAAATAACGGGCGCCACCTGAGTGATGTTATTTTCAAAATCCAGAGAAAAAAAAAACTTATAAGTACATTTCGAAAATATAAACTTTTTTCTGTAAATAGTTTTGTTAATTTTTATTACCCTTTGAAATGTGGTAGTGCATTATGCCGCAATCTTTATTTAACTACGTTTTGTACTCATGAATTTTAATCCTTTCCAGGATAATACTTTTTTTTCCTGAATCTTTTTTATTAAATAATTTACTTTGCCTTTAAAAAATAATATAAGTTTTCCAACGGCACACTTGAATAATTGAATGTCATGTAAGAAAGCAACTACTAAAATATTCAAACTTCATGAAATCTTTGCGTTTTTTATTCATTTAAACTTTCATGAGCTTTGGAGGTTCAGAAGGATTGTAAGGGTTTTTGAAGAGAAGAACTTTGTTTGAGAAGGTTTTGGAAAGGCCAACAGAGATTTGTAAGGTCGACTTCTGTGACCCCTCTTAACTGATCAAGTGTTCAAATTTAGTATATATGTGTACATTGTACTACAATGATACTAAGAAAATTATTATTATTAATATTGTTATTATTATTATTATTATTATTATTAAAGCAATAACACTTATACATATATACACTATCTGAATACCCATGCTTCACTACGAATTATATTCAAATTAAATGAAATGGTCAATGTATGCAATTAATTGCAATACATATATATATATATGTAACATACTGGACAACCCAAGGAAAGAATGGGCGTCCAGCACATCACGGGGAATGAAGAGTAGTCGTGGCTATAATAATAATCGACGCAGCAAGTTACAGCATTATACTAGTTTTTATTTCGTCTGAAATACGTCTTCCCAAGTCAGTTACATGATCAAAAAAGCGTTACATGTACCGTTCATGTGGTTTATATAAACATTGTCATGTGATCATCATCGCGATTAGGGATTTGCTGTTGTCGATAAGTCACATGTGGTTTTATATAATCTGCGCAGAGCTTATCTAAAATATTGGGGACGCCGCGCCTATTTGAAAAAGGACGCCATTTAATATTTTCTCTCGAGGTTATTAGAGTTTAGAATCAAAAGCGAAATTTAGCTCGTACGCCCAAGGGAATTTAGAATAATGTTAGATTTTAAAATGGTATGGGGTTTTTAATGTTATATATATATATATATATATATATATATATATATATATATATATACAGAGAGAGAGAGAGAAATGGTGTAGAAGAAGAAAATATTGAAATTAAATCTAATAGAACATACTAAAGAATATAGTAGAGTTCATATAGTGCAGTTTGAAGAACATTTCTTTTACTGTTATTTTAATATATTTTTGGATGTCCAATCGTCTGCCGTATTAGATAGAAAAAAATTGTCAATTTATTTTGTTGTTATGCACGTAACGCAAGATTAATTTAAAGTATCATAAAAAGAAAAGAAACCAGTAATCGGCATTTAATAATTAAAATTCTAAAATTAATCTTTAAAGAAAATCACCAGAAATCAGAAAGGGAGGTAAAGCTTAGAAAAAGATTTCATTTTAAAGGAAATTTTATGATCTTTCTCATGATGTAAATTTTATAACTCTCAGATTTTTATTTTAAATGCAAAATTTAAAGAATGTTACAATAAAAGCTTACAAATTTAATTTAAAAAATCTAAGAAGAATTTTTCAAAAATCTTTCTTAGTGCACCCTTACACTATAAGAAGAATCGCCATGCAAACTTTCCACCCTTTAAGTCCAGAGATTTGGTCTGTGCGTTATCAGTCACTCAGTCAGTCAGTCAGTTACGGAACTGTTTTATATATTAAAACTATTATATGCCACTATAATACAACATACAAACAGAAGAAACAAAACTCAAAACAAAATTGCATATAGAAATCGTGGGGCGGAAACAACAGTCTAATTGGGATGATATGCATTCATGCTCATCAGTTCCCTGGCCTCCCAATATCTGCCATAAAAACAGTTACTTGATAATGCGGAGCACAGTGGAAAATGGTGTGCATCCATTGCCACTTCCATACCACAAACAGTATATATTTGGCATTCGAGAATACCTAACCCGAAAAGGTATTTAGGGTAACAGTCGTGTCCCGTAGTAAGTCGAAAATTAGCAACACTTGTCATTCTTGGTACTGAGAGGATATGTAATATTGCATCTGTCCATTCCTTATTTAGTATAGCTCTTAATTTTCTAATTTCATACCGAGAATTCATTTTTCTCTTTATAATTCTCTATGCTGAAATGAAGGGGATTTCCGTAACCGATGTTTCTGCTATCTGAGTCCCTTTTTTGACTAGTTGGTCATCCATTTCATTCCCGTGGTCTCCACATTGGGATGGGATTAAATGTAAACTGATTAATAGTAAAGTATTAATTTACGCTTGATCATAACCGAAGAGGACAGAGATTCCAAGACAATATTGTCTTTGCAAAATATTAACAACTATTCTAATTTTTTCGATGAGAAAGTGTGATGTACAAGGTGCGTCATAATGGAATCCTACGTTTCAAAGAGTAATAAAAAACTAACGAAACAATTTACAGAATAAAACTTTATATTTTTGAAAAACACTCATATTCTAGTTGTTCTCCAGGAGGTTTTGAAAATAGCACCATGCATGGTGCCCGATATTTGTGATACCGTTCTCTAAAGTTTTCCATCACTGTATCCCATCTATGACTCAAAACACTCATCACTGTCTCAAGTATCCCATCACTGTCTACAACATCTCAAAGTTGTCCATCAAGTATATTAACAGGCCTACATGTTATGAACATATGCAATATTATCATATTTTATCATAATTTTATCAGAAGAAAAATACATATTATTTAAATTCACGATTATAAATTAAATAAATTTAATATTTGAGAAACTGATTATTCATTATTATTAAAGAATACCGTATAAAAGTCCTTCTATTATCTTTATAAAAGAATTAAATACCTTCCATCTTAGATAAAGAGCATGACCGCAATTCTTTCTTGTATGAATATTTTACGCCCAGTTAACGAACTTTGTTACGAAAATATACACACTTTAGTGAAAGAATATTTTTAGGGTTTAATAAAGTATAGCGTACATTCTTTTTGAGGTTTATTGATGCAGCAATTACGGAAAATTGGGATGAGCAATAAAAAGCCCTTTTCCCTCATAAGTAATAATTATAGGAGGAGAAGTAATAAATCAACGTCGAGGCATAAAATATCTTTACTCGTACTTCTGACAATCTAAGTTTTTTTATGAAATCGATTGACTGTATGAAAAGCATTAAAGTTTTGTAAACGACAAAGACACTTTTATCGTCATCAAATTACACTGAGGTGTATAGTAGTACAAATAAATATTCGTGCTATTCCAAAAACACGTCATATATATATATATATATATATATATATATATATATATATATATATATATATATATATATATATATATATATATATATATATATATATATATATATATATGTATATATATATATATATATATATATATATATATATATATATATACATACATATATATATGTGTGTGTGTGTGTGTGTGTGTGTGTGTGTGTGTGTGTGTGTGCGTGTGTGTATTTATCTGTATATGTATTTTTATATATATATATATATATATATATATATATATATATATATATATATATATATATATATATATATATTTATATGCATATATATATATATATATATATATACTAGTATAGTCAATAAGTTCAGGGTCTACCCTCCCCCCTCATGCCCGGTGTGTGTTGGAACCGAAATAACGACGTGGTTTGCAAGTCTGGTTATCTGCGTACGCTTGAGACGTCACACTACGCTCCGCACAACTGCTAAGGCGCGCAGCTCACCATTTGGCTGCAGACTGTCAGCCTATCATGTCGATGTAGCAAAATGTCCTTTTTGGAGCAACGTTCCAACATTAAATTCTGCTACAAATTAGGAAAAACCACTGCAGAAACTTTACGGTTACTGCAAAAAGCGTATGGAGACGAAGCTATGTGCAGATCGAAAGTTTTCAAATGGTACAGCATGTTTAAAAATGGGAGAGACGCTGTTGTAGATGATCCGTGCAGTGGGTGGCCAGTGACCCCACAAACGGAGGCGCACATCCAACGGGTAGGAGAAGTAGTTGTTTGGTTGTTTGAAGTTTATTGGCGCAAGGTCCAGAAAGGACAAGCTGCGCCAAACACAAGGTAACATCGTCAACAAATGGCATGTACATGTTCTTCGTCGTCTCCGGGAGGCAATCCGTGGTAAACGTCCACACGTTTGGAAATCCAACATGTGGATGTCGTTGCATGACAATGTCCCGGCTCACCGATCCCTGATGATGCAACAAGCCCTTGCTAAACACGGCACCACAGTTCTACCACATCCCCCGTATTCCCAAGACCACGCTCCTTGCGATTTCTACCTGTTCCCGAAACTCAAAGATCTCATCAAGGGCAAGCGGTATGCAAATGCCGAAGAAGTGATGGCAACAGCGAGAACCGCTTTACGACAGCTCTCACGCAACGGTTTCCAAGACTGTTTCCAGAAGTTGTATCAACGCTGGCAGAAGTGTATTGTTGCGGAAGGACATTATTTTGAAGGTGATTGTGTTCAGAAGACTTTGTAAGTGTATTCGTTATTGTAGTAAATAAAGTCCCCAAATTTATTGACTGTACAAGTATATACATATATATAAAGAATCTTTTTTGAGAAAGGGAAATAGCTAAAATAATTTAAAGGGGGCTTCAAAGCAAATCTAAATTGTGGCGATAAACGTCACTATTTTTCACATTGCGAAACGCGCAACGGAGCTAAAAATAGAATCATAATTGATTTTAGGAAAGACAAGTCTTAGCCTGATCTTCGATGCTGTGACGAATTAAAATAATTCGCACAATTAAAATATCCGCTGCACACATTGAATATGTCGCAGCTGACCAACACGCTCCCATTATACGTATAGCAGGTGAGGATAACCTGGAACGTGAAGCAACACAAAGCTGTTTGCAAACTGTGACATCTAGGCGGAACAGGAATTCGGCACGGCGCGCCAGATTAATGACGCAGGACCACCCGGGAAGCCGGGAAGTCACGATAATTGCAGCTTGCTTTCCAGCAAATCAAAAGTCTCAAAATGACATCACCATTAGAAGATGCAATGAGAGACGAGTTCTCTGGACGGAGCGCAAAATTCCAAAATTAGACGAGAGAGCTAAAGACAGTTAGTTAGCGATCTGCTGAGCTGTAAGAGAATACTCCGACCATCCAGGGTCGAAAAAGGCTATACGCGGACTTGTGAAGTCGGCGGTTTATTTCTGACGAAGAGAATTTTTAGCTTCAGCTAGGAAGCTTAGTTAGATTTTGACGAGATCTCAAGACGAGCACATCCGTCACGATCATCCTGACCTTATAAATTGCCCCGCAGTCATCCGCCCTGCAGGAAGCGAAAATCGAGGGACTTGCTGAAAACATATTATTGAATTAGAGGAACTTCATCTGGTAACTCATTCTAACGGACTCCGTAGCCATCTTAGAGGACTATCATTAATCTTGTAACTGACTACTGAGCATCAATCTCCCAATTTTCTCCTCTGAATTGTAATAAATTCGTCTATTTTAAATTGGCTGTGGCTTATGTTGATTCGATTGCTATCTCGATCAATGCGTTACAGTGCATACGTCATGGGTTTTTGCACAGACATGAAACAAAGAGTAATTGCCTGTTCACATACGAGTCCGTTGCGTTGTGTTAAGGAAAAGATGACGTTGAGACGAAAATAAACCAATCATATGTCTCCAAACGATTAGCAATGTAATTTTTAACGCCTATGATTGGTTTATTTTCTTCTCAACGTCATGATTTCCTTAACGCAACGCAACGGACTCCTATGGGAACAGGCCCTTAGTTAAGTAGACCGGGATTTAGATTCGTCAATAACGGGCAAGCGGTGAGACGCTTCGCGTTTAGAAATGGCGAGCGTTAGGCTGTGTGATAAATTGGGGAGGTGGTTTCGCAAACTTTAATGAAATAAATGTAACTAAGTAAATGGATATGGTTGTACGTCTTGAATGTTTGGTCTGCATTACTAAGACGCCAAGGACTTATCTAACAAAGAAGACTGCAAAACTATGTTCATACAACTACCGGGAATCAACACTCATCATATATATATATATATATATATATATATATATATATATATATATATATATATATATATATATATATATATATATATATATATATATATATATATACATATATATGTATATATGTATATATATATATATATATATATATACATATATATGTATATATGTATATATACGCAACATAGCTCTATAACATAGAGGAAAACAATGTACATTTTATAAGGCATACAGGAGAAAGTACTTAGTGTCCTGTCTACCCCATATCCAAACGCGAAGTGAGCGGGGTGTTGAAACTCTCTCTTATTTTTGAAAGTGGTATAAGTTCATTCTTTCATGTATCGAGATATTTAAGGGAATTATTTAACTTACTTTCAAAATATTGGCAAACGTTAATCAATCCGAATGTTGATTTAACACTATACACCTTTTGAATTTAATTATTAAATAATAATATTAAAATTATTTAAAAAAATAAACGTTTTGTAGCTCCAAATGGACTTATTTTTATAGACATTAGCTTCACTAACATGGTTTTTTTAATGTCAGAAATAATAATTTAAATGAAGATATGTAAATTCACGAATAACCAAGTTTATTAAGAAATAATTTTATTTATATTAAAAAGACGATATACATAAAGAAGAGTAAAATATAACTTACCTCGTTTGGGATATGGAAGGGTCTCTTGTAGATCAAACGAAAATGCGAAATATTTATCTGGATTCGTTGATTCTAAGTTTTGATCTTTTAACGTTTTTCTAGCCATTTCTGCGTTACCATGCATGCTATGTTCGTCTAAAAGGCTGCTTTTTTCATTAAGTTTGCTTTAATTTTCATATTTTACAAATCGCATTTTTGACACGTATCTTTATGTGGGTGATGAAAACTTAAAATTATTCTTAAAAATTTTCCTATATATTTGCTCTCTGAGAAATGTTGTATTCTTCTCTTCGACATACAAGTTGTACATTTTTCTTGAGTTCGAATCAGAACTCAGGTATTTTCTGTTTCGATTATTAGAACGCGTGAAATGGCTTTCATAGTGTGGAAATTTTTTTATATGATCTTTTACGGCATCCGCAACTTCCCCATCACTCTTTCAGCATGATCCTTTCATTTTTGCATGTAAGTATTTTCATATTACCTTTGCTTTGAGAGCCCTATGTAGCCTGCCTATCGATACATCAAGTGTTCCTATAAAGAACGTTTTATATACAGCAATGCTTTACTTTTCAATATTTAAAAAAGTATTTATAACTACAATCTCTGGCTGATCCCTATAAGTTTATACCTCGTCTTCTTTTTACTGGCGTACGCTGAGTAGATGCACACAAGAATGTATTTTATTCGTTAAAATCCCCCATTTCCCCACAAAAATTAAAAAGGGATATTCGATCTCTCTGTATAATACGATTCTTGCAAATTTTCACACATTCTTCTAATCATTATTTTTATAATGTGATCGAAAATTTGTAACGTCGTCTACGTCAGTCGTTGAATTAATTAATTCCAAAAGTCTATTCTTCTTCTTCGTTTGTAGCAATCTCGAATTAATACTGCTCAAACTGCTTTCCTCATCCGAGTCAAAAATTCTTCTTTTTCTAATATTGATAAATCTTATTTCTATAGTAAAATAACCTCAAAATTCCCGCAAAAAAATTAATTATTCTTACTTACAAACATCACTATCAGGACAAATTCACATATTATCGTCTTTTTTTATAGGTATGTGAACTCACTGTAACAACTGTATGAAATACCGGGTGGGCAAAAAGTCTGTGTAAACTTTAAAAATTCATAAAAACCGGAATAATAACCAAAATAAAAAAAAGGTTTGCAGGGTTAGCATCGCTAGGTCACGGGTTTTTTTTTTTTTTTTTTTTTTTTTTTTTTTTTTTTTTTTTTTTTTTAAGACAAGAACAAAATAACTCAAAAAACAGCCAACAGATGGCGCTGACTTACACAAGTCAAAGAAAAGATACGCAAATAACGAAAATAATGCTTCTAAATCGTTTATTACAGCAGTAGGTTTTCCACATGACCCCCACCACAGGGGATAAGACATTGCAAGCAAGTCACAATTCCAGAAACGGCAGAGTGCAGAAGGTCCATGACATTTCTCGGCGGATCGAGGAACAATGCTGAACTGGTTGTAGATTAGGAGCACACGTTCTTATAACCATTTCATTTGCATATTACCACAGAATTCGCTCGTACCAGCGCCACCTGTCGGCTGTTTTTAGAGTTATTTTTCTTTCCTGTCTTAAAAAAATCCCGTGACCTAGCGATGCTAACCCTACAAAACTTTTTTTTATTTTGGTTATTTTTCCGGTTTTTATGAATTTTTAAAGTTTATACGGACTTTTTGCCCACCCGGTATTATTTATCTAAAACCTTGATTTTCTGCTTTAATAACAATTATATTTAAATAATACTCACGATGCAATATATTAATATAAGAAACACAAATCAAACAGTACGACTCGCGAAAGAAAACCAAACAAAATCAGTGAAATTACTTCTCGCCAATTCATCAGAACAATAATACCGCTATCTTGTTAACGGTGTTTCATTAAAGACACTAGGACTAGATGAGTAATATCTGCTAACGCATAGTGTGCACTGAAGTCGTAACAATCAATAATGATTGCAATAAGCAAGTTGTTTTAATTATAATCATTAGGAATGGACTTATTTCACTTTCAAAAATGATATTTTTGCGATAACATTTTATAGCAAAAATACTTTTGTTTACTTTATGAAAAAATCGTACTTCATTGAATGTATCATTATAAAAATATCAATAGAAGGTGTCTATACCTTACTAAAATTACCATTAACTCATTTTTTTCATAAGTGGACATATACCACTTTCAAAAAGTAACAGCTTACTATATATATATATATATATATATATATATATATATATATATATATATATGTATGTATGTGTATATATATATATATATATATATATATCATCACGAAGATGTTTAATATTTTACAATGGGCTTTCAAGATATTTCTGAACATTAATTGATTGAACGTTGCTTAAAAATTATTTTTACTTATTGGAGTTTTTCCACGTATACCAAAAAAGGAACGAGGTTACTTCAAAATATTTCCAACAAATTAATCTGTACCTTAAACAGAGCATTAATACACCTGGATAAAGTTTTCAATGACAAGATTAAGTTAAAAGGTTGGGAATTTCTGAACTATTCAATAGTTAAAAAAATAAAGTCCTCCTTTTAAATTCATCGTGGAATTCAGTGTTAATTACATGTGAGTTTTTCACAAGTTTCCTGTAAGCCGTGACCCTTTAGCTCGTAACAATATTACTTGAAAATAAAAGCTGTAAATTTTTACTCCTGCAATATAAGAAGCGTCTATATCAACGAGAAAAATAATTTCTTATTTTAGTTATAAAATGCATTTTTTAAAATTTATGATGTGGATTTTACATACAGATCCTACATTATTTTTCCAGAGATTTATTTAAACGCACTGAAATCAACTTTAAAAAAATTAACTTTTTTTCATAGCTTTTATTAAAATATATTTTACCCGAAGATTTATTATATTTGTTCATAAAATATTAATATACGATAACATAATTAGTCCTCTTAATCAAATTTAATGAAATTTGAACAAAAATAATCAAAGTTATTTTGCAGGAACGTATGGGAATTAATTATTCACAAACACGCAAAACTTTGATACATAGATTTTAATTAAGAGTTTTTTTTTACACTCGGTGAAATTTACTTATACTTAAAATAACTTATCGATAACGGTGAAAACGAATATTTTATTATAATACCATATAATATATATCAACATTTTTGAAGTAAAATTAGGGTGGTAATGAAGTAAAAAAAAAATATTTCAAGGGTTATTAATGAGAGGTACAGTGATTTTATATGAGTACATTGCAATAAGATGGTGTGTATGTTCTGACAATGTTAACAATTTGAAAATAGAGAAACTTCACTTTTTATCAACTTACTTGACATGCAGTAAAACCAGAAAAATGTAACTTTGTTAGAGTTTCTCACTTGAGCACTGGAGATGGGAAACTGAAAGACTGAATCAGTTCTGTATAACTGGAGCAACATTGAACTTATATGAAACCCACGATGATGAAATTTTCAGTTCAGCTACCGTAAATCATGGATCGATTTCTGCCACGTGGAGACCAGTTCATTAGCTGAACACTGTTTACTGGAACTGTATCAAACTTGCAGATAGATCTGGAACCACATCCCAAGGACGAAGCGCAGTAGGTAATTGGCAAGAAGCACTCAGTTAACGATGTAACATTGGGACTTGGAAAATAAAGATTATGTGCCTTTTAGCACTCTAGATGAAGACTGACACCGGACCATTCATGCTGAAGACAAGGAAATTGGCACACACAAAAATTTCTTGAAAAATACCTGTTTATTATATTTCTTCGAAGACTTATAAAATCAAATCACCAGTATTACATCCCCAGCCAGCCCGTGTCATTGAAAATGTCCGAAGACAAAAATTCGAGGAGACACGCTCCAATATTGCATACAGCATTCATCTCGCTAAAAATCGTACTCTTTTATGGAGGGGAAGCAAACGCTTTTCTACCCAAAGCCTGCTCACACAAGCCTAGGTTAATGTCCTTACTCTGATAAAGTGATCCCATTCCTTTTAGTCTAAACAACAAAATAAAGTCTGTAGAAGGGGATAAATAATAGAATAATAAACACTAGCTGTATCAAAGGACTAAATTAAAAGAGAAATTAATTAAACTGCGATTATATCGTTATTATGTTTAGGACACATCGGTGTATGAATTCATGTAAGCTGTTGCAGACGTGGGAAGTCGTTATTTTTGCAGTTAAGTTGAGAAAGCGAATCGCGATGCGAAATTCGAATGAGGGAAACGATTCTATAATTGGAAAATGTAAATATATTTAGCTATTGTAGATATTAACAGTATAATCACTTTAAGCATACAATATGCATCTGGAAAATACACTGCTGGCCACCCAAATTGCAACACCAAGAAAGACAAGAGATATCACAACAAAATTTATTTTGTAGATAACATGTTGACCAAGTATCAAATGATTAAATTTATAGACTTCTTTGAAGTGTGATTCCTGCCAAAATCAGTAGCCAGAGTAGCCACCATTGTTGGAGATCACCGCTGCCACACCCCTCGGCATTGATTCAAAGAGACTTTGGATGAGTTCTTGGGGTACAGCAGACCAAGCAGCTTCCACACGTTGCCAAAGTTGATCTGCTGTGGCAGCTGGGGATGGAATCTGGGTCAATCGTAGAGAAACCATGGACCACATGTTTTCTATCGGCGAAAGATCCGGAGAGCGAAGCGGCCAGTGAAGCAATTCAATCTGGCGATTGACGAAGAACCGTTGGACAATCCGTGCCACGAGTGGTCGTGCATTATCCTGTTGAAATATGGCTGTGGGCAAGCCCTGAAAGTAAGGAAGGAAAACTGGCTCCAACACCTCGGAGATGTAGCGCTGGCTGTTTAAAGTACCGGCAATGCGTACTAGAGGTGTTCGAGAGTGATATCCAATACCGCCCCATACCATAATACCCAGTGCAGGACCAGTGTGGCGGTGCATAACGCAGCTGTTCAGCATGCTCTCTTCACGGTGTCTCCAGACTAGAATGCGACCATCGTGATGTTGCAGACAGAAGCGTGACTCGTCAGTAAAGACAATTTCATTCCATTCTGCCGTCCACATCCTTCTGTCATCACACCATTGGCGGCGGAGACGTCTGTGGTTCTGCGTCAAGGGTAGACAAAGCAATGGACGTCTTGCGGACAGACCACTCTGCTGTAAACGGCGTCGAATGGTACGCGCAGACACTGGATGATGCGTTACAGACTGCATGTGCTGTGCTATGGTTCGTGATGTGACTGAGCGATCCGTCACTGCCATGCGCACAATTTGCCTGTCTTCACGTGAAGTGGTGCGCTGAGGTGGATGCGATCGAACACGCAGGTCCGTCGTACCCTCCTGCACCCAACGATCACATATCCGCATTACAGTTGTTTGGTTTCGTCCAACACGACTACCGATTTCCCTGAAAGATAATCCACAATCTCGGTAGGCCACTATCCTTCCTCTGTCGAACTCGGATACTTGATCAAAAGATGATCGCTGTTTTCGAGGAGGCATAATTGATCGATTTTTTGAAAAAACCACAAGAAAAACACAATTGCCGAACTTGAAATCGTCGAAATCTCCAAGCCTTAAATAGCGCTTTGAAGTGGCGCCATAGGCGCGCGTGATGTGCGTCTGCGCTGAAATTCTAATCATTTGCATATCTCACCTCCGTTAATGCATGTTGTAAATTTCATGTTATTTGCATGTTTCCTTCAGGGTGTTGCATTTACAGTGGCCAGCAGTGTAGTTATATTTAAATTTAATATTAATACAGTTAGCAATTAATTGTTTAATGATGAAATTAATTAAATTAAGTTAATAGCAGTTATAATTAAGTTTTAAATTTTAGAGTAATTAATTTTACATAGTGGCATTATGCCACAATTTTCAACCAATTTAATTGTAAATATAATTGAAAATCCATGAAATAAATGTGAATTTGAGTGATTATTTATAAAGAAATAAAGTATTTCTTTGATACTCAGGTATGAAAAGCATATATTTCGACTACAAGCGTAATACAATGTCTAAAGAAAAACAACAGGAACATTTTCCCTTATTGGAACCTAAATTATGTTAATTTGAATAACTTTGTTTCATGGCGACGACAGATTAAAGGCATTTTTTACTGTAATATATTGATTACGAAAGCGAGCTATAATTTACACGAAAAAGTTAATAAAAGTTTAAACAAAAAAAATAATCGTTGAAAAACGAAATTGCACAATAGGGAGATTTTATCAAAAATGGATTTTTTAGAAATGACTTTCAATCGATTCTTTGAAATTTTAAGCAATCACAGTTGTATGACCGTGGTATATAGACAGGGATATAGATTATCGTAAAAAAAACACAGTTATTATGAAGGACTTCCAAGGTGATTAATGCATGTAAGTCTATTTGATTTATATTCAAATGTTAAGATGATAGAGCTAAAAATTAAAATAAGGGGACTTGGTACCCTTATATTGATGAAAATATCGATTTTTCAATTTTTTCTTAAAAAAATACTTTGACACCTCTAGCATATTGGTACAAAGTTTTGAGATGATCTGACGATTGTAAGTGCATCAAAAATACCTTGCATTATCTCGTCAGCCCTTTAAATGCCACGCCCACTTTAGTATTTACATTCCTTTTACTCTAAAATTTCCTCCCTAAATTACAAATAACCCCAGGGATAACCCAGATAGTCACAAAATAAGAGTAGGGACCTCAATAAATGAAGTATTTCTTCCAAAAATTCTACCAGTATGTCAACGGCTTGCATCTAGCGAACTTCTGGAAATATGTGTACGTTGTGGAACTCAAAATACTGATAATAGTTTGTACACTGTGATTTGGGCAAAGTTCCCTACTGAAATATTTGCTAATAAACAACGTGTAAAACTCTGTAGCAACAGCAGTTTGCGAATTTAATACGGGTACAATGCATACAATAAGAGAAGTACAAAAGACACTAGGAATGAATACAGGTCATTCCCAGAAAAATTTGGTGTTGTATTGCATTCAAGAAAATTTTTGTTTCGGAAAAGGCATAATAATGCAAAGTACCAACTTACCCGTAAATTATAAAAAATGCTATTCGTAAAAGAGAACAGCTATCCAGAAAGAGAGGCGGCGTTACATAATCAGCAGGATGTTTTTAAAATCGTCAATTGTTATGACCGAGGTTTGTGGACTCTGTTGATGAACCATTGCAACTTAAATTTTAAAATTCTTAACGAAACTAATATTTTATGCTATAAATCTTTATTACAAATGTCTTGTAATAATATTTATAAATATTTAAAAGCACTCTAAGAAAGATATTTAAATTGTTATTCCCATTTTTCACCAGTTCTCTCATTATTTCTGTTTGGATAAGTTTTTAATAAAAGCCTCTAATTATAACTAGATGTTCACCTATTCAAAGAAAATGGCTATAATTTTAAAGATATATAAGTAGCAACATAACGACATTAATATTGCGAAAACTGGAACAGGTATATACAGTTTTTTCAGTGCTTAAATCTTTAAATGGATTTTTCTCAGTTTGCTGTTTTTGACGTTTTACTGTGTTTAAAACACGACTACGTCTACAAATATATGTCAAATGACTCCATTATTTTTTTTTGTATGTTTAATATAATGTATTTAATAAAACTAGGGAGGTATTTTACAATATAATTAAAAGAAAAAAAATCGAAATGTTGAGGAAATCATGTTTTTTGCTGCTTTTTTGCCTACACTTGTACATTTTATTTTTTTTCTCAGAAACTGAATCATTATATGTAAAATTGATCCTTAAAACTATAAAGTATAATGTCATAAACATCTAATAAAAAAGAATGTTAGAATTTTGAGAACTAAAGGAGAAAAACAATTTTTAAAATTCTTAAATTTTTTTTTTTAAATTTAAATTACTCAATTTTTACCCACAAAATAGTTTTTTTTCTTGTTAAAATCAGTTTGTTTAAGTATTACCTATAATAATATGTGTATACTATAGGTAAATATACTTCTGCAAAAATATTCCTTCAAAGGGTACCGAGTCCCCTTTTAATCATAGTTCTGTGGAGGAAACAAAACATTTTAAATTTTCATATAATAAGTGTATATTGTCATATTCCTAAAACGGAAAAAAAAAACTGAGGATTCAAAAAATAATAAGAAACTTTCAAAACAGTTTAAAAGTTCCTTAGAAGAAAATTATGGATATCAACTGACTGGTTTACCTTTTATGTAACATTAATAACCTTACAGACTAATACTTGTAAAATCTTTATTTCTTTTCACTTTAGTTTCAAAGTCATTTGACAAGGTATAAAAAAAACATGTTTTAATCATGTTTTCAGATGTTATAGTTAATGATCCACTTTAAAATTTAAGATTTATAATGTCAGGGTAATAAGGATATTTGACATGTTGTTAGGGATATATATGACAACCTTTTAAGTATTCTTGACATGACGTTAAGTATTTTAACTTTTAAACTGTCACTACGCTTCTCTGAAAGGTATTATTCTTTACATGTCTCAGAAGCATGTCACTTTGCAAAGAATTTGCAATGTTAATTTTAATCAGGAGCAAAATTTCTGAACCAATTTAAATAGTTCATTATGATAATATGAAGCTCTACTATTCTTTTACAAAATTAATGAAGATTTTATCAACTGTTAAACATATAATTAATGATATTATCACAATATAAACTTGTGCATTATTATATACATTGAAAGACTTGCTTTTTCTTGTAATGAGGAGGACCCGTTTGTAATTTACTTTTACAATGTTGCACCATTAAATTTATATTACTACAAAGCACTATTATCTCAACTTTCAAAAGTACCAATATTATTACATATATTTAATTACTTGACTTTTCTTGTAATTAGGAGCATGCATTTATAATAAATTTTCCTAATATTGTAATACATAATGTTTACTACTAAAAGGCACTATTATGTCAACATATACAAACACCTGTATTATTACATACCTTTAAAAACTTGCATTAATAATCGATTTTCCTAATATTGTAATACATAATTTTTACTACTAATAGTCACAATTATCTCGACATACACAGACACCTGTATTATTACATTCATTTAAATACTTGCCTTTTCTTTTAATTATGAACAAGCATTCATAATCGATTTTCATACTATTGTGCTGTAAAATTTTTACTAATACTACGCACGGCATACAAAACTAACCATTGCATGACAAACTATATTAAATAATATGTAACTAAATGTATATTTATGAAAAAGACAATCCGGAAAAAGAAATAAATAATTGACTGCGACAGAAATATAGTGTACTCTTATGTTAATATCATAACTCTTAAATGTCTGATTTTAACAGTAAAAATAAATTGTAAATACCATACGAAACTGATTTTTACCTTTGCTTTACAAGAAAGATAAAAAAATATATATATACCTAGCATGAAAAAAGACATACAAACAATTTAAAATAAAAAGGTATACAGTTACATAATCTCATTTGTTGTTCTAAAGTTTTCAGAATGTATCACGTATTAAGACATCATCTTTTCTTATTCCTGATAAAAAACATTAATTGCTAATGGATGATTCCGGTATTTTCTTGAATATGCTTAAAGTTTTAGAAGTAATATGTATCCTAAATAATATGAATTTGTCAATGAGTTTATTATGCTCCCTCTTGAACATAAAAATCGACTGTAGGCTTACTAAAGGAATGGAGGAAAAAGGTGAACATTATGACTTGAAAGAAAAGTAAATATTATCCAAATTACATCTTGCTTAAATAAGGCTTAGTTGTGTTGCTGTTGAAGCACATATAACATGTTTCTCACAACGACTTATGAGATTTATTTTGAAAACAAGCACACACACACACACACACACACATATATATATATATATATATATATATATATATATATATATATATATATATATATATATATATATATATATATATATATACGTAATACGATCCAAAACTTCGGGGAATTGGAGTAAAAGAACTAATTTGAAAAAGTTTATATTAGCGATTCACAACCACATTCAAAGTAAATATTATCCAAAATATTATCAAATATTTTCAAAGTAAATATTATCCTAAATATTTTAGTAAATATTATCTTTGGGTGACGATACACTTTTGTTAGTGATCGTATACCTTCTGGAAGCACTGCTGGCAGCCATTTTTCGAAACCTCCCGTAAGGCCTCCTACGATGCTGCTCTCACCTCATCTGCTGACACAAAACGGCATCCCTTCAAAAGGGTTTTCATTGATCGAAACAAATAAAAATCTTACGGGGCTAAGTCCGGTGAATAGGCAGGGTGTGGAAGTACATTCATGTGAGTTTTGGCGAAAAAGTGTGTGACCAGTTGGGACCGATATGAAGGTGCGTTGTCATGCAGAATGTACCAGTCTCCACTTAGCCAGATCTGCGGCCGTTTACGACGAATGAATTCCCTCAAAAGACGTAAATTGTCTTCATAAGGCTTCTTGTTTACTTTTCTGCCTTCGGAATTAAATTCTGAGTGACAATTCCTTGAGAATCAAAAAGTACCTCTATCATAATTTTCCCTTTTCTCCTATCCTGCCGGAATTTCTTCGATCGCGGTGAGAAGGGTGATTTTCATGTTGAAGAAGCATGATTTGATTGGATATCTAAAAGATAACACCACGTTTCATCATATGTTTCATCACCATGGCAGAATTTCCGTACACCTTTCGTAGTATTTTTAAAGTCTCCGTAGGCGTTTTACCTAAACGCTGACAAAATTTAATGTTGAGCGCTATTCTTTAAAAACCACTTTTATTACGTCGCAGAACAAAGGTATCTATCTCCGGAAGCAAACAGCAGCGCGCGCGGTTAAATCACTTGGCATGGGCGAAACCAACCTGAACACATAGGGGTTGTTTGGTAGAATCCATTCCATACGTTGTCACTTCCAATGCATGCTTTTGTTATCATAGATTACCGCATTCCCCGAACTTTTGGACCGTAGCTCATATATATATATATATATATATATATATATATATATATATATATATATATCGGATATATATATATATATATATATATACAGTCGAACCTCCATATATCAAAGTAGCAAACTGTCGGAAAAAAATTCGATATATAGAATTGATCTTAGTTTTATCATAATTCTCCTAAAACATTAAAATTAAAGCTAATTTACGTATACGAAACTCTTACGTATATGAACCATTTCTAATTTACATGCGAATCACATTAAATGAAGGTTAATAATTAAAAGATTAATTAATATGAAAGATTTATTGAGTACCTTTAAAAACAATAATCCAGACAGTGTTTACTTTGAACACAGTTACAGTCTTTTAAAAAAACTACGAATACTTTGCTCAGCAGCCAGTTTTTGCTGAATGTTCATCAAAGAAATGTTCGTATTTACTCAGTCCACTAAAAACTTCATCAGGGACATTTTCTGCTAATTCAAGTCCGTGACGTATTCTTTCAAATGCCTCCCGCATTTCTTTTTTCAATGTCTTGGAAATGTTTTCAAATTCATTTACGTCGAGAGAAAAAGTAAAAATTAAAAACGAATTTATAAAACACCACTTTAATTTCAACAATTTTCACTTAAACTAAGCAGATGTAGGAGTGAGGAACAACTATCAGACAAAAGGGATAGCTAGAAACTGATTTTACTACAGGACAGGTCGCAACCAAAATTTGAAAACGAGTTGGGGGAATTAGGAATTCCAGAATGGAACAAAAACCTGTTTGTTCACCCCTCAACCCATTCTGACTTGTGGGGTTCGTAGTGACCTTCACTGAACTTCCTTTTTCCCCTGACCTTCATTTTTTGTGAGGTAAACAGTCTAAAGTAAATAAAATCTCCCAATATGCCTTGAAAAAAAATCGATATATAGCGATTTTTTCGATGTATAGAAACAGTTTTTCTATGTATTGTACATTGATATTTGCTAAGAGTTCGATATATAGAAAATTTCGATATAGAGAATTTCGATATATGGAGATTCGACTGTATATATATGTATATACATATGTATATGTATATATGTATGACAGGCGTTGGGTTTGCCTACTATAACATCTTATTTGCAGTCATCATGTCCATTAATGTCATTGAAGAGTGGAAAACACGTAGAACAAATAATCAGTCCATAATTCGAATCAGTTCAATTATTTCTTCTTTAAGAAAACCACGCTCAAAAGCTTTATCCCTAGATTGCCATTTTCAAAACTCTGCGATGCCGAACAGAGCGGCCGCAAGCAGCGAGCTCCCATATTAATCTGCGTAATTCTAAGTCAAAATAGCGCATCTACCCTTATAGCATATGCGCAGAGCCCCATCTGGAAATTTCTAGAAGCTTGTTTTCGCGCCCAACCTTGTACATCATCTAAAAATAAGTTCTCTCCACGGAACTTCACTACCGCGAATCGAATGTCCACTAATGAAACGGGGAAAATCCCTTTATTGCCCCCGCAACGCGTCTTGGAATGTGAAACTAGTGGCTTTTAGCGCCACGAAAATAATCTATCCCGAAGCCCCATTTAAATTTCTAACTTAATTATTCGTTCCTCGATCCATCGCTTTCCCGCCATATTCGTTCAGAAAATCGCAGCTTTACATTAATTTATCGGATCGATCGTTTTTTCATAATAACTGAACCTGAAATAAATGTCTGGATTGAGCTAGAATGACGCTCTAATTAAACAATGTGCAGAACATTTGAGATGCACGGTCTCGTATTTTCGTTCTCTCTTTAGCCTGGTTTCGCTTTATTGTACCACTCCCATTATTTGTTCATCGTTGACTTTTCTTAATTCTTTAGCCCCTGGAGTACCCTATTTTCGGCAACTCATTCCAAATCCATCAACTATTCAACATTTCTGTTCTTATCAGCAATGGCTCACGGTCAGCTTTTTTGTTGGCCTTGAGGTGGAGGCGCCCTGGTGTTTGGTCTAGTGTGTGAGAAGTTTCTGATTACTGCAGTTCTACACTGGCCTTTGAGTGTTTCACCCGGAAGCAGAACTTCCCGGTGGTCTTATGACGGACACCATCCATTGCAATGGAATGATTCTAGTTACAAACGATTCACAGCTGCCGCTTCTTTACACTTTCACACAATAACCGATACCGAAAAGAATGCAATTTGCAACACAAATAAAATATTGTTTACTTGCGGAGAGAAAACCGCCAAAAAGTAAACGACGATTAAGTACATTTATTTGAATCAAAATTCCTGTGTATCTACTTGTATTTCTTTTTTTATTATTATTATCTTGGATTTCAGTACAACTTTGTAATTTTATCTTCAGTTACACCACGGGTATGTATGCATGTATGTATGTGAGTAAATAAATTTTAGGGATATCAAACTTTAAGGTATGTTAATACTTTTTTGTATGTTCCCGCATCCATCGTTTAGTTCAGTTGGTTCCTTCGAAAACGATAGATCGAGATTCCACTGTATATATATATATATATATATATATATATATATATATATATATATATATATATATATATATATATATATATATATATATGTAAGACTATAAAATATGGGGGGCGATCACGCGATCTTAAAACGGGATATTAGCTACTAAAAATAGGGTTGACAATTAAAGTCTGGGAGTTCAAATCAGCGAGTTCAAATCATACAGTGAAAATAGCGCTTAATTGATACAATCTTGACTGGATTCAATCTTGGAATATACCACAGGGAGAATTTTAGTAGACGGATTAGCCTTGAAGAGTTGGTGTAAGAAAATGCATCGGTCAGCAAAAAGAGCATGGCCGTTATGACGACATGAATAATTAATGAGCGTCGGTGCGCGTTGGTTTAAAGGTCTGGGACAAAGGATTTAATTTAGAGTCATGGATGAATAGGAAATGATAGGACGTGCAGCTCGGCGGTACGTATTTTTTGGAAGGGTTGGGAAGTAATTTTATTAATTATGGAGCTGAGAGGTTTAGAGAAATTTAATAAAGATGTTTAGGAAGATCAATTGAAGTGTTTTATTTTTCTTGCGTTAACATCTTGCTGTTTGGTAGATTTAATTAATGAATGTCTTAACCACCGGTTCACCGACATCATCATGGTTCTCAAGTTTCGGATTAAGATATATTTCGATCGGGCGTGAAGCATCAACGTCCGACAAAAGACGGCATCCATGCTGCAACCTCTCGCTGTGGGAACCCAGCCTTCAAAAATTCAAGAATCCAAAAAAAAATCAACAAGTACAAAAAAAGTCAATCTTCGGCTGCTCATCTTTAAAATGAAAAAAAGAGTGCTTCAAGTTTATGCTTCAAGTTATCGCGAGTAACATCCAGGAATTATTAGGTTTTGAGTCTTCGTTGTGTAAATTGTGCGGCGAAATTGTTTTTCATCGAGACAGCAATCAATTAAATAATTAAATTTTTAAAAAAATGGTGGCGAGGTGGCTGCATGCATCGGCTTCGAGTGTGTTGTACCATCTTCTCATCAGAAATTTTTTTTTGTATCTGAAACTTCAGCGGAAATTTTTTTTCTTCTCTCTGGCAAAGATTGTCTTCAAGCGTTGGAGTGTATGAAACATGTTTTATCCATGGTTCACCGGGACTGCCTGGCGAGTGTTCAAATAAAATCGGATAAAATAGTTTGTATTTGAAAAAATATTATCTTTTTTAATATGGAAAGATGTAAAGGTAAGAAATTTCATTCAAATTGATAATATGCAGATGGCGATATTGTTAAAAGGAAATGTTGAAGAAAAAAGTATGTTTGGTAAAGATGTTAAACTTTATAATATGATAATTAATTTAAATGGTTAAATTTGGAATTGACGATTGAATTATTTTTTATATTAAAATATTGAAATTTGAAAAATTTGAAATGGTATTGATGAAAAATTCATATAAGTAACAATATTGTTTTAAATGTGAATATTTTTTGTAAATTTTGGAAATTGTGGTGACAAGTTTAAATTCAGTAAAAGATGTTCTGACAATTTGAAACTATTTGAAAAAAAATTAAAATTTTAATATTGTAAAGGAATTAAGTACATGTTGAAAATTGTTTTCTGGGGATTGATCACTCCAGTCAATCTTGTTTTGTCTTCAGTGCGGGGGGGGGGGGGAGGACGAAAAGCTAGGTAGCAGAATAGTAATAATAATAATGGTAAAATTTAGAAAATTGTAATTTCATTATATTTTGGAAAATTTTAGAACATGGTCGGGTTAAAATTTGCTTTTTTATTTTGTTGCTGTCGGCAGTCTCGTTATTTTGTAAATATTTTTTAAAGTTTATTGATTTAATAATGTGTGTTTGATTTTCTGTACATTGAAAATGTGTACTCTAATTCTAATAATGGTGTATCAATTACTATTGTATAGTAATTGATAATTTAGATAAAGTTTTATAAGTGTATTTTTATTGTATTGACATAAAATTTTGATAAGTAATGTTTTGTGAGGTAGGGAATTGAGTTGTATTGATCGAGATGTAAGGTATGAGGTTTTAATTTTGAATTTGATAGAATTGTGAGTTGTGATTAAAATGTGAGTATGTTAACATATTTTATCAATTTGTGTGTAGAAGCAGAACTAAGCATGAGTTCAATCATGTTTACTTCAAACTTGAGTAGGGTATTTAAATTGGTTTTGAGTGAAATGAAAAGTTTATGGTATTAAAATGTATAGGAAAGTGTTTTAAATGAAAGTTAATTTCATACCTCAATGATTTAATTGCATATTTCCACATTGATAAATATTGTGTATTTTGATTATAAAGCACTTAAAGTTGATCATTTTAATTTGTTTATTGTGTTTTTTGTATTAATAATTTGATATTCATTTTCTTTTTTGTCTTTGGTTACCACTGGGTTACTGGTTTTTTGTAGGTCTCCCTGTAGCATTTTCGAACAAGTATGAGTGTAGGGACATGCTTTCTTGATTTTTAAAACCTCAGAGATATAATATTTTGTACATCATGGTGAAAGTTAAACATTTTTGAAATATTGAAGAATTTGAAATATGTATTAGGGTTATTTTTACACTATTGATTTGTTTGTGTCAATTTGAAGTTTGGAGGAATCAGGTATCCCTGATGATACGCTGAAAGCTCTTAACAAAATTCCCAGTGTTGTTGTGGAGTGTGACCACCATAACAAACATCTGAGGAAGGGTTTTAAATTCTAATAATGGTGTAAAAGATAAATTTATTTTATATGACGTTTTGTGACACCCTAATTCTGTATGTTTATCAAGGACTCTGAACTTTCTATTTTCTAAAGTAAGGACTCATTTTTCGATAATGGACTCAAGGTGCTTAGGCACAAAGTTTGTTTTTCTTGAGCTACGAATAATAGTGTGAGTGTTCACAGACATTTTGATTATCATTTTCTTATAATTTCAAGTTATATTTGTGTTTATTACATTTAAATTTAGTGTTCCATTAATAATGAATCCATAAATAATTTAGTGTTCCATTAATAATTTAGTGTTCCATTAAATTTAGTGTTCCATTGATATAATATTCTTTTCTAATTAATTTTGATATATTGGTTGTATTTTCACATCACTCTGTGTCAACTTTTGTCTGGAATGGAGACATTTATGTAACTTGTATTTTTCTCAGCTCCATGGGGTTAAGTGCACGACTGCAGAAAGTAGAATAATAAGTTTAGTTTTTAAATTAGATGTTCAAATACTTAGGGAAAATTTAGTTAAGTTTACTGTGGTTGAATCAAGTCATATTTTAAAAATGATTTACTTGGGTTTCTCTGAGTTTGTTGTTTGGGGAAGTTACCGCCCTGCAAGGCAATTTTCAGTTGATGATTAATTAGGTTAATTTTAGTTGTTTTTCTCTTCTGGAGACGTGTTGCGGGGAACTGGCCTTTCTTTGTGTGCACGCCTTCAGGAGAATGATCGCCCTATTCTAATCGTAAATGTAAATTAATTTTAGTTGGTTTAAATGGGTCAACAAGATAATGATGGTGAGTTTCAGTAGTTAGGGATAATATTTAATTTTTGTTGTGTGGGTAGACGTCTCTACGCAGCATTTTTTCCAGTGAGTTAGAAGAAATCTTTGAAATTGAATTTAGAATTTTTCTCTTCTGAAGACTTGTCACATGGAATCAGCTACTCCATTGTGTGCGTGCCTTCAGGGAGACGGGGGGAATTGTATGACTATAAAATATGGGGGGTGATCAGGCGACCTTAAAATGGGATATTAGTTACTAAAAATAGGATTAACATTTAAAGTCTGGGAGTTAAAATCAGCGGTGTAATGTATTGCAGTGAAAATAGCTCTTAAGGTTCGACTTGATTCAATTTTCGAATATACCACAGGGATAATTTTAGTAGACGGATTAGCCTTGAAGAGTTGGCACTAAGAAAATTGATCGGTCAGCAAAAATAGCATGTACGTTATGACGACATGAATAATTAATGAACGTCGGTGCGCATTGGTTAAAAGGTCGGGAACAAAGGATTTAATTTAGAGTCATGGATGAATAGGAAATGATAGGACGTGCCGCTCGGCGGTACGTATTTTTTGGAAGGTTTGGGAAGTAATTTTATTAATTATGGAGCTGAGAAGTTTAGAGAAATGTAATAAAGATGTTTAGGAAAATCAATTGAAGTGTTTTATTTTTGTTGTCTTAATATATTGCTGTTTGATGGATTTAATTAATGAATGTCTTCGCCACGGGTTCACCGACTGCATCATGGTTCTCAAGTTTCGGATTAAGATATATTTCGATCAGGCGTGAAGCATCAACGCCCGATATATATATATATATATATATATATATATATGTTTTAACCGAACTCCGAAATCAGACAATGTCCGAAAAAAATGCTAACAGCGCGAATGAATAACTGACAAATATGCTAAGTCCGAAATGTGACATTATTTCGGCTTTGTGTACTTGAATTTGTTCCCATCGCGAATGGATCTCTGACAAATATGCCAAGTCCGAATGTTACATTATATCGAAGATTGTGCACTTGAATTTGATCAATTCGCGATCGGGCAAATCAGTAGTGAGCCAAATTCGATTTCACACTTGGAGGATGAACGAAACACCCCCACATCGATAAATGTACCAAGCCCGGTTATGACAACCCTAGTTCCGAAGTTTGCCTGTCTCCTCCCATTCCTCAGTGTCGTTTCGTTCTAGCGTTTGTATGTGCTACTGTTCCCGATAACCTCTGTTGATGACCTGTGTTAAATCAGACAAGACTACGTGTGCAAATGAAATCAGAGGTAAATGTCTCGAATCTTTGGGTGATCTTTTAGAAAGTTCGGGCGACAACAGTTGTGTTTTCACGTTCGAAAAATATGAAAAGCTGACTGCGGAAGTGAAAAGCAGTGAGGAGAAAAGAAAAAACAAGCAGCCTCGCAACTCTAAGGACTACAGAGGACTGAAATGGGATGAGGTCGAACGTATTTGTGGTATCGAAAAATTATTTAAAAAATTACAGATTATGACCAAACCATAAAATACTTTTGTCATACTGACGAAATTTTTTAAGTTATTTATAAAGCTCATATGGGTTTGGGTATAAAAAAAATAAAATGTATGTAAAAGGCACTACAACAAAAATACTGTAATGTGGCTCGAAATGTGATCAGCCTGTACCTTTCTATCTGTGAACAGTGTCACTTGAGAATAAAAGAGTAAAATCAAGGGAGTCGTTGTTGAACCAATACTTACTAACGCATTCCGAAAAAGGGAACAGGTTGACCTCATTGACATCCAATCCGAGCCTAATCGCGATTATAAATTCATTTGGAATTATCAAGATCATCTTACCAAATTCCTTTTTTACGCCCACTGAAAATGAAAACAGCTGAAGAAGTTTTTATAAATTAATAGATATTTTCTATATCATAGGAGCTCCCTCTATTTTGTAGTCCGATAATGGACGTGAGTTTTCGAATAAAATCATAAAAGAGCTAGCATATATGTTTCAATGAAGAATTGTTATTGGAAAACCCAGAACTCTGAAAGGCAAGGCTCCGTCGAACGTGCAAACCAAGATGTTCGTGATATGTTGGTGACGTGAATGGCAGACAATCAGACAAGTCAGTGGGCAGAAGGCTTACGTATAGTTCAAATGAAAAGAATCGTACCTGACATCGTGGAATCACCAGAAGCGTATACGAAGCTTTGTTTGGTGTTTCACTTACTTACGAATTTCCCCAGGAATTGTGATTTTTAATGGACCTTGAGACTGAAGAACAACATGAAGAACTTTAGGCCAACAGTCCTGAAAGCAAACATGAAACTGATTCATTAGATTCTGAAAACTCTGATGTGTCCAACTTACAAAACAGGAAGAAGTTAATTCAAGAGAAAGGAGTTGATTGTTCCAAAAAATGAAAAAGCAAGCGGATGAAATTCTAAGAGGTAGTGACGCAAAATTTCTTCCCATGAGCGTCTGTAAGAACGTTCTGTTACGGATTCCAGAATTCGACAGAGGAAGAGCTGCGCTCAGAAATGTGATAGCTGTGATAATGGAAGTGAACGATGATGTGCCATACAAACTCGGTACGAAATCCGGAATATTGGACAATATATATTCCAGAAATGAATTCCAACTGACTGAAGACAACTTCATATCTGAAAAAGATGTCCCAAGCTTCGTACACTCACTTCGAACCACAGTTACCCTGGAATCAGGAAGCTCACAAGGTTTCGTCCACTACAATTGTAGAAAGCAGTGTGACAGCAAAAGATGCAAGTGCCTATCAACTGACATCAAATGTAATTCAAAGTGCCATAACAGTTTCCCTGAAAGAATAAGTAATAGAGCATTTTTCATAATTTTTACATCATTTATTATTTTACTATGTTTTTATTTTTTTGACTATGGACATACTTTTTTAACTGTGATGTTTTTAAAATAGTCAATACATTTGGATAAAATGATCTTTTAACTACTTTCATTCAATTTATTTAATTAAATAATTAGAGTTAAAAATGTTTGTTTTCTAACTTTGATCATTCTTCAACTGCCCATTCGCAAAGTGAGCAATTTAGAATTCTCAAAGTGCGAAATGAAATTAAGTATCGTACTCTGCACACCTCTCTTTCGCACACGAAATGATCATTTGTAAATGACCCAAGCCCGAAATAATGTACCATTTCGGACTCGGCGCATTTGTCTGTGATCCATTCTCGTTGTGAGCATTTTTTTCGGACATTGTCCAATTTTGGAGTTGGGTTCCAACATATATACACACACACACACACATATATATATATATATATATATATATACACTACATGATATTTTATGAATTATTTCCTTGTAACAAATTAATGAATGAAAATCTTTCAGTTCACGCGTCTGGCACAGAAAAATCCTATTAAAAAATCACGTAGTAAAACATAAAGGCATCTAAAAGATAAACTAGAAAATGCGTCATTCCATTTGTAGAAACGGAAGAAGACCAAATATATATATATATATATATAAACATCTATATCGTCACAGTTATCTCTAAAGTGTAAAAGTGGCATATTTATAAATTATTAAGTCATTACCAATAGTCCTTGTTAGTAGTGAAAAGGGGTATCCGTAATCGAGAATCTATAAAATGCCGTTGTCCTGAATAACTTTTTTTTTTCTATTACACAACAAGTTAAAATTAATTTTGTTATCAATACAAATAGTATGATAATCGCTAAAATAATTATATGCCGCGTGAATTCCCACTAATAAATTTGCTATCGATTTGCTTATAAAGTCCTTTAAAAACTAATTATCTGAAAACAATTTTAAATCATTTTATTTTTATTGATAAAATTTAATGAAGCATGAAAAGGTTCAATTGATTTCAAACAAGATTTCGATTGACGTCTCATATGATTCTTTTACGAAATCACTCTTTATTTTTCATTATTGATTATTTAAGTGGTAAACAGAGGTTACATGCAGAAAATATCCAAAAGCTTATAAAGTTATTAAAAACAACCCAGATAGAGAGATTTATCGACACGCTTAAAGGATCTATTCAGTTGGAATCAGACCACAAAATTTTATTGCTCCTATGAAATCTCCTTCGTAACGTAATTAGAATTTAATTACCAGTTATAAAAGCCTGTACATGTTAATGCCTGAAAATATAGAGGAGTTTGATCAGTTAGTAATATATCTCGATTTTACGAAATCTGACTTTGGGAATCGTAGGATAACAGTCGTTTTAGTACAGCTTGCGGCAGAAAGGACTCCCATGCTTGTAAGGTCACTGGTAAGGGAGTGGGGGAGGGGAGGCGTAGGGAGGAAAAAACTCGGATGGATTTTCTAGTTTTCAGTAGTCACTATGAGTTGGTCAGGTGAACATCGTTATTTCGCTATCGAGGTGTTCATTAAAAGCAACAATTTTGTAACCGCAAAACAGAGGGCATTTAGAGGGCTCTATGCAACTGATGGCGTTTCAGATAGAAAAACAGTTCTGCTGTGGGATGCAAACTTGTGACCAAGTGAGTCTGCATTACGAATGAAATCAAGTGGTCACCCTTGGAACATTGGAGCACCTGAAAATGTACAACGAGTCCGTGAGTCCGCTTTTCGCGACTAAGTTGCCAGTAATCCCCTAGAGATGACCAACATATTAATGGAAAACTTTAGACGGCAGCTTCGACACTGCATCGCAAATAACGGGCGCCACTTTAGTGATATTGTTTTCAAAACCTAGTGAAAAAAAGTAGATTCTTAGTACTTTTCTGAAATATAAATATTTTTTCTGTAAATTGTTTCTTTAGTTTTTCATTACCCTTCTATAAGTGGGAGTCCGTTCTTCCGAACCCTGAACAATTAATTTCATTTATTAAATGTTTAACATGGACCCCATTTTAATCAAATTAATGTGCCCCTAAAAACAAAAGTAGATTATAAGTGCTTTTCGAAACTATAAACCTTATTTCTGTAAATGTTTCATCTGTTTTATGTAATATCCTTTGAAATGCAGGAGTCCATTTTGCTGCACCCTGTTGTAGCAACTTAGGGCCTGTTCACATAGGAGTCCGGTAGCGGAGCGTTAAAGGAAAGATGACGTTGAGACGAAAATAAACCAATCATAGGCGTTAAAATTCCGTTGCTAATCGTTTGGAGGTTTGTCATTGGTTAAATATATTTCAATACTTTAACTCTTCGCTACAGGACTCCTATGTGAACAGACCCTTACTGTTTTAAGGAACTTGAACAGAAAGTAGAAATCTGTGACAAGTATTCAACAGTTATAAAATAATGCCCTACTGATTAATATAAGCGGAAATAATGCAAACAGAAACATATGTGAAACATATGTCATAACACAGAAACAAATTACTATGGTTTGGTAGAAATAAAATTTATTACATTAAACGGAATATTCTTTCAACCGATATTCCAGTAAGAGGGTTCGATTTATATATATATATATATATATATATATATATATATATATATATATATATATATATATATATATATTTGTAATGCATAATGCACACGTAATCGTAAAAGTAGTGTAAAATATAGAATAATGGTGAAAATAATAAAAATATATAATTTTCATATATTAATCATAAAGACGTGTAAATTATATAACGTATAATGTATGTAAATGTGTATAATGTATGTAATTGTTATGTATATGTACAAGTGAAGTACAATGACACTGAAAATTATAATGTAAAATAATTATAACGTAGCAAAATTATAATGCAAAATAATTGTAACGGCAAGGCATATCTACATGAATTGACTAATGCGTACGAAATTGTAATTACAAAAAAGACCAAGGATAAGTGGACTGCAACACAGGTAAAATAGGGTTTTAATTGGTTATTGGAAGGAAAATAATACTTAAAATAACAGCTTATATTTGGCAGGCTGCGACGGCTATGCTGCCCCGGGCTGTCCGGACCGAGCGGGGCCCCGTCTGTATAGTTCCTATAGGGCGACATGCGTATAGCTCCGTATATCTATCAGGGGGGACGGTGATTTTGGCGAATGCCACACTGATACCTGACAACTGATTTACCTAACAACTGATGGCTATAGTTTTTAGTTTTAAGGGGACTGCCTACGTTGAAAATGTCATTTCTTTTACTATTTTGGTCGATTTAATTTTTTGCAAGTATCGTGTAATTCAATATTTTCTCTTTTCAAAACCGTTTTGATTTTCATTCTAGATCAATCAGAGGCAGACTTATATCTATTTAAAAAAAAAACCATCCTCTGATACAAAACTGAAGTGACAAAAAACGTCAAATGCTTTTTTTTCAGAATTATGCTTTTTAGCACAAATCTCTACCGTTATCATAATATCTCCCATAATAATGTATATAAATTGATAAAATTTTCAGTAAACATTTTAGATGCTATTGTCAATGAAATAACGCATAATACTTGATGTATAATAAATAGTTTTTCATTTGGGTCGGTTTTTATAAGGAAAGGAATGACGACTACAGGAAAATTTTCATATTGGAACATAAATTTGTGTGTATTATTTTTGCATTTTAAAATTTCTCATAGATTGAAGGTCATTTTGAAGATAACTGTCATATGTTTCATGTGCGAGAAGGAAATTAAAATAGAGGCACTCTAATTTTGTGCAGAGTTATAGTCGTTTTAACTAAATTTCATTAAAAATTACTTCAAATTGATTAATTAATAAAAAAGTATGGTAGTTACAAGTAAGTTTTTGTTCCTTTTGTAATTTTTAAGTGCTATTTTACCCTAAAAGACCAAAAAATCCTTTAAAGGATTAATTTCCAAAACAATTGGCTCCGAACATGGGCAGCCACCTTAAAATCAATAAGCAACTGAAACTGTCATACAATGTAAAAAGTTTTAAAAAATGCGAAATCAAAAATCGAAGTCATCAAAAAGGCTTTTCCTCACACCACCAAGATTTTACACCTGGTACAATACAAATCCCGAGATTGCAAATCCTTGTCTGGATTTCGGTACTCGTGGGTGATCATTGAAATATTACTATAAAAGTTTCTAACTCACATTGACTAATTTATTTAGGTTGAGATAACTGCAAAACTTTGTAATAAAATAAATGTATATCAAATATTTCCCTAAGAGTGTACAAAATATTTGACATCAAAATCGAAGTAATTTAATGTGTTGCTGTAAAATAACAAGAAGCCTCCAAAGAACGGATTCTCGTGCTCATAAATTTAATAATTTTTGATGAGCTTAAGTCGATTCAACTTTAATGGAATTTCTAATCAAATCCCATGGGGATATTCACGACTAACAAACACTTTGCTCTTCATAGATATTAGGTTACGATAAATTTCCATTAGCTGATTTTACAGATGCCCAAGGGCTTCATGCGTTCTAAATGTTTCACAAACGTTTTAATAAATGCTCGCATTACATTAAATGTCATTATGCCCATTAAAAACCAGACGTGAAGGATCGTTAAAACATAATTTTAATGGATAGTATATAAGTAATCTTTCATAGATTATACTTAAAAAAAACGAGTTGCATCATGGAAATTGTGATGTGAAGATAGTAAAAATATATTGCTTACCTCCGTCTCGGCGGTGCAGCTGTCTTGGTACTAAATGATTGCAGGTACACGAACATTAAATATGTATTTATTCAATCTACTACGAAACAAAAAGAACGTTACAGTGCTACGATACAAAAACGAAAAATTACATAAACAGAAGTAAGAAAGGAATCATGGGATAGCTTTTGGTTTGCTCCGGTTTGGCGCGCCTTGGCGACTTAAGGGTTGCATGAAAAGGTTAATTTTCAAAATGTGTGATTACTTTTCAACAATGACTTCCTTAATCATGCATTTTGGGATAAGCCGAAATTAGATTTAATTCACATCTTAATTTCATAAATTTTGGTTTGGGCAAAGGTTTGGTAAAAATATCTGAGATCATACTATTTGTATTGCAATATGTTAATTCAATTACTTTGTTTTCTTCCATTTTCCTTAAAAAGAAATATTTAACATTAATGTGTTTTAGTCTGGTATTCATCTTACCATGTTGAATTAGAGAGATTGTGGACTTATTGTCCTCGAACATTTTAATGGGTAGTTTTTGAGATAGCCCAAAATCCTTTAGGAGGTCTAATATCCATTTGAGCTCTTGAACAGCAGCAGCCGCAGAAATGATCTCAGACTCGGTCGATAATAAGGAAACACAATTTTTTCTCTTTGTGGACCAAAAAATTGGGCTGTTTCCTAGGAAGAATATATTTCCTCCGGTTGACCGTCTAGTGGTCATATCAGATGCATAGTTAGCATCCGTAAAGCAGGTAAGTATTGGTGGGTTGTTAGAGTCAATTTGCAGATTAATGTCCTTTGTTGAATTCAGGTATTCGATGACTCTTAGAACTGCTTTCCAGTCATTTTCATTTGGAGATTCGTTTTTCCTGCTTACTAAATTCACTGCTATAACGATGTCTGGTCGGGTTACGGTGGCTATGTAGAGTAGCGCTCCAATGGCTTCTCTATATTTGGTATTGTCCACTGGTGGAGAGGTGTCCTCTTCCTTTGGATAAGAAACGTCCATCGGTGTGTAAGACGGTTTCTGGATATCTGGACAGAATTTCTTCTTCAATCCTTCGATTTTGCAAGTTTGGTTCAATAAAAATTTGTTATCATCTGTGCTGATGTTGATTCCTAAGTAGTTTCTGATTTCTCCTAGGTCCTTTACTTCGAAGAATTTGTTGAGATACTTGATTAGACTTTGAATCTTGTCTTAATTTTTGCATGCTATAAGGATATCGTCCACGTAAACCGTGATCATTATTGTATCTACTTCATCTTTCTTTAAGAATAGGCAAGGGTCTGCGGTGGATTTAGAGAAATCGTTGTTTCTCAGGATTTCTTCGATTCTTTTGTTCCAAGCTCTGGCTGACTGTTTTATGCCGTAGAGAGATTTCCTTAGTTTGCAAACCTTTTGTTCTTGTCCTGTTTGAACTGTGCCTTCCGGTTGATCCATAAAAATTTCTTCTTCTAGGTTTCCGTGAAGGAAAGCTGTGGTGACGTCAGCATGTAGCACGTGCATATTACCGTATGCAGCGGCAGCAAAGAACGTTCTGATAGTCGTATGTCGAACTACCGGTGCGACGGTATGGTCGTAGTCAGTCCCAAATTTTTGAATATAGCCCTTTGCGACTAGTCGTGCTTTGTAGCGGTTGAGTGTTCCATCTTCGTTCCTTTTCAGTTTGAAGGTCCATCGACATCCGATAGCTTTCTTTCCTACAGGAAGATCTACTAATTCCCAGGTTTTATTTTGGGACAAGGAATTGATTTCTTCGTCGACTGCGAGTAACCATTTTTCCTTTTCTTCGGAATCCAATTTGTTCCGGTCATCGAAATTTTCGGGTATGTCCTTAGTTATGTCTACGAGGTATCCCATACGTTCTGGTGGTTGTCCCTTCGTTTTTCTTTCTGATCTTCTCATCGCTTCTATGGGTATAATTTCATGTTCTGTCTCAGTTTCTTCGTCTTTTACTTCCGGACGAGAGGGAATTTCGATATTTTGATTCACTGGGGATTTTTCGACAAATTTTACGCTTCTACTGACAATTATCCGATTTTTGCCTGTATAGATTCTGTACCCCTTTGACCTTTGGTCGTAACCGACAAAAGTTCCTTCAATTGCTCTTGGATCGAATTTTCTTCTGTTTTCTTTATGCATATATGCATAGGCTGTGCAACCAAATTCTTTTGTGTGAGCCAAATTTTGTTTTCTTCCGCACCATAACTCGTAGGGCGTCTTTTCACAGGCTCTAGTAGGAAGACGGTTTTGAATATAATTTGCGGTATTCACAGCTTCTCCCCAGAATTTGTTTGGCAGTTGACTTTGGGACAGCATGCATCTGGTCATTTCGGTCAGACTTCTATTTTTCCTTTAACTCACACCGTTCTGAGGAGGTGAGAAAGGAACGCTAAGTTGATGTTTGATGCCGTCACCCGACAGAAATTCCTCTATTTCTTTACCGGTGTATTCACCGCCGTTATCCGTTCGGAGAGTCTGTATGGTTCTACCAAATTTATTTTTGGTTATGCCGACAAAATCCTTCAGTTTACTAAGAACTTCACTCTTTCTAGTAAGTAAGTAGATGACGGTGTATCTCATAAAGTCGTCGATAAATGTGACGAAATAGAGCTTTCCACCGATGCTCGGAGTGGGCATGGGTCCGCAAATGTCGCTATGTACAAGTTCCAACGGTTTCTTTGCACGGACACTGGCTGTTTTTGGATACGGGGATTGTTGCATTTTATTCTTTATGCATTCTGAACAAGTTTTATTATGAAGACAATTATCTAGTTTTATTCCGTCCGAGAGATTTTCGTGAACGAGTTGCTTAATTCCGTCATAACTCCGATGACCTAATCTCGAATGCCATATCTGTATACAATTATCATTTTTGCATTCTATCGCGACATTAGCATTTTCCGAGTGTTTGTTTAAAACATTTTTGTTTAAAACATTTTTGGATAAACTATCTTTATCAGAATATGCGTGCATAATCACTTCATTATTCTTCTTCACGAAACAATTATTTTTCTCAAAAAGGACAGAGTATCCCATATTAGCGATTTTTTTAACGGAAATTAAAATTGCTCTTTAAATCAGGAATGAAAAGGGCATTCGTCAGTCATATTTTCTGCATATTTAGATCAAGGTCAACAAATCCGCTGATTTTGGAAAATACGATTCTACCATCTGCTAGAATAATTTTCGTGGGTGATTCATTTTGTTTCAGTTCTGTGAATAAACTTTCATCGGACAGCAAATGATTGCTTGCGCCGGAGTCCATATATAGAACTTTTACATTTATATTTTCTTCAGAACGGTAAATGGAGGCCTTGCACTTCACTGGCGCCTGTTGACTGTAAACATTCGCGCTCATACATTGCCGGTCTGATTTTCCACGATGTTTGGTCACGCGAGTTTCTAACTTTGTGTTATTAGAATTATAAGAACAAGTATTGTTATTCCTGTTTTGTAACTTAAAACAGCAGTTTCGGGTATGGCCGTTTCGCTTACAAAAGCTGCAAAATTTCTCCGACCTTTTAGTGTTATAATTTCTTGCGTTTATAGTAGATTTAAATGCCGTTGAAGTATTATCGGAATTTCGGTCCGCTTTCTGTTCTAACCTTCTATTATATTTATCGGCGAGTTTCGTTTTTACTAAATCCGTAGTTATAAGTGTCTCATCTCGAGCTTCTAGGGCGGTAATGAGATTATTGTAAGATTCAGGAATCGAAACCAACAAAAGAGCCGCTATATGCTGATCTGGAATGTTCTCACCGATAGCTTTCAGTTTTTCAACCAAATCCATCCTGTGATTGATGTGCGCGATCATATCATCGCGTACATCGACATCGTGTTCAGGCATTTTAATTGAATATAATTTTCTTAAAAGATATAACTTGCTACTTAAATTGGAACGTTCATGTACTGATTTCAGTTTTTGCCAGCCGGCAGCAGTTGTTTCGTTTTTAACATGAATGATTTGGGAATCTTCTATGCATAGATTTATGATTGCTCGTGCTTGTTTATCCCTCTTTAAAAATGTTTCATCAGGTTTATATCGGGTGGTGGAGAATTAAGATCATCTAATCCATCCCGCATCATTTTTTTTTCACCAAAGAGTGTCTTAGATTAAAAATTCTTCTTGTTGTTTAATTTTGTACACCATTTTATTTAATAGCAAATATATTATAAATTGAGGTATAAGTGATTAATACGGTTAGATTTGGGCAAATTTGGCACGATTTCTTTTTTGCCCAAAATTTTATTGCCAAAACCCCGTTTTTCCAGACTTGCTAGGCTTAAACTGTGAAATGTAAACAAATGTGGCAACCAAGAAAGAACGAATAAGTTGGAAAACAAACTTACCGTCGCCTTTATGAAACTCTTAGGCGCACACGACACCGTTAGGCTCCGTTACACATCCGTCCAAAACCATTACAGAAAATTCCCAGCCGCTGGCATCTCCACGTACCGCTTGCAATTATACAGTAAAACAAAGCTCACGCTGGCTGTACGAAGTCGTAGGTGTAAACGGCAAATCTCCCTACAAAAACCTATTTCACACCAGTTTCCCATAAAATCCATCTTAAACAACAAACAACACGGGCACCATAATCGCAAATTTTTTTTCCAAATTTGTGAAAAATCTACCTGACCATCTTTTACACTCTAGCTTAAATTCACTATGCAAAAAAGCTTTTAGCACCCATCGTATATACTTTTGTCATAAAAAATGCATTGATAAATTGCGTAATGGACGAGGTTTCAGGAATTAGCTCAGATGCACTTCTAAAAAAGATTTTGTTAGTTTTGGTAATATATTTTAGCACGGAGTAGAAAAGTTAATAACTTCAGGAAATATTCATATTTTCAAGTAAATTTTCCGATGTAAGCAATTAAAATAAATGACTGATATACTTTTCATACAATTTATGTGTCATACAACAAGAGCCTATTTAGTGTCCAAGTATTGTGAAAGCTAATTTCCTGGAAGATAATATACATTCCGAGCGCAAATATCTCTAAATTGCCTTATGCAATGAATTAGTAAAGGGAATTAACTGACTTTTGTAAATTGAAAATTTCAATGGTTCATGAATATAGCATATTCTAATTCTTGAATTTGAAATCATTCAGTGAATCATAAAAATATAACAAATCGAATTATCCATGAAGTTAATTTCTGTTTAATTTTATGAAATAGAAGATATTTTTCTATTTCTGAGGTACAATTAACGCTTGTATGTTAGAAAATATAGTTAAATATTATTTTATACATCTACTTCCTACAGGATAGCAAATATATGCAATTAACTTAAAATGCTTTAACACAAACTAGAGTTAGAACTTGTACATATAATATCCATTATTGCATATAAAAAGGGAAAGAGACCCACTGAATATACCTCATATTTAGTTTAAAAAGATTTGGTATTTGATCTACGTAATATTATTTTTTTGTTATTGTATTGCAAGTTGTTACAGATCTACTGAGTAATGTATTTTGAAATGTGAAAACATTTTGTTGGGTGGATAAAACAGTATAATTTGTCCCCTACCAAATTATCTGAAATAAAAAACCTTTCACAAGAAAGTAGACTTGATGAGGCTAACTAAAATGCCTTTATTTTTCTTATTTTACATAAAAACATAGTTAAAAAGGGGATCGATTTGATCAAATAGCTTGGAAGAAGAATATTTACAAAAACTTAACCATTAAACAAAAATAGAATGCAGATAAGCGTGTCATGAAAGGGCGAAAATTAACCTACTTAAATTTTGCATAAAAACATAGTTAAAAAGGGGATCGATTTGATCCAATAGCTTGGAAGAAGAATATTTACAAAAACTTAACCATTAAACAAAAATTGAATGCAGATAAGCGTGTCATGAAAGGGCGAAAATTAACCTACTTAAATTTTGAAAAAAACTACTTAAACTGAATGGTAAAGCTTGGGATAGGTACAGGAAGAAAAAAGGGATACAAGTTTAAGGGCTCGACAATTCGTCGCAAACACATCTAAATATCAACGTTGCTGCGAAAACAGCTACTAACACAATGGCTGAAAACCCCAACTCACTCGCAGAATAGTCACTGCTCAAACAAAAACCCCACTCGCTGAAAAAAACAGGTACATCTTAAATACGTGTTGTATTTACTTGTACAAACCCTATTGGCTGTGACGCGAGAGCTTCGTAATTCCAGTCCTGCCTTCAAAGTTGAAAAATCTGCATATTTATTTTAAACCATCCGTTCATGACACGTTTTTAAATGTCACGTTTTTCGATGAAGAGAGAACAAATACTACACATTTTATATCTGCACATATTTACACTTGCATGCACACACACACACACACACACATATATATATATATATATATATATATATATATATATATATATATATATATATATATATATATATATATATATATATATATATATATATAGCGATATATTTTTTCAGATATATTTTTTCAGCGAGTGGGGTTTTTGTTTGAGCAGTGACTATTCTGCGAGTGAGTTGGGGTTTTCAGCCATTGTGTTAGTAGCTGTTTTCGCAGCAACGTTGATATTTAGATGTGTTTGCGACGAATTGTCGAGCCCTTAAACTTGTATCCCTTTTTTCTTCCTGTACCTATCCCAAGCTATATATATATATATATATGTATATATATATATATATATATATATATATATATATATATATATATATATATATATATATATATATATATATATATGTGTGTGTGTGTGTGGGGGGGGGTGTGTAAGTAAGTAAGTAACACGCAAAAACGAGTTCTAAATTACAAATTCTCTTCTTTTAATAAACCACAACATATTTTCTTAAAATGCGACCTAAACAAAAAATTAACTGATAATTTATACTGCACCCTAATGCACTTGCCGATCGTTACGCATTCACTTGATAAAAATAAGACTTCTTTTCAAATTCTCATTTTCTAACGCAGTAATGCGATCGTGATCATAGGATAACCTCTTGACGATTGCATTCTAACTCCTATATATATTCCGTATGACTGATTATAACCAATTAAATAATGCCAAGCCTAACTGTTAAAATAGGAAAAGGATCATTTTATATTTACGCCGAAGTGAAGACCTTACCGCGCACGCTCTTGTAAATTTCATTCACGAGGAGGCCATGTCCGTTTCGTCTATTTCAATGTTACGAGCGCCTTCCCTCTCCTCTCTCAGAGCTAAGTCTCGTAGCTAAGACTTATTATGATATTTACTACAATGTGTCCACAACTGCTAAACGGATTTATAGAATAGCTAATCTCTTTTAGTGATGCTGAAATAAAAAAAAGTTCGTTATATGCTCCATGACAGCATCTGTCCTATTTATAAAATATCGCTCACTACTTACCCCCCCCCCCACACACACACACATTATATATATATATATATATATATATATATATATATATATATATATGTGTGTGTGTGTGTGTGTGTGTGTGTGTGTGTGTGTGTTTGTTTGTAGCCGTTCGGAATCAGCTTTAAACTGTAGGTCCCGGTCAAATTAGCCCTGGTGTAGCAAAAAAGTTCGTCTTAGCGCTCCAAACCAAGCCAAACAATCCGTACATTACAGAAGAACGGATCGAAAATAATATCCCCTTTCAACATTGAACTCGAAAGAGCGAAAAAATCATGTGGCTATTATTTGTAGGGTATTATTTAGGGGATCAGGAAGCTAACGAATACAGCTAACGAATACAGCTAACGAATACGCAGAATTCGGACATATACACGTGTAAAAATGCAAAGACATGCGATTCATGGGAAGTTCTGTGGCTAAGGGTTTTAAAGCGATAATTTAATATTACTGAGGACTGTATTTAGAAAAGGGAAATTAAATGCTAGAATGGAGGGTATAATATTTAAGATATTACACACACACACATACATATATATATATATATACACATATATACATATACACACCCACACATACATATATATATATATATATATATATATATATATATATATATATATATATATATATATGCGAAGTGGAGATGTCGCACGCGCCGACTTCAACCAACGATAGCGTCCTCAGTGGCGAAGCGAGGAGTGAGCCAGAAGACGCGATGCTGCTGAACGAGTAACGACTGAGCAAAAGACGCGACCGGTATGATGAACTCTCCCCCTTTAAATTTCAAACTGAAAATGCTGTCCCACTGTAAATAATGCCCTAGACTATATTTAGATATCATTAAACGTTTCATATCGAGCCCGTGTTCGTGTCTCTATGCCCAAATATATATATATATATATATACACAGAAGGTCGTTCGCACTTTAAGGAAACGACTTTGTAATTTGTTTTTGACACTTGCTTTTTGAGATAAAAATCTGATAACTTCAGATAAATCATTTGCTATTGTTTTGCTTTGATTGAAATGTAAAATACAAGATTTATTTTGAAAATGGCTACTAAAATTCATAGATGGCTCTAAGGTTACGTAACTATACTTTCCGAGGAGAAATATTCGTATCAACAAATTATAAAGCGGTGTAAATATTGTGGTTATGGAATTTCGAAAATAGATATTTATAATATATTAAATATCAAAGGGAAAAACCATCTAACTGAAAGTAAATAGAAAACATGACCACTAAACCTCATCCTAAGACTGTTCGAACGCAGGTAAGTATCAAGAAAGTGAAGTCTCTGATCCTAAAAGAAATTTCTTCGACTCAAAGATCCATTGCATCGAAACTAGGAATGTCTTCTGACACTGTAAGTAAAATCCGACATAAAGATTTGAAGGTAAAAAAGATGTTTATACCTAAAGTTCAACTGCTTTTGCTAAAGCATATTGCTGAAAGGAAAACAAATTGTAGAAAATTTTATGAAAAACACCTAGCTGCTGAAAACTGAAAATTTGTAGTAAAACTCGATGGGGCCTGGGTGTATTTAAGTGACTCTACTAAAAAAAGATCAATTTCCTATTACTCAACTAGCGGGAATGACCGTACGAAATGGCTACGCCAGTGTACAGAAAAGTTCTCAAAGGAGTTCATGACAGTAGCAGGATTTTGTTACAACGGCAAATTAAAAATAAAAATAGTCTCAAGTAAAGCCAAAATTAATTCTCTCTACTATCAGTACAATATTTTAGAACCAATTTTTGAAGAAAAAATTCCAGCCTTATATGGAAAGGACATTGATAAAGTTGAGCTTCATATGGACAAAGCCCCTAGTCACACGTCTAAGTCAACTGCCTCTTATTTCGCAAAGAAAGAATCAGAAACAGGAATAAAATGCATCCCATTTAATGAAATACCTGCAAAATTACCTGACTCTTCTCCAATGGAAATGTGCGATTTCGGTTTTTTAATATGAGCCTTAGGAAAACGGCATCTAAGAACACTGAACGGAGTTTGTAAAACGGTCTAAGAGGAATGAGGCAAAACTGACATAACAAAGCAAACATTTTCTTTCATGGAAAATTCGAGCTAGAGCTATTGTCAAGAACCATGGCTATGAGATAGAAGTAAATCGCCGTATAAAATACGCCATTTATACATAAAACTTAACATATTATTTATACATAAAACTTATATATATATATATATATATCATCTGTGAAGTATTTTTTTACTTTAGTTTATTTGATTGGTAATTCATCCGCGACTACACAGGAAATTGATTGACAACAAAGGTAGGAAATGTAATTGCATTAGGACAAATCTCTATTGTTCCTAACATTAGTTCTTTTCAAGTGCTGCAATCAAGACAGTAAATCCCCGTCGGGAATCGTATTGATTTCTGTTTTCGGTACACTTCGAACAATTATTTCCACTTAAGGAATGTTTGCGTCTGGGTTTTTAGTTTTATGATAAAAAGCATAATATTTTGTAGGTAGTATGATCTATATACTTGTTTATATTGTTTTATGTTTATATGCTGTTTTATATTCTTATACCACATAATATATATTAAGTAGATTCATATGATGCCACAAAAAGGGATTTATAATCCACGGGAAAAAAATCTTTCAGTGATAAGTTAATAAATACAAAATATTAAAATTCCACATAAATATAAGCTTTTGATAGGTAATATATATATATATAAAACAGTTCCGTAACTGACTGAGTCACTGACTGACATACAACGCACAGACCAAACCGCTGGATCTAAAGGGCTGATATTTTGCATTGCGATTCTTCTTATAGTGTAGGGGTGCACTAACAAATATTTTTGAAAAATTCTTCTTAGATTGTTTTAAATGAAATTTTTAAACTGTTTTTGTAACTTTTTTTAAGTTAGCATTTAAAAATAATATTTTGAGGGTTATGAAATTTATATCACAAGAAAGATCATAGAAATTCCTTTAAAATGAAATCTTTTTCGAATCTTTACCTCTATTTTCAGATTTTTGGTGAATTTTTAAAAATTAAATTTTGGAATTTAATTTATTAAATGGTGATCACGTGATTTCTTTTTCTGGTACTTTAAATAAATTTGTCGTCACGTTCATAACAATGAAATAGACAAAAAAAATATTTTTCCCTTGCTAATGCGGCAGACGATTAGACATTATCCAAAAAAATATTAAAATGCAGTAAAAGATATGTTCCTCAAACTGTACTATATTAACTGTACTATATTATTTAGTATGTCCTATTAGATTTAATTTGAATATTTTCTTCTACAGAAGTTTGTCTATAAAAATATCTCTTACGATTTTTTTATAAATATATATATATATATATATATATATATATATATATATATATATATATATATATATTACATCAATTGTATACATTGATCGTCGTATTTATTATACGTACTATATCTATATAAATGATTGTTTGTTTGTTCGTATTTCATGCGCTGCCGTACCGTTCGTCCGATTGCGATGAAACTTGGTCAACTAATTGCTTGAACTTTCGCGAAGGTTATAGACTATTTTCATCCCGCTACGACGTTCCATTCCCGAATTATGTTAGAACAAGTTTGCGCGGTATCAACGGATATTTTTGTTCAAAGCTATTGTAACATTTCATTGTTGCCGATTAAATTATTTTAATATACAGAAGGACTCAAATATGCTGAAGGACTCAACTATACTGAAACTCAAATATACTGAAGGACACGTTCACTTATCTAGAAACATCTGCGTTTAGCCTTGATGCGATGATTTATATAGCTGAAGTGACGTTGAAGCATAGCAGATGATATAGTTCTGAGAAAGAATTACAATCATGAAATATGTGTATATTATAATTTAGAAAGTCTGAAAGTGGCACTGAAACGTAGCAGACGATTTTGTTTTCAGAAAGAATTCCGAGCATGAAATACGTTTATATACGTTTTCTAAAATGATTATCAGATTTGCTGTGTTTTAATATTGAATGTAATCTCAATCCATTCAAACGTTATTGACTAGCTGTAAATTAATGCTTTAAAATGCCCAAAAAGAGGGTACCAACTTTCAATCCTTGCGAAGTAAGGGCAAAATGTCAAAGATTGTTGAGAAATGACCAATGTGATAAACAAAAAACAAAAGAGCGCGAAGCCAACAGAATTCGAAATGCAGTTAGACGAACACAAGAATCTGAAGAAAACATTCCCAAGCGCGCGAAGCCAATAACATTCAAAATGCAGTTAGACGCGCACAAGAATCTGAAGAAAAAACATTCAAAAGAGCTCGAAAGCATCAGAATTCGAATTGTAGTGATCCGAAGAAGTGAGACTGATGAAGAAACTTTTAACGCGTCGAACATACGATCATCTTCGAGCTTGAACATCGAAAGGAGAGGAAAACGATGAACAACGACTGCACAGACAACAAACAAATGCTATTTGCTACTCCAAAAGAATTTTAGTGAAAACTTTAGAACACCATAACATGAGGCTAATCATTGAAAAAAATAATAACAGAAACTGAATCCCGAGCGGAGCCGGGTAATACATCGAGTATATATATATATATATATATATATATATATATATATATATATATAAATAAGTACTCCGTAGAGAAGTGCGGGTTTTCAGCTATTTTTAAATAAAACAGAAATATATTTTATACTCGCGCATGTGTGTAACATTAGGAATGCAGGACCAGCTTGAAGCTAAAAGTCTGAACATTCCTAGTTACGCAAAACAAGTGCTTCACATTTTTCTTAAATCCAATTCTTAAACGAAATTATTGGAAGCTGTTATTGATATAAATAATGCTAAAAATATGCCGTTTAAAACGACAACAATATGGCTATATATATATAGCTCCATATCGAAACTCCATACCGATGTCGTGGCGTTTATTAAAATATTAATTAATGCCGAATCGACTTATCCCCTATAGCGGGAAAAACGCGTATCCTATCTCTCTCGGAAATCCAAGTCATGTATTTGCATATTGAACCCCACAAGCGGAGAGCCCGCGAAAAAACCTATTGCGACAACTGCCTATTGCCTATTGTAGGCAATTAATGATCGATGACTTCAAAAGCGCGTGTTGCATGAGTCAGACCACGTAATCTCCACTGCAAACTAACTGAAAGCGAATAATATACGTTGAATAATATACGTTGGGGCAGCGTGATGTGACTGTCCTTGAACCCCTGCTCTTCGAAAACAACAACACTTCCCGAACGTGAAGTTCAGTATAGTCATGTTTGTGAATCATTATTTATTTTAAATCCTGAATGCCTGAGAATTGTTTGAAGTTCTCGAATGGTACAAATTACGTTAATTGGTCTTTCTCTAGATTTGACATATATATATATATATATATATATATATATATATATATATATATATATATATATATATATATATATATAATATATATATATATATATATATAAAATATATATATATATATATATATATATATATATATATATATATATATATATATATATATATATATATATATATATATATATATATATATATATAGGATAGCAAAGCGTCTAGGGAAATGATGATACTATATCTTGCACAAACGAACTGCATATAATACTTCTTGGACATATCGAGTTACACAGGGACGGCTACAACACAAGTAACATAACGACATTAAGAAACAAAATGAGCGTTTTCTGAGAATGGGTCTTCAACATGAAATTCGAATTAACTCCGATCGCTGGCATTCTCTCGGATAGGACCTCATCATGGGGATGGGACGTCCATCCCCACGACCATTCTCCCGTTTTTTCCTTCTAACTTGTTCGCCTTGCGGCGAAAACACCAGCGACATCTAGTAGCTATTCCGCACAACTCTTCTACAGTTTCCCTTGCTTCTACACACATATGCATATATATATGTAATATACTGGACCAGCCAAGGAGAAGATTGGTGTCCAGCACATCACAAGGGATGATGATGAGTTGTGACCCGAATATACGACGCGGCAAGTTACGGCATTACATTTTATTACACGGAGAATACGACTTCCCAAGACAGTTACAAAATCCGAAAAACGTACATGTATGTTGATCAGACGGCTTATATAAACTTTGTTATGTGATCATGATAGCGATTAGGGATTTGCTGTTGTCGACAAGTCACATGGGGTTTTATGTAATCTGCGCAAAACCTATATGAAATCTCGAATGACACTGCGCAGGTTTGAAAAAGGAAGCCATTTAAATTTTCACTCGAGGGCATTTTAGGACTTAGAATTGAAAGCGAAAATTAGTTCGTACGCCCAAGGGAATTTAGAATAATTTTAGAATTTAAAATGATATGGGGTTTTTAATTTTACATATATATATATATATATTGTACAGAAACTTTTCTGTACAGAAGAAAGTTATTTGTACAATCACTATTTTGTAGAGTCACTAATTTGTACAGTCAATTATTTGTAGAGTCTAATATTTAGCTAGATGGAAGAAGGACCATTGTTCTGTAGAGTGAAAGATGAAGTACACAAGGAATGTTCACCAGAGCATAGCCGTAATTTAGAGTGTTCACAAAGTTCAACGAAGGACACCTGCTGAAGTTCACAGCACGAAAGTTCTATCAAAAATGAAGATTGTCTATCGTTTAAGATGACGAAATGACAGTTCGTCAAGGCAGGCCGGAAAATTCATTAACTAGTGGATGTACAAGAAGATTTACTGAGGATACATACGTTGAAGATCATTGTGCCGCAGGATTGAATAACTTCAGGTTCTTATACTGCTGAAAACCACTTTCTTTTTATAAAAATTTACTCAGGAAGAAACTGCTTCAAAATCACTTGTTGGTAGAAATAAAAAAAATTATTATCTTCACGAAAATAAGGGATATATCTTGATTACTAATTCATAACAACAAAAAGGTCTGCTACATAATAGAAAAGAGCTTCGGGTCTACACGACCACTTAGGTTAGCAGCAAAAATAAAATAATAGTATTGAAGAAATGTTTTTTTTTAAATACAGGCACAAATATATCAGATCACGAGAATACACTGGTACTCACTATTCGACAAAAAAAAAGCATCCCCCTCACCAAGTCACGGCCAAACAAAGGACCGATAGTTCGGATCAGGGTCTCTAGAGCACGTTTTCATATACCAATGTATAATCTGAATCTCTGCATCGAATCTACTTTTTTTCAGCCCTGGACAACGCAAGGAGAGAAGGGTTGCCGTACAACCAATCTCGCCAAGGCGTGCAGAAGGGAGAGGAGAAAGAAAACCTTAATAGCGTGCCAACACCTTGTGTCCATAAAATAAAATACGCGAAGCATCGCCAAAACTGGAAACCTTAGGTACCACATTCCTCTTGCCAGAAGAAAATGCCAGAAGAACCCTTTTAAGGAGTTTCATTGGCCGAGACTCGCTGAGCTTAACCAATCTGAGGAGCTGGTCAAACAGCGCGAAGCCCAAACGCCTGTTCTGAGAAAAACTGTTTCTCATGCAAGAGAACCGAAAATAAATTACGTTTGCCGCAGGCGTGTGGAAAGGGGAAACAGGAGCCTTTAGCATAAACGGAGTTTAATAGCTTAAGAAGACCCATCAATGCTGTTAACAAAAACACGGAAAGAGGGAAGAAAAGACGTCTTATTTCGTGGACACGAGGCTAGCAATTAGGGGAATTAGCTGACAAAGACTTAAAGAATTTAGGACGGCAAATTGCACTGCCAGATGTTAGAAGATAGGCTATTCTCAATTACCGACCGAACGGACGGAAGTTACAGAGACCTCCCATGACTAAGAGCCTGGGAAAAAATAAATTACTATCAGATAAGGAAAGGAAACATAACTTGCAGATTTAAGATTAAAATTAAAGTTATAATTTAAAGTTTAAGAGAAGTACACAAATTAAATTAAATTAATCAAAATAAAGGAACCTGTAACGAATTCCTCGTTACACATATATATATATATATAGATATATATATATATAAAGATAGAAAGTATATGTATATATATATATATATATATATATATATATATATTTATATATACATAAAGATAGAAATAACACTTCGCTGGTTTTACATTTCTAACCAAAATATTATAAGATTTTTTTTTGTTTCTCAGAATCAGATTGCATTAAGAAAATAAACCGAAGCATTGTTTCAGTATATAAATGAGTTTTCTTGTGAGATCAGACTGTTTTTGTTCTAATGCACTATGTGCGGTTGCTTCCTTTTTTTGCTCTTCTCACATACTTTCTATGAAAATTCCCTCACAAGAGAAAATTGTAATTTGGCATTATAGTTTTGGAAATAAATTCAATGACTTCACTAGGAAAAGGTCATTTTTGAAGCTTAAAAGTGAAAGAAAATATTTTTTAAGAGCATTTTAGATTTTTTATAAAAATTATATTTGAAAATTTAGATAAACCCCTACTATTTATTCTCTGTGTGTTCTAATGACTGTTCTGATAAAAAACATTTTATTTAATGGAATGGATATTTTTTCTTTCCTGAAAAAGTACTTGCTTTTCTAAATTTCCTTTCGTTTCACGTCAAATATGTAGACATACATAAAAATTCTAAATGCGTTGAAAATTTTATTTATTTATTCAAAGGTGTATAGTTGTTCACTCGAAACATCTTTTCTTAACAGAATTTTGAATGTATTAGCCCTTGAAAGCGTGTGTAGAAAACTCTTTGTAATATTTTCCAGAAATTTTAAATCTGCTCTTCGAATTTCATTTTTATTGGTTCTGCGAAAATCAGTCCTATAGAAATGATGATTTAGATGTGTCATAAATATTTCATTTTTATGACACGCAACAAATGCTATGAAAATATTAGAAATATTTAGGATACATAAGCCAACATCCCTAATATTACAAAGTTTATAATTACATATTTAGTAGTATATATTTGCTAACTCGAAATATCCATTTCCAAGAAACTCGAATATGTTTTCCAGAAAATTTGGGGTGGAGAAACTTATTCCAATATTTTCGAGAACTTTTAAATTGATTCTTAGAAATTCAATTTTATTGATTTTTCGGAGATGAATCGTGAAGAAATGATGCTTTTAAAATGACATTAATATTTCATATTTATAATTAAATTTCGATATCCGCTCATTAATTCAGTCCTTTTAATTAGTTAATTTAACATTTATTTACACTCGTAAATAATGAAATCAATGACCTATATTTGAGTTTCATTAGTTTTTTATAATTTATCAAAATAGATGTTTTAATTTTAAATTTCATTGCTAGACAGTGCATAATTTGAGGGGAAAATAGTCTCTGGATATATTTTCTTCTAGATTCGAGATAAAAACACGCCCGAAGTTTACATTGAAGAGCTAGAAAAACTAAGATATCAATCTAATACCTGGTATATCCAATTTCGGATCATAGAGTGGCATAAACACGTCGGGGCATGGAATCAACGAGTTTTCTGCGTAAGCGCGTAGACACCGAACATCATGCCTTCCGAAGAGCGGTCCCTAGTTCTGTAAAATTTGCGCTGTCATTTTTGAAAGAGGTATAAGTACATTTTAAAAAATGAGTTAATGATAATTTTAGTAAAATATAGACACCTTCTCTACATATCTTTATAATCATACATTCAATGGAGTACCTTTCTATACTAATATATAAAGATAGAGGAGATTTTGTACGTGGAGGGTAATCTTCAGAACCACTGTACCTATTTGAAAAATTCTTTCACTGTTTGAAAGGTACATTATTCCAGATGGACATAGGCTATATATTATGTATATCTGATCAGTAGAAATAAAGTTAGTGGCTTAATCCTAACAATCTCCATTGTTACCGCTACTGTCCTCTACCGCTTTTTGTGCCGAAGTCTTCTACGATCCTTAGCGTGGTGCTATCTATACTAATATATAAAGAGGGGATTTTGTACTTGGAGGGTAATCTTCAGAACCACTGTACCTATTTGAAAAATTATTTCACTGTTTGAAAGGTACATTATTCCAGATGGACATAGGCTAAATATTATGTATATCTGATCAGTAGAAATAAAGTTAGGAGCTTAATCCTAACAATCTCCATTGTTTCCGCTACTGTCTTCTACCGCTTTTTGTTCCGAAGATTTCAACGATCCTTATCGTGGTGCTATCGCGGTGGGCTTCTGTTCTGACGCTAGCGGTACAAACCTAGCCGTTCTCCGGCACGCCTTTTACTTAAAAAAAATTATTTTTATTATTAACTAACATAAAATTAATTTAATGTGTTATTTAGGTTATTATTAAGGTAAAAAAAGATTTACAATTGATTGGCTATCAACTGGAAATTTATTGGTATAATATTTTGTTCAACCCGGACAAAGTCGGGACGGGCCGCTAGTTTTTCATAAAGTTAACAAAAGAATTTTGGCTATAAAGTCTTATCACAAAAATATTTTTTTTTAAAGTGGAATAAGTCCACTCCTAATACAGTAGAGTCCCGATAATCCGAAATGATTGGGACCAGACCCTTTTCGGATTAACGAATTTGTCGGATTAAGCGAAATCTAACTTAAAATAAAATAAAATTACAAAATAACGTGTGATTACATAGATATTACATTTTACGTGCAATTACAAAGTTTATTTTATAAGGTATGTCTAAGCATAATCAAATAACGGTCCCAAATTGGTGATAAAAGAGCGGACCGCTTCCTAGTACAGTACAGTAGAATGTAAATTGTTCTAACAACACGTCACAGTGCTTGACAGTTGGATTTTAGACGATCATCAGATTGTTGAAATGGTTTTGAAAGAACCTGTCAACGTCTAAGACGAGAGTGAATGTGAATCAGACGGTGACAGCGAGCAGGGAGTATCGCACTCAGACGCCGTGGCTGCATTTGATGTAGAGCTAAGCTACATAGAGCAGCACTCCACCTCAACTCAGCGGACACCATTTTTCTGTCGCGTTAGAGTAATTCTGCTTCAACGGAGAGGTAATCTTCTCTTCGAAAAACAAAATTTTTCAACAGATTTTTCAACCAATGTTTTTCAACAGATTTTTCAACAACAGATTTTTCAAACCAATGAAGTTCAGTAATAATTACTTCAGTTATGTGGTTCTTCCTTTCTTTTTATATCTCTAACGGTCCAGGCACATTATAAAGTACGAGGGCTACTTCTGAATAACTCCTTTATTCTCTACGTAGAGGCAGACTAACATATACAGACTTGGGGCTTCCAAAATAATACACAGCAGTACCGCAACCCGCGGTACTAAGAAACTAAAGGTCGCAATGAATCACTCAGGCAGAGTAGGCATTTACTAACAATACACGTACACCTCGGCTTTGAGCTAATTCTCGAAGTCATGCAGCCACCTCGGCTAAATACCAATACACGCTCTATCAGTTAAACACCGCTATCACCTTCCATCAAGCTTGCCTCGCTCTCTCCCGTATCGCTACTAAAGTCTTGGGCTCTTGCCAACTCAGCGTGTGCCCTTTAAATAGATCAAACATCTGCGCCGAACTCACTTTGGCATGTACAGCGCTGCTACCCGAAATTTGCATCGGAGCAACACGCGAACCCTACACAGTACATTGTCTAACTTTGAATTTTTTTGTAATTTTCAGAAATGTACTTTATATGGCTTAGTATCGTTGTGGTTTTATTGAAAAGTAGTTCTTTTTGAGTTTTCGTTTCTGATTACCGAAGTTCGGATTATCGTGACTCTACTGTAATTATAATTAAAACAACTTTTTTCTTAATGAAGGTTTACATAATTTTCCTGACAAAAGAATTCATATGTATGCATGGGAGGAAACTAGCATCCAGAGGTGCGGAAGAAATAGCATCTTGCTGCCTGAAACATATTCAGAATGTTGCAACCCAGGACCATAGTATAGGATACAGTGACATGTGTACCGGACAAAATCGAAATATTACGCTCGCACTGATGTGGTAAGGATTGTTCAATCAGCTGATAATGACATAAATGTTATTGGCCACAAATTTCTATTGTCGGGTCATTCCTTTCTTCCAAACGACAGAGATTTCGGAGTTGTGGAAATAGCATTAAAGAAAAAGGATCAATTATATGCTCTTAAGACTATTATAATGCAATAAAAACTTGGTGATGAAAATAGCTTCATTTTGTATAAAACGAAAAGAAAAGAATATCTCTCAGCCAAATCTCTAGAAGAGGCAATATCAAATTGGGTAAAAAAATACGGACGGAGAAATTATAATCTGGCTGAAAATATGCTGGATGAGGTTTAAAAGGGATGAACCGCACAAAATTTTTTACAAATATAGTATGGAAGAAAATACTCGAGATAAAATAATTTTTTTATTTGAAAAACAAGGAAGACCTTAACACCTTAGCAAAATTACTATGTCACCACTGTATGAAACTTCAAGACCTATAAGAAGAGAGAATCACGACGATAGGATGAGTTTATTGCCTTACTTACAAAATATTTACCATGAATACTACACTATGCTAAGTGTAAAGGAGAAACAAGTTTAAAATAAATTTTTATTTTTTTTTTTTTAGTTACCTTAAGGAAGTAATTTACATTTTACACTTATTTATTTATATCATCTTTTTAATAAAACTGAAATCATTTCTTAATGAACTTGGTTATTCGTGTACTTACATGTCTTCATTTTAATTATTATTTTTTTACATTAAAAAATCCATTTCAGTGAAGCTAATACCTATAAAAATATGGACTTAAATTCTGTCTTATTTTTATTTCTTTTAATATGCTATTTTTGAAACTGGTATAATTCCATTTAGAGCTAAAAAAAATCGTTTATTTTTTAAAAATAATTTTAATAATTATTATTTCATAATAAAATTTAAAAGGTGTAAAATGTTAAAAACATCACTCGACTTGATTAACGTTTATACATATTTTTAAATTAATTCATATGCAAACCCTTAAATATATCGATCTGGACTTATCCCACTTTCAAAAATAACAGCTCATTTCTAGATGGTGGATCCCTGCTTTGAACAGAACATTTCAAGACCTTTCAGATATGTTCAACAACGGGGAGATCTGGTGGAAAAGAGGTCATTTCATGTTCCAAAACTGGCTTGAGTGTTCTACAAATCATAATTTGGCAATGGATTTGCGTGGTTGCGCATTGTCTTGTAGCAGCATACGCAAGAGGATCTTAATTCATGCTAGCTTAACATCCCCGCCATCCACACACACATACACACAACTGACCAATCCATCATCATCCCTTGTTGACATGCTGGATTTATTCATACAGGATGTGATATCTCCACGCGGACCCTTTTTTCCACCCGGTCAATTGGAAACGAGGTTCATCAGACCATGCTACACGTTCCCAGTGCCCAGTGTTTAGTGACGTTGTTCCTGAGCCCTTAAGAGAAGCAGATCTCTGTGTTGTGAAGAAAGCGACGGCTTTCGGGTTGGGTGTCGGCCATACATCATGCAGGGAAATTTTGTACAGTCCTCTCCTTCGTGCTGGTAGAGGACCCAGCTTTGAAATGCTGTTACTGCACACCTTTATCTTGAAATAATTCTCGACAGAAAACTACGGTCACGGTCATCCAGAGTTTTTTGGCGGCCACACCACTGCCGTAAACTTGAAGTTTATAGAGTTATAGCACTTCTCCCCTACCTCTGGGTACGTATATCTTGAAGTGGCACTCTAAATAATTTCATTCAAACACAGTTCCTACATAACAACAATGCTGATTTAAATATTTGCACGTATAGATTTTGCTTTTCAACATAAAACATACGTACTACTAGTACGAGGTATATATAGCACTCATGCAATTGAAATACAATTCAATATATTCACTTGTATAACTATTCATGCAATGAAAATACAAATTGAGATACAAATACTTCGGAAAGCCGACCAGCAATGCTGCTACGTAAACTTTAGACCACAGAACGCAAAAATAACTTTCGTCTAACACGAACTCGCGTAGGTTTGCATCAACCTAGGTAAAACGCCTCGAGCGGCTGCTCGCAAACTCCTTCCACTTCCTTTCGCTTCCTCTCACTTCGTAGCTCCCTCTCACACCGTTTCTTTAATCTAGCTGCTTGGTATTTACACCAACCACGTATGCCGCAATAAGCGTTTCTTAAGCAGCTTCTTTAACTTTATTCACCTAAAAGTTCGATTGTTGTGAATCGAATCTTATGTAAACCTTACAAGTTTTCCCTCAATTTCTGGATTCGAGGTACAGCCTTGAAAAAATGGAACCTAAAACTTTAATTTTGCCTGTATCACCGAAATACTCTGGCCTATCTGATGCACACCATTTATCATACCTCGTTGAAATTCGCTTAAATCAGGATCATGTGCCATGCTAAATTCAATATTAGCTTTTTTAGCACTAGAAAGACAGGATTTTTTTTTCTTACTAAAAAGACTGAACACCGTCATTTTGACGGTTAAAAATAAAATCAATAACTTAAAATATTTAATGTTTTGTTTTTTAAATGGTTAAATCCTTTCAATTTTGAACTATTTCAAATCAATATTCAATAAATGTATGTATATATATATATATATATATATAAGTCGTGGGTAGATCAGACTATTTTCTTTTAACGAATATCATAACAAAATAAAAATATTGCAAATCTTATAGAATTTTTTCTATTTGAGAAATATAAAATTAATTTTTGTGCACATAAGGAAAATGTAATCATCAATTACACTTGCTTCATTATAGGAAATATATTAATTTTAAAATAGGTTGAATAAATTAATTTATTTTATAGATATTTTTTTCTTATAACATATTTAAAAACGAGATTTTTGCATCTTTGAAGGAGAAATTTAGTTGGTGATTTAAAACCAATAATTGCCTGTGCGTTAAATTTGCATTTTTTTCCCACTGGATACAAGCTTCCACTGGAAGCTTGTATCATTAAAAAAAAATAGCTGTACGGCGATTAGCTCGGGCCTTCCAGCTAGTGGCCAGGGGTCGGCAGCTGGAAGCCTTCCAGCTGCCGATAAGTAATGCAGCAGTAAAAATACTTCCAGATTATTCCGAATGGCAACGGATGCTACTACCAGATGCAAACATTAGCGGCCGTCCGCAATTTAGAACCTTGTGTCAACATGGATTTACGCACTGAAATCAGGAATGCTCGAAAGCGAGCTGCACGATTAAGGGAAAATTGGGAACAGTCTCAAGAAAGAAAGCAAAGAAGAAATAATTCATTAAGAGAGAGGCGTGAAAGAGAGATCATAAATGATCGCGAGGTTAGGCTCAGCCGTCGCCCGCATCGTAACCGATAGCCAGTAATAGTTAATTTTCTTCACTATTTTCAGTACTTGCTGAATTCTTACTCTATTTTATAAATGAAGAAATTTTCCCAATAATTTATTATTTGATATGATTAAGTGTAGATATCTGAATTGGGAACAATACTACATACAGAGAGTGATGTAATTCACACTATATTTTAGTACTTGCTGAATTTTTACTCCATTTTTATGGGAAAAATTTTTTTCCCAACAATTTCTTATTTGATGTAATGATAAAGTGTAGATATCTTAATTTTGAAAAATAGTACATACAGAGAGGGATGGAATTTGAAAATCATTGGTGTTGGATTTCTCAATCTCATCTTTAACTCTGTTCTGAAGTAATGGAAACTCATATGTTTTAACCACGATGTTTTAGAATCAGCCTTATGGAGAAAACCCCTTAGCAACGATATTTATGATAACAGGTATTGGTAACATTTCTTATATATGTTACTTTCAGTTGAGTTGTTTTGCAAAATAAAATATAAAACTAATAGCAACGAGACTGGTCGCAAAGCGGCAAGTTTAGAATTTTTTTTGTCTAATGCGGATGCACTTTGTCGTTAGACATTTACCTTTAGTTATTCACCTCGATTTACTAGCTACTTTATTATGGGAGCACCCTATAGGTGCGCAGCACTTCTCCGTATAGGAGGGAGGGGCGACACGGAAACGTCCAAGCCTTACTCTGGGTTTGAACCCAAGTGCACTGCGTAACAGTTCAGAACGCTAACTACCACAGCATGTGGTCGGCCATAATTTATAATTAAACAATACGAATATATTTTCACAAAACCCTTAAAAATATATTACTTTCAGTCTGTATTATTTTTTTTAGAAAGATAACGCACTGATATATCATTATAAATAAAGTTTTATGCTATTTCTTTATCTTACGAATCTATTAATCTTTATAATATATAAAACAGTTCCGTATCTGAATGAATGAATTACTGACAGATAACGCACAGACCAAATCACTGGACATAAAGGGCTGAAATTTTTCATGGCGATTCTTCTTATAGTGTAGGGGTGCACTAAGAAAGATTTTTGGAAAAATCTTCTTAGATTTTTTTTAATTAAATTTTTTAGCTGTTTTTGTAATATTCTTTAAAGTTTTCATTTAAAATAAAAATCTAAGGGTTATAAAATTTTTATCACGAGAAAGATGAAAAAAAATTCCTTTAAAATGAAATATTTTTCGAGTCTTAACCTCCATTTTCCGATTTTTGGTGAATTTTTAAAGATTCAGTTTTAGACTTTAATTTATTAAATGCTGATCACGTGGTTTCCTTTCTTTTTGTGATACTTTCAATTAATTTTGCGCCACGTGCATAACAACGAAATAAATTGACAAAAAAATATTAAAATGCGGTAAAAGATAAAATTTAACCAGTAGACTAATTGAGATGGGAGTTTTTTAAAGTATTTAATCCAAATTAGTATGTTTTATGGTTATTAAACATACAAATTAATTGCATACATTGACCGTTTTATTTAATTTGAATATTTTCTTCTACATTATTTTGTCTATAAAAATATCCGTTACGATTTATATATATATATATATATATATATATATATATATATATATATATATATATATATATATATATATATATATATATATATATATATATATATATATATATATATATATATATATATATATATATATATGTATTGACATTAATTGCATACATTGACAGTTGTATTTAATTTGAATGTACTCCGTAGCGAAGCACGGGTATTCAGCTAGTCTTACATTATATGAATAAAAATTCTTTCCATATCAAAATATTGAACTACGGGAATGTTATTTTATTTTACATTATTAAAATCAGAAAAATAACCTGGTATTGTAAGCAATAAATTATGTTGAACTTGCTCTTTTTAAAAAAATAGATGAGTATAGGAGAAGAATTATAAGTAGGTTCTAACCATATGCAATATTTCTAAAGGCTTTCATTGACGTGAACGTTACTTTTTAAATAAAATTCATAATTATTTCTGTATGTATAATAGTTGTGTAATGAACTTCTGCTAAATCATTTTTTCTAAATTTTAAATATTTACTGTCAGTAAAATGGAATACTCTTTTAACTGAGTTGAAATTTTTATAGTTTCATTTTAAAATTAGACAAAATAAAAAATATTTAATTTTTAATGTTATGATAATTAAACTGCTATATATTTAACCATTGTCGAAATTGTCTACATAATTAAACGTATTTTTCCGGTTGAGTTACCATAGCCACATTTTTTTTAAACTTTAGCAAAATTATATATAATTTTTCCTTTTTTTCTTAAATTATACTCCATCTGATGTTTCATTTCATATCAATGTGCATATTTCTTTTAACAAAGCACCTCCCTCTTCAATAATATTCAACATTTTCTTACGTGTATATTATGTTAGTTATCAATACATATCGTTAAAAACTCCTGTCTTAAAAGTTATCAATGGTTTAAAAAAATCCCGTTACTTTACATCTAAAAATGCGGTTATAAATATATGATCAATTTAAAAAATTAAAACTTTAGAACTAGGTTATTTTTGTTATAAATAAAATCGTGACTAGGAGTCTGGAATGATAAATATTTTTCTTGCATGATAAATATCATAAAATCTGACATTAATAGTTAAAAATTGTGTTATTTTAAAGACGTTTACACTGTAGTTTCATACGAAAACACTTTTATAAATATTTGTTACCTGTTAATAAATGTAAATATATTGTGTCTTATGCAAGAATATGCCTCCTGAGATATCTTCCGAGTGTTACTAATCAAGTTATGTTGTTATTATAATTTGCAGTTAAACTATTGCTTTAAACACTGACGTATTCAGAAATATCTTCATCTTGATATGATTTTTTAATGCCGATTGTGAAAACGAAATTACTACCTCAGAGGAAAGTGTCTCGTTCCATTTATCTGTTCTCGTATTTTTTACCTTTTCGCCAATTTTGAAAAAGGGGGAAGAGACGAAAAGTAAGTAACTTTTTTCCTGTATTATTTTAAAGATTTCTGCCTGTTTTCTATATTGCCGTCAAATCGACGGATTTCAGTCTTGGTAGGTATACAACACATTTTCTTCCCCTTTTTACTATCGAATATAATTTTGTAAATGTGTGTGCGCATTTCTCTTAAAATTAGGAAAAAAATCATAAAATTTCAGAAGCCTGAGGGCATAATTATAGACATACAGCTCAATAATATGTCAGAAACCGTCAAAATGACAGCAGTCGTCTTTCTAGTGTTAAAAAAAACAGCCAAGTAAATATTTACTAAACATGAGTTTAATTTACAATTATAACATTCGTCTTATTTAACCTGGGGTCACTGTTGAAAAATTCAAATAAGATTTCCAAAATAACCTCTTTCAGTGCTTGATCAGTAAACAATTCAAGCGCCCTCTAAACATACTGTCTCCTACTTGGCGTCGTTAAGCTGGTAAATAAAAGATGGCGTCGAATGTTAGGAAATAAGCACTATAAAAGTAAGACAGTAATAGTATAAATGAAAGAGGAAATAAACAGTAGGTTTTGCTGATCATGTTTTCACAGGATAAAATCGTAAATGCTTGTGTTCTAAGGTTTACACAAGATTCGATTCACAATAATCTAACTTTTAGGTGAATAAATCTAAAGCAGCCGCTTAAGATATGCTAATTGCGGCATACGCGGTTGGTATAAATTCCAAGCAGCTAGATTAATGAAACGAAGTGAAAGGAGGAGTAGAGCTGACGAAACGAAGTATCGAGCTGGAGCTATGCTTAGTGTCTGGTTTAATAATAGTTGAGTGTCGCGAGCAGCCGCTCGAGGCATAGCTAGGTTGCTTCAAACCTACGCGAGTTCTTGTTAGGCCCAAATCTTACGTGGCAGCACTGCTGGTTGACTTTCAAAGTATCTGTGAGTATTTCCAAGTGTATTTTTCTTCAATGAGTAGTTAAACAAGTGAATATATTGAATTGTATTTCTCTTGCATGAATGCTATATATATCTCGTACTTGTAGTACGTATGCTTTATGTTGAAAAGCAAAATATATATGTTCAAATATTTAAATAAACATTGTTATGTAAGCACTGTGTTTGAATGAAATTATTTAGAGTTCCACTTCAAGATATACATACCCAAAGTTAGGGTAAAGTAACTATGCTCTATAGTGTTTATTAAAACATAATCAATAGCTGCTTAACAATTGTAGTACTTATGCTTCTTTGCTAAACTTTAAAGAATGGGGAAGATACAAATCTGGTATTTCACATATCTGGAAGATTTATTCCTTGACAAGTAAAAATGACATGGTAAAAACGACCATATAAATAATATCACCCAACTGCTTATATAAAACACTAATTATAACACATTTCATTACATAATATTTGTAAAAAAAATCCAATATCTACATCCATGATACTTACAAAGCCTCTAATTTAAAAAAAACTATGAACACTGATTTTCTGTTACTTCTCTCAAACTGTATAGAAGTATGATCTGATATAAATTACACAAATTTCTGACTACTTCATACACTTTATCTAATAATATCCCCAATCACATGTTGCCGGTTCACAGTTTTCCAGGATTCCCATGTACTTCACATTATAAATCCTTTGATTATAATGAATATTGAGTCATCAATAATGAAGTTCGACTTCAGTCTGGGCGATCTTGTCAGAAACACACTTTCACAACACTGCGTAGTTATGCACCCTAATTAATCTTTCTATAGAAGTGATTTCCATTAAAATACTTTAATTACGCCAACTCCATCTCTATTCACATCCAATGTTTGCCATATCCATTAGTGGCTCAGGTATTGTAACACCTCTATTTTAACCCCAAACATGCTTTTCAAGTCCTTTGTTCTTTGCGTCTGCAGAAATCAATACTGAAATCACCAAGGTATGCGTGACTTGCGACACAGTGGGAAATACTGTTTGATCTCGCTGTTTTATAATCTCTCATGTGTTCGCAGAAGTTTGAAAGGTTCCCTGGACGTTTTCTGACTGATTTTACCTAAATTCTAGTACCTTATACACGTCCCTCTTACAATAATAATATTCATAATCCCTGAATATTTGGTATAACTCCCACAGATTGTTTGATAACGTAGCACAAGATGCTTAAATAAACTAACTCATCTGAGCGAAGTATATTGTTTTCACAGTTTTGAAGGTACATTTAAAAAAACATTTTCAACTTTTTAATCAGTATGATGATGAATTTCATTTGTAAATACTGTTTTGCATGTATGCTAATATATTAAAATCAAAAAGACGTTTTCTAAGGTAAAGGTTAAATCATCTAACAGAAAGAATATGCCTGCAAATGGTTTTCAAAATACTAGTATCATTTAAATATTAATACCATTTGCCCATGTCCACTTTTGAAGATACCTTTAAATGAACCATTTGCAAAATTTTAATCAGTATAATGATTAATTTCATTTGAAAATACTGTTTTGCATGTATACTAATATATTAAAATCAGAAACGTGTTTTCTAAGATAAAAGTAACATTTCAAAATACTACTACCATTTTCAAATACTAGTACCATTTGCACACGTCCCTCTTACAATAATAATGTTGAAACCCCTAAATATTTTGTATAATTCCCACAGATTGTTTGATCACGTAGCACAAGATTACTGTGTCATGCTAAATTCAGCTAACTCATCTGAGCGAGTCACTGTATTGTTTTCTAACCTTTGAAGATACCTTTAAAAGAACCATTAGCAAAATTTTAATCAGTATAATGATGAATTTCATTTGTATATACTCTTTTGCATGTATACTAATATATTAAAATTAGAAAGACGTTTTCTAAGGTAAAGTTAAAATCATCTAACATAACAAATATGCTCGCAAATCTCTTTCAAAATACTAGTACCATTTGCACACGTCCCTCTTACAATGATAATATTGAAAACCCCTGAAATTTTTATATAACTTTCACAGATTGTTTGATCACGTATCACAACATTACTGCTTCATGCTAAAATCAGCTAACACATCTGAGCGATGCATATTGCTTTCACACCTTTGAAGGTGCATTAAAAAAAAATTGCAACTTTTTAATCAGTATGATGATGAATTTCATTTGTAAATACTGTTTTGCATGTATGCTAATATATTAAAATCAGAAAGACGTTTTCTAAGGTAAAGGTTAAATCATCTAACAGAAAGAATATGCCTGCAAATAGCTTTAAAAATACTAGTACCATTTAAATATTAATACCATTTGCCCACGTCCCTCTTACAATAATATTGAATATCCCTGAAAATTTGGTATAACTCTCACAGATTGTTTGATCAAGTAGCACAACATTACTGATTGATGCTTAAATCAGCTAACTCATCTGAGCGAGGTACATTGCTTTCATACCTTTGAAGATACATTAAAAAAAACATTTGCAACTTTTTAATCATTATAATGATTTCCATTTGTAATACTGTTTTGCATGTTTGCTAACATATTAAAATATACTGAAAATGTAAGGTAAATTAGAAATGATCTGACAGAAAGAACATGCCTACAATTAGCTTAGAAAGTCTATGCCTTTAAAAGAACCATTTGCAACTTTTTAATCAGTTTAATGATGAATTTTATTTGTAAATATTGTTTTCCATGTATGCTAATATATTTAAATCAGAAAGATATTTTCTAAGGTAAAGGGGAAATCATCCAACAGAAAGAATATGCATACAAATAGCTTTCAAAATACTAGTACCATTTAAATACTAGAACCAATTGCACACGTTTCTCTTACAATAATATTGAAAACGCTTGAAAATGTGGTATAAATCTCACAGATTGTTTGATCACGTAGCACACCATTACTGTTTCATGCTTAAATCAGCTAATACATCTGAGCAAGGTATATGATTATCGCACATTTAAAGATACCTTTAAAAGAATCATTTACATATTTTTAATCAGTATAATGCTGAATTTCATTTGTAAATACTGTTATGCATCTATGCTAATGTATTTAAATCAGAAAGACTTAAAATCTTAGGTAAAGGTAGTATGATCTGACAGAAAGAATATGCATAGAATTAGCTTTGAAAATCTAGCATAAAGATATGCAATTTAGTATTTAGGATTATCATGGTTTATAACAGTGGGGGGTAAATTCGAGCAGAAGGCCAAGTCCGGCTATGGTGCCAGTCATGATGATGATGGTGATGTCATTCTCTCATGGTGGCAGGTCCTCTAAAAAAAGGCATAATTTGAAATAGTTTTGTAATATTTGCATTGTATTCACAGCTCATTATATGCCGTTATTATTAAATAATATTTGAATGAGGCTTATTATCTGCATGTATTTTCTCTCTACATTAGGCTTATGATATCCACATCAAGTTAAAAGGCAAATGTCCTCTCCAGCTTCTGGATATTTCAGAATCAAAAGATGTAATCTGCAAGCTGAGCATGTCGAGACAAAGTTTCACAAAATACATAGTATATTAATAATTATGTATTACGTGCACATGCCTTCTTTCTGAATGATATTAAAACACACTGAAGTGCCAGAAAAGCTGTGAAACCTATCTAATACGCCGTTCGCCCTCGTCTATTAACCCTTTCCTGCATGGTGTGATTGAAAGAGTCCCACCTAATTAAAATTTCTTGTCCTTAAATTCTATTCACTTCAGCTGTATTTCAAATATAGAATAGAACTGGATTTTAGTTATAGTTTTCAGATGTAAATGGCAGAAAATAACAGGGTTCTTCATTTTTGTATGAAAATTGGGTAAAGTAATCAATAAAATGTGTCACTAGGACTGCTCATTTTTTGAAGGATTTTGAAAATATTTATATATGTAAAATGTTACTAATTACATTTTTAATTGATTAAACGTATTTTTTAAACAAAAAATGTATCATTTATAATATTTTTAATGCTTATTTTTCACTTGATTTACGTGGGACTAAAATAGTCACGCCACACACTTGAGATTTTCACCGATAGATTGTGTGTGTGTTTGTGTGTGTGTGTGTGCGTACGTGCGTGCGCGTGTGTTTGTGTGTGTGTGTGTGTGTGTGTGCGTGCGTGTGCGCGCCTTAATGACCGTTAAGGGTTTAAATGTCTCTTAATGGGCCCTGTAAGCTAAATATTAAATAAACAGGTGCCCTAAATCTTACGATTCCTAGGATATTCATGTTTTACACTTTTTCGTGTCTTTTCAATCTAACATTCACATTTATTATTTTATCATTTTTATTATTTCAACAAGATATACACAAGATTATGGATTTCCAATAAATTTTATAACTTTTCAACTCAAGAAAAAAAAGACCATACTGCATACAAAGGAGTTAAAATTAACAAATACTTTTTGGCTTATTAAATTCACTGCCTTAGTGGTTACTCTCTACTATTTTTAGTACAATTAATATACATCCTTTTCTTTGGTTTTTAACATTTGCTAACTTCAAGCACAAGCTAAGCTAACTATCTGGGAAATCCTAAATGGGAGCATTTGATGAATGCAGTTTGAATATTTTGCAGTTTAATTTGTATTAATATCTCTTAGGACGATTTTGCAGTTTGAAAAATATATATGAAATCCACTGTGAGTTTCTTCTTGGAATTATTTTAATCAGCCTGAGAATTTTGATTTGATATACTCTCAATACTCAAAAATGTTTTTTCAAATCAAAAGTATCCTAAAATATGAAAAGCACTTTGAAAGTTTAATTTTAAGTGGAAAGTTGTCAGACTTTTTATTAAAAAATTTATTTCATGGAAGGTAATTTCTTGAAACAGAAATACATCTTTTACTTTTATTCACTTTGGAAGTTATATGTCTAAATAACCGCTACAGTTTATACCAAGCAAAGTTTAAAATAAATAATTCTGCTTTAAGTGCAGTGAGTTACAGCACTGATTTAACACCATCTTAAAATTTTACTGAAATAATTTGTTGGTAATGCTTAAAAAACACACTACAGAGTATAGCTTCTTTATAGTGTGATAAAACGTGTCGCGAAAAATTTTAGAATAAATAACTCTGTTTTTTATTCTTATGTACCGTGTACGAAGATATTTTTATGCATATTTAAATATTACAATGATAATTGGCTGGTAAAACATTATAAAACCCTGCAAAAAATATTTTATCTAAAAGATTTTATACAAAATAGTTGTTAAACAGATTCGAAATCAGTAATTTTGATTTCCCAGAGCGATTAAAATTTTTCTGTGTAAAAACCCATAAAATGATATCTTCAATCATCACTAAAATAACATATCACATGAATAGTTTATATTTTTTTCAATTTGGATTCAAAATTTTTAATGTATTCATTTGAAAGAAATGCATTTCTATAATTCATTAAAGTTGGAAATATCATAAAAAATCAGAATTCGCTGATTGAAAGCTTTCCCGGAAAAAAAAAAAAAAAAAACTTTTGTTAACGAGATTCAACAAAGCATGAAAATTCACGCTAAAAATACTTTGAAATCAATCACAAATATTTCCAGTTTGAATTCACATACGTAATAAACAAGAAAAAAACGATGAAAATATACCTAAGTGTGTTTTCTATAAAACAGAAAATTTTAGAATCACTTTAGAAAAGAAAATCTTCAGAACTACAATTGATCTTTTATTTGCATTAATGTATTATGAATGTAATCTTATATTATACCTATTTTTGAATTTTAAAGTAGGAAATATTTAGTGCATGAGTTTTGACCAAGTTGGTAATGCAAGCAATTGTATGTTTCAGGAAAAATAATAAAAAAGGTAATAGTGTTTCTGTTTCTTCGATTCTCTGAATCTATGACTCTAAGAAGTTTAATATTATTTGACTGAGATATGTTTATGAGATGAGTTTAATATTATTTGAGAGTTGTTTCGGAAAATATTTTTCCTTTCATATTATCATCTGTAATTATTTTTTACTTACATATTTCAGACAACTATATTTTTAAGTAAATGAAAACGTTATGATAGTTCTTAGTTATTTTTTACCGTTATATTAAAAGAAAAAACTATACCGGGTGGTCATAATTAAACGGACAGTGCTCACAGTGTTCTGAAGCGCGATCTATTTGCGAGAATGACGCCACATTTTGTAGGAAGATTAAACAAGACGGGGGACGAAGGATTCCGTGGAAAAAATAAATAGTTCCAAAAGTCACCGCTAGGGGAATATTTGGCGCTATGTAATAGAAAATAGAGTGTTAACAAATGCAAATTAATACGGAATAAAATTACCTTTAATTATGCACATTTTCTTATTTAGTTCAAGTGCAATATGGCAACACTTTTAAAAAAGCGTAAAATCTACATAAACACCGATAAAGTCTCGTGATCTGCAATTTCACGTACGCTGAGCAGAAGAAGAAGTTCTTTATTCAAATTTCACGTTACATCCATTGGCACAGTGCCAGCTGCTTGGGTTTTAAAAGGCAATGTGTTACGTTTCGAATCAATCGGATTGAAAGTTTATGTGCAATGTCTCCTTCTTTAGTCGAGCGTGCGTTACTGGTCAAATTCTTTTACCGCAACCAGTGCAACGAGTCAGCCCCTCTTCGTGCTTTTAGAACGCACAAAAAATGCGTAAAGGTAACGGTCCTGTGTCAGTTAATGGGCTAAAAGCAATGGTTGCGACGTTTGAGAAAACAGGTTCTCTGAAGGTTCAGTCAGGCAGAGGACGAAAACCTGTACCACAGGATACAATCGAAGCAGTTGCCACGGCGATTGTCGACAGAGGACCAGACAATATTGCTGCCACCTCTAGCGCTCGTGGATTAGCTCGGAATATGGATATGCCTTACAGTACGGTATGGAAAATCTTACGAAAGATTATCAACTTCTATCCGTACAAGATCAGCCGTGTGCAGGAGTTACTGTACCCCGACCATGATAAGCGATTGATTTTTGCTCTCACCTTTCTTGCCAGAATGGAGGTGGATGATGCTTGGCCGTGGAAAATCTTATGGGGAGACGAGGCCCACTTTTACCTGCATGGAACTGTGAATACCCAGAACTGCCGAATTTGGGATGACAAATCACCACATGCAGTCACAGAAATTCCCTTACATTCACCAAAGGTAACTGTTTGGTGTGGGTACACAGCGGAATTTATCGTAGGCCCATTCTTCTATGACAACATTACCCCGACAGGACCGGAAACCTGTTCTGTTACCAGAGAGAAATATCGCCACATGTTGAACAGCTTTGTCATTCCGGCACTTCAGCAAAAACAATGCTTGGGGGAAATCATTTTCATGCAAGATGGAGCCCCTCCACACGTTGCTGTACGGGTGCAACAGCTGCTACGACAGAAATTCACAACAGAAAGAGTCATTAGCCGCTACTTTCCAACTGCATGGCCACCTCGGTCGCCTGATCTTACCCCAGGCGACTTCTGGCTATGGGGTTACCTTAAGTCCAAGGTCTATCAAGGAGTGGTCCAGGACCTGGCTACGTTGAAGGATAACATATCACGGACTGTACGGGAGATTCCTGCAGACATGTTACTTTCTTCTGTTGTGCATACTGTGCACAGAATACAATATGTGGTCCACAACAACGGCAGCCACATTGAACCTCATTTGAATGCAAAATAAAAGGTAATTTCCGTATTGATTTGCATTTGTGAACACTTTATTTTCTATTACACAGCGCCAAATATTCCCCTAGCGGTGACTTTTGGAACTAATTTATTTTTTCGCGGAATCCTTCTTCCCCCGTCTTGTTTAATCTTCCTACAAAATTTGGCGTCATTCTCGCAAATAGATCACGCTACAGAACACTGTGAGCACTGTCAGTTTAATTATGGCCACCCGGTATATATATATATATATATATATATATATATATATATATAGACAAATATTACGGAAAAGTAATTAAATAACATGTTCTGAGTCAGTCAGGTTATTTAAAAGCAAAATAAATTTTAAAAGAATCCCTTCAGATATTTTTAAATTAGTAAATGAAATTGCAATGAGATATTGTAAAAAAAATATTTTTGATCCGCTAATAATGGTTTAATGTTTAGTTATAATGAACATTTTTTATGCATTTAATAGAATTTTTTTTGCTTGATATTATTTATGGCACCAAAACTAAAGAATGTTCATTTCTTAAAGTTAACATACTGATAATTTTTACAGACGACGGATTTTCCATCCCGGTATTATTTTCCAGATAGAAAAAATCTGCGCAATGTCGGGTTCCTCAGCCTAGTATTAAGAGAAAACAGTTACATTTATTTATAGTTAGTTGTACTTCACTTCACAAGTGTTTGTCGTTTTCTATATTAGGAATTCATGAATCAAAATAAACTTCATTTAAGAGTTTCTCCAATCAATGGGATACTTTAGTTTACTGAACACCAGGATCGAGGTTAGGGAATTGGGGTTCAGTACTTAGGTTGCATGCGAATATCACAGATATGATAATGAACAATAAATATACACAAACGACATGCATACGACACGTGTTGATATGAATTATCTTTAAGCTTGCTAAACACTTCCTAGGCTACCGAGGTCACCTGATCTCTCCCCGATAGAGCACATTCGGGACGTGATGGAAAGGTGATTGAAACTCTCCCGGAATGTTACTTATTTAGCCCGACAATTGGTGAGAAATTGAGAAGAAAACTCGCAGGATACCATCCAGGAAGTTTATAAGTATATGCCACGCTGGATGACAGCTTGCATCCAGGCCAGATGTTGACTAAAGCCGTATGGACTTCCTCAATTTGTGATGATCAAACTCTGGAAAAAATAATTGAATTGTTCTGAAATTTTAATTGACTTTTTCTGTGCATGTTTTTTTACATCCACCATTTTTTGTCGCAATCGGAGAATTCTTTGGTGCGTGGAATTTTTTTGCTATAGAGTGTATTTGGCTATCAAGAAGTCTATGAGAAATATCCATAGTAAGAAAGAAATTAACATACTCAGTAGCTTCCATAAAATGTCATGTAATTAAATAATAAATATGCAATTAGTATGATGAAGACATTGGCATGTTATCCCTCAAACTTCATAGCAATACAAAAGATTATTTGATTTATATTAACAGGGATAACTTAGGTTTGAATTATAATCTTCATACATTTAAAGGGTCATTGTTTCAAGCATAACTTATTTTATTTGATATTTTTAAAGTGATATATCCCACTAAAGGTCTTCACGAATGTAAATGATTCCCATGATATAAAATAGACATTTCTTGATTTTCATTTTCATTCTGAAATACAATAGCTCATGTCTTTTGTTATAATTGATAATTCATTGCTGTTTTTTTAAAGTTTCTTAACACTAGAACCGCGGGACTTTCGATATACCTAGAACCGCGGAGCGGGTCATTTTGACCCTAGATTGTAAACTTATAAAATATGCACAAGCGCTTAATTTATTTAACTAAAACATTTTATTTTTTAAATAATAATCAATATTTCTCAGAATTTACATTAAATAATTTATATAAATCAAGAGAAATTAACTTAATTTTTACAAAATCGTATTATTTAAAATTTTATGTCCTTGAGTATAATAACATGCCTCTTTAAAAAAATATGACAAATTTTCTAATTTCAATGGTAAAACAGAGTATCTCTTTTTAATATGTTTAGACATAATTTCAAAAAATTAAAAATTAAGAATTTTATCAGCTACTAAAAATTTTATCACTACTTAGTTTTACAGATTATAAAATCCAATTTACTGTATGCATTTTGTACAAAACTGATTAATAAGTTTTGTACATTTTCCACAGATGGGTGCTTTACATTTTGAACAGATATCTAGAGTTTTATTTTCACATTTCGAAATGTGGCATCGGACTCGTTTATGCTTAATTTTTGGTTGTCCGTCGTTTTCATTGTTTGCTTCACATGCTCTTTTTGCCACCTTTTTATGTCGGAAGACAACAAACTTTTCTCGCATCTCTTCAACAAAGTCTTGAATGAATTGCCATCTACTAATAGATTTTCCAGTTACAGCTTTATATAAAACCCAGGCATTGATTGCAGAAAGGTCCAAAATATTACAAAAAAAACTTGCACCGGCCACCTACGTGAAGCAGACTTGACTGTAAATTTCCTTGCCATTTGTTCAATCACGTCCACACCGTATTTAGTTGCGTTGTAGAAAGCGATTGTATCAGGTAGTTTTTTGGGGTTATCTGCAATTTCTACGTTTGGATGGAGACTACTTAGCGACAAAATGTTTTTATATTTTTTACCTTGATAAACAGTTAAACTCATGTCTTTATGGGTTAGTACCGTAGTCTAATACAATGTGGATTTTAACATTTTTACAGAGACTAGTATTTCTCTTCTTGAGCGTTTTACAGTTCCAACAAGGCTGGTGTTTTTGGATTTCAATGCCTCTGCAAGCTTCATTGTCGTGAAATGGTTGTTCGTAGTGACATTTCTACCTTTTTTCTCGTATTGACTTATTAGTCGCAGCACTACATGTTCAGAAAGAGAAATGTTGGATGGACTTTGGTTATCTTTTCCAACATACGGGAATCCATTTATCAGATATTTTGAGTCAAATCTGCAGCCAACCAGAACTTGATTCCACACTTATCTGGTTTGTTTGGCATGTATTGGATAAACCTACACCTAGCTTTTGTAGGAAATAACTGTTCATCTAGAGTTACATTAGGACCTGGTGTATAAGTAGTCTTTCAATTTTCCCTGAAACGATTCCAGATATCCGAAATAAGGGCAAATTTGTCTGTCTCTAGACGCTTTGATCATGTTGATTTTATGTAGAAGCGTAAAAATCCCATTATTTCACGAAATTGGTCTCTTGACATTGTATTTTGAAAAAATGGTGGTCCTCAGTTCTTTGACCACAAGCTATCCAGTTCAAGTCCTTTTGCACAATATATATGACGTGCATATAAAATTTATATAAAAGCATCTATTTCTTCTAATGTTATATTCCATTCTTCTTTCTTAATCTGCCGATGAGATTAATCTTCAGTACATTTCTTTATGTGTTTCAATATCCATTCTTATATGAAAAGTCTCTAAGCACTTGAAGGACTGTTGTGGATAACATTGCGTTTAGCATGTGGTGTTAGGCCCCCGTACTTCTTTCAAAATATTACACTTTGATTTTCTTCCTCTTCGTTTGTTCCTAATTGAGCGACATTCCAAATTGTCCCATCTTTGCCATCTTCATTATTTCCAACTTTGAATGTTATTGTCGATTTTTTTCAAATTTCTTTGCGTGTGTGTATCTTTTCTTGGAATGCTTGATTTTTATTTTTTATCAGATAAATTATCATCAGTATTGCGATGAGAAGGACCAGGGATTGTTAGAGCATTGCCAGAGTCATCTTCACTTTAATTTTCTTCATCCGAATCCAAATTTTATTCATTAGCAGGCAGGTATTCATCCTCACTACTCAAAATCGAATCTTCAGAAACCTTCTTTTTCCGAACCTTCCGAATTCTTTTCAGATAATTGTTTTAAATATTCTAAAGCTTCCTGAACAGCAAGATTACGGCGTTGTGACATAGTTTTTATTCATATACTAATTACAGAATAAAAACAACTTCAAAAAGTCTTCTAAATATTCGCAGTAATTTTTCAAAGCATTCCAACGTAGTTCGTGTTTCAAACCAAATATAATGACCTTGACAGAAAAACCTTCACTATTCCCCCTTCTGGTACAGTCCATTTAAGGAGTTCTAGGGTGGGGTAGAAGTATTTTACAGTTACAGTTCGAGAAATTGAATCTGTTTTTTGTTATTTGTGCATTAACATTTCTTACGGGTCAAATTGACCCGCTCCGCGGTTCTAGGTATAAGTGTTAATAATCGGAAAAATATTTATGTTACGAATTTTTAAATTTGGTAAATTGTTGTTCACCTTAAAATATTAAAAGTCATAAAAGGAATTGTTTTTTCAATCGATACTTTTCGCGTGGTGATAAATTAAACATCATTTTGGGTCAAATTGACCCGCTCCGCGGTTCTAGTGTTAAGGGAACGGTTGACCTTTATTTGAGAAAATCTTGTCATTGTAATACTGATTGTGTTATTGTAAAAATATGTATATTTCTGTATATTAATACTACCAAAATAGTTTTTTTCAAGTAAAAATTCATTTATGAAGCTTCTACAAAGTAATTTATAAAGGGTAAGTGTAGTAATAAACTTTAAATCTGTTTTTCTCAAAACAGATTTTTTCAAGGTTTTTAGATATTTTAAATGCTCCATGCGACTTAATTTTTGTTCAAAATTAATGAAATTGATAAGGAAGAATCCTGACACTGTTTAAAAAAACTGGGTATGCATTTTACAATTCGACTTCATTAAGGTAAGGAAATTTCATTTATAACTTATTAAAAGGGAAAATTTTGATGAAAATCGGGAGGGAATTCAGAAAAAAATCCCTCAAAAAGTAACTATTCAAGGGATTAAATAATTGATATCCATATTTGTTTGTTATACACTTAAATTTGATAATATGCAAAATCGAGGAAATATCTTAAAAATTAAGTAGCAAGGAGCATTTAAAAATTTTGTTTGTAAATTTCAAATTTAAAAAAAAATATTCAAAATTATAATGAGATTGGAAATTTCTTTTAAGGTATTCTATTTATTTATTGTGAAATGTATAGATGTACAAAATTTCGTATCTGTATGATGAAAAGTTAAAAAAAAAAGTTAACGTCCACTGTTCCCTTAATGTTTCAGGAACTAAGTAGTTAAAATTGAGTTTTACCCGCATAAGATATTTATTCACGTCGTTCCTCAAAATCTTCTTTAACATTATAAAATCATGGAATTCATTACACTTATAAAAGTGAAACGACAACTGATCAAACTGATGTTATGAAATGACTAATATTCATAAAAAAACTATGATTTTGCAATTTAATGTTTAAGTGCTTAATGTATATTTAAAAAGTACTTTTGAGTGTTTATCCAAAAGACACCTGTAATTAATATATATATATATATATATATATATATATATATATATATATATATATATATATATATATATATATATATATATAATGTTATTAATTATGAAAATACAAGGGCTATGCATTTTATATCAATGTCAAATTTTTTTCCAAAGAGAATGACAGAAACATACATGAATATAGTAAGTATTACTTTATAATAAGCATTTTTCAGTATAGTTTTACAGTATTTTTACAGATCGAAAGGCAATTAAACATGCAGTCAAAGTCAGCGTTTTACGAAAATACTTTGTAATCACTTATGACAATGCACATGCGCAACATCTAAAGCTTATTGATGTTCCTTTGCTTCCACGGATGTCATTCTCAAGCTGCAGATAATTAATCAATGTACAGGCATCCAACAAATAGTCAAAACTCAATTAATCACATAAAGCAGATGTGACTGGAGAGTAAAGATGGATGTTGTGAAAAAAGGCTGGAAAACATACTTTGTCACGTATATTGTGGTTTATAGTTAACGAAACAAATAATTATTAATTTATCTACTATTAATATATTTCGCAATATATATGAAAAAATGTTTTTTCTTTAGATTATATCGAGAAATTTAGTGACACTGAAAAATTTTTGAAACTTGATATAGACAGAAGGATTGCATTATAATATGTACCTTGAATAATAATAAACTTTTAGGAGCATTTCAGGAAACGAAAGAATGAAACCACACCTAATTTACTCTAACATACACTGTTTAATAGTATTAACAGTATAAGCAATAAATACTGATATGAACAGCCGTTATTAACTGGGGTCTTTCATTAGAATCTATGACACTAAAGTAATTGTAATGCTTGCAATCTCCTGAAAAGAACTACGGAATTATTAGACAAATATTATAAACGGAAAAGGCCTAGAATTTAATTTTACAGTCGGCAAAAGTTTGGGATATTATTAAAAATTAATTACTTAAATTAATACCTGAATAAACTGCAAAACTTGTAATGAAATTTTGGCCTTTAATATTGAATAAAATAATGGTAATAGTTAGAAAAAAATAATAATAGTTACTTAAAGACGTATAAACCCAGTAAAATTTGCTCACTACAATTTAATTTATTTATTAAGGCTTTAACACTATAAAATGCTGATTATATATATTTTCCGATAAAAATTAGGGTATTTTAACATGTTTACCATAATTTGTATTTAATAGATTACCAGCTTTGACATAGTTATACTTGATTTGTAGTCTATTGAATTAATATTGTTCTGTGATGAAAGCAATTTACATGGGCTATGAGGAAAGCTACTTTTATACGGCTTTATTTAACATCGTGCTTCCTATCAACATAATGCTTCGTTTTTGAAATGTTGCGAACAATTCTTCGTAGACATTCGTGCCTACATACACCGTGACTGTCTTATCTTTGTATAGGGAACATTATAGTATAGGCGAGATAACATAGTTCATATTTTAGAGTGCTATCATATTTTATACCGAGCACCCTCACGGGTGACATATGGGGTGGGCGCGTATCCTCCACCCCCCATTAAGTCGATATCCTTAAGCCAAATCATAAGGAGGGATATATATATATATATATATATATATATATATATATATATATATATATATATATATATATATATATATATATATATATATATATATATATATATATATATATATTCCGGGTGGTTATAAATAAACTTCCCCTATAAACGGCATCCTACAGCGCAAACGGGTGAACGGAATGCAACGAAATTTTGTATATGGGCTATACACGAAATGCGCTCACGGAATTTCGAAAAAAAAAATAGTTCCAAAATTTCCACCAGAGGATGCCTTTTCGGGAAAAACATGAAATTTAACATAATAAACGATCAAAATGGAATACAGAAACAATATTAGCATTTATTGACTAGTTTCTGATCACCTTGTCATCGAACTACATTAAGTAAAGGTAAGGGAGAAACAAAAACAGATTAGGACGAAATTGCACAAGAGGAGCAGTAGTTAATCGTGTCCAGGACGATGTAGGGAAAGCAGCTCCACTTGACCACCTTCATTCACCTTCAGAATTTCAAGTCGATGGACAGTGTGTTCAACACCAGATCGTAACTGATCAGTTGTGAGGTTTCGCACATAAAGCGTTATGGCGTTCTTTAAGTCATTCAGCCTCGCAACACCTCCACTGATCATCGACTTGAAATTTTGGAGGGGAATGAAGCTGGTCCCGCGGAGCAGCTTTCCCTTCATCGTCATAAACACGATTAACAACTTCTCCTCTTGTACAATTTCGTCCTAATCTGTTCTTGTTTATGCAAACTAAACTGGTTTTGTTTCTAACTTACCTTTGCCTAATGTGGTTCGATGAAAAGGTGATCAGAAACTAGGCAATAAACGTTAATATTATTTCTGTATTCCGTTTTGGTCATTTATTGTGTTAAATTTCATGTTTTTCCCGAAACGGCGCCCTCTGTTGGACATTTTGGAACAAATTTTTTTTTCGAAATTTCGTTGAGCGCATCTCGTGTATAGCCCATATAAAAAAATTCGTTGCATTCCGTTCACACGTTTGCTCTGTAGCTTGCCGTTTATAGGGGAAGTTTAATTACAAAAAGCATTGTTATAAAACTATATTAATAAAAAAAAGAAATATAAAATTAAATATAAAAAGTAAAACCTCGTTTGCCCTGCCCTCGTTGAACCGGATATCTGGATAATCCGGATCAGATTTATAGACATTAATTTTATTTAATGTTCCGATTAGTAAATAATTTTAACTTTGATTGCAAGAACGTAACTACAAGTACGCCAAATATTCATCTTTTAGTTTTATTCAATGTACAGTTTCCGCATAGATTGTACAATAAATTATGGTAATAAAATGTTTGCTCTTCAGTTTAAGAAAGCTTTACTAGACTTACCAATTCTTTGTTAAGAAATAATGTGAAAAGTAATTTTACATTTTTTAATGTCTTGTAAACAATACTATGTAATTTTGTTACAAAACACAGTTTTTTATCGTAATAAACGGAAATTCTCCTTTGTTGAGAATTTTTTATTGCATAAAGCCATATTACCCTGATTATCCGGAATTTCGATTATCCGAATTGCTTATGCTCTGGGTCATTCCGGATAAAAGAGATTTTACTATATATATATATATATATATATATATATATATATATATATATATATATATATATATATATATATATATATATATATATATATATATATATATATATATATGAGAGAGAGAGAGAGAGAGAGAGAGGTAGGTAGATAGATAGATAGATATGTCATTTCAGTAGAAACGCGCTAAGTGCAATCTGTATGGCCAGATGAACATGAAGCTCGGCGGGTGCGGCCCAGTATTTTTTTGATGGAATGCATGAAAAATTTTATATCTATATATCTACCAGGGCAACGCTGGGCAATCAGTCTTTAAAAATAATTTCATAAATTTTCTTATGGATTAATATAACTAATGGACTAATTGTTCGGAATGAAAGTTATGTGTCATTATGTTTCTCTGTTTAAAGAACTTTTCCTCCCACTGCTTAAAAAAACCCGAAATTCTAAAATATTTATCTTATATGATTTCACGGAATAAGTAATTCAAATACATATCGTATGTTAACTCTGTTTTGCGAACTTAGGGGAAAATTCTGCAGAACTCTTAAACTTCTTCCCATTTTATGATCCTCAAACGATTAATATATTTAGATAAACAGAAGGCTTCCAAAAACTGCCCATGGGACAGAACTTAATTTTTCTTTTTTTTTTTCTTCTTCATTTTTTTACAAAATTTATTAAGTTCTATTACTTTGAACGCCATTGCCTAAAATTGTCTAATGCAGCAATTCTAAACCTTTCTAGCCCCACGACTCCACTAAACGTAAGAAAAATAAAATAAACACTTCGCCCCCCCCCCGTCATCCCCAGACCAACCCAATTCTCCCCCGCGTATAGAATATGTCTAATAACGCAGCTGGATGTAGTGAAGGGGCTGTATCCACTTTTAAGTGGTCCGCACACCTCTTAGGGGCAAAAATATCATTAAAAAAATAATTTAAAAAACTAATTGAACCCCAAAACCACAAAGTCCGTTTTTGCTGCGTTAACTTTCTCGGGACCTAAACATTAACTGTGACGAATGTGGTCCCGATGGGTGAAACAGTCTTAAGATTCTATAGCGGACAAACAAACAAACAGACGAGCTCATATATATATATATATATATATATATATATATATATATATATATATATATATATCCATTACACACGTCCTTTAAATATAACCTGAAAAGGAAAACTAGCTCATATTTACTTGGCTGGAGCTAGAGTCAGCCTGAAAGGAATAAAATTTTGATGCAGTCGGGTCAAATCGTTTTATTGGTGCGACAAAAAAAGTACATCCCTCCATGTCAGATGCTCGGAAGCGAAGATTATATCACCTTTCAACCTTACGCTCGAGACGGGAGGTACATGTGCCTGTTATTTTGTACGGTCAGCAGAAAATCGGGGCTGGCGATGCTAACCCACACCTTTCTCCAGAAGTATACACGTGTAGAAAGGCAATATATGCGATTTTATGGGAAGTTCTGGTCCTAATGGCTTTAAAGCGATAAAGTAAGATTACTGCGGATTGGATTTAGGAAAGGGAATTTAAATGCTAGAATGGAGGGCCTAATATTTAATATATATATACACATACTCTTCTGGCCATTAAAATTGCAACACGAAAAAGAAGGGATGCTACAAACGTGAAATTCGCATGAGAGGAAGAAAATGATGGGCCAATGATAAGCATTTAGGAGTAATCGAACGACGCATGAGGGAGTAACGGCATTTCAAACTTTTTATAAAAGGGAAAGTTACGCAGAGGTTTTCTCATTCGGAAATCACATTTGAATGCTGGTTGTTTATGATAAGATCGTGTTATGCCTCGTTTAAGGAGAAATGGCTGCCAGCACATGTCGAAATTTGATAGCGTCAGGATCGTGGCCTATCGAGAGTGCGGATTATCATTCCGTGATATTGATATTCGTATTGGTCGGAATCCAACGGCTGTCTTGCGAATATGGAATCGGTGGGTTCAGGATGGTTCTATTGAACGCCATGCAGGATCTCAACGGCCTTCCGCCACTACAAACCGAGAAGACAGACAAGTTGTCGGGTCGGGCTTGCATGATCGTACAGCCACATCACGGACATTAAGTCAGGAAATGGACTTATTTTCAGAACGACCAGTACCTGCACGGATAATGTGATGACGTCTGGAGGAACACGGACTGTCTGCATGGTGATCATTATTGCGGCTACCCTTGACACTGCAGTATAGAGACGCGCGGCTACAGTGGTGCACCCAACGACAAAACTGGATACAGGAGTGGTACCACGTAGTCTTTTCAGACGAGTACCGCTTCTACGTGCAACATCATGATGGATGTAGCCGTGTCTGGAGGCATCGAGGAGAACGCACGTGGACAGCTTTCATTCGATATCGTCACATAGGTTCTGCACCTGGTGTGATGGTATAGGCAGCCATTGGGTACATGACACGAACACCTCTTATTCGCATCGTCGGTAACCTGAATAGCCAGCGTGACATTTCTCAGATCTTAAGGCCGGTGGCTGAGCCTTCGAGGCCTCGGAAACGGCAGCTTTCAACAAGATAACGTAAGACCCCCATGTTGCCCGTCTTGTCCTGACATACCTCGACACAGAGGGTGTTCAACTGTTGCCCTGGCGAGAACGTTCTAGAGATCTCTAAACCATTTAAAACACCGGGCATGGGTTGCAGCCATTGAAAATATCTGTCCATGGGTTTCTGAGCGGCCGCTACTACTCTCCAACCCATATGATTGATGAAGTGTGGCATAGACTTGAAGCAGCATGGAATGACCAACCGATATCTGTCATCCAATTCCAGTTCGACTAGATGCCTAACCTTGTTAGAGATGTTTTACCTACCAGAGACGGCAGCTGTGTTTACTAATTTCGGAACCTGTATACTCCCAAATTGCACAGAAATTTAATCGTGTTTTCTGCCGACTTTTCTGTATACCTCTAATAAGTATTTTTCTTTCTCTCCTAGCTGGTGTTGCAATTTTTATGGCCAACAGTATATATATATATATATATATATATATATATATATATATATATATATATATATATATATATATACATATATATACATATATATATATATATATATATATATATATATATATATATATACATATATACATATATATATACATATATATATATACACACATATATATATATATATATATATATATATATATATATATATATATATATATATATATATATATATATATATATATATATATATATATATATATATTTTAACTTTTAACTTTAGGTTGAAACTTCATGCATTTATTCGTTGAATGCTAATTAAAATACGATCGCTTACACACAGAGGCTAAAACATTAAAATTACACATAGTAACGAAACGCACTAAAAGCGAAAGCTGAAAATCTGTGAGATAAATATCATAATAAGCTCCGTTTCGATTTGCATTTTCTTAAATCTTTAATGTATATTTCTAAACGTAGATAATCTGTTATGAGATTACGCATAGATTTTGAGGAAAAAATATTTTGAGAAGAAGATATTTGCCAGAAAAAATATTTGAAACTTTTATATATTCGGCTTCTTTTTAATCTTTATGGAGGAAGCTGATTTAGTCTACCGATTTAAAAAAAAACCTTTTTGTGAAGTTTAGATTTATTCATGGACTTTAACTAAATCCGTTTCTTTTCAGGCAGCATCTGAGATGCTAGTTTTGGAATGTATAAAATGCGGTTTAAAAAAAATTTGAGAGAACAAAAATTTGCTTTAGTCCATCAACTGTTTTGACATTTTCGGCTTAAAACATCTCTTTGAATTTCCATATATCTCGTTCTCTAGACGTGGGTGGTGCATTTGTAAAATACTTGAAATAAACAAATCCTAATATAAGATTATTCTTGACAATGTTCGATGGATACAACAATACTAAAGATGTAAAATTCAATTTGAAATGCATTCTTGACACTTCATATCTAAAAAATATATACTTTACTCATTTTAGAATAAAAATTTATGCTGTTGTGTTGTTGCTGTTTTTAATACAAAACATGACAATACACGCAAATTTATAGTTAGGAAGAAACCATAAGACAGGAATATTTAAAGAGAATCGAGTCTTAAACAATTACTAGTTGGTACCCGTCAAAATATGACGGCTAGATAGCAAATAAATGAACTAATACAAAAATTATACTAAACACATCATTGCCAAATGTTGAAAATCATAATAATGCACAGAAACAAATCAATGTGTTTCATAGGACTCGTGCTTAGTGAGTATCTAAAGCTAGATTTAAAAGTGTCACTGAGCATGCGCAGAAGGCAATTTTTTAAATTTTAAATTATCGTAATTAAACAGAGCGAAATAAACAATTTCCATCAGGTTTAATCTTATATTTCACAAACACAATTATTATAAAAATAAAAATGGAAGAGAGAGATCTAGAGAGACTCCTCGGAATATACGTGTTTATCATTAAAACATGTCACTGAGCATGCGCAGAAACAGTAAGTTTCTAAAGCCAGATTTAAACATGCCTCTGGGCATGCGCAGAAATCAATTTTTTGACTTTGAATTACCGCTCATTAATAGAAATTGTGGTTACAAAAACCAAATTTGACAAATCTACAGATTACAATGTTTTGTTTAAGACCAAAATGAAGTAAATGGATGGAGTAGTTTTCTCTCACGGACTGCACAAAAAGTCGGCCTGGCAACTTAAATATATAGATATGACCTTAAGTTTCTAGAAACAAAATTAGCATTTTTTTTGTAATGACGAATCACTTGTCTTGCAACATTCGCCCGATCTTCCACAGAATTTAATGACTATTTCTTAACTGGGAGCACAATCTAGGAGAATAACCATTAACCTCGTCATTTTTGAACGATCATCCCCAGCAGTGATACATGGAGGTCTCGTACACTCTCCACATCCCTATGACCGCATAGAAGGACTTTCCGGCCCACAGATTTAACGTACCCATAACCGGCATAGACACAAAGGCATTTAATGATGCTTATCGGTATTCGAACTTAGCTCCCTACTTCCGACGTCCATTGCACAACCATTCTCTCTGACCCAAATAGCAAAATTAAACTGATAGTAAAAAGTATGAAACATATTTAATATCTAACGTAGAAATGTACTAATCTATAAGAACATGCCATTCAATCAACTTCTATTTGTTCTGGCTATTTAACACTAAGGTGTGCTCATTTAATCCAAAAATGGCCATTTTACCGTAAAAAAAACTATTTTGACGTTTAAAATGTATATACTGCTTTCAATATGTTTTTATTATTTTATTTTCTTGTTTTCTTTTGTTTGTTAAAGAGTTATAATAAACAATAAAACTTACTAAGATTTCCCCCTGTTTTGGGAGCAAATCTATATTTATAAAACAGTTCCATAACTAACTCACTAACTGATTGACATATAACGCACAGACCAAACCGCTGGACATTAGGTCCAGCTGAAATTTTGCATGGTGATTCTTCTTATAGAGTAGGGGTGCACTAAGATAGATTTTTGAAAAATTCTTCTTAGATTTTTAAAAATTAAATTTTTAAGCTGTTGTGTAACATTCTTTAAAGTTTGCATTTAAAATAATAATTTGAGAGTTATAAAATTTATATCACAAGAAAGATCATAAAAATTCCTTTAAAATGAAATCTTTTTTTGAATCTTTACCTCCTTTTTCTGAATTTTGGTGAATTTTTAAAGATTATTTTTCAGAATTTAATTTATTAAATAATGTTCACGTGGTTTCTTTTCTTTTTGGGACACTTTAAAGTAATTTTGCGTTACGTGCATAACAACAAAATAAATTGACAATTTTTTTTCTTTTGCTAATGCGGCAGACGATTGGACATTATCCCAAAAAATATTAAAATAAAGTATAAGATAGTTCCTCAAACTGTACTATATTAATTGTACTATATTGTTTAGTATGTTCTATTAGATTTAATTAGAACATATTCTTCTACATTATTTTGTCTATAAAAATATCCGTTATGATTTTTTTATAAATATATGTTTTCGTTTTTTTTTACATTGATAGCATACATTGATCGCTGTATTTATTATATATATATATATATATATATATATATATATATATATATATATATATATAGCATTAATTGCATACAATGACCGTTGTATTTAATTTAAATATACTCTGTAGCGAAGTCCGGGTTTTCAACTAGTATACTCTATTACAGAATCATTCGAGAGCTATGTTTTCTTTATTTTTGGTACCATTTACATGAAACAAAACTCCTAATTACAGCTACAACCGAGCGTTTTATGATATATTGGTATTAATTTCAGCAATAAATATCATTAACATATATTCTGCTAGACTTACAAATCATAAGCACATATTATCACATATTTTTATCAATGATTTTTTGTCTAGGTAAGGGAATTGCGATGCACGAATAACCCCGAAATGGATGATCCGCAAACGGTTAATTGGCAGATCAGTAGATATCTCCACATTAACTAATGCCCTCCGTACTAACCATAAATATGGAATCAAAGAGAAACAATTATCATTCTAGAACCGATGTCAGATATGGCATCGATAGCTATAATTACCTTCGATTTCTTTTAATAGATTTAGTTTCCCTTGCTTCAGCTCCTATAACAGATGTTCTTTTTCATTCAATTTGGCTTCCAAACATGCGAAAGCTTCATTTTATTATCATTTTCTTGAGAGTGGTCTTTAGCATACAAACCCCAAAAGACCGAGTCTATGAAATGCAGCCCATATTGTAATTAAATGTGTAATTAATTTAATTTTACCTTAACGTTTCATGACAGGCTCTTCCCGGGGAATAACTTCTATATTGTATTATATATTCTCAAACTGTACATGATTTTGTAATCTATGACAGCCTTACGCTGTAACTGCATTTAATATCTCGCATCGTTTCATGCAAAGCTATCAAATATTAGTCAAAACTGCTGTTGTTCCATATAGCGGGGCAGTTGTCCATTTAGACATTCAGTGGGGGCGCAATATAGGTGAAGAAACCCCTCCCCCTGGAACCACCTAAATTTTGACTCAGCACCACCAAGCGTGACATCTGGAGGGATTGTACCTTCATCCACCCTCTCTGACCTCACATTGTAAAAATAAAATTCTGTTTTAAGTATATTACAAATAGGGAAGCATAGCTAAAAGGGTGTGAAATCATCTTTAAGCCCTTACCGGTGACATATAATTCAGAAAAATACACCAAAAATGGAAAATTGTGGAAAAGGGAAAATTCCCGACTAACATTGTGAAACACTCATTCCCAATTCGCGCCTTTGTAACTGACCACAATCACATTCCTCACCATGGAATAAATGAAGGAAAAATATCGCCATTGGGAAAATAGTAAAACTCCATATTAAATGTCCCTGAGAAAGGAATACGGGCATGACTGAAAGTAATCACAAATTTTACTCCTGCCCAAACTGAGCTCGGACATCACAAATATTGTCCACTTCAGTTGTCGGAACTGGGTTCGGGTGTCCCGTGGGTTACCAAAAACAGGCAGATTCGGTACCCAGAAACATCACACCGTGAATCAGGTAGGATTTTTTTTTTTTATCTGAACCAGCATTTCACTTTTAAATTCCATAAATGACTTTTCCTACGGATATCATGTAGCTATATCCCGCCTAGACTCGAATGCATTTAATGGGGTCGTCGGGATTCGAACCGAGCACCTCCGGTTACGAGCCCAACCTTCTACCACTAGGTTCCTCGGTCTCATATCAGTCAAAACTGAAACACACAGCTTTATAAATTCCACTTCATATAGCACATATAATCTTAAATTTCAATGCAAAATATATGAACATCAGCATTTTAGTTTAATATCCTCCAAAGGTTTAATGTAAATAAAGAATATGAATCTGCTACTAATATTTTAAAAGATCGAGTGCATTCACGATTTATGAAAAGAGGGTTTAAAATATGCTTTCTCAGCAGCTTCGGTAGTCAAAAGTACGCATTTACGTATAATTTTCCAAACAAAATTTATTCAAAAGGCAGTGTTTCTTAATTATTTCTGAGGAGGCATTACTTAACAAGCTATAAAACCGGGAAATTGAAAAGCTTAATTAGAAAATTTCATGTTTTTAGTGTTCATAAATGATTTTCTGATGCATTATGTAGAATAATACATTGTAATAAATTGTACTATATATGTACCATTACATAATATCGTAAATATTAATGATGAATGTTTATTAAACCAGCTTGTTTACTCTAAATTTTTGCGTTAATTAGACTGCATAACATTGATTTCCAGATTATACATTTAGCTTAAAAATCCTTTCAATATTTTTTTTAATGAAAGAAAAGCATAAATTACAACACACCTTTCAGCTATATCAATGAATTGGTTTAACTCATAGAAGGAATATCAAATTAAATTAGTTGAATTATGAATAAGTTTTCAATTATATTCTTGCTATAAATCAATATATATTTCAATGACAAAGCGGAGATTATCAGTCATGAATATGAGATATGGGTGTTTCTAAGCCATCATGAATCATCATAATTTGATAAAACCATTTAACCTTGCATGGAATGCCAAATAATGTTAGTGTTTCATATTACTATGCAGTAATTTATATTTGTAATATGTTACTTTGAGTACAGAACCAATATAACGTAATGCCTGAATCAAATTAGGATTGTTCAATAGTCTGCGTTTGCTATTTTAATAAGTCTAATATCAAAATTACGCATTTGAATAACATTTAATACACTGTTCAGAAAATTTGACATTTTATGTTGCGTTGACAAGCGTATTATTCAGATGAGAAAGTGCAAATTTTGAGATAAAATAAGTGCTATGTTGATACGATGGAATAGGTTCATCACATACTGATGAACTGTGGGATTGAACTATTGGAACAAATGTGGTCTACGTGATTTACTATGGGAACAAATGGGGACTTAATGGGAAAGCCATCTAATTTTCAGTAACACTGCCATCGATAATAAACATGACATCGATAATAATAATTATCTTCGATTTATCGTTATCGTTCTGTCGATTTCTTTTCTATCGCTATATCTTCTCAAAATGGTGCTGCTATTGAATCAATTATGATTGTGAACAGGTTTATTTAGTTTTTCAATAAAGCACTTCTTATCATACAAAGCTCAATAGGATGTCTATCTACTATGAAAGGCAACCCCATATTGTAAAAAAAAATCATAATTAATTTAATTTGACTTCAAACTTTCAGGTGAAATTATTCTTCTGGAATTACCGTTATAAACCTGACATCTGACAATTTATAACTGAGTTGTACGTTTTACTCTGGGATATCGGTACGCTATTCCAACATTTATCAAACATTTCATCTGAACACCTTGCTTAATGTAAGTTTATGTATTTTGTACCATTAAAAGTTTTAGAGTAATATATTTTGATAACATTTGCTATTTAAACATTTTGCATTATGAACTTTAAGGATTCTTCAGCTACAGAAAACCTAAGACAAATGTACAGAAAATTTTAAAAATACGCCCTATGCATGTCTTAGTATGAGGAAACTATTGTGACAGAAATGTAAAGCTCTCATGTTGAAATTTTTGCAAATATGCAACTGGTAGTACGGTACTTAGTAACTGCGGAAGAGTTGCTTTTTTAGTTAATTTATAGGAAGGGATCTAATTAGTCAACTAATCGCTAGAGACTATGATTTATGTGACAGGGATCGTATAGTAGATTATTCTTAGTATATTTTAAGACGACGAAGATTACTCAAGAATTAATAATACATTGATTTATTAACCGTTCCGACACAAATATATTTACACATAATCATATTAAATTTCATATATATAAGTGACATATAAATAATTCAATTCAAAATCAACGAGTTCATCATACCCTCATAAAATTCAATAATTATCCTCCATTACATTAACTCTCTAACTTCCCAGGTATCTAATTCTTAATTTGGCGAAAGAGCATTTTTAACGGACGGGTTAGAGAATACAGAGTCACTGTATCTTTCTTTGCATGGGGTCATCTGGCAACGCTGGTCACTAGGCACGGCATCGTCTACTGGGTGACTCCTGCCGGTCTTCGGGCTGTCAGCGAGCTAGATGAGGAACTGATGTCGTAGGCTTACTCTGATGCAGTGGGCTCGGGTGGTGGGATCTTTCATTGGGTCCGGCGGCCATTTTATTCTGCTACATTCAGCAGTCATCATCTCAGCTACTTTCAGTGGTCGCTACCTCCGGTACTTTCAGCGGTCATCATCCATTGACTACTTTAATTCGACATATATATCAACATCTTAATCTACGTCTATGCATATGATCTCCATAACCAACCCTCAGTGTCATACAATTGTAACTGTATTTCCAGAACCATACTTGACTCTCAATCCCACAGATTTAACGTACCCATAACCGGCATAGACACAAAGGCATTTAATGATGCTTATCGGTATTCGAACTGAGCTCCCTACTTCCGACGTCCATTGCACAACCATTCTCTCTGACCCAATTAGCAAAATTAAACTGATAGTAAAAAGTATGAAACATTATATTTTATATTTAACGTAGAAATGTACTAATATATAAGAACATACTATTCAATCAACTTCTATTTGTTCTGGCTATTTAACACTAAGGTGTGCTCATTTAATCCAAAAATGGCCATTTTACCGTAAAAATCAACTATTTTGACGTTTAAAATGTATATACTGCTTTCGATATGTTTTTATTATTTTATTTTTCTTGTTTTCTTTTGTTTGTTAAAGAGTTATAATAAACAATAAAACTTACAAAGATTTCCCCCTATTTTGGGAGCAAATCTTTATTTATAAAACAGTTCCGTAACTAACTCACTAACTGACTGACATATAACGCACAGACCAAACCGCTGGCCCTAATGGGCTGAAATTTTGCAGGGTGATTCTTCTTATAGAGTAGGGGTAAGTTGATCTCTGAGGCTAAAATCAATTCTAAAATCTTACATAAATTCTGAAGAGTCTACCAAGTCACTGAATCTCATCTTCACCTCTCTTAGATATTATTCTTCCATTCCTTCAAGTCTCTCTCCTTGGGATTTCATTGGCCGTCCTTACTGATTCTTGATCCTCCCTCATATCTGCCACTGGCTGGAGGTTATGATTATATGTTTGCTTCTTCCCAATCTTTTCTGAGGGGCGTACCTCATATTTCTATCTTCATCTGGCTTTCACACGCTTCTCACAGCAGATTTTATTGCTTCTGGACTATGCCCTCTTGCATGTGTGGCCCATTCTCTTAACCATAAAACTTCACTCAGTTCTCATTGTTGCTAACCTCTCTTATATATCCGCTGTATTGTATCGCTTCTTCTTTCTTCCCCTTTATTAACGTCCTCTTATTTACGATGTGTTCTTTTCTTACAACATGAATTTTTATCTTCCAACATCCTGACCTCTTCGTCCAATATCAAATGGCAAAACCCCGTGACAATTTACACATGCTTTCTATTTTTCCATAAGAAGATTGGCGTAGGAAGATGATAAAATAAACCACTTTTTCTCAATTTCGCATCTTTGTCTAGTGGGAAAGTAGCTAATTCATCAGCTTGCCCCGTCGGTCGTTCGAGTACAAATCCTGCATAAGGCATGGATGTAATATTGGTGTAAAACTCAGTCTTCTGCCTTTATAAGAAGTGGTTTAATTAGTCGCGTCATCGCCAGAGACAGTGATTTACATATGCTTGCTATTTTGCCATAATAATTTTGGTCTAGGAAGATGATAGAATAAACCACTTTTTTCTTAATTTCACTTATTCTTCGTCAAGTGGGAAAGTAGATAAGTCATCAACCTGCCATGTCGGGGACGCGAGTACGAATCCAGCATAAGGAATGGTGTAATATTGGTGTAAAATACAGTCTTCTGCTTGCAACAAAGGAACGTCTCGTAAGAGGAGATATAAATGAGGACTTGTCCATCACCGGTGTGTCTCGACTGTAACTAAATATTTCTTCCATGCGTGCATGATTGCTTCATTTTATTGTATTATATTCTTTGGGACACAGGACTTCGGGTCTCAGTATGCACCCCAGGGACATAATCAATAGCAATAGGAAAAACACTTCCTTGTTTCCAAACTATAACATATAATTATTTGGCAATTCCCAGTGAGATCCGACTAAATTCCAAAGCAATGCTAATGTTACACCGTATTATTTATATCGCATTCATTCTTAAAAGTTCAATGATTTATTGTATGGTAAGAAGCCAACGCTCCATTTATTTACAATAAATGTCTCTGGAGATATTTAGCACCGACTTATTAGTATATGTAAGTATGAAAACTTTGGATCTTTTATTATAAAAGAATCGAAATACCCTGAAGAACTATCTGAGAATCCCTTATACCCTAGGTGTGTAATTATTTGAAATCTAGAGGAATATATTCTGAATTGGTTACGCAAAATATGTACGAATAATTTGTTATAAAAGCTAAAAGTTTTTCAGATATTATTTTATAATGTTATTAGCTACATTTGGTTTTCTTAATCTTATTAATTTTGCCCTTTGGGAATATGCGTTGTTTAAGGTATTTTAAAATTTTATTATAAAGGAAGTGGACGAGGTTTTATGATTATTTAATTTAAGATTAAAAACATTCAAATGAAGAATGTTTTTACTATGCACAATTATTATATAATAATCCTGATATTTTTCAAAAATTAATTTTTTTTAATTGATAATTCCTTTAATATTGATTTATGGTTTTTATTTTGAAAATATATTATTTCTGGTAGGCAAATAATTTACTTACTTTTTGAAAAATATGAGAGGTTCTTTTGTCAGTCTATGCAAAATCTGAGCGATGGTGCCACTTCACTGAATTCGTTGTTGCTCTCCCTTTCAGCATTTTTCAGTGGCCCGCAAGTCAACCTTTAAACAGAATCGAAGATTTGTCTGTGATTGACAACCATTTTAGTAGGCTAACTCTTGGCACAACTACTGGCACAACAGAGATTTATTTTCCCCGTGTTGATAAAACTTTACATTTTAAGAGGCAAGGAAGCTACAGAAACTATATCTAGGCTTAATAAATATTATGACGGGTCGACATCTTCGCTCAGAATGACTTACAAGAGGTTTGTTGATTTTCGTTGAGGACGAATGTTCACAAGTGACGCTGAACGTTCTGGTCATCCTGTTGAGATCACTAAAACAGAAAATTATGGTAAAAAAAATCTATGATATTGGGATGAAGGACAAAATATTAAGAATGACATATCTTAGGCTCCTGGAATCCCATAAGAGCGCTTACATAATTTTGCCCATGAATATTGGAATATAAGTCATCGGCATGGTAGTTCCACGTTTGCTAACAAGTGAGCAAAAACGTGAAAGAGTGAACTCTCTTAACCCTTAAGCTGTCTCGCCAAGTTTTGGAACACCAGCAGGCGCGCGTGGCACAAACTGCAACGTGTCTTTCAACCTTGATTATTCCTTTTGCAATAAAACTTTTTTTTTCAAATTGAAAATAATAATTCTACGTTTTATGACAAGATATAACATGTTTATAACATTGAGATATATTTATATTTAAAGGCCAAAGAATGCAGATACAATCGCATTATTTCAAAACTGTCCGGTTTATTGGATGTAAGGACAACTTGCGAAAGGATTCCTATTATCTCCAAAAACCTAAAAAATAATGAGATTGTGCATCTTCGTGTTATGCGGGACATCGCATGATAGCTGCACTTTGGATACATCAACTCCTGCTTTTGTCGAATTGTAATCCAGTATGATCGTTGGCTTACCATGGTTATATCTCGACTAACAATTAATGGAAAGGAATACAAGGGTCAGAAAATCACACCTGCATTAGAAACGGCGTAGCTATAAACAGCAACTGATTAGAACATTCAAACCTTACATGTAAAAACAAATCATTCAAAATTATGATAATGTTTCACTGTCCACGGGCGCGCTCGCTGAAGGGTTAATATTTGGAATTATTAAAATAGAATATATATATATTTGGTGTGATCTAATGACCTTAATTCAGTGGACTGGATGTAATTCTGTAGATGCGAAGAAACACAGAACCATAGTCATTTGATTTTTAATAAATGACAAAGTCTTACTTTACAAGTAATATGCATTTGTACAAAAGTTAGCTATTACTAAAACCGTGCCTAAAGGCAAAAATGCGTGATCATTCCGTGCAGGCGAAACGCAAAAAACATACACAGAGTGTGCGTTCACCGCTTATGTCAGAATTCACACTGTCTGCGGTTGCGCAGAACAAACATGCAAATATAGATTCGATGAAAATGCTAATATTCATTTCAAGAAGGATCACGGTTGTAGGAACCGAAAAATAGATTTCACTAAATATAAATTGTATTCATATTAATGTTATCGCTTCCTTTATTGAATGTTTTGAAGCAAACAGGACCCCTCTATGTGGACGGAATGAATATCTAGAGCAATGATATTCACATACATGGGAAAATAATAAACATCTTATACAGTGAAAGATTTTTAAAATCTTCTATCAAATCATTTTTCTCCTAAATATATTAGTAAAATGTTTGTCGGGTGGAAAATAATTTACATTATAAAAAAATAATTGTTGTCTTCGGTTTAGTGATACTAGTATTAGAAAGATTACTGAAAGAAAAGAAAAAAAAGAAAGTTAAAAATAATATAAGCACAATCTACAGTAATTAATTACCAAGTTAAGAATTTTCATGAGAAAAGACTGCATTCCTTTACATTCTTTAATACTCAAAGACAATCTCTATACTAAACAGAAGTCATTTATTACGACATTATAGTAACAGAATATAGAGACATCTGCAATGAATAATTCGACTGAGATACACATTTCTTTATTACTGGGGAAAAAAGAAAACGTGTAGAACATGATCCTATATAATTTTTATGACAGAATTTCAAGAATGCAGATACATTTATTTGAAATTTCAGTGTTTAAGAATTCAAACTATAATACAGTGATCACCATCTTTAGACAGATTAATAAGTGAATTTTTCAAGGCCATATTAAAATCGTTTCACTAAATCTAGACTTCTTTTCATTTGTATTCAATGTATTTCCGTTAAATGAACAGAAAAATGGCTAGTTCTGCCATCTGTTATCAGTTTAAAAAAGTAAAAACATTTTGCAGCCTTTAATTGGAAAATTTTTGAAGATTTTTTTTAGGTTAAAAAAAATCGGGAAAAATTCTGCACCATGCATACGGTGGAGGTTGCTGCCGCTGATAGGAATAAAATAATGAAGTCAGTTAAAGACTAAACTCAATAATATAGTCAATGGATTAGTGTCATTTAAAAGAAAAGATGATCAAATGAGCCACATTTTAAAATGGCTGTCTAGACGATATATGTATTTACCGCTAAAACGAATCTGGCATTAAGGCTAATATTTTCCTTTAGATGTTGCATGTGTTTCCCTTACAGTGGTTAAAGGTACAAAAATAGATATGGACAGATTTTAAACGAATGCTTCAATACTGCAATAAAAGATTTACTCCAGCAGGTTTTCGCTTAGATTGCAGGAAAGAAAAAATAGTTTCTATCGTACTTTTCCCAGGCTTTACATCTTTATCTATAATGCAGTGACAAAATGTTTCCTTCAGGACTCCAAAAAATTGGGAATCAATCCTGGACAAATTGACATGCCAACATGTTGTCGATTATCGGAAGATCCTCGCAAGTGGAGATGGAAGTAAATTAAGATTCGATGCACGACATCCTTGTCCGAACGCTGCTTTAGGCTCTAGAGAAGAAACTTTCTTTGTGTACTCTCAGAAGACATTTATTGACATGTAACATCGAGGATTAGATATTTCATATAGCTCACACAGGAAGAATTTTATTTTATGGGTATGCAGTAAAATTAACAGCACGTGTATAAGAACAAATAAATTAATCTGCATTAATTCATGAAACATTTCGGTATTAGTCACAATCACAACTATTATATGCGCAACATTACAACGTAAACAATATATCATAATGGAAAAGCGTTATCTCTTGCATTCCTAGGTTACATCTAAACATATAACTATGTTCTTATAAGAAAAATATTAAAGAATATCTTATTTATTAGAAAGCAATATCTTAATGTAATGGAAAATATTATATATATGCAGTGCCATTCAGTACACTTTCTCTTAAATCAGACTTAGGTATTAATACCAAGTGTAGTATTTATATTTAAGTACACTTATTAATTCTTAGTTAAGCATAAATATGTACAATTTAAGAAAATTCCAAGAGGAACACAAATTACTTCCAACCGGTTACATCATACTTTTTTAGGCTATATCTACTCTAACTCTGAGATTGCAAACTAATCATTGCCATAGAAACTGTTTTACTCATTGCTAGGAAACCTGTTGCTATGTTTAATATGTTGCCACTAACCTTAGGTTATTACATAAAAATGTTATACATATCCCCCCCCTCCCTTTAAAAGGTTGCAGCTGGAGTTGATCAATATCCAACGCATGCTCTCAAACCGAGTTGATTTAAAGTTAACAATTTTGGCCCTTTCACATCTTTTTACAAATATATGTAAATATGAAGAAATATGAAATCTATCTCAAAATTTTATATCTTTCTGTGAAATTGATTTATGCAAGGAAAAAATGCAACAGTTTCATGGCAATGGAAAGTACAATCTTGTAGTTACTACGGTTACAATCAAACATATTCCAACATAAAAATTCTATTAACTTGAAATACAAATGTTAACATACATATCAATAACTGGCAAAACATTTCACACTCCATTTAATATGCAACAGTTACTTTACATAATTTAAATCCATATATTCATAAATTTAACGCAAGCTGTGTAACAGTAAAATTACATACCTGCAAATTGATCAAAACTATAAACTTCTCTTAAGTGAAAGATACTTAAATTTTAAGTGAAATTATGGTTCATTTGCTAACTGAAAATCAGCAGCTTGGTAGAAAAATCTAAGTCTAGAAGCATGAATGATATCAGAAGACTTATTATTAAATTGGTTTGGCTTGTTTATTTCATACGTTACATCAGATAATTCTTTTAAGATTTTTGTATTGTCCAGAATATGACGGACTAAGTTTCCGTCAGTTAGGATACTTGAATTCTTACCCAACATTACCAAGTCTCCTTGCTTAAAACGGGAAGCTTGATGATGGGAATCGCAACTATTTTTTTCCGTGCTTGATATTATTGCGTACGTTTAAAAGCAATTTTTCTTGCCTCATTAACAGGTGGATAGATTTGGGTTTCTATCAAAGATTGGTATGGTAATTTTCCATACATTAAATAAGAAGGTGGATATGAGGTGACTGAATAAGGTGTGTCATTATATTCATGTGTAACCTTTTCTACAAGGTTGGTCCTCGGAATTTTTTTAGATGTTTAATTTATTTTGCACTTCCGACGGGTAACAATAGATTGGTTAACTCTTTCAACTTTACAATTGGTTTGGGGATGATGGGCGGAAGTTAATTTTTGTTTGATAGCATTATAGCGTAGGAATTTTTTTAAATCTTGATGAGGTAAACGCAGCATTCCAGTCACTTAATAAAATGTTCGGAACTTGGATTTTGAAGATTTGGGTTAAACAGCTCGTATATGTTTCGGTGGTAACACTCTTGGATTTGAATGTCCATAAATACCTAGTAGCATTGTCAATAATAACATGCAAGTATTTTTTTGTAGAATTATAATAGTTTAATCCTCCTACGGTGTCAATAGAAAGCATGTCGAAAGGTTCTTCTGAGGGAGGCAACACTTGTAATAGTCCAAACTTTTTGTGGTGAGATTTTTTATTTAGTTGGCAACCCTCGCAATGTTTGACATAGTTACTAATATCTATAATTATGTGCTGCCAGTAATATTGAGCGGAAATTAAACTTAATTTTTTTTGTTACTGGATGTCCGAATTGGTGGTGCGTTTTTTCAATTAATTCCTGTCTTAAAGAGAATGGTACAACAATTTTCCTTATGCCCTTTCTTGTAATAGTCCAAATATCGTTAATCTTGCTGTATTTTATATTATTTACATTATCTAGAAACTGATGTTCCATTAATTTTCTCTTTTGTATTAGATGCTTCATTTGTAGAATATGATGCGAGATCGGATTCCTCGAAAGCATATCAGCCTCGAAATTGGAAGTTCCCCTTTTATATTTCTTTCGTAATCATACATAGAGAGTTTAAGCGACCAACGGAATAATCTCCCGGTTAAATGCTTGATACTTTTAAGCCATACTAGAACGGCATGGTCCGTGTGTATTGTAAAATGACTGCCTTGTAGATAATGATACTATTTATCTAGAGCGTCGAATATCGCTAGACATTCTAGTTCAGTGATCACGTAATTTTTTTCATAGGGTCTTTATTGTCTGGAGTGGAAAGAAATGGGATGCTGTGATCCATCAGGATGTTCCTGCTTTAACACAGTCCCCAGAGCTTCTTGCGAGGCATCCCCATACAAATGACACTTATAACTCGGGTTGAAAAGATACAATATTGGTTTAGAAATTAGAGAATCCTTCAACATTTGAAAAGCGTTTTGGCATTCGTCAGACCAGACCCGTTTTTCCTCTTTTTTAAGTAATTTATTAAGGGGTAAATGCAATTTTCATAGCTAGGAATAAATTTATGATATACATTTATACAGCCCAAAAATCTTTGCAGTTCATTTACATTTGTCGATGGAATTAGTTTTTTAATAACCTCAATATTAACGTTAATAGAGGAACACTGTCCCTTTGAGACTTCATACCCTAAACACTTAATTAATGTTTTACTAAACTGACATTTCGATTGTTTAAGCTTGATACAGTAAAACCCGCTTAATGGAATATCGGTTAAAAGAATATCCCGCTTAATGTAATAAACTTTCAATGTACCAAACCGTAGTAATTTGCTTCTGTGTTAAATTTCCCGGTTAATGGAATATCATGTTTTGAAGCTATCCCGCTTAAAGGAATAATTTTTAGCCATGACGATATCGATCTTTTTCTATTTCTCACACTTCTTTTCAGAATTTTTTTCTGTAAAGTACAATAATGAACGTGCAGCAACTGAATGTCTTTCAAAGCAACTGTGTCACATTGCAGAAAGTGCGCAATCGCAGGAAATGGCGTTTTGGGGGATTTGAAGGGCAATTCAGTTTTGTTTTCTTTTGACCCTCTCCCCTTATTGCTCGGCCGCTCAGCCTACGTTTCCCTATTCAGAGAATGAACAATAAGCGTCACCCCTAGATGAGAGCTCGAGAGTGTGTGTGGGTGTGTGAACGTGAAGGAATGTGAAACATCAACAGGTCCTTATCTTTAAGGGGACGGAGATTACCAGCTGTAACGAATCTCTTCAAAGAAGTGCAACATTAACTTGGGGGTCTCTAGCCTTGAATATTTAACTGTACATTTTCTACGGCGATCAGTTCGACAGTTCGCTTTTGTGAAATCAGTGTCTCTTCGCTTTCGTGAAATCAGTCATCTCTCTTGTGCTTTACTACAATGTCTTCGAGACGAAACGATCTTAGTTTAAAATAAAAAGTAAAGTTATTGAGTTTACAAAAGTAAATAAGTGTGAGCAATTACAACTCTCAAAAAAGTTTGAGATATCCCAAGATCAAGTTTCGAAATTGTTTAAAATTAAAGAAAAAGTCTTGAACGACTGGAAATGCAACAAAAATTTTAATTCAAAATGAAAACGTACTGAAAACGAAAGAATCTGAAGTTGAAGATGCTGTTCTTCAGTGGTTTGCTGAAAAACGAGCTAGTAATGTTCCTGTTAGTGAATTATTATTGCAGCTGAAGATTTAGCACAGCAGTTAAATATAACTGATTTTAAATCTGCAAATGGTTGGTTGTGCAGATGGAAAGGAAGAACCAAATTTCTTTTAAAAAATTCACGTGAAGCAAGTGATGCTGATGAAGCCGCTGCCAGTTCTTGGAAAAATCTAGTATTACCTGCTTTATTACAAGACTGCGGTCCTTCTTGTATCTATAACTGTGACGAAACAGCGCTTTATTATAGAGCAATTCCTGACGGAACTTTGTGCTTAAAAGGCGAAAAAGTTGTTGGAGGAAAAATCTCGTAAGACAGACTGACAGTTTTATGCTGCAGTAATGCTGACGGCAGTCATAAAATGACTCTTTTTGTAATCGGGAAATCCAAAAACCCACGATGTTTTAGAGGTGTAAAATCTCTTTCAGTTAAATACGAAGCAAAATTCAAAGGCTTGGATGACTGCTAATTTCTTCCAAAACTAGTTAGTGTCATTTGACAATGAGATGAATAAGATGAAAAGAAAAGCTATCCTTTTTATCGATGATTGTCAAGCTATAAAGTCGACGTAAGACTAGAAAATGTAGCACTTCATTTTTTGCCTCCGAATACTACAGCTATTTTACAGCCAATGGACCAGGGAATTATATCACTTTTTAAGAGGAATTATATAAAAGAAGTGCTTAAAAAGATCATAGCCTGCATAGATGATACTAGTGGATTTTCTATCAATAGTTCAGCTAGTAAAATTATTAGAAACATTTCGATTCTTAGAGCTGTTCATATGATGAACAAATCATGGAATAATATTTCCCCTGAAGCAATAAAAAATTGTTTCGTAAAATGCCAATTTTCAACAGATGTAACAACTGATGAATTAAATGATGAATCAATAACAAATACAAATGATTCACCACCAGAAGGAATGACAGAAGAAAATTTTTCCAATTTTGTAAACTTCGACAATAACTTGGTAGAATGTGGTGAAACTTCAGACCCTCAACTTGATCAAAGCAAAGTTGATGAAGATGAATTTGATGAAGAATGTACCGTTAAAAAGGTTCCGTCACACGTTGAAGTTAATAACGCTTGTGATATTATAAGACGTTTCTTGGAAACGAAACCAAATACAGACATTCATTTATTTTATAAACTAGAAAATCAAATAACAGATTTGCTGCATTCACAGAACAGTAAACAGTCTGAAATATCCGATTTGTTTAGCAACAAATAAGTAAGTAACATTGTAATTATTTTCCAAAAATTAAGGGAAATATGTATATTCTACAATAAAAAGTAGCTCATTTTTCTTCAAATTTCTAAATTTTAACTCCTTTAAAGTGTTTCTTACTTTTAATTAATTAAATGTTTGTTAATTATAATAGTTTAAATATGCCTATGGTTTAGAGAATTTTTAATGCTTTCTTGGTTTAACTGTAACTTGAAAAATTGTGGGCGTGTCAGTGTGATCCCGGATAATGGAATATCACGCTTATTAGAATAATATTTTGTGGCAAATTGGTTATTCCATTAAGCGGGCTCGTATGTATTTTCTTTTTCACAGATGGCAAAAATTTTATCAAGATTTTGGAAATGCTATTCCTAGGTTTCAGAATAGATGATAATGTCGCCAAAATAATTTAGAGTAAAATTAACCTGGTATTTGTTTAAATTTTGTCTTGTCTTTCTTTTAAATATTGCTGGGACATTTTTCCATCCAAATGGGAGCCTCAATCACTCGTACAGACCAAAATTTGTTGTGAACGCTAATTTTTCAGTGTCACTGTCATTGATTTTGATATGCCAATAACCCGATGTTAAGTCTAAGGTAAAGAAAAATTTTGCCTTTGTTAATTGGTCTTATAACGCATCTATTCTTGGGACAGTTTCAGAGTCAGTTTTTGTAATTTGATTTAACTTCCTATAATCGATAAATATTCTCTTTTATCTTCCTTCATCCTTTTCCCTGACTAACGTGACGGGTGTAGCATACGGACTATGTGATGGGAGTATGATTTTAGCCTCTAACAGTTTTTCGATCTGCGTCGAGATTTCTTTATTATCGGGAGGTGATGCACGATATGGCCGTAAGGATACTGGCAGTTCAGATGTAAGTATTACCCTCTGTGGCTCGAGTCTAATACAACCCACATCATATCTATCCTCCGAGAAAATAATGCGAGAGAGACCAGACAAGGAGTCCAGACATTCCACTGCGATATCCTGAGGTGAATTTTCTTCCACGGGTACCGTGCATTTTTCTAAGCTAGAGGGTGAAACAACATTCCCACTAGTTCAAGTCTTAGATTCCCTATCCGATATCCCCTCCGACATATTTAAAAACTGCGACGATAGATTTGAATTTACAGTTTCATAATTTAAAATTTTCCGATATTGCATTACCTGCAAAGTTGGTATGTTTAAATGCAAATGGAAAGTATGAATATACCCTAAGGAAAGTAAACAATAAGGAATATTGGTTTTGATGGCTAACAGTTCCATATCCAGTTTAACTTGCGCTATCTTCACTTGAGTTTCGACTGTTAGGTAACTAGAAATAATACCAGAAGTTTGGTGAATGGGTGGTTTATTATTTTTATAGGGTTTTTCTAGATATATTAGAAGATTTAAGAACTTTCGGGGAATAATGGAGACATTCGATACAGTATCGCAAACACTTCTCAACTTCAGTAATTTATTGTCCCGTCCGGTTACCAACATGTCAACAGTGAGTAATTGTCACCGCAGGATTTATTCTTTTCCGGTTTCTGCTTAGGATCCCCTCCTCTATTATCCTGAACTGGTATTTCCTCATTCGTAGAATGATTCGTTAATGGCTTGTCGGTTTCGCAGGTTCCGACACGTCCCTAATGTTCTGATTTTTATTTTTATTCTTATATGGATGAAAATTCTGAGTTTGTTTTTGTTGCGAATACTGAAATTTATTTTGATTTAGCCAATGCGGTTTATATTTATTTTGATTAAAATTTCTAACAGAATTTTGTGGATAGCCTTTTTGTGAATAATTTGGAAAATTCCTTTCTTGTGTTGGTCGAAATGAGGTTTTAAAACTATTTTTCTTGTATTGGGGTTAAACTTGTTTTTTGTTTTTGTTTTGTTAGAGTCTTGTTTTCCTTAATGTAGATCGAACACTTTCATACTGATCTAATTTGTGGGCTACCTGATACGGGGAGGTAAAAGTTGCCCATTTATCTATGAAGTGTTCCTTGCTCCTTATATCATTGCATGACTATAAATTTAAGTTGATTCGCAATAATTAAATCCTTTAACTTGTCGAATGTATCAATTTCTAACTCTCGCAGATATTCCATGAAATATGTATTTAATTCATGGGCGAAAGTACACCAAGAGGTCGAATTGTCTCTTCGATGAGAATAAAATAATTGACGGAGCTTTTCCGGATTTTGCTTGCATCTCTTAATTAAGAATTTTTTTACGAAGTCATATTACTTTATTTCCTCTACGTCTTCTCTTGCAATTCGTTCGGTTAGGTCGGGGGGAAGAAGCCCTAACAAAAAATGACACCCATTCATTTTTGGGTACCTTTGCTAAAGTGGCCCTGCTTTCAAATAATTTAAGATAGCGTTGTAAATGTTGAGTTTTTTCAAATTTTGGGGTAAGCTGCATTAACGCACTTGCACTTTTATTTACATGGGCTGTAGTGATAGGCTCTATACGCGATTTAAACGTTGCAATTATTTCTGTTCACTGTAGTTTAAGTTTTTCTAACTTAAGTTGTACGTTAAGCTGTTGAAGTTCAAACTCTTGAACTTTGGTTTTTTCTTGTAAAACCCTATCTCAGAGGTGGGGAACGTGCGGCCTTCGTTATCTTCTCTTGCGGCCTTCATAAAAGCTAGCACTTGCATTAATTAATATTTAAATATATATAGATTGCAACAACTTCCAAAAAAATAGAATTAAATAAAGAACGGCATGAATGTATGTACAGTGTCGGCCAAAATAAAGTTGACATTTTGAAATTGTTGTCTAAAGTCAATACAATTAAATATTTATCCAAATGAGCTTCGTTTACCTTGATTGTATGATACTTTAACTGCATTTTATATGTAATTTAATGCTCAGAGTTTCTTAGCAATACTACCAGACATGTTATATGCAGGGCCGTATTTCTAAATAGGATAAGTAGGCTGCAGCCAAGAGCGGCAAATTTTCAGGCGCGGCAGTTTGGCAATTTATTCATAAGCTAAAATGAAGTATTTTAGACGTTAATAATATTTTCCGTACGAATTTAAGAATACATGTTACTTAAAAATATGTTTTAGTGCTTCTACATAGCCTACTTTCTAAAACTATAACATAATACAAACTCACAGCACGTAAACTTGTATTATAACTTTCTTGTAGTGCAATCTGATTTGGATTGACAACACTGGCACAAGCGCAGTGATTCGATCTGACAACACTGTAGCCGATCTGGCAACACTGTTGGTGGAAGACCAGTGGCTTCGCTGTCAGTAGTGTAGTGTAGTGTCAGTCTAGTCTGTCTGAGTCTGACGCTGTCATTCATGTCTATCGGTGTACACAACGGGATCGTTGATGATTACGTTAAGCGAGGCGTGTTCGTGTTGTTTGTTACGATTTTGCCTTATAGTTCAGAGTATTCGAATACATAACGTACAGTTTTTAAAAAGTAGGCTACTCCCGACTAGCTACGAATCCTAGCATAGCGACTAGCTCCCTACTAGCTACGAAACCCATTTCATTTTTTGACGAATCTTAAAAGAAGTAAGTAAGTAAAAAACAAGTAGATAACTAATTTGATTATATAATTTATTATGTAAACCATTAAAATTGTAGTTTTATATTTAAAAAAGATGAAAACACCAATGAACTCTATCCTTTTGTTGTATAAAACAAATGTATTAAGCAAATTTGAACTATAGAGGGGGCGGCAAATGGAGTTTAGCCTATAGGAAGCATACTCTTAAATCCGGTCCTGGTTATATGATCTCTACACAAAATCTATTTTCTTACTATTATTGTTGTGACTGACTCCATGTACGTTAAAACGTATTATTTTTTCTGCAAAAAAAATAATAATTAATGATTAATGTTATAACACGTTTTTATCCTTATGTGAATACAAAAATATTTTGTATTGTACCTTTTTATGTTAAATAATAAATAAATAATGACTTAATTTTTTTTGTTATTTTTCAATATAATGCACTAAATTGTTAAAACTATATCTAACTATAATAATTTCATAAAAGTCGCATTTATAGGTTCATCAACTTATGCGGCCTCCTTTATTACTACCTAATTTCCATGTGGCCTCTAATGGTAAAAAGGTTCCCCACCTCTGCCCTATCTCTCTCAATCTTTTCTTGTACTCTCTGAATTCTAACTTTCCGTTCCTCTATTATGCGGGTTAGAGCTATTTTTGCACCTTCTGCTTCGTAATAAGGACTTTTTAATATGATTTGTTTCAAATCAACAATTTTCATTGCAGCGTCAACTTGTTCGTCAATCTCTTCCGCTAGATCATAAATATCTTGTTTATTGATTTTGGCCAAAAAACTCATGATTTTTCAAGATTGTACACTTCGAAATTATTGCATAAATAATCATAATCCCTTTTACATATACGTAACATACATTCAAAACATAAAATTCGAATTCAACAAAATATTCCTCTTTTTATGGAAAAACAGAAAATTCTTGATAAATTCGTATTACCACAATAATATGTATTGTAATTTAATACAATAACCCCTTTGCCCCAAATAAAGCAAAAAATTCTTTAAAATTCATATTACTCATGATATTATGACTATGGTGTTATAATTTAACACAATACGCCTTTTACACAAATGTATCATAAGATATATTAAATAAAAATACCCATATTATATTCAGTAGTAAATGATGTAAGATCTTAATGTTTCACTACGCAAAATAGAATAACCGTAGAATGCACTCACATTAATACCTGTAACACGTATGTTCACTGAATATTGTTCTACGCTATTTTTTTGGGCACAGTTAATCATATATCACAGTTCATAAAAGAAAATCAAATTTGAAGATAGATGATGCAGCATAATACTTGTAACACATATATGTTCACTGGATCTTGTTCCACGTCATTTTTTTGGCACAGTTCTTTCATATATCACAGTTTGTAAAAAGAAATCAAATTCGAAGGTAGATGATGCAGCGTTCCTCCAATGTTTTCATCTCCTCGGCTAATTATTAACATCAGGTCAACTGTGCATTTCAGTTTCAATTTTAGCTGCATCTCATCATTTTAATATTCTCTTGTAGTCGTTATTTTGGATACCGGTGGAATTCCAGCGTTAGTTATTTCCTCCTGGCAACTTTTTAAATATATAGTGCCATTCAGTTAACCTGCTCTTAAATCAAACTTAGGCATTAATACCAAGAGTAGTATTTATATTTAAGTACACTTATTAATTCTTAGCTAAGCATAAATATGTACAATTTAACAAAATTCCAAGAGGAACACAGATTACTTCACCCGGTTACATCGTACTTTTTTAGACTATATTTACTCTAACACAGAGATTGGAAACTTATTATCGCCATAGTAACTGCTTGACTCATTTCTAGGAAACCTGTTGCTATGTTTAATATGATGCCACGAGGAAACACCGATTGAGAAATCTTAGGTTCTCACATATAAATCTTTTACTTACACACACACACACACACACACACATATATATATATATATATATATATATATATATATATATATATATATATATATATATATATATATATATATATATATATGTATATATATATATATATATATATATATATATATATATATATATATATATATATATATATATATATATATATATATATATATATATATATATATGTGTGTGTGTGTGTGTGTGTGTGTGTGTGTGTGTGTGTTTGTTTGTTTGTTTCATCCGGCTTTAGATGTGTGAGGAAGTTCAGATAGGAAAAATTTTATTTTATTTGTATGTAATAAAATAAACACCGCATGTACGAAAGAGTGAATTCATAAGTCTCTATAAAAAGTATGGAACATTTCAGTATTAGTAACAATCACCATAATTCTTTGTAAAAGGTTGAAAAGCTAGCAATTTATCATTATAGAAAAGCATTATCCATTTACAATATTAGTATGTTAAGATAATGGGTAAACATATTGTTCTTAGAAGATAATATTTGCCGGTATTTTATAAGTCAATAAATATCTGATGTACATAATATTAAAGAAATATACATATAAAATTTTATCTAGATATTTATCTCTTTCTCCCTCCCTCCCTCTCTCTCTATTTATATATATATATACTTTTATATATAAAATTTTAAACATAAAGGACACATACTTTTATTGTTTAAACTTTTGTATCATATCACATATTCGTTTAGTTTAATTATTTTTCATTCTTTGACACATCTGTTTTTCGAATATTATAGAAATAAACTCAGTTTAAAAAATTAAACTCAACTATTCAGCTAGTAGAATAGTGTCATATAAAAGATAACGTTAAATGAGGCGCATTTTAAAATACCTGTCTAGAAGATTAAATTTTTCTCTGCATATAAGAAACTCGAATAAATCTTTTATTTTCCTTTTTGTGTTATCTTTTTTCCCTTAGAATGGTTAAAGACAGAAAAGAAGTAAATATATTTGCTCACATTTTAAACGGATTCGTAATTACTTTTATAATAGGTTTAAAGCAATGAATATATTAAAATGATAATTGTTATATTTATAATGAAAGAAAAAACTTTCATCGTGCTCAAAAAGATATATTAATCTATTTAAGCACGTACTATGAAATATTTTATATCTTATGCCATAGTTTAATTATTTGAAAAGTTTTTTTCCATTGTTTTAACATACTTAACTACTAAAAACTTGACGTTTTAGGAATTATAATAATATTAAAAATTTATGTTTCATTCATTTCTTTTATCCACTTTATGTAGATACTTTAGGTACTTTGCATATATTTCAAAACCTCTATGAAAAATAAATGTGGGAAAACATATCTGTACATTTAATGGATTAATTACGACATTTTACGTGAACGAACTTCCATGTACGATATCATTCTTTATACAAAACCGTTGATTTTAATTTATTTGATAACTATTCAAAATTCATGTGCGTGAAATTAGACTGATATAAATTGAAAAAGTTTCTTCCGATTTATGAGTCTTCTCTTTGCATCCATTAAAATAACCTTCATTAAGTATAATTCTTTCAAACAAAAGATTTATAATTTGCAGGTTAAATCTGAACAGAGGAAAGATTAAAATATAAATTATATTCAGAGTTTTTTGTAAAGATTATCTAAGAACTCAATTTATATTAAATTTTTAATAACATGAATTATGCCCAGTTGGCAAAAACTTATAATGTCATTTAAACGCAATAGAATTTGCTCTGAATGGAATAAATATTTTCCCCTTTCTATAATTAAAAGATAGAAATTGTGCTAAATCAAAGTGATATATATCAAATAGCATTTAGAATGACAATACGAAACCACATGTAAAATATTCTTAGAAAAGTTAAATTATTAATTATGGAGAAAATTAACAGATTAAATGTCAAAGGAACATTTAAATTTTAATGCATATCGTAAATTAAATTTAACACTAATTTAATTAATTAGTTAGTACTTTTAATGATATTTAAAATAAAATACATTTGAAAAAGCACAAAAATTCAAGATACTATTTAATACTACTGGAAGACATTTTAAGTGCAAAATGTTGTGTCAGGGATACAAAATCTATATATTTAAGTTGCTAAGCCGATTTTTCGGGCAGTCCATGAGAGAAATCTTCTGCATCAATTTACATCATTTTGGTCTTAAACGGAAGATTGTAATCTGTAGATTTGTTAAATTTCCTTTTCGTAACATCAATTTCTATTAATTAGCGATAATTTACGATTAAAAATTGCTTTCTGCGCATGCTCAGTGACATTTTTAAATCTGGCTTTATATACTCAGCTACCACGAGGCGGCATAACCATGTTAATTTGTTCATTTCGAGGAATCTCTCTAATTCTCCCTCTGACATTTTTATTTTAAACAATGTTTGTGAGATATAGAATTAAACCTGACAGAAATTGTTTATTTCGCGCTCGTGAGAAACCATATTTCGTTTTATTGGGTTCAACAATAATTTTTTAAAGTGTATTTCCCTCTTCCTAATATTCTAATATTCAGCATTTGGCAACGATCTGCTAAGTATAATTTGTTATTAGTACATTAATTTACTATCCAACCGTCATGTTTTGACCAACTAGTAGTATTTCTTGAAATCCATTTTTCTTGTCTCAATATTTTCGTGCCTACTTTGACCTACTTTTAATAGGGTATTTACCTTTTAATTGTATAAATATCGTATAAGAACTGAATAAGATTTTCCTCATTATCATGGTCATTTCAGGCTCATTTAATTTTCATTTCAGGTAAGGTTGGTTTGATTTGGAGCGCTACTGTCGTATTTTGCAATATGAGGGCTAATTAGACCGGGACCTATTACTCAAAGTCTATTCCGAAGAGTTACAAATGGCCATGCTAAGAGTGGAACTCGAACCCACGGATTCTGGCATCAAACGCCAGCGGCTTAGCCTTTCGGCCATCGTCCGGTCTTCAAAGCAAAGGAACAAGCAAATACATATTTTAGGGCCTGAATGCTGATACGGAGGTAATTTCGTCCTGTTGGACTTAACTGTTATAATATTAATTTACAAAGACACCACCTAAAAATAGTGAGTATACATTGATGTCAGTAATAAACATAACTATAATTAAGAGACAAACGAAATGCTTATACACACACACACACACACACACACACACACACACACACGCACGCACACACACACACACACGCACACACACACACACACACGCGCACACACACACACGCACACACACACACACACACACACACACACACACACATATATATATATATATATATATATATATGTATATTAATTTTTTCCCTTTTTCTTTACATAGGCAAACATATTACCTTGTGACTTTTCTAAATATTCGTAGTTTCTAATTTCCTGGTCTTTTGCTTATTTTTAAAACTCTTTCATGAGCAACAGTTTATTCAAAGGCGCAAAAAATACATTATCAATTCTGTACATCAGTTACTAACTTACTAACAATCTATTTTGATTTTGTTTAAAGTCATTTGAAGTAACAGGATTTTTCAGAAATTATAAATTAAAGGGTTTTAGCATAAACACTATTAAGAGGTAAAACCATTAAAAAGATTAACAATTTAAATTTGCGTATATTACAACTATTTATTAAGTGCAAAATTCACAAGGAAAAGAGTTTTTTTGTTTACAATTATTTTTTTCTTAATCTCTGCAGCATTTATTTTCCAAACATCCCTTTTTTTGAAAATCATACATTCATTTCTAAAAAACCGCGTTTCATTCATTAAGACCTATGGTTTCATAAGGGCAAAACAGTATTGAAAATACTAAAATGCTTTTATTCCAATATATTATTAGACGTTAATTTTTATTACTGACCCTAAAATATTTTAAAACCCGTCCTAGACCGTTATTCTTCTGAAACTAGAACGTTCTAAATTAAACCTATACTTGAAAGTAGGTCATAAAGCTACTTTATGACCCCCAGGTTGAAAGTAAATAAAAGTAAATTTTAGATTTCATAGAGATTAATTTGCAGCAACAGATATAAACGGAATATCTTTTGTATCGTAAAAATAATTTACATAAGTCAAAGTTAATTAAAACATTCAACAAAGAGGGAAAAAATTGTAAAGGAACGAATTTTGCATTCTTTTATACATTAATTTAAGAGTCATAGATTATTATAAACCTCGAAAGGATACAATTCTGCCATCTTATATTAACTGCGTGAAAAAAATACTATCTGGGAATTATCTTACAGGCAAGAACATAAAAAAGTATATATTGTAACATTTGGGTTAGTTTAGTTTCCAACTAATATTTTTGCATTTTTATCGGCAACTGAAACATTGCTTCTGTTTAAAATATTTATATCATTATAATGGATTCACACAAAATTTACTATTTCGTCTGAAAGACATACCGCAGGTATACCTCAGAGACTGTGTTAAACATGTGCACTGGTTTGGCGAATTTGTTTCATACTATATAACTCTAAATATCAGCCAATTTATAAGCTCAGAATCTCGCAGATAGGATTGAAAATATTTCTTGTGTTTTAATATCCCTTCATACCTTTTTATTTTTGTATTAAAATTTTAGTGCTTATTTTTTTTATGTGTCTCTCAGGCAACCTAAATTAAAATTTAAAAAGCCCTGGAAACTGAAAAAAAAATTAAAATTAATATTTGAAACATCGTAACTAACTCTGCTATCCAGTGTTTTTTTAAACATATTTATCATTTCTTGATTAAGATCGATCTATTATACCAATTAAAATAGAGGGAATTCAGCCGTTAAAGAATTTTCATTGATTTCAGTAATTTCATAGAGATTTACAAAACTTATTGAGTCTAGAGGATCTACTTGAAGAAATTTGGTTGTTGATGCCATTACACTTGGTTGGGGGTGCGGAGGCCCAGTTGCCAAGAGCAGCGGGCCAGTGATCTGCAAAACCCTGGGTCGATGCTCGTCGCTGCAAATTCACCGCCGTGTTCACTAATGGTGGCCGGGCCACGTAAAATAGGTCGAGGCTGTAATGTCCGCCAAGTTCTCAAATTTACGTCTGGAGGTGCTCAGTTGTAGATACAAAATTTTTGTGTAGTGTGGTTTCTAAGACAAACTTCACAAAACGTTTATGGGTCTATAAATGCATTGTGTCAAATGGCGTATTTCTGAATAATTTACAAGTGAATCAAATCTAAAGCGCATGCGCCAGACCTCTCATACACTACTTATTCCAGCGTTATCTGTACTGTTGGGAAGCAGCAGCACGATTGAACGCCGCTATGGTGACTTGTATATAATTCCAATAAACTGGTGTATCTAGAAGTAGTGAGTATTTCTTCCCTGGAATCTCTTTTATCCCCGGTATTCGTGACATTTATATTTGGAATATTTTGTATGCTGTAATTATGGAATACATTGTTTCAAAAAGCTTATCAGAAACTTTATTGAGACAATTTGTTATTACAAAGCAAATTACACTCATTTGCAAATTGAAATCCTTTCTTAAAAGAAATTTATGTGATTTTCAATTAGAAATTAAGGAAATATGAACATCTTTTCTATATACTCTCATAGCATTTATCAATAAGTTTAAAAAAACCTCTTAAGAAAATTGTTATTACGTAGTTATTAACAAGTGGAACCTCGATCCTTCTAGATGAAAGCCTTGAGTCATATTTTAAAAATCATTTTTGTAAATTATTAATGATGTATTATACTTTGAAATTTATATTAATTATGTGTAAATATTTTAAATCCCTTTTCATTCTAGGTAATTTTTTTGTAATGAGTACAAAATTGTTTTGTAATGTCCCAGTAATTTCGAAATTCACGATATATCTTTTGTAAAGTGAAATTAAAATACAGCAATTCGTATATTTCCTTTTAACTCTTTGCTGTACACTATATTAAAATACCACTGAAATTTGGAAAAAAATGTTGTATAAAGGATCAGATGCACTTACATAGATATTTTATGCCCCCCCCAAAAAATTTCTGCTGTTTTTATTTTTCCAGGGGGAGGTGGCATACCGTTTGTCCCACCATGCAACAAAGGCATTCCCTACACCATATTGGATATTACAATAATTTGCAGTATATAATATCAATCAAAGAAAATAGCATATATACAGTAAAATATCGTCAACAATTGCTTTAAAATAAATTTTGGATCTTTATTACACATATTTATATATATAATAACAATTATTTAGTATTATGAATTTTAAAAAATTCCTGTTCTGAAGGGACAATTCTGGCTTTCCCAGATATCAATTGTCAATAAATTGCCTTGTCTTTCAGCAACCGTCGAGGTTTACACCTGTCCGGCTGGAATTTCTAGCTAGACCACACACAATGTCGTACAATCGCTTTTCTTGGAAGCATTTTCTTGAGGCACTTTTGGTACAACTCCTTTGTTCTGTGAGGACAAAGGCTCCTGGGAGACCTCTGCTGTTCTCCAACTATTTATACACTGCTGGCCACCCAAATTGCAACACCAAGAAAAACAAGAGATATCACAGCAAAATTTATTTTGTAGATAACATGTTGACCAAGTATCAAATGATTAAATTTATAGACTTCTGTGAAGTGTGGTTCCTGCCAAAATCAGTAGCCAGAGTAGCCGCCATTGTTGGAGATCACCGCTGCCACACGCCTCGGCATTGATTCAAAGAGACTTTGGATGAGTTCTTGGGGTACAGCAGACCAAGCAGCTTCCAGACGTTGCCAAAGTTGATCTGCTGTGGCAGCTGGGGATGGAATCTGTGTCAATCGTAGAGCAACCATGGAACACATGTTTTCTATCGGCGAAAGATCCGGAGAGCGAGGCGGCCAGGGAAGCAATTCAATCTGGCGATTGACGAAGAACCGTTGGACAATGTGTGCCACGTGTGGTCGCGCATTATCCTGTTGAAATATGGCTGTGGGCAAGCCCTGAAGGTAAGGAAGGACAACTGGCTCCAACACCTCGGAGATGTAGCGCTGGATGTTTAAAGTACCGGCAATACGTACTAGAGGTGTGCGAGAGTGATATTCAATACCACCCCATACCATAATACCCGGTACAGGACCAGTGTGGCGGTGCATAACGCAGCTGTTCAGCATCCTCTCTTCACGGTGTCTCCAGACTCGAATGCGACCATCGTGGTGTTGCAGACAGAAGCGTGACTCGTCAGTAAAGACAATTTCATTCCATTCTGCCGTCCACATCCTTCTGTCATCGCACCATTGGCAGCGGAGACGTCTGTGGTTCTGCGTCAAGGGTAGACAAAGCAATGGACGTCTTGCGGACAGACCACTCTGCTGTAAACGGCTTCGAATGGTACGCGCAGACACTGGATGATGAATTACAGACTTCATGTGCTGTGCTATGGTTCGTGATGTGATTGAGCGATCCGTCACTGTCATGCGCACAATTTGCCTGTCATCACGTGAAGTGGTGCGCTGAGGTGGATGCGATCGAACACGCCGGTCCTTTCGTACCCTCCTGCATCCAACGATCACATATCCGCATTACAGTTGTTTGGTTTTGTCCAACACGACTACCGATTTCCCTGAAAGATAATCCACAATCTCGGTAGGCCACTATCCTTCCTCTGTCGAACTCGGGTACTTGATCAAAAGATGATCGCTGTTTTCGACGAGGCATAATTGATCGTTTTTTGAAAAAAACCACAAGAAAAACACAATTGCCGAACTTGAAATCGTCGAAATCTCCAAGCCTTAAATAGCGCTTTGAAGTGGCGCCACAGGCGCGCGTGATGTGCGTCTGCGCTGAAATTCTAATCATTTGCATATCTCACCTCCGCTAATGCATGTTGTAAATTTCATGTTATTTGCATGTTTCCTTCAGGGTGTTGCATTTACAGTGGCCAGCAGTGTATATCAGAGTATCAGTGAAAGTCTCTAAATAAAAAAACCTGATACTGAAATGGCTGAAAAACTAACCAAAATTAACAGAAAAAACGTAATAATTAATTCAAAACAATGTGAAATTTCAGTGATGCCATCTATCGGTGAAAATCTCAAGTGTTTGGCGGGACTCTTTTAGTCCCACATAATTCAAGTGAAAAATAAACGTTAAGAAGTATTATAAATGATATATATATATATATTAGAAAATAAGTTTAATCAATGAAAATTGTAATTAGTAACATTTTACATATATAAATATTTTCAAAATCCTTCAAAAAATCCTTCTAAAGACACTTTTTACTGATTAATTTAGCCATTTGTCATACAAAAATGAAGAACCCTGTTATGTTCTGCCATTTATAACCTTAAACTACTCGTATAACTAAAAACGAGTTGTATTCTATATTTAAATACAGCTCAAGTGAATAGAATTTAAGGAAAAAAAACTTTCAATTTGGTGGACTCTTTCAATCCCACCATGCCGGGAGGGGTCAACTACTATCATATATCTTGTTACTTAATTTCACTTCTACACAATTCTATTTGCCATTAATTTCAAAAATTTTAATAACAATTCATATTTCGTAATAAAATGTGATTTTTTTCAAGAATTTTACCCCCCATTAAAATTGAATTTAAATACTTTTTCTGGAAATATTATAAAATTCTATCAGTTTCATTCTACGCCGATTTAAGTTCTTAACTACTCACAAGCACACAAACGTTGATACATAATCTATTTATATAAATAGATTTCAATTAAAACGCAATTATTAGAGCGTATAAAATCTTTAAGATTTTGATGAACAGTTAAAACAAAATCATTTAATAAGAAATTTTATTAATTTTTCTCCTCATTACTGTATTATTATAAAAATCAACTTTTCAATTTGTTATAACGATTTCAGAGAAATATCAATTATTAAACTATTTATATTTCCCTTAATTGTTTTTGAGTATTTAACATTTAAAAGCTATATGTATCGCTAAACTTCTGCGTTGAAATCAAATTAATACATTTTTTTGCTGTCTGTATTAAGTGCTTAAACAGTTCACAATCATGCTATCTTTGCAATAACATGGTACAACTTTGGAAACATAAAAAAGTGATTTCGTGAAATTTTGGCTAGGAATTTGGAATTAAAGGTAATTTTATGGATATAATTTCGACACTTTTAGCACTTGTAGAGTCTTTAATGTTTGGACTGATTTTTATCCAAAAAATATTAAAATTCAGTAAAAGATATGTTTCTCAAATGGAATTATATTAACTGTACTATATTCTCTAGTATGTTCTATTAGATTTAATTTGAATATTTTCTTCTACATAATTTTGTCTATAAAAATACCAGTTACGATTTTTTTATAAATATATATTAATTGCATTATTGCATACATTGACCGTTGTATTTAATTTGAATGTACTCCGTAGCGAATGGCGGGTTTTCAGCTAGTATTTATATACATTTCACAAGTATAACAGAACATAATTTTACATTCACGCCCGAAATAACCATAACTATACCAACCATATACATACCACCAGTAGGTCACTTATAATCCGGAAGTTAATAATAAAACGGTAACTGAAAAACTTCCAACCGGAACGGAATATAAAATAAGACTTTCTGCAATTACCAATTTTCGTATTTTGAAGAAAAAATATTTCTTAAGAATATTTTATACAGAAATGGAGTTCTTCGCAAGCATATGTCATTGAATTAAATCCAAAATATTTTTATAATCAAGAGGGATAATTTGTTGTGTCACTCATAATTTTTTATAAAGACAGAAATGCTTTTCTAAACATAAATAGGAAATTTTCAGCATCAACAAAAATAATTTTTTATAGGCAAAATAATATGGTCATCAAAAACTAATCTATGGAGTGAAATATTTTCTTTGCGAATTTCTTCGTTTTAACCATCTGGAATTTCAAAAGAAGCGAAGCAAAACCTCTTTCTCAGTACCTTTCGCCAGATGAAATCATTTTATGGCTTTCTTGACATGCCAACTTTAAACGGCACTTAAGTTCTCTGAGCAATAAAAGTTTTGAAGTTTGAATTTTTTCTATACTTAGCAAGTCTTTCATTCACTTTCTTTTTCATCAGAATTAAGTACAAGAAGTTTTTCAATGGATGGGAAGTATTTAGACATTTATCGTTATTAAGGAAGCAGTTTAGGAAGTCATTAAATGTTATTAATTAAACACTCATAATTTTAAAGCCAATTTTACATATGACTTAAGTATTTTCATTATTTGTGTTCTGACAAAGTTCTAAATGTTGTTTTTAAAGGTAGTGTAGAAATTTAGACGAAGTAGTTACTTAGTTACTTATGCTTTCAATTTTCTTATGTATTTTAATTGCCCTATGAAAAGGTGAACACACATTTGTTTAAAATTATTTAATTTTTTTATAAATATGTTTCCAAAATAAACATAATATTTTAAACAAATATGGTTTTGAATGAAGCTGTGACTTTCAGAAATTTTTTTCAGTTAACTTAATTCGTCACATTAGCATTCTGTAAATCATGATTGAAAACGTTTTCCCGAAACTTTTATATAACTTAATTCAAATTGCGAATTTCAGGGTAATTTTTTCGGTAGCACAATAAAATAATATTTATTTTGAAAGGCACAAGTTTACTTTTTATGTAAGTTTTTTTTGTTTAGATGGTACTAAAATTTTACCTTTTTTCTAATATTTAATATTTAGAATATTTTTAAGAGGGTTTTCTATACTTATATGTTTTCTTTTTAATTTTACCACTATTTTATAGAACCTAAAAACGTATATTTGTATCACTCATACTTTCATATACTACGAACAACATATTGTTTTTATCTTCAATAAATTTTGAAGAATTCTAAATTATTTATTTTTAGTTTAGGCACTAAATCATATAATTATAGGAGCAACTACTGTCAAATATAGATTTCTTAAAGCAGATTAAAAATGACTAATATTAGTTCAAATTACAGTATTTTAGTTCCTAGAGAACTATAAATATTCATTATAACTGTTAAATATGTTTGTACTTATAAATTCAAACAACATTAAAGACTGAAATGTATACCTTCAAAGTTTGGCATCAACATTAAGGAAGAAATAAGAACATTAAGGAAGAAATGAGAACATTAATACATTAATGAAGAACTGAGATATTTGAGCAGCCACAATGACGTCATCAGGCAAAGCTTCAACAGGAACATTGTATAGTTCGACTGTACGAAAGACTCCTATAAAATGTTTTTAGATATTTATCTATAATCTTATGTAAATTATTGCATATTTAATATTTTTAATATCACTTCATGACTCTCAATAAGATCTTGGGAGAGTTAACTGAGATAAAATAACCTAGGAATGATTCAAGCAGATGTTTTGCTACTTATCCAAGACCTAAAGAGGATTTATGCAAATTTAACAATATGCTCTTCCTGTTGATCTTTAACGAAAATTTAAATCTCTTATTGTTGGTAAATTTAAGAAAATCTGAAACACAACTCCACTGTAGAAGTGTTTGTTCCAATTAGAAATTTTATTATTTGTCCTGGAAAGAAGCGGGTTTATGAAGAAAGTTTCGAATGTTTTATGAAGAATTAGGCTGACCTTCGACAATAACTTATAATCACTCGACTGCGTGAGATACTCCTTATATTATTTAAAAGTATTTTTGAATAATATTATGTAAATTATTAGACATTTAATATCCTCAATATTATTTCAATTCTCCTAAAATTGAAGCTTCCTGAGTATTAAATGAGATAAAATAACTAGGAGAAGAATATACTAGAAGTTTTGCTACTTGTACTGGAGCGTAGCAGATTATAATGTTTCGAATGCTGTATCAAGAATCAGGCAGACCTTCGGCAATAACTTATCATTATTCGACTGCATAAGAGACTCCTTATATTTTTAAAAAGTATTTATGAATAATATTATGTAAATTATTACACATTTAATATTCTCAATACTCTTAAAAATGAAATCTCTTGATTGTTAAATGAGACAAATTAACTAGGAGAGGAATATAAGGAATATACTGGGAGTTTTTATACTTGTACTGTTCGTAGTAGATTTATGAAGAATCAATTGAATGTTTTATAAAGAATCGGACAGTGTTTCAACATGAAGTTATAATACTTTGACTGTATAAGAAATAATATCAAATATATCCCTATTAAAACGATTTAAGTATTTTTGAATAAACTTAAATAAATTATTATATAATTAATATTCTCAAAAATACTTAAGGAATCTCAAACAGAAAATTATGTGAGTGTTAACTGAGATAAAAGGACATGGGATTGGTTGAACACAAGTTTTGCCACTTGTCCAAGGCTTAAGAGGACTTAATGAAGAAAGCTAATTTACCAGTATGTTCTTTATGTTGATCTTTAACAAAATTTGAAATCTCTAATTGTTGGTAAATTTAACAAAATCTGAAATATAACGCCCATCTACCCATTACTATAACAAGACCATACCTGTATAAAAATGCCAATCAAATTTTATATGAGTTTATATAAGGTGAGGCCATTAATTTACAGGACTGATCTAATAACTCCAAAAAGTATTGCATGAAATACATACCCATTTAATATAATTCGAAGTAACTCCCACTTTCCGTAATGCACTTCAGTGCTTGGCTGTATAACTTTCGGAAACAACTTTTAAGTCCTCTTTCGGAATGCTCTTTAATGTGGACGTCACCGTTTTCTTGATGGTTTCGACATCTTGAAATCTTGTTCCCTTCAGCGAATCTTTCAGTTTTGGAAACAAGCAAAAAGTCTGCCGGTGCTAAGTTCGAAGAGTATGGAGGATTCTGCATCTCTTCGACCTCATGCTGGGCCAATTTGCTGAAGGGAGCAATATTTGAGGATGTCGAAGCCATTAAGAAAACGGTGACGTCCACATTAATGAGCATTCCGAATGAGGACTTAGCACAGAAGTGAATTACGGCAGGTGGGAGTTGCTTCGAAACATATTAAATGGGTATGTGTTTCATGTAATATTTTCTGGAGTTATTAGATCAGTCCTGGAAATTAAGGGCCGCACCTTGTAGATTCTGCAAAAAAAAAATAAATAAATAAATAAAAATAAAAAACTAAGATTTATTTTAATTTCTTGTCTGTTGGATTTCTATCATAAAAAATAGATTGATCCAGTTAGACCTTAGTTCTTGATTCAATTTTTTAATCTTGGAACTTCAAGTTGCTCGAAAAACCAAAACTAGATATAAAAAACCCGTAGAAAACTTAAATTTATCCCCCGTTGTAATTTATTGCATTTTTATTTTGATGAACTGCAATTCATTCTTGCTAATCTTAACTAGTTTAAATCTGAGTCTGATTGGTTTTAAGAATGTTTTGTATAAATCCATATTATTTTTCAAAATATATTCTTCACATTTTCCCCTTTGAATATAATAAGCAATGCGACAGAGTATTAAAGAAACACCTAAAATGAAACTGTTGCAGGAACGAATTGAAATCTTCGGCAGAGGAATAAATATGGATAGAACAGAAAACTTGAGAAATATAGTATAAAGGATACCACTATTAGCGAAGAATTTTGGTGAAACCTGGTGTTATTTTATACAGTACAAAATAAACCCTAAGAAAATGAAAAATATGAAACCAAAACGATTACAATTAAGCAGGAATTAGAGAAACCGTAAAATATTTCCATAAATAGTCGAAAATAAAGATAATTTCGTGACTTTTTCAAGCAATTTCAGCTTAGCTTTCCAACTCCGAAGCAGAATAGAAGAAAGAAGGAATGATTGTTAGGGAGTGCTGGCATTCTCACAACAGTGAAACTATTAAGAATGCAATGCCAAATCGGAAGAAAACCGAAACAAAACTATAAAAAGAGAGAGAGAGAGAGAGAGAAATCATGAAGTGACAAACACGCCTAAATCTTAAATAAGGGACGAAAATATTTGACAAATATAAATAGGGGCTCCAAAAGCACAAAACAGTTGCGGTTAACCTAATTTTTAGCGTTCCAAATTCCAAATAAATCTTAAAATTAGTCCTATTCAGAAATTGAACATCACGGGCAAAGTATGCGACTCTCAAAAATAAACAATTGGACTTCATCCCAAGAATACCTGGCTGTGGAAAATTTGGGACATTACATCTCTTGCTGTAAAGATATTTTCATAACCCATTTAGGACCGCTCCATGTTTCCTTTATTGGAAATGCACCAAACAGTTTTTTAACACTTCTTAAACCATTAATTACACAAATAAGTTGTTTCCATAAAATTAAATTTATTTTTACGAGAGTTACAAAATGTTGCGTTTTCGCAACATCAGTCCAAAACGGTATAAAAATTTAAAAAATATAAAAATTTAAAATTATAAAATTTTTTTTAGAAAATTTTAAAATCTTTGAAACATTTTGCATGAAGAGGTACATTACACTTATTACATACAGTAATTGTTTGAATTTTGCAGTGTTTACATTTTTTTGTTTATTTTCACTATTTTTAGTAATAATATGGCCCATACGGTCTTTCCGAATTTCGTTGAGAATTAGATTTTGAATTGAAGATGGTTATCCAATATGTGAAGTTTCACGTAAAACAGAATTTATCTGCATTTCTTCAAGCCTTTTTATCAAAGATATGGCACTCTCAAAGATATAGATATCTGAAGCTTTAATAAACTTATTTTAGAATTCATTACATCCATGTAGAGTGTCCCTTTTTACCATATAATATGCTATTTTTTTCTTACTATATTGCTTACTTTTACATTTATTAGAAAAAAAGTTGATTTCACCTGCAATTTCTTTAGGTGATTCGACATTTTCACATAAAATATTATCATCAATACTTTCTTCATCCGTCAAATAATCCGGATCCAGTGGGATAATGACGAATTACGGTTCATCATTAGCTTCTGTTGAAGACGATTCTGAAATATCATCATCATCTAGCCCATGGAAATACTCCAATGTCTCTTCCAATGTCAAAAATCACTTTTTTCTAGAGAGAAACTTATCTGAAATGAAAAAAATACTAATCTACTGCATAAAAACTAAGCCGCATATCAAAATCTTAAATAATACACATTGGACTGATGTTGCGTTTTCGCAACATTTTTAAAAATATGAATTGAGAAACATAAAAACAAAAATTATGCCTTACCTGTTGAAGCCATTTTGTTCTTTAGTCTCTAGTAAACTCTGTACAAGCACCAAATCGGAAATTTAACACGTGCTGCTATGTACCAGTTGCAATTAGAAATCTTGGACACTTGCCAAGTTGTTTAAAAAGAATATTATTATGTTTGCTCAATTTATTTTAGAATTATGAGCTTTCGAAATGTGTCCAACCTTTTTCGATGACCCAGTATTAGGGTTTGTTTTAGTGAGGTCTTCCTATTGTTCCGTTAAAATATCGAGGTTATGTGTTATTTATCATTTCTTGAGTTAAAATAACTCCCGGTGATTTAAGTACTTTCTAATATATTGGCTTAAAACGTGTTCTATTAATAAATAGACAATTGCATTTTTATTCAAAAAAGATTACTTTTTACAACCACAAGTAGTATTTACTACGTTTCTTTCGCGTGAGTTATCATCATTCGCGTCAGGAAATCGTGAAATATACGTAGGATATAAAATTTCATTAGCAATAAAGATATTTTATACTTTAGAGATACGTTAGTAAAACTTCCGCCCTATTTACTGGAATGACTGTTTTAGATTGCTGAGGGGCTGTTTTACAACTTGTTTTTAGAGCGTATGAAAGTTAAATGACTTTAGCCATCCTGAAATATATCTTTTCCGCCATAAATCCAAGCTAAGATAGGTTCAACAGTGATTTTAAGCATTTATCATGAATTTATGACTCTTTTTCGGTTACTATAAATAATACAAGAGTATATCAGTTAAATTTCATTATTTAGGAATTAGACAAGAGCAATTGAGAATAAAAATCAAATTAACAAGGAGTTCGTAGAATTTTTATTTAATGTTATAGGGTTATCTAAAAACTTTATATAAAAAACTATTGAGGTCTATATCAGTGGTGCTCAAACTTTTATCCACGGTCACACACTTTCTTTCAATAAAAAACAAATCCTTTGACATTCTTTGACTAAAATCCTTTGAAATTGTATTTTGGTAGTAGCAATTAAAAAAATAAAGTGTTAACAATCAAGTTAGAAAAAAATTCAGGTAGTCTTATATACCGAAATTACCGCGGGTTGTTAACGCAGGATTACTTATAGTTGCGTGCCTCTTTTTTTACGCATTTTGGTACTTTTCTGTTTAACTGTACTGCGATACAGACTGTGTTTGGATGGCTTCCAAAATTATAACTCGCATCGATGGAGTCTGAAATTTTGCTTTACCGCGGACCGTTATGGAGGAACGTAATCCTATGTTAAAAAGAAAAGCAAAATCTTGACCAAAAAATTTTATCGAATCTTACTGACAATTTTAGGATTGTTTGACATCTTATTTAACACCCTTTTTTTAGTTTATTAAAAAATATATATAAAAATATTAATATAGGTTATTATAGAAAATTTAAAGCGCAATTTTTAATTAAATAATCTATCCCGAAAAAATATATTTCAAACTATCTGAGACCCCCGCCAATATTTTCCGTGGCCCTACTGGGGGTCCCGACCCCCAGTAGTATGTATAAACAGAACCACTGGTCTTTATAAATAGAACTTGTTAATTTCGAGTGTTTTTCCAGAAGTTAAATCTGAAAAACTTTCAAAATTAGTACTTTAGAAAGAATTTTTCAAGGACTACAGACGGACGCCCTTCAATATTCGTCTGTGTCAAGAGTATAAGTATAATACAGGATAGTTATAATTAAAGTTCTACTTTGAAATGGTCATAAAAGGAAAACTACTGGACCAGATGTTATAAAACTTGGTAATGGTTAAAAGGAGGTCATAGGAATTCCTTTTCCATGAAAAAAAAAAAGTTCAAGAACTCACTACCAGGGGGGAAATGGCGCTGTACGCAATATTGTTAAACGAAATAAGACATGAAGACATCGGTTTAAAATGTGTTTAATCGTTTCTGAAAAGTGTTACAAAGCATGTTTAATGTGGCGTCCACCATTTTCCGAATGCAAGTTAAATCGCATTACTGCATTCTCAACAGTAGCTCTTAGCATATCAGGAGGAATGTTACAGACATGTCGGTGTATCACATCTTTCAATTCCACCAAATTCTTTAGATTATTACCATAAACAGTGCTTTTCAGATAACTTCATACGGTTGAGGTCTGGTGACCGGGGTGGCCATTTTGTGGGGACGTTTTAGCCTATAATCCGTTCATTTGTGAAATGTTACTTATGTAACAGTTATGGGTGTTGACATGACCATTTAGGTAAATATGGGCCTCATCTGTCCACAAAATGTTCCATAGGCATTGTTCGTCCATTTCCATCCGTGCAAGGAATTCCAAAGAGAAAGATTCTCTTCCAGCAGGATTGTTCCATTTAAGTTCTTGAACATATTTGATTTTGTATGGGTAGAACAGCAGCACTTTACGGACAATTTTGTACACCGTACTCCATGGTACGTCCATTCGACTTCTCTGCACGTACCGTGTGTGGTTTCCATTGTTGCTTCATCCACTGCTAATGCAATAGCCTCCTCGGTTTCCACAGAAGCAGATCCTTCCCCTCGCAGGTGCAATAGATAAAAAACCCGAGGCTTCAAACTTTGTCATTATTTTCCTCAAACACTGCGATGTCATTGGTCCTCTGCGTATTTCATTTACTGAAAGATAACTTTGCAAAGCACGCCTTTCATTGCTATCGTATTCATAATAACATTTAGCGAGAAAAGCACGGTATTGCATGGTTAGACACATTGTCGATTCGTAACAATGAGAACTCTGACGAAAAGGCTCACTTTTATCTGGAATATCAAATGACGTGTAAAGCGCATCTGCATAAATCATTTGCTTCTTCCTGCCGTAAGCCAATTAATTTGAAGCCATTGCGGTTTTGCATAACTCCACAAACAATTTCGATTTAGAAACGATTAAAAACGTTTTAAACCGATATCTTCATGTCTTAGGGCCGAATTCAGGCTTCAAAATTCACAAATTTGCGATCTTTAAGAAAACGATTTCCGGAATGCGCGCACTTTAAATGGTAATTTTGTTTAGGTCAATGTTTCCCTAAGTGTATACAAAATATTAAATCCGTGTAACAAAATATTTAGTTAGATTCCGACCTTCATTCCGTTTAACAATATTGCATATAGCGCCATTTCTCCCCTGGTGGAGAGATTTTGAACTTTTTTTGGCGGAAAAAAAATACCCATGACCTCCTTTAAACTATTTCCAAGTTTGATAACATTTGGTCCATTAGTTTTCCTTTTAGGGCCATTTCAAAGTGGAACTTTAATTATAACTACCCTGTACATCTGCAGAAATAATAAGTTATATTATTTCCCTTTTACTGAAATTTATAAATGACTGTAACTCTGTATGAGGAACCCCAATTCAGAGGTTATGGTTTGGACTTTTACTGCTTCTATCCCATCTTTTTATAAAAGTGTAATAATCCCTTTCAAATTTGAAAACTTTTATATCTGTCCACTTTTATCATATTTATTTGTCTTTTTTTTCTTATTACTTTTATTTATCATCAACATTTAATATTCACTGCCGGACCTTGTGTTTGATTGGTCGAAATTAAGTGGCAGCAAAGGGTGTGTTGTTTCACCTAAACAGTGCCCAAATTGAAGACAATCAACGATTCTTTTGTATTAAGTGCGAATATCTTAATAGACAAACTACAATATTCATTGCTTTTATCATCTTGACCCGTCTTTTACAATCACCATTTACTCCTTATTTATGTTGTTAAATAAAGAGTGTCTTTATATAATCAGATATGTCTCTTTATATGTGTATTTTTATCCATATTAAGGAGTGTCCTTATATATTCAGATATGTCTAATTTTGTATTATACTCCTTTTTTATGTAAATGGTTGTCTTGCATTTAGCGCAGCTTGTCCTTTCTTGATCGTGTGCCAAAAAAGTTCAACCAATCAGTCAACCAACCAGAAATAACAAAGATTGACTTCTAACTCTACGCCCTTATCGCTTTAGATAGGATGACCATATTTATCAATCGAAAAAACAATAAAACTGGACCATCACAGTATGATTATTAATTTAAATTTCAGTTGTCACACCGCAAATAACAAATACAAAGAGTCAGATAAAGAGAAATATCATAATACTTACGTGATGTTTATTGATGGCAAAATGTGAACCTTCAAATCGACCTACGTAAATCTCGAATGGCTGGAAATTGACTCCTGAATTTTTCAATCACATATTCAGTGCGGTATTTACGTACAAAGATCGGAACGAATATATCTTTGACCTTGTTTAAAATAATCAGATTTCTTGGGTGATTAGTGTTTGATGATTACTCTTGTACGATTCTTAAAATATACGATTTGATTTTGCTTTCAATATGGTTAATTCAATCTTTACGAAAAGTATAGATGTTATATAAATTTCTTCATTTCATCAGCTCTAAAAAAAGATAACTGTAGGAAAACTTTTATCAAGCATGCTAGATTTATACGTATTGAACACGATCAATGGTCGTAAATGGAGAATTTTAACTTTTATACTCTAATAGTTTTATACTCTAAAATAAATACTATAAAAATAAATACTATACTGTGCTCAGCAATGAATGCTTCTTTATTGGAAAGGAAAATTACTTTCTCTGACCTTCTACTATCAGTTATGGCCATATACCACCATATAAAAATTAAGAAACCTCATAAACTTAAATATAAACCCTCCAGGTATTAATCAAATGCATAAAATTGTTTAAAGAGCATTCATGGGGTAAAATCTTATAGGAAATCTCAGGGAAATAAAGTCAACACTTGGGAAAATTTTAGTATTTAAAAAAATTCAAGTACTAAATAAAATTAGTTAAAAAACATTTTGCAGTATAAACACGAACGATAAAATGCACAGTATTTTCGTAGATGTAATAGTTTTTTGTTAACTAATTATCGTTAGTAATAAAGTTTTTAAAAATCGGAATTTTAGTAAATATTTCATCACAGTTAAGAGAACATTTGTGAATTTCAAAACGGATGCTATAAGACAGTCAGTAATAACGAAATATAAAAAATTAAACATTATCATACAAATATGTAGGGAAAATATTGAAGCGTTCTCAACAGGTTAAATTGGTACAAATTTTTATTATCATGAATTGTTTCACGCGATGAGAAATCGCAATGGATTCAAATCAAGTGGATTGCTGAGTTTGATCGTTCTAACATTAAAACTATGAAAACTGTAAACTAAATATACTTAGTTACTTTTACGCATTTTTGATAATTGCGAAAAAAAATTCTCTTATAAAGTGTTATGAAGGCAAAAATAATATTATTTGAAAAAATATATTAAAGACTCTATCTGGGTTATTTGAAACCTTTGTGCAATCCCCCCCCCCCTGTTAAGTAATATTCTAGAAAACTAATAAATTTAAAATTATGTGTTACGAGTAAAAATTATAAAATTGTCAGTATGCCTTTAGAGGAAATTTATCGTCAGAAAATGCTTTAATTACTGCAGCATTAAGCAATATCCTAGACTAACTGATATAATCTAGACATATTTATATCTTGGAAAAAACAGAATTTTGCGTAACTTTTAATACGGACTTAGAAAAAAAAGTCAGAGAAAGAAAATGTCTGTTAAGCATAGAATAAAGCGAAAAAAATTAAATTAATGACGTCAGTGTCATTTTGGCGTAAAAGTTACTTTTGATGATATTTATTAGTTAACATAATTAAAAAATAAATACTATAAAAATTCTTAAAATATCTATATATAAAATACTCAAATATATTTTAAAAATAGTAAAGCTGTTTATTATCCTCGTGACACTTAAAGTGAATCTCTTGCATATAAAAGATGCCCACAAGTCATTAAAAATGAGCTCAAGAGTATCCATTAATGTGCTAGACCTTTTAGGAATCCTTTTAAACTTTCCCGCAATTTTTTAAATAGATTATCTGGCTTCTCTATGCACTTTATATTAACGACTGGTAGAAAAATAGCTCAAATGTAGAACGTTTTCCAATTAAGGCAACACTAATTTTTTTTAATTATAATGAATAAATAAAATTCATGCACTTAATAACAAATTCAACTGATTAATTACCAGCTATAATTTTTTAATAAGGCATATTTTCCTACAGGTACCATCTTCAACAAAATAAATGACAAACCAATAAAATTATTAAAGAAATTATAATCGGACAATGTGCGAAATTCTAATTCAACTGTGCAAGACATCATGTCCTAATAGCGAGGCCAGTTGATTAAATTTCTTAGTTTCTACTAAGTAAAAGTTAAAAAAAGTATACGTAAGTTTACGTAAAAGTTAAAAAAAGTTAAAATTTTTTTTTAATAAGGCATATTTTCCTACAGGTACCATCTTCAAAATAAACAATAAATCAATAAAATTATTAAAGGAATTATAAACGGAATATGTACTAATTTCCAATTCAACTGTGCAAGACATCGTGTCCTCATAGCGAGGCTAGTTGATTAAATTCCTTAGCTTCTCTTACGTAAAAGTTAAAAAAGTTAAAAGTTATTTTAATAAGGCATATTTTCCTACAGCTACTCAAAATAAATTTTAAACCAGTAAAATTATTAAAAAATTATAATCGTAACATGTGCTAATTTTCAATTCAAGTGTGCAAAACGTCTTGTACTAATAGCGACGCCAGTTGATGAAATTTCTTAGCTTCTCTTATGTAAAAGTTAAAAAGAAAAGATTTAGACACGTCAGCTATCTAGTAGAGTATCAACAGAGGTAAATTTTATTTTTTACAAGGGCTTGCACTCAAAAGCCTTACACATAAAAATTTTGGATATTTTGCGTTACCCGTCCTTTATATCAATTCAAGCGCTGCCGATATAGTATAATGGTTAGCGTTATGTGCTGCCGCGCAGGTGGCTTGGATTCAAATCCCGATAAAGGTTTGGTCGTTTCCGTGTGCAGCATTGCTCTCCTCATATGGAGCAATGCTGCCTCGACTAAATGGAACGCACATAATAAAGTAGCCAGCAAAACCACGGAGAATAACAAAAGGCGAATGTCTCACGACAAAGCATAATATTACCGAAAACCCGTTTCGCTATGTCCGAACTTTATCTTCTTAAACAACAGTCGTTTTATTACCACAACAAATTTTTATTCAACAGGATAAATTCATTACGTTTATAACGCGGCCTATCTAGTTCATGTCAACATTTCATATCTTTAGAACAACCTCTCTGTATAGCCACCGGAAAGCGCAACAATAAACTTATAATTAAATGCAGCTCAAGGAGTTAAAAAAGAATATATATATATACAGTATGCCCGCAAAAGTCCCTTGCCATCCTCTTAACTTCGAAAAGGCTGGTGCTATATTCATAAAAGTGGTGTCAAGGTATAGTAAAGTAGCAATGCGCTACTGAATGAAGCAACCTACCGCGCCACCTGGTAGAAAACTGCGGAGTTAGCTTTCCTATCTCAAAAACGAAACGAGATAGGGGAAAAAAAGTGATTTACAAAGTTGTAGAGAATCATCGATTTAGTACGAAAAGATACCTCGTGGACATTAATGACAAAAATGCAATGGTTAAAACGCGCATTTGTTTTTCCGTGATTTCCTACACTGTGAAGTGACAAAACGATCTGAGAAAGAAAAAACAACTATTTATAACAAGATACCTTTATTTGAGATGTTCAAACTTCTCACCGTCAGCTGCAATGCACATTTGGATCCTCGTTTGAATGTCACGTTGCACACGTTTGAGCATAGAGCGTGACACGTTGGCACAAGCGTCCGTAATGCGTTGTTTAATGTCCTGCAATATTTGTGGAGGGGTCGCATACACCTGCTGTTTCACGTATCCTCACATGAAAAAGTCCAGAGGCATCAGATCAGGGGAACCTGGAGGCTACTCTTCGAAACCGCCATACCCAGTTGTTTGGTTCCCGAATTCCTTGACGAGGTACTGCTTCACTGGAAACGTCTTGTGAGCAGGCACGCCGTCATGTTGAAACCATATATTCCTAAGATTAAACAACGGCAGGTTCTCCACAAAATCGGGTATTACGTTCTGTGGCAATTGTGAATATCGTGAACCTGTTAACGTGCCATTGTAAAATATTGGGCAAAATAGCTTGTTATTGTAAATTGCACACCAAACGTTAATAGCATGCCGCATTTGATGTCGAACGTCAGTAAAACATCTAAGATTTTCCAGCTCCCAGTAATGGGTGTTTTGCCTATTGTACATGCCATTCCGTGAAAAGCATGCCTCACCCATCCACAATATATCTGCCAAGAATGTTGGCTAGACCTGTATCTGATTCATAATGAAGTTGCACCATGCATAGCATCGCTCGGCATCCCCGTCCACTAAAACCTGTTGAGGCGTTGGTCGGTATGGATGAGCGCCTAATTCGCTTAGGATTATCCAAACATGACTTTTGGAGAGGCCACGGTGTCTCTTGTGCTGAATTTCGGATATGCGAGGGCGTAGGCCAAAACCTCATCCGATTGAACTTGCCGTACTACCTTAGCTGGTCTGCCAGATCGAGGTCGACTAGTAGCGCAGCATGTCTCCGTTAAACGTTTTATGACAGTTAGGATGGTTTGATGAGAAGGGCCTGCTGGGAATCGTTGCCGGTACAACCTTGCTGCTGATCGTGCCTTGCGTCCACATTCACCGTACAGTAAAACCATCTCGCAATAATCAGCTTTTAAATGCTCAGCCAAGACCATGAGCTTCAACATACTCCACTCCCAAGAAGATGTCTCTTTTTTAGCTGTCTCAGGTGAACAGGCGTGACGTTTCTTACGTACTTGCGTACTGCAAAAATTTCGAACACCATGCGCAAGTTACGATGAGTTGATGCGACACTATTTTACACGATCTACGTATTGTCTACTCTGTTTATAAAGACAATCAGTACAAGGATGCAACCCTCGGGGTTTGAACCGCAATCCTTTTATTGGGGATAACAAGATATAACCACTGTGCACATTGCGGTGTCGTGTTTTGCCCGAAAGAAAATCATTTATCCTTCCGTTCAAGTTTCGTGACGCCACAGTGTAGGAAATCACGAAAAAAACAAATGCGCGCTTTAACCATTCTATTCTTCGATTTAATGACCCCAATGTGACTTTTCTTACTAAATCAATGATTCTCTACAACTTTGTAAATCACTTTTTTCCCTATCTCTTTCTGTTTTCGAGATAGGAATGCTAAATCCACAGTTTTCCGACAGGTGGCGTGGTAATTGGTTTCATTCAGAAGCGTATGGCTACTTTACTATACCTAGACACAACTTTTATGAATTTAGTAGCAGCCTTTCCGAAGTTAAGAGGGTGGAAAGGGACTTTAGTGGCCATAGTGTATATATATATATATATATATATATATATATATATATATATATATATATATATATGTATATATATAACATACAAAACCCAAAAACCTGAACTAATTTCTAAATTTTTATAAATTCCCACGGGCGCAAAGTTAATTTCGTTTTCATTTTAAGAACAAAGGAATGTAAGTGTCCTAAAAACTAAAGTGGAAAATCAATATATCCTCCCTTTAACCCACAGTCTTGTAGGCGTCAAACCTGTTATAACGGCCATGGGAACTAGGAATCCAGGCCATGAATGAATAGTTAAAGAGATAGCAATTGTAAATTTCGATTTTTGAGACTCGCTATTATCGAAAACGGCATAATTTGTAAGAGGCTTATACGTACCCAGATCAAAAATTCAAAGGAATAATTCAGAGAAATTAACTAGATTGAAGACTAACTAGAGGTGGCCCTGTTGAAAAGGCGCCGACCCAGTGATCTGAGAGTTGTGGGTTCGATGCCGGTGGCGGGCAAATCTATGTACACTGATTCGTGTACACTAATGGTGGCTGGTGTAGGTAAAGTCTGTCGTGGCTCCAATGTCCTCCAAGTTCTCAAATTTGCTTTTGGAATTGCGGGGTCAAGTGTTTTGGTCTCGTCACTTGACTCGTTTCAAAATTTCGGAACCGGCCCATACGTGGGACTACTAGTACACCTGTACGGTAATCCCAGAACAGTGGCCAGGAAATCCGCTGTGTCATATGATGGTAAGTATGTAGAAGAATACCGTCTGACACATTGGTGGAATATATATATATATATATATATATATATATATATATATATATATATATATATCTTACTATTAACAGCTGAAGGTAAACAAATGTTAGTTTGTTAGTTAGCAGACACGGGGACGGGCTAATCTCGCGAACCGAGCATAGCAGGATATCGCGACTGGTACCGATATACGCGGACGGCCGAGACGCGTGCACTGATGCTATCCTCAACTTTCACAACTTTAAACTTTTTTAATTATTGAATTAAAACCGCTGAACTCAATAGAAGAGGAGAGCAGAAAAAGTTGACATTCCGGGTGGGCCAGCTCCTTTCCGTTTCGCAAAGTTCCGTTCACCGAAGTAACGGTGGCTCAGTGGTATCGATCCTGACGTCTAATCCTAAGGTCCCGGGTTCGAAACTAGCCGCCGTCGGATGCAAGAACATCTTTTATTTTAATTTGCTCTGCATGCGAGCTGTATGCAAATTTATCTATTATTTATATTTCAGTTCCGGTTCCTAGGTTTATGGAATAATCCTCACACTTCCGGTATAAATGTCGGGAACGTTCCGGAGGTGCATTTTAGGTGATGTTCCCCGCAATCTGGTCGATAAAATCCGTTCTGATCTACTCTTCGTGTCATTTCCGTATTCCCCGAAATCACCGTGACAATATTTTCATTCGGCCATGTTGCCAAAAGGAAAAATTATTAGATGAGAACGAGTCATTTAATAATTGAAATCCAGAAATAAACTTGAAGTACCAGAAAAAATTTTAGTATTAGGAAAAGAGAAGTTAAAGCCTTTAGAATTTTTTTCTAATTGAATGAGCTTTTCTGTTTAAAATGCAAAATTTGATAACGGAAATTTTAAATAATTATTTTGTTTTTTTAAAAAATCTAATATATTTTTAAAAGTGAATAAACAGTTTTTAATCTTTAAGATATAAAGCCATTTCATTTTAACTTAAAAAAAAGCAACACATCGGGTTGTCACTCAGCTAGTATATATATATTCATTGTTTTATTTTTATTTATATACTGTATGACATACGAACAAATATGAAATTATCGCAACTGTATATGCATATCATTATAATATGTGTACGCAAAGCACACTTCGTAAATAAAATTATCAGTTAAGAAGCCTAACGGGCTCAAATATGATAACATAACAAAATATGGTTACGATGATAAAGCAAAATTATTTAAACATTAAGGATTTTAAACAATGAGGCAAAAAATGTATTGACATTTAAAGAAAATACTTCAAATCATGCTCAAAATAAATTTTTAAGCCAAACAATCGTTGCTTCTTTTATCTATAATTAATAAAAAAATTATGCAAATAAGGCAAATCATTAAAAATCGTGATATTTCATAATTTTTTCCTTTTCTTATTTTACTCATTGAATTTTGATGAAGTTACATATTTTTATTAGAAGCATATACTTGAAAATAAAAAAGTGTTGAGTTGCTACTTTTAAAATATTGATTTTCGTCGAAAAGATCGTTTCGCTACAAACTTTAATTTTTTGAAAGAGCACTTTTGAGTGTGGCGATAGAGTATTTTCTTTGAGCATTTGGATTAATTTTAATGCAAATGTTCACTTCAGTATATTTCCATTTTGAAGAAAATCTTTCCTCGCGTTTTGGATTGAACGGAGCATTGTTTAAAAAAAATGTGCATTCATGCATTCGAAATTTGTTATCTAAAACTTTTCCTTTTTAATTTCAAAGTTAATACTCTTTTATCAATTCGCTTATTCATATATATAAAAAGTAGTATACTCATAATTTTGTTTACGATTATTCCTTACCATCAAGCTGATACTTTAGTGTTTTACATATTGAACTATAGTAAATATATTCAATTATGTAATACTTTTAAGGAGGGAGAAAGCACTAATCAAACGAAAGTCTAAACCATGAAATATTCGGCAAAATCTAAAAATTTAAATATTATTCCATACTTTTGATTGAGTAGCAAATTTACTTTTTTATTAATATGACAAAGCACTCACTAGAGTCACTGCTTATAGTTTCTCATGCTCATGTGTTAAGCAATCAGCTAAATACATGTAATATTTTGGAATTTTTAGAAGAAACTATTTGCAGAAGAAAGTAATTGATTAGGTAAAATCGTAGTTCATGTATTTCAGTTTAGTCTTCGTGTGAAATAGTCTTAAGACTAATTGCAGTAGTGTCTATGGATATAGCAACTAAAGAATCTTCTCAATGTAACTAAAATCTATGGAGTCTTAATGGTTTTATTATGCACCGTAAAAATTCAGTGTTAATTACTCTTCAAAAACGAATTTACTCTCTGGGAAATGATAAACATTATTAAAGAATAAAATTACTGTCTTATTTCTGAGAACTAACATTTTTTTGTTCCCAAACGTGGTTCTTATTGGCGATCCTTAAAAATCTCCGATATGTAACGTTTGTTCTGTGTCGACAAAACCAAGGTTTATATAGTGGTTCGTTTTAAGTACTTTCCATCGTAATCAGAATTTTTTAATGATGCGATTATCATTTAAATTTTCTTTCTAAAAATTTCTAAAGAGTATTTAGAATGTGTGGGACAGTCAAGGACTTTTGACGATTAAATTTATATCTTAGTAGTGATTAAGCAGTTATTAAGCACTGTAAGAAATCAGTCCCAACCACTCCAGACACGGGAATCTATTTCTGTTTACAACAAAATATTATTGAACAAAGTTGAAAAAATACATGATCTATCAGAGCATACTTTTTATTTGAAATCACTTGTGGACTATACATGTGGTCCTTAAAAATATTGAAATATGTGATTTCTGTTCCTTATCGACAAGAGGAGTGCATTCGTCATTTCCCCTCTTGATTCTTCTTAACAGGTTTTCTTGATACGGTTATAGATATGTCATACTCATGTGCGTCTATAAATCTTGACGTTTTGGTGAGATTAATGCCTCCGCAGACCTCTTTATACTCAACGATATATTTTAAACCAGAGCCTAAGATATTTGAAATAATGGTGATTCTTTATAGAAACTCATACTAAATCAGAAAAATATATGCTAATTTTATGTATAGAACGAGAATTAATACTCCTTTGAAACATTTCTTCACGAAAGGTAAGGGGAGTAATCATAAGGAAAAAAAATGACTTCTCAAATTTTGACGCTGAAAGTTATTTCACATTCAGGCTTGAGCAAACATTTTATTTTCTAAGTTATGAACAGTGGAACAAACATGCTATTATTGCTTACCTTAATTATTGGATTGGCCGAAATTTTTTTTCGGTTTCTCAATAAAAAAAAGGACTATTTTTTGATTTTCAACAATAACTTTATTGATCATGTACATTGTTTTGGTCCACTTCTTTCTTACATCTTTCAGGAAACTTCATGAATGCATCTTCGGAAAACTTACGCGGCACAAGTTTTATTATTACTATTTTTTTGTTTGTGTTCTAGTTATGTTTTCACCATTCTTGAAATAATAAAGCGTAATATGCCGAAATTGTTACTTATTTTATTCTAACTCATATCTTAAAATTGCTACAAAAAATCATCAATTTTGGTAAGTTTTTGTTTTAAATACATGCTGATATGACATGTCCCATGACAGTCTTAAAAAAATTTTTCTAATGGCATTAAACACGGCTAAGTTCTACTATAGTCAGACTACTAAAAACCGAACGACGATATGGCCAGCCCAAAATATATAACTTTAATTGAATTAAAAGTATCTACACATTTAAAAAAAATTCATACTTTGGAAATTTTTTGGTGGTAATTTTACATAAGAGTCAAAATATATCATCCTTCAACCTGATTGCAAATAGTGATTCAACTTTACTTAGTATTTATGTTTTATTACCATTCGCAATCCTTTCTCCAACGTATATTTTTAATAAATTGAATAATTCAGTTGATTATCACTGATCATTTCATTTTTATACTGAATTCGTGAACTAAATGTAATTATGAATATTTTGAGTTTTAAAGATTGATCCTATCGAAATAAAAACAAGAAACGTTTATCAGAAAATAAAGTGTAGTTATAAAACACAGAGCAAAATTAGAAAAATTGTCTAATAAAGAATAGACAAAACAAATTAGAAAAAATAGAAAAAATCCAATAATCATGTCTGCAGAAGCAATTAATCAATTCTCCTTCTATTTTTCTTTATACTAGTTTCAGTCATAAATGAACATGCGTGCAAGAAAATTAGAAATATCTAATGAACTAATTAATTATGAATATTTATTTTTTTTAAATTGAGCATATACGATTATAAATAACGTTTACAAAATAATAAAATGCAGAGCAAAACACACAGCAAAATTGGAAAAAAAAACTTGAATAGAAATGTAGACAACATCCAATAATTAAGTCTGTTGAAGAAATAATTCATTCTTGTATTTTACTTTATACTAGTCTTCGGTCATGTCTAAATATGCTTGCAAGAAAATTATAAAGTAGTCAAGAGAAATTACTCACTAGCATTTTATGAGTTTCAAATTTCAGCATATTGAAATAAGAATGATGTTTAGAAGGAAATATAATGCAGAGCAAAACACAGAGAAAAACTGGGAAAAACTGGATATCGCAAAATAGACAAAATTCATGCCTGTCGATGCAATAAATAATTATTTTATTTTTCTTTACAGAAGTTTTTAATCATATCTCTCTCTCTCTCTCTCTCTCTCTCTCTCTCTCTCTCTCTCTCTCTCTATATATATATATATATATATATATATATATATATATATATATATATATATATATATATATATGTATATATATGTATATATATATATATATATATATATATATATATATATATATATATATATATATATATATATATATATATATATATATATATATATATGTATATATATATATATATGTATATATATATATATGTATATATATATATATATGTATATATATATATATATATATATATATATATATGTATATATATATATATATGTATATATATATATATGTGTATATGTATTATATATATATATATATATATATATATGTATATGTATATATATATATATATGTATATGTATGTGTATGAAATTTGCATATGACAGAGGCTAGAAACCAATCACAGGACGCCGTTCGTCAGATATTCAGCGTAGAAAACCGATAAAAAGCTCTCCGATCTCTCTCTCTCTCTCTCTCTCTCTCTCTCTCTCTCTCTCTCTCTATATATATATATATATATATATATATATATATATATATATATATATATATATATATATATATATATATATATATGTATATATATATATATGTATATATATATATATGTATATATATATATATATATATATATATATATATATATATATATATATATATGTATATATATATATATATGTATATATATATATATGTGTATATGTATTATATATATATATATATATATATGTATATGTATATATATATATATATGTATATGTATGTGTATGAAATTTGCATATGACAGAGGCTAGAAACCAATCACAGGACGCCGTTCGTCAGATATTCAGCGTAGAAAACCGATAAAAAGCTCTCTGATCGTGTTTTTGTTAGCCATTCGCAGAGCTGTTTTTTTTTTGTGCGTGCATAACGCGTCCGTTTTTTGTGATACACGTACCGTTCCAACGCTTTTTTAAGGTTTTCGCATGCGCTGAGCATTTTGCGACAGAAAAAGTGGGCGTTGCCGTTTGAAAATTTCAAGTTTCTATACCTATTACCGTTACCGTGAGCGTCACTGTGTTGTCGTTCTCAGAATCCTCAGCTCATACATCTGAATAACTATATCTGGAATCTCATCTCAATAGGTTGAACAGAACGGCCGCTAGAGGTCCATATATCGTTTTTGTAGGCCGTTTGCAGAGCTGTTTTTTTGTTTGTGATACACGTACCGTTCCAACGCTTTTTAAGATTTTCGCTTGCGCTGATCATTTTGCAATGGGAAAAAATGTGTGTTGCCATTTGAAAATTTCTAGTTTCTTTACCTATAACCGTAATCGTGAGCGCCACTTGGTTGCCGTTCACAGAAACCTGAGCTCATACCTCTGAATAACTTTATCTGAAGTCCCATTTCGATCGGTTGAACGGAACAGCCGCTAGAGGTCCAAATATCGGCAAAGTTTATTTATGACCACCCGGTATATATGGGAATGAAAATTAGGAAGTCCCGCTGAACTAATTATGAATCTTATAAGTTTAAAAAAATTAAAATTTTGAAATAAATATTGCATTCACAAGAAAATAAAATGTAGATGAAAACACAGAGCAGAGGTAGGAAAAAATTGTTAACATAGATTAGACGAAATTCAATAATTTTGCTCTCTGAAGCAAGTGATCATCCTTGCAATTTTCTTTATACCAGTTTTTAATCATGACCGAATATATGAAGAAAACTAGAAAGTTCTAATGAAATTATTAATTATGAATCTTTTAATTTTGAAAAATTGAACACATCGAAATAATAATTACGTTGACAAGAAAATAGAATTGCAGGGCAAAACACGGAGCAGAATTGGGTTAAAATTTTTATCGACAAAGAGGCAAGATCCAATAATCATGCCTGCTGAAGCAATTGATCATCGTTGCATTTTTCTTCACATTACAGTGTGTACATAAATGAATATCCCGACTTTGCAGGGCTATTGAAAGAAAGATAAACAAAGTAAAAATATCGGAAATCCAAAAATAACAGTTGAAAGTTCATGAAGATTGGGTTTTTAAATGACAAATTGCCATACCGGTGGATTGGTCGCCGAGCACCCCAGTACCTTGCTTGTTATCATTGGCCTCCTTTCAGCCCTGACATCACTCCCTGCGAATTTTGTTTCTGGGCCTACAGCAAACATCATGTGTTGTTCCACCGCTACCAAATGACGCTCACGAACTTAAGGCACGCATTTCTGCAGCCTTTCAAACCGTCACACCAGACATGATGAAAAGAGTGCTGGAAGAGTTATCGTACCGCCTCGATATCCTTCGCATTACTAAAAGGGCTCACATTGAACACTTATAATTTGGTCGAATTTAAACTTTCAACTGTTATTTTTGATTTCCGATGAATAGCAAGTTTGTACTTTGTTTAGATTTCTTTCACTAGCCCTGCAAAGTTGGGATATTCATTTATGCACAAACTGTATTTTTCAGTCATGTCTGAGAATGAATAGAATAAAAGAAGAAAGTGCTGAATCCCAAACTAATTATGAATCTTGCAAATTTAAAAAGTTGACCATGTAGAAAAAATATAGCGCTTACAAGAAAATAAAATTTAGAGCAAAATTAGGAAAAATTGGGAATCGAAACCCAGACAAAATCCAATAATCATGCTTGTTGAAGCAATAAGACATTTTCGTATTTTTCTTTACACAAGTCTTCCATTACGGCTGAATATGCGTGAAAGAAATTAGAAAGTTGTCATGAATTAACTAATTAACAATCTTAAAAGTTTTTAAAATTCAACATATTGAAATAAGAACAATGTTTACAAGAAAATAAATCATGCAGTAAAACACAGAGCAAAACTAGGAAAAAAAAATTGTAACGAAAATTAGATAAAATCCAATAATTAAGCTCTCTAAAGCAGTTAATCATCCTTGCAATTTTCTTTAAACTACTTTTGAGTAATGTCTGATTAGTTTGGCTTGGAGCGCTACGGTCAATGTTTCGATGGAGACCTACAGTTTAATTCCGATTCTAAACGGCTACAAACATCCATACCAACAGTGGCACTCGAACCCAGAGGATCTGAACCGAATATCAGTGCCCTAGCCATTCGGCCATCACCTTGCATTCAATCAGGTCTGAATATGGTTCAAAGAAATCTAGAAACTGCTAATGAACTGACTAATTATGAATCTTAAAAATTTAAAAAGTTGACCATACAGAAAAAAATATAACGTTTAGAAGCAGATAAATTGTAGAGAAAAATTAGGAAAAAAATGAAATTGAATCCCAGACAAAATCCAATAATCATGTCTGTTGAAGCAATAAATCATTCTTGTATTTTTCTTTATACGTCTTCCGTCATGTCTGAATATGCGTGAAACACAATCCCATTCCAAAATCTACTTTTCAGCTGCTTGAATCCGCTTTAAAAATCGCAAAGTGAAATTACAGTTGGATTAATTTTCTGAATAAAAGTCCTAAAACGTACCCTTCCTTCGGGAAAAAAACAAAACAAAACATGCGTTTATTTCGTCAGACAAGAGTAGAATCAAGAACATCTCATTCTCCCAAAAACTTTTCTATTTCCGACACAAGTGTAGCAAAAACAATAAAAGCCAATACCTTTTCTAGTCTCTTTTCTTTCGATTTATTATGCTAAAGTATTGGGAAAAAGTGCTTGAACTTTTCTTAGTGAATCTATTCAGGAAAAATCAGATTATTATAGTTTAATAGTTAAACTATGATGAAGTAATTATTTATGTAATTATATTTTACTTTACTACTAAGTTTTTACGCTAGTAAGTTTTAGACATTAGACCAGAGATTTACAACCGGTGTGCCACGAAACATTTTAAACATCATTAATTAATTTACATTTGAAATAGAGCTAAATCCCAGTAAGAGTACATTAAAATATCTCTAATTTATTATACGAAAGTATAGTTGTAAGAATAAACATATATATATATATATATATATATATATATATATATATATATATATATATATATATGGAAAAATAAGAGCATGACACACTAGATGTAAATAACATATGTGCCCTCTTTTGTATCCTTTCTTTAGCCATCATAATTCAAGGGTGAAACGGAAATTTAACTATAGGTTCAAGTGTGGCACGAAATAAAAATGTTAAAAAACCCTGACTTAGACATTACAGAAAAAACCAAAAATAATGGAAAAATCATAGAGTCTTTCGAACAACACGTTGAATGTACAATATTCTGGCATACTTACAAAATTTCTATTGATGTACTTAATATACACAAATGACTTCGTAAAAAAGAAGCCGCTACATTTTTTTTTGTATCTTGTCTTTTGATGAAAAGGACTAGATTTGAAAGACAAGTTTATTATTTATCAAGCTGTTCATCTAAGCATCAGGTAATTTGACAGTGTGTGTTAGATACACACACAGACACGCAAATGTGAACACAAACACACACACACATATATACTATATATAGGGTGGTTATAATTAAAGTTCCACTTTGAACGGTCATAAAAAGAAAACTACTGGACCTAATGTTATCAAACTTGGTAATAGTTTAAAGGAGGTCATGGTAATTTATTTTTCGCCAAAAATAAATAAATAAATAAAAGTTCAAAAACTCACCACCAGGGGAGGAATGGCGCTGTATGCAATATTGTTAAGCGAAATAAGATATTAAAACATCAGTTTAAAATGTGTTTAATCGTTTCTGAAACGTGTTACAAAGCATGGTCAATGTGGCGTCCACCATTTTCCGAAAGCAAGTTAAATCGCATTACTGCATTCTGAACAGTAGCTGTTAGCATACCAGGAGGAATGTTACGGACATATTTGCATCGTGTCTTTTAATTCCGCCAAATTCTTTAGATTATCACCATAAACATGGCTTTTGATATAACCCCATAACCAGAAGTCACAGGGGTTGTGGTCTGGTGACCAGGGTGTTCATTTTGTGGGGAGGTTTCGGCCTATAATCCATTCATTCGTGAAATGATGCTTAAGTAACATTGTGACACATGTAACAATGGGCGGTGGGGAGTCGTCCTGCATAAAAATCGTAGTCTCTAAAATGCCAGGTTGCAGGAGTTCAGGTATCACGAAATATCTTAACATTGACTCTAAGCGAGCTGCAGTCACAGTGCGTGTAACAGGTCCAGCTATCAACTATTCTTCAAAGAAAAATGGTTCAATTATGAAACTAGCTATCATACCACACCAAAGTGACTTTAGGAAAATGCAATGGAACTGGGTAGATAAAATGAGCTGTTTTTTTTACACAAATACTACAGTTCTGAATGTTGACATCGTCATTTAGGTAAAAATGAGCATCATCTGTCCACAAAATGTTCCATATCCAATGTTCGTCCATTTCCTTTCATGCAACGAATTCCAAAGCGACAGATTCTCTTGCAGCAGTATCGTTACGTATAAGTTCTTGAACGTGTTTGAATTTTTATGGGTAGAACTGCAGCACTTTACGGACAATTTTGTTCACCTTACTCCATAGTACGTCCGTTCGACGTGAGACAGACGTACGCTGCACGTACCATGTGTGCTGTACATTGTAGCTTCAGCCACTGCTAATGAAATAGCCTCCTCGGTTTACACAGAAGCAGGTTTCCTTCCCCTCGCAGTTGCAACATATAACAATCCCTTGGCTTCAAACTTTGTCATTATTTTCCTCAAACCCTGCGGTGTCATTTGTCCTCGGCGTATTTCTTTTACTCTAAGATAACTTTGCAAAGCACGCCTTTCATTGCTATCGTATTCATAATACTATTTAGCGAGAAAAGCATGGTCTTGCATGGTTAGATACATTGTCCATTCGTAACAATGAGAACTCTGAAAAACAGGCTCACTTTTATCTGGAAAATAAAATGACGTGTAAAGCACATCTGCATAAATCATTTGCTTCCTCCTGCCGTAAACCAAGTACCAGCCATTGCGGTTTTGCATAACTTTACACACAGTTTCGCATATGCATATATATATATATATATATATATATATATATATATATATATATATATATATATTAATAAAAGGAAGTGTTTGTGTGTGTGTTTATGTGTGTACTGCCCTCAAGACGAATCTATGTCACTTACAGCCATGAAATTCGTCACACAGGTAGTTCAGACGATAACTACGTGCACCTCGAAGCTCGAATTTAAAATTTTATTACCGTTAATTTTTAATTAATAAAAAAGAACAATTTTGAAGAGTCACAACAGTAAATGGAAGCTGTTACATTTCCGAAAATCACCTCTCTGGATATGCTCGCCACGTTAGGCGTAACAATCAAACAGCGAGGCAAAAAATAAAAATAAATAAAATCAAAAAGTTTCAAGTCATATATAGAAGTTTCAAGTCATGTCCAGAATAATAAATGAAAATAATAATCTTTCTAGTCAGATTTTATAATCTAAAATTTATATTTTTAGACATTTCGAAGAATTACCGTTGATTCTTCGAAAAATTGCCGATATATTTACAATATGTGCCTAACAGTGCCATAAGTGTTTATTACCTTACTTGTTTTCGGATTACTGTATCGACTGATTCAGGTGGGCTAAAAATTATTTTTACCTTGCTTAAATTATTTTCTAAAAAAACCTTGGTAAAATTTTTATTTTTTCTAAAAGCTAATATGCATTATTTATATTATTCATATCGCTAATTTCAGTAATCAATCGCATTTGATATTATTTCTCAAAGTAAATTCTTCCATTTATTATGTTATCGTTCATTTGTATGAGCATCTCGAAGCCCGAATTTTAAATTTTATTCTAGAAAAAATTTCATTAAATTTGTTATGCAATATTTGGTTCTTTTTGTGCTAAGGTCCGCAAGATGGTGCCACGAGAGTGCTACAGTATGCGCTATATCGAGTGTGACACATACTCTTTGCGCTATTTATTATTGTACCACAAAATTTAAATACCTTTATTCGATGTTTTTTAGTGTTTCAATACTCTGACAATGATTGCTGAAGGGAGCGAGTCCCTAAACCGACCGGCTATACGGTATATATATATATATATATATATATATATATATATATATATATATATATATATATATATATATATATATATATATATATATATATATATATATATATATATATATATATATATATAATATATATATATATATATATATGACAGGCAGCGCGTTTTGCTCCTGTGCATAAATATTCTTCACATGCAGTCATCGTGTCAGTTTTTTATTGAACTAATGCAGGCAATGACTCAATCAACAGTCCATGATCTAATAATCTTTCTTTATTAATTTTCTTCTATTGACCACGCTCCAGGATATTTATTCCGCGCTTCTCCATTTTGATAACTTATTCGGCATGCAGCCACGAGCTTCCGCTCTCAACGAGAGTTTCCTCCAATCTGCCGCCAAAAACCTAATTCCCTCCGAGCTCCTGCTGCACGCGCATGTGTAGACCTCAGCCTTGTTCATCTGGACCTTTAATATCGCTGATATTGCAATTTAACTTCCCGCCCAAAACCTTTACTCTTCTAAAAATAAATCCTCTCGCTTAGAATTATTCGCTTTGCGCTCAAGTCGCTTTTAAAAGATGATTTTCCCCACAGCAAAATATGTGCGCTTTGAAAATGAAATGTTAGATTCTTATAATTTTAAGCTCCCTTTCCCCGTATTTCTCAACTATATTTTGACAGTTCAGTTATGTTTTGACATATATATATATATATATATATATATATATAATATTCAATTCTTCTGTTAATAATGGATTGTACGGTGTCTGAGTGTGTTTATTTAATAGATCATACTCATCAGAAACAATCCATTGGTTTTTAGACAGTATTGACACCGCTGATGAAGAAATGCTGTCAAAAACCTTATTCATACTTTTCTTTACATGTTGGATGTTCCTGGCTTCTTGTAGCTTTAGAGCTATTACTGGTTTTCTCTTTCATCTTATTCTTATATATATATATATATATATATATATATATATATATATATATATATATATATATATATATAATTGTTGGTTTTTTATTAATTAAAAATTAACGGTAATAAAATTAAAAATTCGAGCCTCGAGGTGCAAGTACTCATCGTCTGCACTATCTGGGTGACGCATTTCATGGCTGTTAGTGACATAGATTCGTCTCGAGTCAGTACATACATAAACATACATTACACACATACACACACACACACACATATATATATATATATCTTACTATTAACAGCTGAAGGTAAACAAATGTTAGTTTGTTAGTTAGCAGACACGGGGTCGGGCTAATCTCGCGAACCGAGCATAGCAGGATATCGCGACTGGTACCAATATACGCGGATGGCCGAGACGCGTGCACTGATGCTATCCTCAACTTTCAAAAATTTAAACTTTTATAATTATTCAATTAAAACTGCCGAACTCAATAGAAGAGGACAGCAGAAAAAGTTGACATTCCGGGTGGGCCAGCTCCTTTCCGTTTCGCAAAGTTCCGTTCACCGAAGTAGCGGTGTCTCAGAGGTATCGCTCCTGACGTCTAATCCTAAGGTCCCGGGTTCGAAACCAGCCGCCGTCGGGTGCAAGAACATATTAGAAGAACATAATTGAAATCCACAAGAACATAATTGAAATAAATTCGAAGTACCAGAAATAATTTTAGTTTTAGGAAAGGAGAAGTTAAAGCCTTTAGAATTTTTTTGTAATTGAATGAGCTTTTTTGTTTAAAATGCAAAATTTGAAAAAGGAAATTTTAAATAATTATTTTTTTTTTAAATCTAATATATTTTTAAAAGGGAATAAACAGTTTTTAATCTTTAAGATATAAAGCCATTTCATTTTAAAAAAAGCAACACATCGGGTTGCCACTCAGCTAGTATATATATATATATATATATATATATATATATATATATATATATATATATATATATATATATATATATATATATATATATATATATATATATACTATACATATATATATATATATATATATATATATATATATATATATATATATACTATATATATATATATATATATATATATATATATATATATACTATATATATGTATATATATATATATATATATATATATATATATATATATATATATATATATATATATATATATATATATATATATATATATATATATATATATATATACACATGTGTGTGTGATAATATTATTAATAACCTTTAATAGCCTTTTCTGAAACTTCCTTTCTCATCTGATAACCTTTCCTTCTCCATGGCGAGATGCTTCGGCTTTCCATACTATCTTTCTCCGCCAATTCTGGCAACCTCTCTTTGACCTAATTATATTTTCGCGCGCTACGATTTAGACGCTGGGCTGACTCGAAGTAGATAAGATGTGTGGATACTTTCGTAAACTAAATCCCTTTGTTCCTGAAACTGACTTTATTATTTTCCGGCCATGATGTTTGCAGTATTTTTAGGAGATGACCATTCCGGACATTTCACGAGTGCGGCAGGATAGGGAACCACGTACGGCGTTTGGATCAAGTTAAAAAGAAATCAACCATAACTGCTCTGCCAGCTCTCTTCGCTTTGTCACTCCTCTGTTTTCGATTTCGGAGCATCGTCGTCAATGCAAGAACCTGTGATTACCCAGTGAAGATTGCATTGTTCGAGTTCATTCCAGTTTGGAATTCGAGTTTCGTTTCCTATCTGACCTCGTCATTTTTCGTATCGGACTGCGCTATCTTGTGAAACATCCGTAATTCAACTATAATTCTCCAAGAAATGCTTCAGATTTTTTTTATATGTGTGCAATAACCATCAAAAAATTCATTTTCAAGAAAATAATTATGATTTCCTCTGTGTAAGCTGAACGCTGCAGAGTGGAATCGTGGAAAGCTTTAAATAGCTAAATTTTAGCTCGAAGATCAACGCCAGAGTGCCTTACTCTTCAAAATGTTTATCTTAAGGGAAGTGATCACTTTTACGTACCTTTAAAATTATGATTTTTACACCTATGTTCGATTGTATGTATTACTCAGGATTTTTGCTTGATTTACATGAAATTTTTTGAGTAACTGCCAATAATGCTATTTATTTTATAAGCAATATTTCAAGGTGATTAAAAAATTATTTTATGTATAAAAAGTGAATATTTTTTTTTTAAATCGAACATTTTGCAGTCACCTACTGTGCACATTCTGTCAAAATAAATTATTAAAGTGCAATAATAATTGTTTACTATATGTGATTACAATACTTCAGACAACAATGTCCACCAACATTATTATAAAATACATTAAAAAAAATTAGTATGTGCTTTTTTTAATTAGAAATTTCAAAAATGACTGAGTAAAAGCTTATAAAAATTTCTTTAAAAAATTTAAAATATATTAAGGTTCAAAAATGTTGGTGTATTTTGTTGCCTGGAGTATTGTAATCATATACAGTAAACAATTATTACTGTACCTTAATAATTTATTTTGACAGAATGCGCACAGTAGTTGACTGCAAAATGTTCGATTTAAGAAAAATTATTCACTTTTTATGCATAAAAAATAACTTTATTTTTTAAAAATTACCTTGAAATATTACATATATAATAAACAGGCAGTTACTCAAACAATTTCATTTAAATCAAGTAAAAATCATGAGTAGTACATACAATCAAACAGGTGTAAATATGACACTTTTAAAGGTACGTAAAAGTGACCACTCCCCTTAAGTAAAGTACTGTATTTTATGTTACAAAAGTTGGTGTTATAAACAAGTCATTTGCTATATTATTTTTTTTTTGTAATTTCTAATATCATAAGTGAAGCAAGATGAACACTGCCAAAGTAAATGTGGATGAAGATGATTCCCTCAGAATTCTGAATGTTGAAACCGAAATTAACATTGTGCAATTTGAATATGGCACTATAGGTATAGATTCATGGTTATCCTATTTTAATAAAAAAATTACGGAAGGAAACAAAGATGATGAATGGAAATTAAAACATTTTTTACGATTTATAAAAGGAAAAGCACTTAACGTTTATATTCAAAATTGTTATCAAATTAATAATTTTACAGAATTAGTAACTGTGTTAAAAGAAAATTGCTTCACCCCTCCTTTAACTACCTTTAGTGATTTTGCGGGTTTAAATTTTAATGAAAACAATGATGATATTACAAAATATTTCAGGAGAATATTAGAAATCGGAAAAAAGTTAAATTTAAGAAGTGAAATGATCATGGAGGGTTTAACCGTTGGCCTCCCCAGGGAACTAAAATCACTAATGACCATTAATTCCCCTGCTGACCCAATTGCTTGGCTTGACCAAGATCACAGACTGGTAAAATTAAGAGAGAATCCACAACCTAGGAATGACTCACCCAAATATATAACTCCCTTTGTTAGAACTCACCAAATTCAAAACATAAATGATTACTTTAGGAATGAATCCAAAACTTGGAATAGGTCAGATGTACCAATATATACAAATGATGTTAGAATTTATGTCCCGAGGCAAAATACTTACCACAGACCTAATAATTACTACCAAAGAGAATTTAATCCAACTATCAGAGCAATTACCCTAGATTTTCTTGTCATCATAATTATGATAATTCACCTACTTTATCTCCAACTCCATGTAGAATGTATACAGAGAGAGGTATTCCAAATGCTTTTCATTGGCATCAAATTTGTCCATTTAGAATGGAAAGAGCTGATAATGAAAAGACTTCACCCCTTGCAATTGAACCACCCTCAGAGAATACCTCTAATTCCTGACTATTGAAGGTGTCAGGCTATTGGCCCAAAAATAAATATGTAGACTGTGTCATAGACAGTGACGCAATATCTGTCAGTGATATCCACAAGAACTGTTCGACAGTTAAATTTGAAAACAACAAAAGTAAGTGGCATAAGAGTTGTACAAACTCAAGGCCATATTATGATGAACAAAATATGTAAGGTTAAGATGAAAATTGGCCAAATTAATAGAGATATTGTGTTATATGTAATTGACAATAACTTGGATTATGTAATATTAGGTCTAAATGAATGTACAATTTATGAAATTGATATTGATTATAAAAACCTAAAGGTAAAACAAAAGTCTGTAAAAATTAATAATGAATGTAACATGCAAGATAAAAATATGTCACTCCATATTCAATTCCAAGGAGGACTGTTCAACAGCCGAAATAAGTCCAGTCCTAAACCTGAGTATTTTCTACAAAATAACTATGAAAATGATAATAAGACTATAATTCTAAATGATACCATACCTGAAACTGTTCACTCTGTAACCAATGTTGTTTCTCACAATCTTAGTCAAAAAAAAGATAATTTAGAAGAATCTTTAACTAAACATACATCTGGGTTTTCAAAAAGTTAATATGATGTTGGTTGCATCAACATTGAACCCCAAAGAATTAATTTAGCATCTTACTTGCCTGTTTCTCTAACACCCTAAAGAACTTCCCCTAAGGAAGAGGGGGAAATTAAATCACAAATTGATCAATTGTTGAAAGCAGGCATAATTAAGGAAAGTTGTAGTCCATATACTTCGCCTGTGTGCCTGTTACTTAAACCAGAGGAGGGTAAGAAAACGAGATTGTGTATTGATTATCGAAAATTCCCTTACTTAAACAGTTGCAGAACCTTTGCCCAGAATTGATACTTTATTAGAAAAATTGAGTAATGCCAAAATTTTTTCTACCCTTGACTTCAGATCTGGTTTGTGGCATATTCCCATTCACCCCACAGATACTGAAAAGCTGGCTTTCAGTATAAACTTTGGTTTATTCGAGTGGCTAAGACTCCCCTTTGGACTAAAAAATGTTCCAGCCATTGTTACCAGAACCATTAGGCGAATTTTAACAAAAAACAATATTGATTTTGCATGTAACTACTTTGATGACATAATTGTCTATTCTTCTTCTGAGAAAGAACATTTGGAACATTTAAGTATATTATTTGAGGTGTTTAAAAGAGAAAAAATTGAAATCAATAACTATTGTGAAACGGACCGTAAACATCCAAGAACATCTTTTTTCTAAAAAAATGACTACAACCCGCGAGATCTCCAAAACGACTAAACCATACTATGACAAAAGATTGTGATTAAAAAGAACTTTTGTGATTTTTACTACTAGTTGAACTGTACCCGTACAGGACTCTGAAAACTTTTCAGTCTGTGATACATATGTCAGGGACTGAGACCTGCACAATATTTTTACTTGTATTTGTATTTGGATCGTCTTTACATCTGTTGTTATTAGTGTTTTCATTTAAGTGTACCATTCCATTTTTATTTTAATCCAGCTATTTGTTTTTATGTTTTTCAATTGTATATTTTAACATAAAAATTTGTGATTTTCGAGCCAGCTTCAACCTAATATTGTAACTACTAATTTTCATGTTATCACTATCTGGAGTGTCTTGCAGTCGACGGCCGCGGCTCCAATCCATTTTAGATGGGGGGTATATTCTGTGATAATATTATTAATAACCTTTAATCGCCCTTTCTGAAACTTCGTTTCTCATCTGGTAACTTTTCCGACTCCTTGGCGAGATGCTTCGCCTTTCCATGCTAACTTTCTCCGCCAATTCTGGTAACATATCTTTGAGCTAAATCTATTTCCGCGCGCTTCGATTTAGACGCTGGGCTGATTAGAAGTGGATAAGAATTGTGGATACTTTCGTAAAATAAATCCATTTGTTCCTGAAGCTGACTGTATTATTTTCCGGTCATGATGTTTGCAGTATTTTGAGTAGATGACCATTCATATATATATATATATATATATATATATATATATATATATATATATATATATATATATATATATATATATATATATATATATATATGCATTTGATAAAGTACCCAGCTCATGATACTTTTTACCGAAAGAATAAATAAGGATATAATACATGTTTCAGTTAGAATGATTAGAGGTAAAATAAGTAATATTTCTTACATTACATGCATAATTTTTCCGATTTCGATTATTCTGTCGTTTACTATCAAAGATTAAACTAAAATTTTTTTGCAGTTGCAAAACTTACATTGCCTCTTAAGAAAATTATCTATTTCCTCCGATTGAGAAAAAGTAAGATTATATAAAAAAAATGTGCTACACAATGGTGTGTTTGAATTTTAGCAACTGCTCTTTATTTTAAATACCCTTTAACTATTGCATAACATATTATATGAGTAGTATATGGTCTGGCTCATATATGTGAGACTTTGTGTTATTTAACATTTTGGTTATAGTAATTTTTAATCCAAGAGACGTATAACTGCATTTTAATCTCTTATTTCATTGTATATGTGTTTTACTCGTTTTTATTACAATAAAATTAAAGTTTGATGCGCTTACGAATCTATTTCTTGGACATTGATTCTGGGCCTTAAAGGTTAAACTTTAGATGAATAATATGACTCATTTTAACGCAAAAAGCGTTTCCTTCCGACTTATTACCTTATTTCATTTATAAGGAATATGTTATTGAATACATTTCAGTAGTTTTTAAAATAAATGTGATAATACCAGATAGGTTTATAATATTATCCCTATATAAATGAATAAGTCTCATAAAACATATTTAGATTTATTGAATACTTCGTATATTATGAAAAGAGAACCAGAGTAAAGATAAAAGCCACTTAAATTATTTGTCCCATTGAATTAGTTCCAGGAAACAATGATACGGGTATCCTCTGGTGACGTCATAAATGCATACATTTGATTTCCTCTTCATCTACCGAGATGTTTGTCTACCTCTAATTTTAAAAAAAAAACACACTGCAAGTAGATTTATAAATGACTGAACGTTTAAATAAAGATAAAGCACAAAAGCCTTTAGAAATTGCTCAATGTTTATCAGGATCAAAAATTAAGACCCACCTATATCGGAAATTACCTTCCTTCATTAACGAAGTCTTAATTAACGAAGGACTTGGGTTTGTGTTAAATTTGAAATTGGTTTTGTGGATAATGAAAATGCTACACACTGTAAAACCTCAAATCCAAGCTTTGAAAAATTGTCATGGTAGACATAAAGGGTGAAATCAAAAGTGCAATATTTTAAATGCCTTCAAAAAAATGTCTGTATAAATATTTTAACTATAAGTATAAAAACATAGCAAAGTATGCTTTAAAGGAAGCGAACAAAATGACGAGAAACATTTCTGAATTATTAAATTTTTATTAAAACGAGAAATATTTGTCGAACCTATTCATATGTGAAATTTGAAAATTCCTAAATATAGAATCTTCTTGACAGTATTGCTCGTTTTTATCTATTTTCTAATTAGAATTCCTTAAATATTCAAAGCAGAGCATGTTTAGTTAAATTCTCAAAAAAAAGATTCTTACATTTTCTAAAAAAATATCTTTCTAAGCTTTAAGAAATGTGAGGTAGGAAGATGAAAATAATTAAATATCATAGTACAAATGGAAATTAATTGTAAAAACTAATGAATTCAATTAGAAACTTACTTTTGATTTGTAGTAAAATGTTATTGAAAACCCTTTCGGGAATTTAAATACATCACCACAATTGTTAAGTCAATTCCAGTATATACAAGTAATTAAGTAGTTTAGGTTGAGAAACATGGCATATTATATTTCTTCAGAACTAGTTTTTGTATGGAAGACCAATTAAAATAGTAAATATTAAAAATGTATTTATAGTAACTATTAAACTTATCCCAGACATATAAAGACAAGGCAAGGGAAGGAATAGACTTCACTGTTCCTTACAGAAAAATCTTTTTGGCAAAATGTTAATTTACCGCATTATACCAGTGATTGATTCAGTTATATATTTTTCTATAATCTAAGTAACGTAGAGGTTTAAGTTAAAAATTAAATATAGTAAAGAAACTCCTAAAAAGTAAGTGATAAATTTTATGAAGGCCGAAATATAGAATTAGCATGAAAATCGTCACTGCCCTGTAAAATTTTGCGGTAATAAACATGTTATGCTGGACCCATTTTCACTTATTGTTTAATTTACATTATGTTCTTTCTCGAGCTTTGTTTAAAAAATAATGATACTGAGGTTCCTGGAGTGTTGAAAAAAATGATTATGGGTGGTAAATCTAAATATCTCAAGGAATACACAATAGAAAACATTCAGAATAGTTGGAATGATATATGAAAAAAAAAGACAGAAAAAATTCTATTGCTCATTCAAGCCGTTAGCGTCTCGAAAGTATAATTAATTTAAAAATAGCGTTTTCAAATACCCTGAATTTTTCTCCACCTTGCGACAGGTTTCAGTTTATAAATTTCGCTCACCAAAGGAATTTATGAGCGTTTAAAACACACTACATTTATCCGCGAATAATTTAAAATTTAAAATATTATTTACATTTAAAAAAACTAAAAATGCCCCAAGGTGTAAAATTTCTTTCTTTAATACGGAGTAGAATTAAAAAAAAATATCTTTATATCCAAGCCGGTTATCCTTGAACAAATTTTCTCCTTAGGTTAACATTGAGGTGAGTGAATCTAATAGGGTTAGTACACAGAAGCCTCAAGGCATAGAATCAAAGGTAAAAAGTAAAAATTCCAGACATTTTAAAGTTTTTGAATAGTAGTTCGAGGCTAGAAAAATCTGGTTAGAGGAATAGTGTTGCAGGTTTTCGCTACATCATAAAAGCTCAAAAAGGAACCGATGCAAAAGGGACATTAATTGAAAGAGACAATAGTAAAGAATAGTGGATAGGAATAATAAGCAATAAAGCCTAATCGGTGGAGACGAGAAAAAAGAGTAAACAGTGCAGGTGCAGAAAGGAAAAGATACAGAAAGTTTGAAACAGAGGTTAGAATGTAAGAGAAAGCATGAGGCAAAATGAGAAGAGGGATAATATAAAGGCAGGTGTAAAAGTACAAGAAGACGGTGAGGAAAATTTTTTGATGCTAATAAAGCAGGCAGTGCTCGAGGAGAGGACCCAGAAAAGGGGATGCGTGGGAAAGAGCCAGAAAGAGGAGAATTTGGAAAACAGCTCCCACTCAGGTTACAGGTTGAAACGATTATAGCAAGAAACCGCAAACCAATGAAGAAAAAGGGATGGGGGATAATATGGTCAATGAGATATCGAAAGAGGCGTAACTATAAATTAATAATGGAGAATGGATATGGAAAAAGAAAAGTTGAAGAATGGAGTCTAAGATTTGGTATTCGACTGATAGTTCGAAATCATTATTCATTAAGGCGAGAGTCGCCATGAATGAATATTAGATGAAGCAGAAGCGACTGCACGAAATATACATACCATTGGTCTAGACTGAGTTTCAGCCTCTACGTATACGTGTTCTGATGAGTGACGAGCCCCTGCAGCCTGATATTATGCTCCGAGCAGTTACGATGAGTAATGCATCCTGCAGCCGAGACGAAGCCCTGTAAATTCAGATGTGTAACGCATAATGCATTCCGATACTATATGCCCTGGAGATCCAAGGATTAAGGAGCCCAGCAGAACGAACCCAAGCGTCCCTAAATGTTGATCAGCATTAGCTGCCTATGACTTAGCCCGCACCACTACGAACTTTTAATGAAATATTGAAGGACATTTGAGACCAGCTGCCGGTGCTCATCTTGACCGCCTTTCCAGAGCTCCAGCAGAGCGGAGTTGAATTGAATTCTGTCCACGATGTGCTACTGATGTTCATCAAAGGAGGTATTGCACCCGCTTTTCTCATTGTTATCACATATTGATTGCTTCTAGTAACAAGGAAATCTAATTTGTTAAAATAAGTAGAGCGCGATGGTGTAAAGCATAATAATTTGAGAGAAAGTTTATAAGAAGTTAAAAACCGTGTTAATGAATGTAGATATTATTATGATGCTGAGGAAATGAATGAGATAAAATGCAATTTGGTATTATAAGTATGTCATATTCATATATCATAATTGCTAAAATAATGTACACCTTAATTGTATTATAAGTCTGTTTGTGTTCAATAAATCTATTTGTCCTTTCAAACCAGAGTAGTTCATGTCTAAAGGTCACAAACAAGATATGCAAGGTACTTTACGAATTCATCACGAGAAAATGGTGCTAAAATGTACTAAAATTAAAAACTAATACAATTTTCTGTCACAGGGTTAATACAAAGAAGCCCTAATTCATGGAATTAAAGGTAAAAAGTGAATATTCCAGACATTTTTAAGTTTTTGAAAAGTAGTTCGAGGCTAGGAAAAAAATTTAGAAATGTATGGGAGACTGCAAAAAAAGTAAGTGGTAACTTTTCTAAAGACTGAAATTTAGTATTAGCGTAAATCTAAAAATCCTCATTGCCCTGTGAAAACCCTCGGTAATAAACGTGCCAGCCAGAACCCATTCTCTCCTATTTTTCTACCATTATCTCTGCTCCAACTATCTGAGATATCTGAAAACGACTGATACTTCAGAGATATGTGGTCATTTTTTTCTGAAATGTTACGCTCTTTTTATTTCCCGAGAAACATTTTCAAGAAATACGTTACATCCAAGGACATCTGGACATCTAAATCAGGGTAAAAGCGCAGTTATCTGGGAAGAAGTGTTGACCCGCTGTAACGCTTTATTCGCCTATCGTAAAAGTATCTTACTCTGGAAAATTGGCTCGGTGGCCAGAAAATACGATTCTTTATTCCATCCACGTGGTTCTTGTGTCATGCGAATTCTAAAAATACTGTCTGAATGTTTATTAAATGAATTCTTTCTACGGAAAGAATATTCTGAATTCCTAAAAATTCTCTTTCGGAAATTTATTAGAGTATGTATAACTATGTATTTAAGTTGAAGCCACCATGATTATTACACTTTTAAATTGTTCGGTGTTCTTTAGTGATGTCTTTTGAAAATATGTATAATTTTATAAGCTCTGTATGGATACTTTAAAATAATTTTGAAATAATACTTTCCACTCAAAAATTATTCTGAATACAAAATTTTCTCTTGCGAAAACCGTTAGTTTGTGTACAACTATATACATTTATGCATGTATGTGTATTTTAGTTGAAGCCACCCGGAGTATTAAAGAATTAAGTTGCCGGGTGTTACTATGCCAGTTCTTTTGAATATATTTATCATTTTATAAGCTGTGTATCATTGATTATTAACATTTTTAGTATCTTAGATCCCTTTGATCATCTGGTGAATGTTTTGGAACAGTCTTTCTGATAAATAAATACACGTAACGAATCGTTCAAAAATATTTGGAATTGCAATAAAACAACAAATAGCTTTAAAAATTCTACTTATATACAGTTATATTTGTATTCTAAAATGGGAATGATACGCATAATATAAAATACAACTAATTATAAAATATATCAGTATGTAAAAAAAGCAAATTTGGAATTTAATGTTATATTTATACTTTAATGACGTATGAATTTCCGAATAACAACTGCAAAGTCAAAAATCTGATTAAATTCAAAACCAAAGGATACTCCTTTTTCTTTTGATTTTCAAGCTGAAAGCATGCATCCATTTTAGTTTCAAATGAAAAGAAAAACAGTTTTAAAAATTTTAATTATTCAATTATGTTCGCATTCTAGAATAGAAATAATACGCGTAAAATAAATTACAAAGGACTAAGAACGATATCGATACATTAAAAAACAAATTTGTGCTTTAATATTGTATTTATACTTTAATGACCTAGGATGGCTACTGCAGAGTTGTTCAACTGATTGAATTCAAATTCAAAGGCTATCACATGGTTTTTATTTTGAATTTTCAAACTGAAATCATGCATCTATTATAATTTCAAATAAAAAGTACCGAAGTTTGTGCTTTGCTGCATGGGCGATTTCCTGAACTAGAATTCTCTTCCAAATCGTCGGAACTCCCGAAATCTATTCATGAACCCCTAAAGACTCTATAGACCACAGGTTAAGAAATCATGCTGTATAGGGAGATTTATAAATAAATATGATACGACTAGACCTGTTTAGAATTATTATAAGCTTACATAATTTTGTTATTATCTTTCTAAATTTGTTATTGCTGTGATTGATAAAAAAAAACAGCCATTAAAATTTCTCAGGTACTTTATTTTTGAAATGAGTTTCCTTTTTTTTTGATTTTCTTTAACTACTTTCGCGTAAAAAATTCTAATTAATATCTTAATGTGTCATTATTTTGCAATATTGTTCCAAGTATCAAATTTCTTTTTACAAAAGCTTTAAATATTGAAATGACATGCACCACTTCAAATGACATTTTATAAACACTTAGAACGCTATTATTGTTTTAAGTCTAAGATTAGATTGTTTGAAAAAATTCTAAAAAAAGTGAGAATTGTAATCAGTGAGGTCTACTGTTTCGACAATCTCTAGATTGAATTGTAATGGACAAAATTTCATTTCATTACATTATATATATATATATATATATATATATATATATATATATATATATATATATATATATATATATATGTGTCAGAACTTAAGAGGGAAAAGACTGATTACCTTAAATTTAAAGGGGGTTTGGGAATTAAATTATATTCATGGCGTAATTCGCCTCTAATTGTTCGTATTTCAACACGCGAATTGGGAAAGGGAAATTTCCCTTTTCATTATATAATCTTGGCGCGTCTGTGGTTTTTGCTTTCGAAAAGGAAATCTTATAAAATTCTCCTTGAAAGATGTCTGGTTTGGGCTCTGCGCATGTGCAGGGACAGTTGGCGCGTGGAGGTGCCTGCGAATTTTGTCAGAGCGCGGAATAAAAGTAGATGCTGTCAGATGTGTATTTCGCCGCGTCTCTAAAAAAGAAATGGCGAATAATGAAATGCGTAGATCTGGAGAGGTGGTCAACATGGAATTGAACTGAATAAATTCTGCTTATTGGATACGATGCTGAGTCATTTTTGAGTGAATACCTTACCTCGATGCCATGGATTATAAAACAAGAAGACTGCAAACGACATAATAGCAGGCAAAGTCAACGCCCGTCATATATATATTATATATATATATATATATATATATATATATATATATATATATATATATATATAAAGGTGTACATAAAGTAACAAAGGCCCATAAAGTAACCGGACAATTTTTTTATAAATATGAAATATATTACTCACCTTCAAATAAATTTATCTCCTTCAAAATAATCGCTAAAGTAGTCTACACAATTTTTCCGACGTTTCTTCAAGTCATCGAAGCACTGTTTATAGGCGTTGGACTAACCGTTTGCAAAATACGCTTAACATTTGATTTAATATCCGAGACGTTTTCAAATCTCTGTCCTTTCTTAATCTTCGGAAAAAGGAAAAAAATCAGCTTGCTATAAGTCGGGAGAATATGGTGGGTGATTTATCACTGTAGTTGAATGCTTAGCAAGATATTTTTGTACAGAAATTGCTGTATAGTGCCTAGCATTATCGTGTAAAAGAAACCATTGCCTAGAATCAAGCAATTCCTTCCTAACTCGGCCTATCCTGTTCTTTAATCGAAAAAGCTCCTCCTTGTAAAAAAAGTGATTAATTGTTTGATTTTCAGGAACAAATTGGCGGTGAATAGTCCTTTGAAATCAAAAAAATGCAAAATCCATGAAAGGACAGAGATTTGAAAAGGTCTCGGATATTAAATAATATGTTACGCGCATTTTGCGATCGGTGATTTCCAACGCTTATAAACGGTGTTTCAATGAGTTGAAGAAACGTCGGAAAAATTGTAGACTCCTTTGGCGATATATTTTGAAGGAGATAAATTTATTTGAAGGCGAGTAATATTTTTCTTATTTCTAAAAATTTGTCCGGTTACTTTATGGGCGCACCTTGTATATATATATCTTATATATATAAAAGAGCTTGTCTGTTTGTTTGTCCGTTATAGAATCATAGACTGTTTCACTCACAGAGACCAAATTCTGCACAGTTAATGTTTAGGATCCGAGAAACTTAAATCAGCAAAAACGAAGTTTGGGTCTCAATTAGTTTTTTAAAATTAATTTTTTAAGGATTTTTTGTGCCCGTAAGAGGTGCGAGGTACCCCCTGTGGATACAGGCGTTCAGTGAAATACGAACCTATCCATCTTCCCCGACGCGGGAGAAGAGGGGTGCTCGGGGGGGGGAGGAGAGATTCATGGTAATAACCTTTGGCCTTTCCTGACTAACTGACAGATAACTCACAGTCCAAACCGTTGGACATAAAGAGCTGAAATTTTGCATGGTGATTCTTCTATACTGGAGTTTATAGTGGAGGGGTAAACTGAGAAAGATTTTTGAAAAATTCTTCTTCGATTTTTTAAAATTAAATTTTTAAGCTGTTTTTCTAATTTTTTTAAGTTTGCATTTAAAATGATAATCCGAGGGTAATAAAATTTATATCACTAGAAATATCATAAAAATTCCTTTAAAACGAAATCTTTTTCGAATCCTTACCTACCTCCCTTTTCTGATTTTTGGTGAATTTTTAAAGATCAATTTTTAGAATGCAATTTATGAAATGCTGATTACGTGGTTTCTTTTCTTTTTTTGATACTTTAAATTAATTTTGCGTTACGTGCATAACAACGAAATAAATTGACAAAAGAAATATTAAAATACGGTAAAAGATAAAATTTAACCACTAGACTAACTGAGATGGGAGATTTTTAAGAATGCATTTCAAATTAGTATGTTTTAACACAACTTTCCCGCTCTGCTTTTTGTCCTTTGTTATTTGCAGTTTTTCTCATCTCTTGAACCGATTTACAATTTGCTTTTTCTATGGTTTTTGGCCTTAGGAAAATTAAAAATCGAATTACAATTCGCTTTTTAAACGGTTTTTGGCCTTGGGAAAATTAAAAACCAATACGGTTTTTGGCCTGTCGACAATAAAAAACAGAATCACCAAAGCAAGGAAAATAGGCTTCATGTGAAATCGCGCCTTACTTTGAATAAATAAAGGAGATAATGCATCTTGCACTTTACCTCTTGGGTGATGTGGAAAAAAGTGCGTCTCTTGGGCGTTGTGGAACAAACTGAGCTTTTAAGGGAAAAATAAATAATAAAGGCAAATGTAAATTATAAAACATATTTCTAATTAAACAGTGGATCAAACAAATCTAATTAAATTTAATTAAACAGTATCTATCAAATATAATTAAGCAGTAAACTTATTCAATCCAAACGTGCGAATCACGCAACACTGTGTTATTAATTCTCAATAAAATCAGACGTATAATCAGACGAAGGTCCGCAAGCTCAAAGTTTCTTTCTTTCTTATTGTTTGTTTATCATTTCAGTAGAAACGCGCTAACCGCAATTTGTCTAGCTAGATGAAAATGAAGAGCGGGGGGTGCAGCCCAGTATTTTTTTGATGGAATGCATCAAATCTTTTATATCTATATATCTACCCGGGCATCGCCGGGCAATAATGTTAGTATATATATATATATATATATATATATATATATATATATATATATATATATATATATATATATATATATATATATATATAGAGAGAGAGAGAGAGAGAGAGAGAGAGAGAGAGAAGATGTGTGTGTGTGAGCTCTCGACATCGAGGTTAGTGTCATAATCTTAAAATAATTTAAATTACTAAAGGAGATCACATCTTCTGAATACCAATATGCATGATTAAGACAAATGCTACTGCAGTTTATGCATATATGAAATAAATCCTCTATTGGTTATGTTATCTAAACCCCTAGCTCTCGACATGGACGTTAGTGCTATAGTCTTTGAACAAACTTTTAAATAATCTTTAGACGATCAGAATTATTTAAGGGAATCCCATATAAATACTAATATGCATGAGAAAAAGGACAAGGGCGTCTACATTTTAAGCATACATAAAATGAAGTCTCTATCAATTATTTTATCTTAATGCAAAATCTGTGGATTTTTAGGTGAGTGTCATAATCTTTAGTCAATCAAAATTATTTACGGGAATCACATTTTAAAAGTAACAAATTTGCATGAAACAGCAAAGTGAGTCTACTATTTATGCGTATAAAAAATAAAGCTTCCATGAATGATTTTATCTTTTTTGTTGACCTCTCGGCATCGGGGGACGTGTCATAAACATTCGATAATCAAAATTATTTAAAATAATCGCTTCTGAATACCAATATGCATGAGAAAAAGGCAAATGCATCTACAGTTTATGCACACATAAAATAAAGTCTCCTTTAATTATTATATTTTAATCCGCAAAATCTGGGCATTTAGGGTAGTATTATAATCTTTAGAAAATCCAAATTATATAAGAGAATTACATCTTCTGAATACCAAAATGCACGAAAAAGACAAATGCAACTACAGTTTATGTATATATAAAATAAAACCTCTATCGATTATTTTATCTTAATATTAGGATTTTTTTTTATTTATTCTTTTTTATCTTTTCTAATCTCAGACTTTTCAGATGATAAATTCGTAATATCACAAAAATGAAGATAACAGAGTAAATATGAGACTTGTAAGTATTTTTTAGATTCACGTAAACAAGTTTAGAATGTCTAGAATTACCCGGAAAAAATGAAAAATAATTTAATATATTGCACGCATGAAATGCGTTAATGATGACCTGAAAATCTGAAAAAAAAACCAGTAATTATCCATGATTTTCTCTAACGAAGCTAATGACAGTAATGAAAAGAAGAAAAAATACTTGTGGTGGAAAAAAAAGTTTGTTTTCTTTTAAAACGAAAAACATATTTTTTTTGTTTCTTGTTACTTTTTTTGCGCATTTGTTCATTTTTGTATTAATTTTTAATAATTATTCTTAAAGAAATAACCGAAGAAATGATTGTTCTGAGATATTTTACGAAAGATGTTTAATAGCAATAGACATTTTATTTCAAAGGTAATTTAATACAATAATTTTATAAAATACGCTCTAAAATTCACATGCATTATCCTTTCATGCATTTTTCACAAGGTTTGCCCTGTCACATCGTGAGTTTGAAATTTTTTACTTTAAATAAATTGACAGTGTTTTCATGTTTCTGTTATCCTGAAGCGGAAATATAAATTACATTTATTTCGAGACGTCTATCACAGAAATCATTATTCCCTTGTACTAAATAAACAAGCAACAAGAACATAATACAAAGTTAAAGAAAGAACTACTAAACCAATGAAAATAACTATTTTGCTTGTTCTTGGTGGAAATCTCTCTTTTATACCTCATCGCTGTGTCTGAATTTGTATTCTTGTGTGATACATGTAGGATCGGATTTATAAATTATCTTTTTCTTCTTCTTCTTTTCTTGGGTTTTATACACCGGTATTCAACATTTTAATATTTCTATTAACCTTCCAGCAGGCGCTCGTATGTGGGAGATATACACCAGTTGTATTCGCTTTATATCTTAGACCAGAGAACGCTACGAAATCCAGCACTTGGCTATTCTACCTGCTCACTTTGACCTACTTTCAGTCATCATCTAAATTTTGAGACGTTAATAGTGTACCGCATATCCACCATTTGTATTTTAGAGATACGCGCGACTATCCAGTAAGTTTTCGTTTATTTGATTTTTTTATAATAAACCTTTATTGTTTTATTATTAAGCATTATGGTTGTAAGTTTTGCGTCTAATTGATTTCAATGTGCCCTTGTGAAAGAAAAGATTGACCTTAGAGCACCTACCTCTCTGCAAAGCGAGCTAAATATTAAAGTGTTGAAAATAAAAGAACTAGGCGTAGAAGTGAAAGAACGACGTCAGGTGAAAATATGCAAGCCCTGCCGAAAGGATAAGCGCACTAGGATCGCGAGGTGCAGCTGTGAGATTTGCAAGAAATGTATATGTTTGGAGCACTCTAAATTCATTTGCTCAGACTGCAAGGCTGCGACTCAATGACTATAAAGTCTGATTTATTCCTTTTTATATCTAAATTTAAATTATTTTTTCTTTTATATTATGTTTATGCCTTTTCATGAAAGAGGAGAACTGAGTATGTTATATGATGTCCAAAATCCCAAAAGAAAGACCCTTGCATTATAGCATATGATGTCAAGGAGACATATGAAAGGAAGAAATGAAAGAGATGACTAAGAAGCAAAATGAAGAGTTCGCGGAGAGTGGTACAGAAGTGGTGACGAAATATATATCTAAAAGAGGACACAACTGGGTCTTCCGCATAAAAGGAGGAAGTTTTTAGGAAAATTGATAACTTGAAGAGGATTGAAATTGACTGGATGCTCTACGAATGAAAGGAACATAGGAAACCCGCAATTTGCTACAACTGTTGGGGAATAGGATACATAGCAAAATATTGTAAGAAGTCGAAAACATGTAATATTTGCTCGGAAAAAGCGCATGGGAAGAAACCCCGTAGAAGATATCCTATATATGGGAACTACGAGAGATATCAGAAAAGGATGGCATAAAGATCGACATTAAACCCTTGCCAACGAACTTCGGCTGCAGTCGCTATAGAGCAGCGATTGAAAGAATTATTGAAACTAAGGACTATGGTCCATCGAGGCCTCGGCGCTGATCGTATCTACTGGCTTTTGATTGCTGGATGTACTTCTGGTTAAAGCTGGCTTGTGAATTTTATATTTAGTGAAAATGGCTGAATGTAGATATATAAATATTGTGATTACATATGCTTGTTAAATTATTTGCTCTGCACGAGTTGAGCAGACTTGTTGTATAAAGTTAATGCTAACTTTTATGTTATTTGTTTAGTTTGGTATAGTAAATTTGTATGTTGATTAATAATGAATGCTATACATACTCTTTTCTAATATTATGGTCTGTACGGGATGTACAGGAGATTATTTGAAATTAATGATCTTTATTTACAAAGATACGAGTTGTGACTACTTCTTTATTCGGTAATATGTCAAATAATAAATTCCTTATTTTTACTGGTGGCCTGTCCAAGTGGAACAGGACTTCTCTGAATGTCTTTGTAAAATTTTTGGCTAAATAAAAAACGGATGGTGATGTATTCCGAGGATTGATGGCTGTGGTAAAATATGGGAACAGGAAATAAGTTGTTTTGTGTTAACTGTGGCTCTTGGATGATTCTGAACGTAAGACCGTGCACGGACGGTGATAAGTGGCATTAGATTGGACATTGCAGGGGCGAAGAGCCACGCTGACACAGGGGGCTGGGAGCAGGACCGGTTGTCCGGTCCTGCGGAGCCGAAGTCGAGCAGGTTGCCGTCGTGGCGACTTGTGATCAGTAGACAAGATCTGCCGCATAGGCTAACCGCCGTGGCCGACTCCCATTATGAACACTTATTTTTATACCTTTATATTACAAATGTAAATAGTTTAGTAGGGTTGTTCACAATTTCCTTTATTTTATTTTCACGTCATTTCAAAATTCTTTCGTCATTTTACATTGTTTTCATGATTTATACTTACGTCGTTTCTTTTTCTTTAAATAAAGGAATAATCTTGAAATTTAAGTAACAATTGTTTAAATAAGTCGTAAATATTAACTCTTAACTAATTACAACATAATTTCACTACTTAAACTCTTAAAAATTTATATTTCACTATAACGTATCTAGGAAATACACGCTACCTTTCACGTTGATATAGAAAGAGCGGCTGCTGGAAGGTTAAAACGTGTAAAGTAAAGGGCCAATGCAACTTGAACATTAGAATCTTGCATTCTTTTAAATCAAACACACATTATTAAATCTGAGAAAATGTAAAGTTTTTTTTTTTTCAATTTGCAGTTAATGCTGAAACAAGAAGCGCATATTGGAACTCAAAAATTAAAACAGATCGTACCGTCCATGTCTTGATTTTGTTGTTTCGTAAAAAGGTCTTGTTGTCGTTATAAAACAGGAACGTTTTATAACGACAATTGGTTTTGACGAAATAGGATTTTTCTAAAGAAGTTAACATAATCAGAGGTTTAGAATCAATACAGTCATAAATACACAACTTTAGAGAGCAAAATATACCAAAGCGGGTAATCTCGAGACTCTGATGACCACACACTTGAGACATTAGACGAAAGACATTCCATGATGAATTAAACTTTAAATAATTATTATATATTAGCAAAGAAACACCTATCAAACACCAGTTACAACTTTCAAATTCCAACAAAACTTTCATTACAAGGACCTGAGGAAGAAAACTTACACGATGCAATTAAAGACAAGTAAATGGGCCAAGCAAAGACATGTAAGTGTTATAATCAATCAGTTAGATCATAACATGACAGTATCTCTAAGATGTCACGAGACAAATTATGGGAAGTTATTTGCGATACTCACAGACGCTACATAACAGAGAACTGTTCACCGGAATCTCAGGGAATATAATATGTATGATAGACTCTAAAGAGTGTGCTCCAAGATAAGCCCTCTCGGCAGTTATCCCCATATATAGGGCAGTGAAGGGCATTGAAATTGGATTGCGAATCAGATGGCAAAATGCTGTTCTCTAATGGGTATCGATCCAAATTGCAGATTGATCCTTATCGCACCACTCTATGAAGTGAACAGGCTACTTGTTAACATCTCCTTCCCATACCACAAAGGGATCAATTTCAAAGTGATAGTTTGTTAGATTTTGAACAGGCTAAAGTGCTCCACGTCTTTAACCCTGTTCATTATTTCTGTAAATTCTGTCATACACTGCTGGCCACCGAAATTGCAACACCAAGAAAGACAAGAGATATCACAACAAAATTTATATTGTAGATAACATGTTGACCAAGAATCAAATGATTAAATTTATAGACTTCTGTGAAGTGTGGTTCCTGCCAAAATCAGTAGCCAGAGTAGCCGTCATTGTTGGAGATCACCGCTGCCACACGCCTCGGCATTGATTCAAAGAGACTTTGGATGAGTTCTTGGGGTACAGCAGACCAAGTAGCTTCCACACGTTGCCAAAGTTGATCTGCTGTGGCAGCTGGGGATGGAATCTGGGTCAATCCTAGAGCAACCAGGGTCCACATGTTTTCTATCGGCGAAAGATCCGGAGAGAGAGGCTGCCAGGGAAGCAATTCAATCTGGCGATAGACGAAGAACCGTTGGACAATGCGTGCCACGTGTGGTCGCGCATTATCCTGTTGAAATATGGCTGTGGGCAAGCCCTGAAGGTAAGGAAGGACAACTGGCTCCAACACCTCGGAGATGTAGCGGTGGCTGTTTAAAGTACCGGCAATGCGTGCTAGAGGTGTGCGAGAGTGATATCCAATACCGCCCCATACCCGGTACAGGACCAGTGTGGCGGTGCATAACGCAGCTGTTCAGTATCCTCTCTTCACCGTGTTTCCAGACTCGAATGTGACCCTCGTGGTGTTGCAGACAGAAGCGTGACTCGTCAGTAAAGACAATTTCATTCCATTCTGCCGTCCACATCCTTCTGTCATCGCACCAGTTTTCGGCGGAGACGTCTGTGGTTCTGCGTCAAGGGTAGACAAAGCAATGGACGTCTTCCGGACAGACCACTCTGCTGTAAACGGCGTCGAATGGTACGCGCAAACACTGGATGATACGCTACAGACTGCATGTGCTGTGCTATGGTTCGTGATGTGACTGAGCGATCCGTCACTGCCATGTGCACAATTTGCCTGTAATCACGTGAAGTGGTGCGCTGAGGTGGATGCGATCGAACACGTCTGTCCGTCGTACCCTCCCGCATCCAACGATCACATATCCGCATTGCAGTTGTTTGGTTTCGTCCAACACGACTACCGATTTCCCTGAAAGATAATCCACAATCTCGGTAGGCCACTATCCTTCCTCTGTCGAACTCGGATACTTGATCAAAAGATGAACGCTGTTTTGGACGAGGCATAATTGATCGTTTTTTTTTGAAAAATCCACAAGAAAAACACAATTGCCGTACTTGAAATCGTCGAAATCTCCAAGCCTTAAATAGCGCTTTGAAGTGGCGCCACAGGTGCGCGTTATGTGTGTCTGCGCTGAAATTCTAATCATTTGCATATCTCACCTCCGCTAATGCATGTTGTAAATTTCATGTTATTTGCATGTTTCCTTCAGGGTGTTGCATTTACAGTGGCCAGCAGTGTAATTATACCTGCAATTATGTATGTGTGAGTGTGTCTATAATTATCTATACTTGTTATTATTAATTATATAACATTTTACAATGAACTCTGGACGTTTCTAGTTCATTGTGAAATATTACAAAATTTATTTTTCAGACTATTTCCCTTTTTTTAGGACGAAGTGCTCCGGAAATTGAGGAGGGTGATCTTTTTGACAGTTAATGTTATCGGGATTACCCAATAACCTTTAACGTCAAATAAACTCACTCTCAACTTTTTTGTAGGAACAAGTCAAAGTTACGGGATCCTGAGGAAATCTGAAATGTAGTCGAACGATACGGCCCTCTCATTTCAAAGAGCATTATACTGTATTGTCACGGCAAGTGACATTTATTACCCCACACAGCTGACATACATGCCCTTACAATTCACGAAGCGAAACTGCACTATATTTAAAAACTTGGGAGTTAAAGAAAAAAGGTGCTAGGAAGCCAGCATGTATTTTTTGTTTTGTGAAATCGAGAAAGATTGGAGTAGCGTCAAATATGAAATTATCACGTTCTGCTACTGGTAAAAGGTACTTTCAACGTGGGTAACTTTGACCTTTTTGTGTAACTTTGGCCCAACAAACCTATTATAACGTACCTATATACATTTTATACCTATTAGATTTAACCCACCTATTGGCCCTTGAAATAATTAAGTGATAATCACTGTCCTTTGTCTAGATACACCAAATACACTCTTTTTTCGTTTCTTGGGCCAAAGTTACCCTCAAAGGTCAAAGTTACCCCTGTTGACAGTACAGAGAGAAGTTACTAAAACCTAATTTCGTGGTATGCCATGAGTACACATATTAATGCATGATAAAGCGCTCCCTTAACAAACCATAAGTGTCTCGAGGTATATATTTCACCACGGTTGCATGAGATTCTAGAAGAAAATTATTTGTATCCTATTAAACACCAAGACATATTATTCTCGAGTTAAAACCAGACTCCAGGGGTCTACTCCAGGGGTGGAACTAGTTACAGCTCATGAACATTCTATAAAACCATATGTAAAGGGATATGAGGCTTGCATGGCAGCTAAAGGTTAGCACATTCCGTTCTCACTTTTGTATCAGCACTTATCTATATATATAAAACAGTTCAGTGACTGACTGACCGACTGACAGAAAACAGACAGATTATACCGCTGGACCTAAAGGGCTTAAATTTTGCATGGTGATTTTTCTTATAGTGTAGGGGTGCATTAAGAAAGAAATTGAAAAGTTCTTCTCAGATTTTTTAAAATAAAATTTTTAAGCTCTTTTTGTAACTTTTTTTTTAAATTTGCATTTAAATTAATAATTTGAGGGTAATAAAATTTATATCACGATCATAAAAATTCTATCAAAATGAAAGGTTTTCGAATATTTACCCCCCCCCCCTTTTCTGAGTTTTGGTGAATTTTTAAAGATTAATTTTTGGAATTTCATTTATTAAATGCGGTTCACGTGTTTTATTTTCTTTTTGTTATATTTTAAATTAATTTTGCAACACATGCATAACAATGAAATAAAATGACAAAAAATATTGAAATACGGTAAAAGGTAAAATTTAACCACTAGACTAATTGAGATGGAAGTTTTTTTAAGAATTTAATTCAAAATAGTATATATTATGGATATTAAACTTACAAATTAATTGCATACATTGACCGTTGTATTTAATTTGAAAAGTTTCTTCTACATTAATTTGTGTATAAAAATATCCGTTACAATTTTTTTATAAATATATTTTTTGTTTTTTTGCCATTAATTGCATACATATATCGTTGTATTTATTATAAATATATCTTTGGGGGGGGGGGTATTAATTGCATACATTGACCGTTGTATTTAATTTGAATGTACTCCGTAGCGAAGCACGGGCATTCAGCTAGTTAAAAAATAATAAAAAATTAGAAAAAATTAAAAAATTAGGAATTTTAAAAAAATTTACGGAAAACATTCTTTGGCATTCAATTTTTAACAAATGGCATCCTTCAACTAAAATATAATTTTTGTTTTCACGTTATTGATAGTTCATTACCTCAGTATGAAAAGCAATAGGTTTCATTAATTCCGTCCCTTAGTTTGTAAAATATTAACACATAGGTTCTATTAAACATTTGGAGTTTGAAATTTTTGTATGTACCTTAACTACCTACTAGTTTTTTTATGACTTATTTTAAATAAATCTTAGTATTTTTAGAAAATATGTATGGCTGAGACACACAAAACATGCTTAAAACAATTTTTAATCTTTCTTGTCAGCGTTTAATGATTAATATATATATATATATATATATATATATATATATATATATATATATATATATATATATATATATATATATATATATATATATATATATATATATATTTGTATACTCATACAGCATAAGCTCTCTAGGACTTAATTGTTTCTCTGTCAGTTCATTGTGATATATTGCAAAATATATTTTTCAAAATAATATGCTATCTTTGGAAGAAACAAACGACTTAAAGGATGAGCGCTCTGGAAACCGATGAATTTCCACTTTTTGACAGTGAAGAAGACTTATTAGGCAGTAAAAATGATTTATTTACAGTGGAAATGAATACTGGTTTCCAGTCATTAACGTTGAAAGGGAGGGCATTTGTTATTTACTTAGTGGAAAATTAGATAGCAAAAATGTGAGTAAAACGTATTTGTTTTCATTATTTGTATCAAAGCAAAGAAAAAAAATCTATGTATAATTTTCAGAGCTAATTAATTTTCATTCCTTTTGTAGAAATAGATATTTATTGGTAACTGCAATAGGTAAATTATACATATCGAAAAACATCAGTACTCCTGTTTAATATGATGTGTCAACATATCAACATGTGGAATGCTATATTATCTACAACAAACCTCTCAGTGACATAACATTTCTTACGATGTTATACTCAACCTGTTGATGTTTAACCCTTTACTTCCCAGTACCCTTTAAAGTTGAAATTATGACCTAAAAATTTGTAGGCACTCTGTTTAGGCTTAAAGGAGTACACAGTTAAAATTTCATAAAGATTGCACTTCGGTTTCGATTTTGTGGGTGTTCCATGACCTGGAACACTGGGAAACCAGCGCTTTGAAAAGTGCGGCTAAGCGAGCATTGCGGTGAAGCGAACAAAAGAAAAAACGGACACACACAAATAAAAATACAACAAAAAACTTGATTATATATGATTTTAAATAAATATTTATAATTCCTATATACAAAAGCAGTTCCTATTTTTACAAAAGCAGTTCCTATATACAATTTTTTTTTTGTATTTAAAAATAATTTTTAAATTATGGCTCTGAAATATGGTTCTTTTTTATAACGCCACTGGAACGAGGGTATGTATGGGCTTGTGACACGCTGCCATGTATTATCAAAAAGAGTAGATCAAAGTAAAAAATGAAGCTAATTGCTTAGTCTTTCGCAGAATTTTGACGGTTTTAGAAGCGAGTAAATTTTGGTGTTCCACTATATGGAACACCGGGGAGCAAAGGGTTAACTCAGTAACTTAACAATTGATTTGGCAATTGTTGATATGTCCGAAAAATCCAGTTTTCGGTTTTAAGTTGCTATGTCACACTTACAATTGGTTTTTTGCTATGGCAAAATCTTCTAACATTAAATAATAGTGTTTTGATGGGGAGGTTCTAATGTGGAGGCACATGTCGTGAGCCAGTCATCTATTGTTACTCACCGCGAAGTCCTGCTTGCTACTTTATTATGAGAGCACTTTATTATGCGTAACATTTAGTTGTGCCAGCAATGGTAGCTACTATTAGCAATTCTATTGTCCATATTCGGGGACAAAAGGCATCGACAAAACAATTTTTCGGGATTTGAACCTTAGCCAACTGCGGAGAAGCTCACGATGCCAACCACTATGTAATTAACTTGATGTTGAGAGATTTATTATAAATAGAAAAATTATTACAAATGGAGAAAACAAAATATCTATTTCGTTTTTCTTTACGGTAACATTAGTTACGTCTCCTTATTTTGTACACCGCCTATCAGGTATCCTTTTAATTTTGTACCGTCAACTGTAGTAACTTTCGCACAACAAACCTATTATAATATACATATATGCTTATTATAAATATCATATTTAACCCACATATTGACCCTTGCAATAAATAAGTGACAATCACGCTCCTTTGTCTAGATACAGCACATACAATCTGTTATCGTTTTTGGGGCCAAAGTTACCCTAGTTGACAGTAACTATAATTTTCAAGACATGCACGTATTCAAACATGCACATTTTTATAGATGATGAAAACCTTATAAAAATGAGTGGCATTATGACAATTGTTGATATGTCCGAAAAATTCAGTTTTTAAGTTGATATGTCATAATTACAATTGGTTTTTTGATATGGCAAAATCTTCTAAGTGGAATTATGAAATAATACAAAGTTATTCGTATTGGCAAATGCTGATATGTATAAAAGAGGAAATACTTGGTATGATAAACTATGATATGTTACTTATCAGACACTGGCACCGTCTATAAATAAAAAAATACTAAAGTAAGAATGTGGTAGAAGTTGATATGTCAACATATCAACATGTGGATTCCTATATTATCTACAACAAACCTCTCTGAGTGACATAACCTTTCTTACAATGTTATACTCAACCTGTTGATGTTTAACTCAGTAATCTCTGTGATAGTTAAATTCACCAATTTATTCGAGAGTATCAGTGATTTAAATTATGTTTTGTTATTTAAATTAGCTTCATTCCAGTTTTGTGGTTTTTAAAATGTTTAGAAATAGGGAATATTTTCTAAGAGCTTTGAAAATTGATGTTAAATCAAAACCAATTTTTGATACAAAACTCTAAACAGGTAAATATTATCATTTATTTTTGTAATTTTAATTTTTAAAAAAACCTAAGAAAACCCTAAATCTCCTTTTTCTTTTAAACCCAAAGAAAATAAAATAGAGAAAATGAAAAACATCTTGGACTGCAATACACTAATCGAAAAGGAAAGGAATGCGCTGCAAAAGAGTTTAAGAGTATGTCAGATTGTTGTCGTAGAAAATGTGGTTTTTATGCCCTCCAGATGTTCAAAAACAAATTTTTACAAGCTTTTATCTACTTTCTACGGAAGAATAGCGACAATTTTAAAGTGTTGGGGGTTTCAATTTCAAATACAAAAGAACGGAAAGGGAGAGGAAATACTGGAATACATCACACCATATATTAACAGCTATCTACACATTGAAAGTAGGACAGGAAAGTATACGAGTTTGCAAAAAAAAAATGTATGAGGCTGTTTATGGAATACCAAGAGGAAAAGTAAATCGATTAGAGAAAATTAAGAAATGCGGTAATGGATTCGCACAAGCAGACAACCGTGGACATCATTCACCTGCCAACAAAATAGCAGAAGTAAGAGAAATGCCGAAAAACCACATGGAGAAATATCCAAAATATCAGAGCCACTATTCCAGAAGGGATTTATATAAGTTTTACCTTAACAACAACCTCAACATCAAGAAAATATATGATGAGTATAAGAAGGACCACGAAACTGCTGACTTCCAATGTGGGTCGTACAAGGTGTTTAAAGATTTTTTAAGGCTTCAGGGTATAAATAAAAAAAAACCGAAAGTCGACACATGTAAGACATGTGATAGGTTTACAATGAAGCTAAAGCAGATTAACAATAAAAAGGTAAAACTGCTTTAGAGCTGGACCGCAAACAACACCAAGAAACAGCTGATTTAGGCTAGTCTAAAAAAAGAGATGATAAAGCAGATACTTCAATCTCTCCACACAAACGTGTACTGATTTTCAGAAAGTATTAGACACACATGTTTAACCACAAATGTTTCATTTTATAAATGCTTACTATAGACTTACAACTTAACAGTTAGGGATTAAAGTGAATGTTCAAGTGATTGCTTTATGTGGCATGAGAGTATAGCTAGGCGTGGGTCAGAAGATATTGCTTCTTGCTTGTATAAATAAAATGCTCAGCTTACCACCCCGAGTGTCTCATGAAATTACTTATTCCTGACTCTTGCATTGCTCAGAATCGTGACACTAATATGATTAGCATGTTGAGTTATTTTATTTCATCCACTTTGTCAATTAAAAAATTGGGACCAATAATGTTTGCTACATGGCCACACTCACCTAGAATGTGATGTAAACCATGCGAAAATAAAAAGAGCTAAAATCTTACCGAAACAGATATAATGGTTCCACGGGACTGGTTTTAGTTTGTTCGAACAGTACGTGGCAGCAAAAAAAAAAACATTTATACAGCATGAAATGAAACAATCGGATTTATTTTCTTTTTACCAATTCTTGAACACCACCCTTGTCAAAAACTCTAGTCTCAGTGATGGGCCTAAAGAAAATTGGTTTCAAATTAGATGGATAAGATACGAGAAACCATTCGGTGTCCTTCAAATTATGTATAGATTAGATGAGAATGATGATTTCAAAATTCGAGATTTAAGGAGATGTAAGGGAAGAGGCAGGCCTCCAAATTAAAGAAATAGTAATGATCATGGATCGCAAAATCTTAAATTGTGTTATGACAATCCATTGTCTATCAATAAAAAAAGAGATTTGTTGATATTGTTGTCCCTGATTCAGGATGACTGCCATGAAAATTTCAAAAGTCTACCTATATCAGCTGGAACTCCTGAAGTTGACGATGACTGTTCTAGTGGAGATGATATTATGACACTTTAAAACTATTTTTTTGGCATTTTTAATTATTTTAATATTTTATTTGCATGTTTTATTTTTGATATGTCATACCTCGACCTGAATAAAATTTGGCAAAAGTTGATATGTTTTCTTTTTTCTCAACTCTCCCCAAAATTTTAGTCCCTACAAAAGTCCCTAGTTGAAAACTTTCATTGAAGGTCCAGCCATATGCTTGAGGTTGAATATGAGTATCATCGAAAGAATAATTGGATTGAAAACTTAATTGAGTGAATTTATACAGTTGAGTTCCGATAATCCGAACTTCGGTAATCCGAAAGTTCGCTTAATCCGAATTCAAAAGTCAAAAAGAACTAAATTTACAATAAAACAACAGTGATACTAAGTAATATAAAATATATTTCTGAAAATTACAAGAACGTTCAAAATTAGACAACAGTAGTATAATAAAGTATGACACAGTAGAATAAACATCACTTGATCATGTTAATGCTAAACTGACACAAACAGTAACGACGCACGTCTCCAACTGTCGAGCACTGTGACGTAATTGTTAGAACAACTTACACTCTACTGTACTGTACTAGGCAACGTTCCGCTCTCTTATCACTCATTTTGCACGAGATTTGATTATGTTTAGACATACCTTATAAAATAAACTGTGTAATCACACGTAATTTGTAATATTTATGTATCCACACGTTATTATGCAATTTAAGTTTATTTTAAGAAGGATTTCATTTAATCTGAAAAATGATTTAATCCGAAAAGGATCTCGTCCCAATCATCTCGGATTATTGGCACTCCCACTGTATTTCACAGCAAAAGTTACTTTTTCAATTTGCCGAAAACATAAAAAAATGACATATCAACATTTACATAATGCCACAGAAATATATTTCCCTAAGAATTTTATAGCCCCGAAAAAATGGGCCCTAAGCTCTCTTCCGAAATTATACTTTTATCGGCAATCTCTTCTGTAAAAATCCTCTGTTAATTTTCACATGTATTACAAAGCAGACTGCGAGAAACAAAGTTTTTGTATAATTCTGCAAATGTATGGCAATATATAAAAACACTCGAAAAAATTACATTTACAGACCAATATAGTTTGAAAATTACTTTATAAAACTGAATTTTTCTTCTTTACAGTAAGAAACCTGTTAAAAAATGTGTGTATTTTATTTTAATTAAGTACAATAAAAAGAGAAAAGTAAAAGCGTAAAATATAAACCATGACTGTAAATGACTTTCAGAATGTTGATCGCAACGCTGAAAAGCAGCCAACCAACCGTGACATTAAAACTCTGAGACAGTTAAATATTTTTCACAGCTGTTGAAGTTCTTATAAATGCATTTTACAAAACTGATGGCTCCATGTTTTTCTTTGAGTTCCAGCTTGCATGATTTCCATAATTTATACGAATATCTACGAGGAAATCTTCTTTAAAATTTTACGTACAAAATATTTATTACTAAACAAATTTCCTTGACTAAAATAGTTAAATAAGTTTTCAGAATACAAATACTCAAGGCTTACCGAGCATTCTATAAGGTTTTAACGGTTTTATAAAAAATATTGAAATATAAATAAAATAAATATTTTATAAAGTTTAATCATTTAAATAAAGCAACATCTTGATAAAACAATACAGATATAAATAAAAAGTAACTTAAAAGCATATTTAACGTAAATAGTGTAAAGATATAAGCAAGTAATTAAAATAATAGATTTACGAAGCCACACTAATATGAATAAAAAATGAATTGCAAAGACCATAGTAATGTCATTAATATGATTGTTATAAATAAATATATATATATATATATATATATATATATATATATATATATATATATATATATATATATATATATGTCGGACTTGGTATTTCTTCACACCCATTTTAACTACGTTAATCCGAAACTCTGGAGAACCATGATGCTTGCAGTCGGTGGTCCGGTGGCGAGGCCACCCATAATTTGATGACTTCTAAGAAATGTAGTAAACCAAGCTGAACTCAACTAATAGACGACTCTAATTTAAACACACTGAACTTTATTAAAATTCTTAAACGGTCCCAGCTCCAATCTTGAAGAATTACGCTCCATGCCTTTTTACAATCTGTGCGTCTAACGGCACACGTCTTTACCCATTGTTATCTCTCCATGGCTCTGAAAATCTTTGTTTCCAACCTTTTAACCAACACTTAGTGACGCTCATTAATTATTCATTTCATCATGTCGAATGTTATTTTCGCTGTTCTAAGCATTTCCTTTCTTAGCGCCAACTTCAAGGCTACGTCTACTTAAAATCCTCTCTGTGGTTTTTCGAAATTTAATTAAGACGACCCATTAATTCTATTTTCACAGCAATACGCCGCTTATTTGAACTCGCAGACTTTTAATTGTTAAATCCTATATTTTAATAACTAAAATCCCGTTTTAAGGTCGCGCGTTCGCCCCCCATATTTAATAGCCTTACATACATACATATATATATATATATATATATATATATATATATATATATATATATATATATATATATATATATATATATATATATATATATATATATATATATATATATATATATATATACCAGGTGAGCCAAAAGTTCGTAAAAACTTTTAAAATTCATGTAAAATGAATAAATTATGATAAATAAGTGCGGTTTGGAAGAAGGGGCTCACAAAGAAGTCGGATTTTTTTAGCAAAAAATAAAAATTAAAAATTAAAATAAAATAAAATAAATTTTAAAAATAATTTAAAAAGTTACTGGTAGATGTCGCTGACATGAGAGAGATTCAGCAGAATTATGCAAATCAATTTTACAATGAAAGACAGTGATATACGAGGGTTTTTCATTTGCTTTCAGAGTGTAAACATTTCCCGATCGAGCGTTGTTGGTAAAACTGTTCTATTTGAACGGAGAGTCAACAACTGTTGCGTTGCGAAAATTTCGGTCGACGGAACGGCTGAAGACGAAGAATGACCCCATATCGTGTGATGGAATACTGAAGCTTATCAAACGGTTAGAAAAAACTGGCTCTTTGGAGAATCGAAGTGGAAGACCCTCGTAACGGAGGGCCGCATTACTGCGCTGGAAACAGTTATGAATGATATGGCGGCGGAATCTTTCACGGGGAGTAGCAGTTCTCGCAAATCTGGTAGTATACTGGATGTGCCTCACTTATCGTTTCGACGTATCCCCACGGGATACTGCATCTCTAAACTTATAAATTGCAGTCACTGCAGGAGTTACAACCTGAGACAGAGCAATAATGGAATCATTTGCCGGGTGGGTTATGGCAAGAATTGGGAGCGACAATCAGTGGGTTGTTCAACGATTTCTGGAAATATGAATCGCCCTTCTCAATACACGGGGATATCAACACCCAGAACACTCGTTTATGGATGACGTCGAATCCTTGTGAATGCACGACGGATTCACTGCATTCACCCAAGTTGACAGTCTGGTGTGGCTTCACCTCATCTTTCATTGTCGGACCATTCTTCTTTGAAGAATCGTATCCAGCCAGATATCGTATCCGATATCTGGCAGGAAAACTTGCACAGTGACCGCTGAGCGTCTTTTGCGTGACTAAGCTGTGCCCGCATTAAATTAAAGAGATATGTTATCTGTTATAAGCTTTATGCAGGGTGACGCACCACCCAACTATGTCAATCCAGTGAAATGATTCCTATTCAGTACCTTTTGTGAAGACAGTGTGATCTGTCTAGGTTGCAAGATCGCCTTGTTTCCGAGGTCACCCGACCTTATTCCGGACGATTTCTGGCTGTGGGGCTACTTGAAATCACTTGTGTACTGTCTATCCCTTCAATATTGGCCTAACTCAAAGATTGTATCTGTTGTGAGGTTTCTGCAATTCATTCCGACATGTTGCATTCAGCTGTAACGGGCATTGTGATTTTCTTTAGTTGTATCGTACAATGTTCTGGAGGTTATGTTGAACGACTGTTATAGCAAAAATAAATGAATGAAACGTACTGCTGTCCTGTTCATTGCTTTTCGGGTCATCAGTTCCAACTACCGGTGATTCTTTTAATTTTTTTTTTTTTTATTTTGGCTGCTAAGGGCCGTGGCGGCCTTCTGGTACAGCGCTCTGGTTTTCGGTGCTGAGGGTGCTCGGATCGAATCCTGGTGAAGCGCCACTAAAATGCCTCCGTTTGTGTCCCTTCATAGGGGGCAGTGTTCGTCCACCTATATGGCGCCCCCATAATAAAGTGGCCAGCAAAACTGCGGTGAATTATAGACATTCGCCTATATTATAGGTCTTCGCGACAAGTGCCTCCGCATTAAATAAAAAATAAAAAACATTTTGGCAGCTAAAAAATTCCAACTTGACTATGACTCCTTTCTTGCCAACCTCACATCTTTATCATAATTTCTTCCCTTTTTATGAATTTTTAAAGTTTTTACGAACTTTTGGCACACCCTGGATATGTAAATTTATATATATATATTACATAATTGTAAATAACAACTATGTATAAATAATAAGCAATTTATATTGATGCTTTTTTTCCAACTATTTCACATCTAATATTTATCATCTTAAAATATTTTTTTTTCAAATTTTACGAGAAAACAGCATTCAGTTTGAAGAAAACAATCTTTTTACTTCGGTTGCAATTAGCTTGAAGCGTCTAAATATTAATATATTGGAATATTCATTTGAAAGGGAAGACTATCAATTTTGGTTAAGTCTAATTATTATCACTAACAGGAAAAGACGGCCTAGATCGATAATTGGAATCTCTGTGCTGGTGCTTCATAGAGGAAGTTAAAGAATGTGTAACCGTAAAATAAAGAGTATTGAATTCTATGCAATGTAAAATTGATTAAGGACAAATATTGAGTGTTAGATAAATAAAATTAATTATTAAAATATTAAAATTAATAAAATAAGGAATATAAGGAGCATAAATATGCATTTTTAAGTATGGGAAACATAAAAAAAGAGCTTTGATTATTATTATCAGGTAATGCATCTTTCTGGGTTTTCATTATCCTATGCTTAATTAACAGGTACATAAAGGATGATAAATTATAGACAAAACATCCAATGATTTTATTTATTTTTATTTTAGAAAATAAAACACTGAAAAATGCCAGTCTTTTGAAAATGCCAGTCTTTTGATAATTTTGGGTAAATTTACCTGTTTTTATACGTATTAAAACAATAATTTGAATTAGAGATATTTAGAAAGTGTACTTGAATCTATCAATCCGTAAATATCATTAAAAATGTCACACAATTAAATAATATTCACTTTAAATATACCGTTATTTCTTTATTGCAGATCCTGGTTTATATGATTTGATTAAATATTTTAGTGATTTACTATTCCCAGGCTTAAATTTTAGTCAATATCTACTAACAACAAATTATGTAATTTATTTTGTATTACCGTTCTGTTTTCAATAATATTTCACATGTGAGGCAACGTTTCCCGCCTTGAATTTCCACTTTGATTAATTTCCAAAATATTTATTCGATTACGTTCCCTAAAGAAATCAACACACTGATTTCATATTTAATTCAAGAACAATCGGAATAAATCAAGTGATGAGAAAAAAACAGAAATACTAGTGACATAAATATTAATAAGATAAAACAGAGGGGTCAAGAAACCTTGTAGAGGCATTTATTCTAATTGTTTGTTTCTTTGTTGTTGTGTCGACGAATAGTGCAAATGCTCTTTCCATAGAAGATGAGTGACATTTCCTCAAGAGAGGTTGGACTTCTATCTAGTACGCGAATTTTGAACCGAGTCAAGTGACGAGACCGGACCACTTGAACCTGTACCTCCAGAGGTATTTTGGGGGGAACATGGAGGACACTGCAGCAACGACATATTTTTCCCGTGCACCAGCCACCTTTAGTATATACGTCGGTGGTTTTGTATCATCGGTGACGTCTATCGAACCAACGACTTCTAGAATTTATTCTAATAATTCGTTAATATTCTTTTATTTCTTTCTTCTGTTTCATAATTCCGCCTTCTCTGTTTAATTTTTACTACTTTCTCAGAAATTTCAGCTGAATATTTTTTGTTCCTTCAGGGAAAAAGGGGCTTTCAACATTATTTCAAAAATTTTCGATATTTTACTCTATATACCACATGAGTATAATCAATATTATATTTTGCTAAATTGAAGTCACTTAGAATTCCGAAATGTGTATATTGTGGAAATATAAGAATTTTTTTTTAAAAAATTCTTTAATAGTTCTAGATTTTTTTTTTGTAAAATTCTGTGAGTTCATTAATTTTCTGGTGATATCTTCCAAATTTCTCAGGATTTTAAATTTATAAAATTGAGCATCCTTTGTTGAAACCACATATTTTTAAAAAAATTCATTGACCATGAAAAAAAGTAAAAACATGCAAAAAAAGTAAAAAAATAACAGACAGATTTTTAAAAAATGCATATTTATGGCTTTAAATTCCTACAAAAAAACCATTGCACAATTATATTTATATATATGTGGTAAATTATATTAAAAATTTAAGGTTTTTTACTGATATGGAATGCGCATGGAGTATTTTGAAAAAAAGCTACCATTTTTTTAAAACTTTTTTGAAAAACAGGCATTATTCTATCTAAAAAACATTATTTTGAAATCTAAGGGTCTTCAGTCGAGTAAGAAAAAATCCATTTTTCTCATTATCATTTCTGATAATTGAAAATTGAAAAAATTGAGATTGAAGGTCTTTTTTCCCCTTAATGGACGTGCCCCTTGTGGGTGGTTATGGTAAAAGCTTTCTTCCTTTTTATCCTCTATCAAGCTTTTCCCCTGTCACGTGTCCGCTTCTGCCACCACCAAAGTTTTTTTGAAACTTTATGCCATTTTCCCTATTCATGTCTCTTGATATACGCCATGATACAAAGTAAAGTTAATTATTTTTGTAATGTAAATCTTCATGTTTACTCCCCTATGCATATTTAAAGAGCTAGTATTAAAAACAAATAAGCATTCTTAGTCATGACGAAGGGCATGTTTTAACAATTTTCGATCGTCGGATATCGTAAGCTATATATTTAAGTTGCTAAGCCGAATTTTTGGGCTGTCCGTGAGCGAAAACTACTGCACCAATTTACTTCTTTTTGGTCTTAAACGAAAGATTGTAATCTGTGGATTTGTCAAATTTGGTTTTTGTAACAGTAATTTATATTAATGAGCGGTAATTTACAATTACAAATTTATTTCTACGCATACTCAGTGGCATGTTTAAATCTGTCTCTAGAAACTCACGGTTTTAGCGCATGCTCAGTGACATGTTTTAAGGATAAACACGTTTTTTCCGAGGAGTCTCTCTAGATCTCGCTCTGCCATTTTTATTTTCATGATAATTATGTTTCTGAAACATAAGATTAAACCTGATGGAAATTGCTTATTTCGAGCTGTTTAATTACCGATAATTTTCAATTTTAAAAAAAAGTTGCTTTCTGCGCATGCTCAGTGACATTTTTAAATCTGGCTGTAAATACTCACTAAGCACGATGCTGCTTAAACACATTAATTTGCTTCTGCACATTATTATGATTTTCAACATTTGGAAAAGATGTGTTGAGTATAATTTGTCTATTAGTACATTTATTTACTATCTAGCCGCTATGTATTGACGGGTATCAACTAGTCAGAATTAAATTGTAGACAGACCTTTCCCAGTAACTGGCGTGATTGAATCACATGAATCGATGACTGACTCATGGTTTCGACATAATCGTGTTCATGTTAAAGTTTATCTAGTGCTGAGTGGCACTGGATTTATGCAAATTAGTTTGTTCTATCAGGTCTTTACATTACGTAAATACGAGTACTAGTGAAGCACGCTGTGTATAAATTTGTTAGCCGTGTGCTGTAAGACTGTTTCTGTTCTTTTCTCATCATGTATTTTTCATAATTTTGTGCTGTTTTTGTGCGCTATGTCATCTTATAAAAAATATGTTCGAGAATTTTTGAATAATTTGACTAATTTGCTTCATCTACAGAAACAAGTTCTAGGTCTTACTCATGCGCAAATTTGTCTTCTCGGCTAAACTCGGGTAGTTTTAGAGCTGACAATATCAAAGAGTACGATGGTCTCGTTTGTAGATTCTCCCACTCTCTCTTAGTTCATGTCCAGTGCTGAGTGGCATTGGGTTTATGCAAATTAATTTGTTCTATCATGTCTACATGAAAACTTTAAAATAGTTTAATTTATGAAGGATATAAGATGCTGTTAGTTCTGGTAGTATGTTTTCCTCAAGTTTCAGGAAAGATGTAAGGAATACTAGTTCAAACACTAGTAAATTGTACTAAATAGGATATTTCTTCATTCCTAGAGAATGTATATTTACGGCATTACTTTTTATCTGACGCGTCTAATTCATATTGCTAGATTTTAACAGAGGCAAGAAAAGAAAAAAAAAAGTTAATGCACAAAGACACCTCTCTCGAATTGTAGAGACTCATTTCATCTCTTTAAAAAGAACGAGTATTAATGCAAGAATTGAGTTGATAATATTCGCCATCTGTGACTTAATATTACTTACTTAATACGATGCATTGACGTTAAAGAACCTTATACTCTACCACGCTAGCTAAAATACCACCAACAAACTAGCTTAAGAAATCGTTCAGCTTCGGTTATGCACTCCTGTAATAATCCTATAGACCACAAAGCAATTATTTGTTCTTGAGTTTTCTTCAACTAAAAACATACAATGGCGGGGGCTTTAGCATCCCGGTACTATAATCTAACCACAGATTTACCGTACCGCAGTGTTAAACAATAAACTCACACATTCTAAATATGAGATGCAATTATTTCTCACAGAAATTAACACTAGAAAGACGGCTGCCGTCATTTTGACGGTTTCGGACGTACTATTGAGTGCTATGTGTGTGTTTATGTCCTAAGGGTTCTGATATTTTATTACTTTTTCAAATTGTACGTGAAAATATGCACACACATTTACAAAATTATATTCCATAGTAAATAGGGGTTAAAATGTGTTGTATACTTACTAAGACTGAAAGCCGTCAATTTGACGGCAATATAGAAAGCTGGAAGTAAACTTTAAAATAATAACGGAAAAATGTTAGTTACTTTTCGTCTCTTTCACCTTTTGCAAATAAGAGAAATATTGGCTCTTCGGAAATATTGGTGTTGAAATATAAGGACTGCACAAACCATGCATATATTTTTGCGGATAAACCCTACCAGGTTGTCAGCTAGGCATACCTGCATAAAAATATGTTTAAATATATAGTAATTTATTATATATTGGTATGAAGTAGTTCAAAATTTAAAGTATTTGACGATTTTCTTAAAAAAACATTAAATATTTTAAATTCTTGATTTTTTTTTCATCCGTCAAAATGACAAAGTTCAGTATTTTTAGTAAGAAAAAATTCCAGTCTTTCTAGTGTTAAGCAAAGGGATTCCTACATTGGCTGAAAATCTTTATATATAAGCACAACTATAACACGGTCTAAGGGCAACTTTAACACCGTACCTACATCTGGACATTTACGGACTATTCACACTGAATCTAAAGCGTTACGTACCATCAGCATTATCAATCCAGTTTAACTAATCACAGAGCTTAATTCATTGACCACGGGATAAGTCAATCCAATCACAGGCCATTTCAACAACCTCAGAGTCAACGTAGTGACACAATGCAGCTCTCCAGATGCTATGTGAACAGCCGGACCGGATGCTATGTGAGCCATTTATCCAAACTTTTTTAGCTTGTTAAAAACAAAATAGGCGTGGCTAGTATCAAGTTATCTTCAGTAAACCGGTACAATTTGCTAACCACCAAAACGACGTACCATGTCATTAAAAAACTTTACTTACCTCTCTAAACATGGCTAAACCAAAGCGCATTACCTCGGTCAACAAACAATCAGTTCTCATGGTTAGCAACTATAAAACCCTCTGGCGTAGAAATCGCTACCACGCAAGACCTCTGCATGAGAATCAGCGCTAACGAGAGAAAAACTACCAGAATAAACACTGCCGAAGAAGAACACTTCGCCGTGAAGAACCGAAGAGAATTTGCAAAGCAACTTGCCTGTTCACCTTCAGCCGACCTTCACCCATAAAAGGGAGAGCGAGTGTGCAGGTGGCAGGATTACACCTCAGTGTAACCTCACTCTGCACTGGTATGTAATCCTAATCGCCGCGCGGTGTTTGTGCGCCAGTGTTTAAGCCAGGAGGTTTTATTCTTGTTACGTTGTTTTAATGCGTTGCTTAACAATAGAACTGCCAAGGCGGTCATTTTGAACGTTTTGAAACTTTCACTTCGTTCCAATTTGTTTCTATTAAGAGTGTAACTTTCAGCTGCCTTGACTTTTCCTAAAACGCAGTAAGTTATGATATCCCGGTGATAAATTTTCCATGTAGCCAAAATTTATGGAGTATGAGGGTACTATACCTAGAACCGCCGGAGCGGTGAAAATGACCGTAGTCATTTTTAATGTATATTTCACCTATTATATGTCGCTATATGAATTGGATGCATTTATTGGAAGCCTATTATATGCGAGAGGAACATTTGAGGCTAAAAATATTGAATTAGAAAGTATATGGGATAATTTATGTGGAATTCATATTTTTCCTGAAACCATGTCTCGAAATAGATTTCGTGAAATAATGAGATACATACGATTTGATATAAAGTCAACCAGAAAACAACGCCTTGCAGATGATAAATTCGCATTAGTATCCGAAATATGGAATCCATTTATTGAGAGCTGTATTTCTAATTATAATCCAGGAGAAAACTTTACCATCGATGAGAAGCTTTTTTCAACCAAAGCAAGATGCAAGGTCATACAGTATATGCCACAGAAGCCTGATAAATTTGGCATAAAGTTTAGGATATTGGCAGATGTTGAAACAAAATATCAACTGAAGGGTTTCCCTTACTTAGATATAAATGACGACCGACCAAGCAATCAAAGTTTATCTGAATATGTTGTTCTTCATCTAATGAAGCCATACTTCAAGATAGATTACAACATCACAACAGATAACTGCTTTATGTCATTGCGTCTTGCAGAAATGCTGAAGTTAGTGAAATCAAGCATTGTTGGCACAGTCAATCGCGGAAGAAAATAAATTCCTCTGGCCATAAAAAATGAGAAACATGCCTTGTTCAGCAGCAAAATTCTTCCCAGATATAATTCTGACAGTTATCAAATAAAGAAGAACAAAACTGTTTTACTGTTAAGTTCCCTACATTCATCAGTTACAGTGGTAACTGATGAGAAACACTTACCAGAAACTGTAAAGTTCGATAACTGAACGAAATTTGGAGTTGACATGATCGACCAAATGAGGTCAGCAGGGAAGAAGAAATTTAACTAAGTATAATATGAGCTATGTATGCGTTAACTCTACATTTATATCCATTCAGATAATTTCTAATTACCAGGAAGTTTTAGTAATTCCCATCAGAAATTGATATATATCAATTTGTATCATTCGTATTAATTGTATCATTTGTATTAACTGTATATTGTATCATTTTTATCAATTGCATAAAATATAATGGAAATACTATATTGCACAGTGTTTAAATTCATTCATAAATTTTTTTTTAATTTAAATTTCTTTAAAAATTGTATACAATTCCTCCTGAAAAATCTATTTATTATAGAAATAGTTATAACATATAATATTGAAAATGCTGATAATATTAGTAATAAATGATATTAAGAGTAAAAAATGAAAGTAAGCTATAATAAAACACTGTAGACCACATCCGTCAAAAAGACCGCTTCGTCGGGTCTAGGTATACATTTTTGACGACGGTTCTCGTGTTAATACGTTGTTTTTTCGAATTTTAATAAATTGTTAATTTTTTTGTAAGGTTGCATCTTATTTTATATGGGGTCAGTGCTGCAATATGCAGGGATCACCAGCTAAAACCCCTTCTCAGATATCAGACTGTTCCTGATTTTTTATTTAATTAAAAATTATCAGTGCCCGAGAAGGATTTAAAAACTTGCAGTCGGTCATCAGGATGATCTTTTACGCCCTGTATTACCAAGCAATGATTTTGAACATCCTAACATACAAAAATCGTGCTCCAGTTTCCACATCCACTTCTGACGCGGAATATTTTAACTCCATAGATTTGAATGCAAATGAAGAAAGGTCTTTCGCACTGTGTTTCATAAATAAACTACACTTTTAGCGTCTAGACAGAACAAAAAAAAGAAGAAAATCAATAATGTTAATGCCCGCCGTAAATAAATGATCAGACCGCAGTTTCGCTTCAAATTTAGCGCAGCATATCTCAGTATTTATTTTGTAAGAAGATTTATGAAATGCTGGGAAAATATTTACATTTTCATCAATTTAAATCAGATGAAATTGATATTTAGAGCATTGTTTTCTAATTACGACTTTTAGCATAAAAGGATTCGACAATAGCAAAAGAAATGTTTTAGTAATTATTGTTCCAGATTTATAATATGAAAGAAGAATAAACATTTGCACAATATATGCAATATTAAAAATTTTAAGCATATTTGAATGCGTAAGTAATGTTTAAGTTTGCTTTTATGAGTGTATTTTGATACCAAACATGAATTAATTTTTGTAAATAAGCTAATTAAAACGAGTCAGTCGATATCAAAAGAATACGAACAGTAACGAGAACTAAATCTATTTCACAAGTTTTGTATCTCGATAAACATTAAAGTATAATTAACCTATATAAATATCTAAATAATTAAAATGTCCTAGACGTCTCAAAAGCTAAAGGTAACGTGCACACACACACCCACCCACACCCACACACACACACACACATATATATATACATATATATACATATATATATATATATATATATATATATATATATATATATATATTATATACATATATATATATATATATATATATATATATGCACACACATATATATATATATATATATATATATATATATATATATATATATATATATATATATGAATGAATGACAGACGTTGGATATACACCTACTATAAAAATATCAATTTGAGGTCATCATTTCCAGTAATGTAGTTGGCGAGTGGAAGGCACGTAGAAGCAAATAATCAGTCCACAAGTTGAATCAGTTAGTTTATTTCTTCTTTAAGAAAACCATGTTTGAAATCTTTATCCCTAGATTGCCAATTTCAAAACACTGCGAAGCCGAGAAGAGCAAGCAGCTAGCTCCCAATTTAATCTGCGTAATTCTCTGGTCACATCAGTGCGTCCCTCTTTATCGCGCATACCCAAAGCACCACATGGTGATTTCTGGAATAATCTTCTGTTTACGCAAGCATTAATGTTCGTGCCAAACTCTGTAATCAAAAATAGATTTCCTCGATGGAACTTCGCGAATCGAGGTCATCTTCCGAAACGGGGAAGACTCTTTTCCCAAAGTGTTTTGATAATGCTTTTAATGTTAAATTTGATTATTCTGAGTAAACATGTTTTTTTTAAATTAATTTTTTAATGATTTTTGTGCCCCTAAGCGCACCTCTTAAATGCGAATACAGCCCCTTCACCACAACCAGTCAAATTCGATACGCGGGGGGAAAGAGGTTGGTTCTGAGGGGTGATCTGGGGTGGTTTGAGAGTTGGTCTGGGGGTGACGGGGGGGGCGAGGGCGAAGTGTTTATTTTATTTTTCTTACGTTTAGGGGAGTCGTGAGTCTAAAAAGGTTGAGAACCACTGCTTTAGACAATTTTAGACAATGGCGTTCAAACTAATAGAACTTAATAAAATTTGGAAAATAAAGGAAGAAAAATAAAGAAAAATTAAGTTTGTCCCATGGCCAGTTTTTGGAAGACTTCTGTTGATCTAAATATATTAATTGATTGAGGATCATAAAATGGGAAGAAGTTTAAGAGTTCTACATGTTTTAGCCCTAAGTTCGCGAAACAGACTTAACATACGATATGTATTTGAATTACTTATTCCGTGAAATCATATAAGATAAATCTTTTAGAGTTTTGGGGCTTTTTTAGCAGTGGGAGGAAAAGCTCTTTAAACAGAGAAACATAACGACACATAACTTTCATTCCGAACTATTAGTCCATTATTTTTAAAGAATGATTGCCCGGGTAGATATATAGATATAAAAATTTTCAAGCTTTCTATATAAAAATTACTGGGTATATCATTTCAGTAGAAACGCGGTAAGGGCATTCTGTCTGGCCAGATGAACATGAAGATCGGGGGGAGCAGCCCAGTAATTATTTGATGGAATGTATGAAAAATTTTATATCTATATATCTACCCGGGCAACGCCGGGCAATAATGCTAGTATATATATATATATATATATATATATATATATATATATATATATATATATATATATATATATATATCAGTATATTGGGTTGACAAGAAAGTAATTTCGTTTTTTTAATGTGAAATAAAGCTCAATTTTATCTGTACAAAAAGTGAACCTTTAATCAGTCAGATATCTCCCATTCTGTTCTGTGACCTTTTTGCATCTTACTGGTAACTTCATGTCACTGCGTTCATAGAATTTCCGGTCCTTATCAGCAAAAAATTCAACCAGGTGTTATTTGAGGTCATCGATATTACTGGAATTTTTATCCTTTAAAAACTTTTTTAAACTTCGAAATACATGATAATCCGATAGTGCAAGTTCGGGGCTTTGTCGGGAATGCGACATCACTTCCCAAATATGTTCCAATAATTTTGTAAGTGTTGCAAAAGATGTATGAAGCCTCGCATTGTCATGGTGGAACACGATTCCTTTGCAACTTTCCAATTCTGACCTTTTCTATGTGATTTCTTTCTCCAATTTCATAAGTTTTTGTTAGTAAACATTTAAATTGATCGTTTGGTTGCTTAAAAGCAGCTCAAAATACACAGTACCTTTGTATTTCCACCAAATTCACAGTATGATCATTTTCTGATGCAATTCAGCTTTCGATGCCATTTGTGCTGGTTCACCACGCATGGAACATTAACTTTTTTGTTTAATGTTATTGTATATAATGCACTTTTCATCACCAGTGATAATTCATTTCAAAAAAGGGTTGATTGCATTACGTTTGAAAAGCTTATTACGAATATTGATTAATTGTGTTAAGTGAATGTCTTACAATTCATGCGGTACCTAATTTTCGAGCTTCTTAACGAGACCAAATCATCTTATGTGATTTTCAATTGTTGTGTGCTATACATTTAACCTTTTTTTACAATCTGTCACACAGTTATGTGACAATTCGATTCAATTATGGCTTTCATTTTGACATCATCAACTTCAGATGGTCCACAAGCACATTGATCAACTTTAACTGAAAAATCTCCAGAACGAAATTTTGAAACCAATTCTGACACGTGCGTTTTGTTAAGCAATCAGCACCATAAACACGACATATGTCTTTGTGAGCCTCAGCCGTTTTCTTGCTTTTATGAAAATAAAAAAGTAAAATGTGTCGAAAATGTTTATTTTTGCACTCCGTATGAAAATTGACCGTAAACTAACAGTTCTAAACAAAATTACACGGAATTTGTTTCTATAGTAACCTAAAATTACGAACTACCAAATCTCAAAAGAAAAAAGTTATAGTATTGACAGAAGAATAACACAACAAACATAATGCCATCTATTTGTGCAAACCGAATATATATATATATATATATATATATATATATATATAGGTGGTTATCAAAATAATGGAAACACTAAGGAACATCACGAAAACTTTTATTAATTCGGTTCAGGAGCACCTTTGTTATGTAATACCACCTGATTAACCTTGTAATTGGATTATACAAGCCATTAATAGTGGTTAAGATTATATTATACCATTCTTCAGTGGAAAATCATGAAAGTTCCTGTAGACACGCTGTGGTGGATATCGATACCTGGCTCTATCCGCTTATACAGATCACGGTGGCTGGATGATATATAGTTGGCGGGATTGTAGAGGGCAAGATATAATATTTAACTTCCATTTTACATGCTCCTCAAACCAATACTTGATAGATTTACCTCTATGTATAGAGGGATTATCATTTTGGAGAATGCCATATCCTGCAAGAGACAATGTTTGCACCATAGGATGGACTAGTGAGCTAAAATTTCGACATAGTCCTTTCCATTCAATCTTCCTTTTAGGATTACAATAGGGCCTGCAGAAAACTATGGCATCCCAAACCATGATAAATCTACCTCCATGATTGACAGTTGAGATGAGACAGCCAGAATATTACTTTTGTGTAGGTGTTCTCAAGACATGTCCTTTTTCGTGGAACAATGTGAAGAATGATTCGTCGGACCAAATGCCGTTTTTCGACATATTATTCGATCAGGATTTGCGCTCGAGGCACCATTGTGGACGATATTTTGTATTGGCATCTATCACAAGTGGCTCGGGAATAGTTACTCTTTCGTAAATGCTTTGTTTGTGAAGTTCCCTTGTACCTGTAATGGTTGATACCTGAACATACAGATACAAATTGAGCTCTTTGGTCATTTTGGTTTCAGTTATTTCCTTTCCTTATGTCACAATCTGCTTCAATACGTCGTCCGTCTCTTTCACTCAGCTCTCCCTTTCATCCACTATTCTATTTGATAAATGATATTTTTCCGTGCACTCTGTATGCTATCATGACTTTCGATACCATAGCTCGAAAGACAACCATTAGCATGGGGGTTGCAGTAACAGATGCTTCAATTTAAATGCGCTCCAACAATTTGCCCTTTTAGCAAGGGTGCAAGGTTTGACATTTTACGCTGTTCCACCAAAAGAACGATTCCCTTAGCTTCATTATTGCTACCTGACAGTAGAATAATACATGTTCTATATTATATAAAAAATACCGGTGGCCAGACTTGTTGTTTAAGGAATACGAAGCACATTCATAAACACCACTAGTATTGATAGGTGTTTCCATTATATTGATAACCATCTGTATGTATATATATATATATATATATATATATATATATATATATTTATTTATTTATTTATGTATAGTGAAACTTCTCTGGCTGGCCACACTTCGAAACGCTACTTATTTCGGAATCATTGCTGGCCACGATAGAGAAATTTCTTTGTATATATAAAGAGAGATAAATATTTGATCTCTGTAGCGATCACGTGATCAAAGTGTGTAGTATTTTTTAATACGGGTAGAAACATTAGAGAAATACCCAACGTGTCCTTTAAATAATCTGCACTGATACAAACCGCTTAAGAGTAGTAAATTGTTCGAATACTTATTTATTTTGACACATTACACACCTTGGACTCCGTATTCATATATAATGTTATACCAAGATAGTAAAATTTACAAAATATTACAAAAAGAAATTAACGGAAGGGTTATGAAATGAAATTAAATTGTATGACTTCCTGATACCCATAGTTATGAAACATCGCAATAAAAATATAAATGCTGCAAATACGGAAGTTATATAGTAATTAAGACAAAACTTTCTTCCCAGTCTTTCCCTCCGAGTATAATATCCCTAAAGATTTCCTCGTGGGGAAAGAGAGGGAATATAATTTCATGTACGATAGCCGAAAAGAGTTTTTGAATCATTTCCGTAAAGTATTATGTTAGTTTATTCTCGCGCTCTCTCTGTTTCACTAAAATAGTGATCCTGATTCCAAAATTTTGGTTTTATTCAAGGTGCTATCTCTGGAAACTGCTGTAGCGAAAATTATGAAGCAAGAGCGTAATTTTCTTAGAAACGAAATATGATAAAGTGAACAGATATAGAACCATTTCCAGAAATGTTTTTCCTTTCACGGAGAAAAGAAAAAGGTAATGTTATAAAGTATATCATAAGTGAACTATGTTTTCAAGCAAGTATACAATGTTAGAGTCCAACTAAATTTTATAAATTTATCTTTAACAATAATATACGTGACCATCTGATAAAAAATGTGATTTTATAAAGTTTCTCGAAAGTTAACTATGTTTTCAAGCAAATATCTAGTATTCGAGTCGAACTAAAATTTATAGAAATATGTTTAACAATAATTTACATTAGCAACAGATAAAAAGGTGATTTTATAAAGTTTCTCGTAAGTGAACTATATTTTCAAACAAGTATCTAGTGCTCGATTCGGTCTAAAATTTATAGAAGTATATATAACCATAATTTACTTGATCATGATTTAAAATTCTGATTTAGTAATGTTCCTGATGATTAAATTATATTTTGAAGCAAGCAACTAGTGTTCGGGTCCAACTAAAATTTATATAAATATGTCTAACAATAATTTATATGAACATCAGAAATAAAGGTGATTTTATAAAGTTTCTCCTGAGTGAACTGAGTTTATAAGTTTTTAGAGCTCGAGTTTAACTATAATTTATAAAAGTATGATTAAGAATAATTTACGTGACCAAAAAAAAAAAAAAGAAAAGCTGATTTAATAAAATTTCTTATAAGTGACTATATTTTCAAGAAAGTATTTGGTGTTCGAGTCCAACTAAAATGTATAGAAATATGTCTAACATTAATTTACATGAGCATCAGAAAAAAGATAATTTAATAGAGTTTCTTACAAGGGAAATATATTTTCAGGCAATTATCTAGTGTTCGAGTCCAACTAAAATTTATAGAAATATCTTTAACATTAATTTACATGGGTATCAGAAAGAAAGATTATTTTCTAAGGTTTCTGAAAGTGAACTATATTTTCCAGCCAGTATCTAGTGCTTGAGTTTAACTATAATTTATATAAGTGTATTTAAAAGTAATCTACGGGACCATAAAAAAGAAAAGATGGTTAACATTTCTTATAAGTGAACTATATTTTCAATAAAGTATCTAGTGTTGGAGTCCAACTAAAATTTATAGAAATATATCTAAGAATAATTTACATGAGCATCAGAAAGAAATGAGATTTAACTGAGTTTCTTATAAGTTAACTATATTTTCAAAGAAGTATCTAGTGTTCGAATCAAACTAAAGTTTATAGAAATATGTGTAGCAAACATTTACATAAGCATCAAATTATATATCAATGAAATTAGGTGAAGGATTTCATTTTGAACCAATGTTATAAATGTTTCCATTTGTTGATTTCATTACATTGTTAGTTAAGCACATGATTAGAAAATTAGTTTTTTTAATCATATTATTATAATTTTTCTGTGTAATTTGTTTATAGGTCGCTTAGATTTTTGTGATTAATATATTGTTTATTGTTGTGTATCTTACGTACCATTTCTAAAATTTCTTAGATTTAAATAATTACTTGACATGCAAATTGAAAATCTTTTAGGTTTACGGTGATTTAATTTCTGAAATACATGTTAAAAATTTAATGAAATAAAAAAATTACTTTTATTCAAAAATGAGCTCTGAAGTATTTCAGTTAAAGTAAAATATGTTGGAAATCAAGTATTTAGATTATTAATTTAATTGCACTTCAAAAAATTAGCGACAGGAGGATATTGATACAAATTAAATTTTAAATTTAATTTTATAAAAATAGAAAATTGTATTTATTTTATTTAAATAAAATGTCTCTCTTATTTTAATTGTATATGGTAGCTATATTTTATGTAGTAATATTACGATTCTTGCAAAATATTTTAATATTTATTAAAAACATTAATAATATTGGGATTAGTTAACTTCAAATTCTGACTTATTTTATAAGGTCAATATTTTATATTCATAGTAATTAATACTCAACCGCTTTGAGAGTAAATAAATTTACGTACTTATGGAACACATATCGGAATACATGAAATTTTTAGCTAGATATATTGATACTTATGCTGATATTTTTATGTTATAAAAAAGGTCCATTATATATATATATATATATATATATATATATATATATATATATATATACATGTATATATACACAAGGGGAAGAAAAACAACAAATAGCTTTCGTGGCCATGCACTAAAACAGCCATTAACCACAAAGCACGAATATATCGTTTATCTAAAGTTGGCAAATACTATAGCCATATGCATGGCGCAGCCTAGCAGCTAATACAAAAAGAACTAAAACACAGGTGCATTAGCACTCAAAGATAGAAATATAGAAATATAGGTGAATGAACACCCAAAAAAAAAAAAAAAAAAAAAAAAAAAAAAAAAAAATTGCTCGATTTTTTTTTTCTTTCTTTTTTTTTGGGTGTTCATTCACCTATATTTCTATCTTTGAGTGCTAATGCACCTGTGTTTTAGTTCTTTTTGTGTTAGGTGCTAGGCTGCGCCATGCATATGGCTATAGTATTTGCAAACTTTAGATAAACGATATATATATATACATATATATATATATATATATATATATATATATATATATATATATATAGTGGTACCTCCGAAAAGCGGACAGTCACGGGACCAAAACTTTTGTCCTTTATTAGGAGGTGTCCGCTATTGGGGAGGACAGCCTTTTTATAAAAAGGTTTTTTAACTTCTGTTTGACATTTAATTGAAAATTACTGCTGCAATTTTAATAAAAAAGGAAAAAATAATTAGGTAAGAAAAGAATGACTATTTACTACCCTACCTTTTAATTGTGTGCCAATCCTTTTATCTTGCATTAAATAATCCTAAAATACAATGTATAGGAGCTAAATTATTTTAATTACTACTAAAAAATCTGTTAATAAACTTTGTTTCTCTTTTTTACACAGCAAACCTGTTTTTCAATGTGAATTTTCATAGGATTTAGCTTTGCTAGTCCCTCCGAATCTTCATTGTTCAGAAAGAACTGTTTTAATTGTTCGATGCTTTCCAGTGCTTCCGAATAATCTTTGATTTTGCAGTCTTCCACTGGCAATTCCTCATCATCATCCTCAGAAAGGACCAGGGTGTCAGTGGTGTCCGGTTGAATGAAATTGGAAACATGCAGGTTTTTCTTCCTTAATGGATGAATCGTCGTTGATCTTGACATACTCTTCAAAGCTGACATTTGAATCCAAATTGGCTACTAGATCCGCAATTTCTTTTTCGCTTTTTTCAGTAGTACTGACAGTTGCCACTTCGCTTCTACTCTAAAGTCGCGCCTTCTTAAAACATTTTAGAACTCATTTAGGTTCCACCTTCTTCAGGGCTGACGTAATCCAGGAAATTGCATCCAAAACAGTTGCCGATTTTGCCAACTCTTCGCTGGATTTTCAGGAAATAATCTGTGAAAGCACATGTCTCAGAAGCAGGTTTCTGTATCGTACTTTAAAGCTACAGATAATTACCTTACCAAGTGACTGTAGCATCGGAGTGGTGTTACGAGGGAAGAAAACTAAATTAAAATTTTTAAGCTTTAAATCATCAGGATGGGAAGTAGCATTGTCCAAGAACAGAATGATTTTTCTCTTTTGTTTTTTCATTTTGTTGTCTAACTCGACCAACCGATCGCAAATTATCTCAGTGGTCATGCACACTTTCTTATTTGACTTTCACGAAACACTAAGTTTTCGTACATCAATGTTCTTGAAATATCTAGGATTCTTAGCTTTTCCAATAACAACTGGAGTTTCGAAGTCTCCCAGCATGTTGCAACACAGCAAAAGTGTGAGCCGCCCTTTTCAAATTTTTCCGCCACTACATTTTTCACCCATATAACATAAGGTCTTGTCCGGACGTGGTAAAAGAGCCCAGTCTCATCGGCATTGAAAATGTCTCTGCCATCATATCCTTTTCGCACAAAAATTTAAGCTTTCCAATCCAATCTGTTATTTCAATTGAATTTACAGATCTTTCTTCGCCACAAATATGTTTAAAGGATATGTTGTGACGTGTCCGGAATTTTTCCAGCCATCCATTTGAGGCCTTAAAATTTTCTAATTCCTTACTTTCACCGACTTTTCTGGCTTTTACAAGGAGCAAAACACCACTTACAGGAATGTTCTTTGCACGAGAAGAACGGAACCATTTCATCAACACTTCGTCAATTTCGCTTGTTTCTGTCCTACGAAACTTCCGATTTTTGTTCGCATTCAGGATCCATACTTTTCGAATTCCTTCTTTATGCTTCAAAAGGTCTCTAATCTCCGTTTTACCAACATGGAAACGTTCGGCAAGGCTACGAACGGTCAGCTTTTCCTTGTCAGCAACTTCCAAAACGTCAATTTATTTCTTCCAAATTCAATCTCTTCCTTTTCAACGCCATTTTAACACGATCTGAATCAGTTTGCATTGTTGCACTAAACTGAATAGACAAATAAAGTTTTAGCCTCGCCAGTGACTAACGTAAGGTTTCGCGCCTCTAAATTCCAAGAAACAAGTTTTCGAAGAATAGGAAGAAGAAAGGGGGAGAGGGCAGATGAATGCCATTGTGCACATTTTAGGGTCGAATTCCATTGTGTCAGCATGGAAAGGTGGAGTTGGGAAAAGTTAGTTGTAAAGACGCATAAGCATATATTTTTAGATTGCTTGTTAGAATAATTTTGAAATGTTTGGCAAAATAATTGAAAATTTTTCAAAAATACCTGTCCGTTATTCGGAGATATATATATATATATATATGATAGATAGATATATGGTTATGTTCTTTTAAAAGTTCCATATATAGATAAGCTTTTCCCATCAGGAGACGTTCACAACTCAATGAAACAATGTAATTCTTAATTCTTTATATCTGTAGAATTTATATTTTAGCTTTTTGATTTCATAGCGCATACGTCTTAAGAGAAAAAAAAAAGAATTATCAGCTGGAAATAATTTAAGTCTTTAACCATTAACAGTACTTTTCAGACAAATGTTTTTAGTCTGTACATCGTTATATAATCGTTTAACTAAATAGCAGTTAAAATCTTTTTACTTTTTAAAGGAAGAATTATATGTTTTCTCCAAATTGTACATAAAATTTTGATTAGACTGTTTATTATGATTGCCATAGTTTAATCTGTAAATTATTTTTTCTACAAATTAATTTATTCAAATTTCCTTTTGTAATAAAATTATTTTATGTGTTTTGTATTATTATATTTCTTATGAAGTACTGTAATTTCCAAATGAGTCAGATTTGAGTAATCGTTTCATTTGTAAAACCGGCATTAAATTACGAATGAAAAAATTTTAATTCTATTATATGCAATTAATTTTCGTTGCATTATTTCTACGAAACTAAATACCGCAAATGATAAATTGAGGTATAAATGTGATAATGTAATTTATTTATTAAAAACTTCTGCTATTTAAATGTTCGTCTCACAGTCTGAAAAGTAGTTAAAAGAAAAAATGAGTTTACTTCAATTGGTTTTTGCCAACACTGCATACATCAAGTCAGCGCATTCTGATAGAACATGTATGATCAACTACAATTACTGCATACATTGACAGCTCCGCAAAACCTCTAGCTTAGGACATATATTCTTCTACAATTCGTGAACTGGACATTGATTGTCAGTCGCATCGCGAAATGGCCAAACAAAGCTGGAAGAAGTTGTAAACATCTGATTATATCGGGCTTTAGCCAAGGGGCAGCCAATGCTAGAAGTGGCCAGGTTTTTTGCGAACTTGCCAAGTTTGGACTTTACATATATATACATACATACATACATACATATATATATATATATATATATATATATATATATATATATATATATATATATATATATATATATATATATATATATATATATATATATATATATATATATACAGAGGCTGTTCGCACATTTTTAGACGATTTTGGTAAGCGGTAATAAAAATTCGTTTGCTGCAAAAGAAATAATTGCAATTGTACTATGTTTTAAAAAGTCAAAATTATCGTCTCCGGATTGAAAGTTTTGTTTTTATTCAAAATGGCGTTTTTAACAAAGCAGTGGTTCGAAAGCTACATTTATGCTCTTTCCGAAGAGAAATATGCATACTCCGTTATCCAAAAACGATGTGAGAGTCATGGTTTTGTGATATCTAAAGCGTCGATAGGTAATATCGTCAACAAGAAAGGAAAAAAAAACGTCAAATTGGAGCCTCAAGTGGGAAAAAAATTCCAAACAAGTATCCAAGGAAAAAGCGGACATCTGCAACTATTGCAAAGGTACGCTGTTTAATGTTAAAAGAAAATCCCCTAGTCAAAGGACAGTTGCAAAATCATTAAAATGCTCTGTGTCCACTATAAACAAAATGATAAACGTTGATTTAAATCTTAAGAAAGCGAAAAAACGCAATGTGCATCGTCTTCTTCCAAATCATATCGCTGAACGCAGGACACGCTTCAGAATTCTATATGAGAAACACTTATCCAAAGAAAAATGGAAAAAAAATTGTCACAATAGATGAATCATGGGTGTATTTAAATGACTGCAACAAAAAAAGAGCCATTTATTATCATAAAAGGAGACAAAAAATTTTAAGTACATGGTTCAAAGAATCGAAAGAAAGCTTTTCTAAGGGATTCATTTTCTTATAATTGCAAGTTAAAAATTAAGAGAGTGGAATAAATGTCAAGATTAACTCCAAATACTATCAGGAACATATTTTATCGCCAATTTTTCTGAATGAAATACCATCGCTTTACCCACAGTGCCATCAACTGTGAGACTCCATCAGGACAAAACTAGCAGTCACACATCAAAATCCACTGTAAATTTCCTAAAAGAATTGGAACAAAAAACTGGTATCAAGTCCATACCCTTCACTGATGTATCACCCGATGTATCACCTATGGATTTTTGTGCTTTTGGATTTTTGTGCTTTGTGAATACAATATACATCGTCTAAAAAATGTGTGAACAGCCTCTGTATATGTATATGTATATGTATATTCGCAGAAAAGGGAGAAGATGTTGAGATATGCATTTAAGTGCAACCGAACGACGCAGGAGGGAGAAACAGCATCTCAAACGTATAAAATGAAAGTTTGTATAAAATAAAAGCAGAGGCTTTCTCATTCGGAAATTACCTTTGAATGTTGGTTGTTTGTGAGAAATCGTGTTATGGCTCGTCTACCACGCCATGTTTTCAGAGGAATTCCGGTTCTGTGTGCAGCATCATGATGGACGTATTCGTCTCTGGGGGCATCGAAGAGAACGCACGTGGCTTGCTTGTATTCGATATCGTCATATAGGTTCTGCACCTGATGTGACGTTATGGGCAGCCATTGGGTACACGACACGAAAACCTCTTGTTCGCGTCGTCGGTAATCTGAACAGAAAGCGTTACATTTCTCAGATCTTAAGGCCGGTGGCTGTGCCCAATCTTCGAGGCCCCGGAGACGTCATGTTTCAATAAGATAACGCAAGACTCCATGTTTCCTGTCGTGTCCTGACCTACCTCGACACAGAGGGTGTTCCACTGTTGCCCTGGCCAGCACGTTCTCGAGACATCTCACCCATTTAAAACACTGGGGAATGGGATGCTGAGAGACTGGGCCTCTACCGCTCTCCAGCCACTACGATTGATGAAGTGTGGCATAGACTTGAAGCAGCATGGCATAAGTTGTCCGTATATGTCGTCCAAGGCTAGATTGACTCGATGCCTAATCGAGTTAAAGCCGTTTTAGCTTCCAGAGGCAGCAGCTGTGTCTACTAATTTTAGACCCTGTATACCCTCAAATTTCGTACAAATTTAATCATGTTTTCTGGCTACTATGCTGTATACGTACATTAATTAAAGTTTTCTTATTGGCTTTCCTTCCTGGTGATGCAATTTTAATGGCCAGCACTGTATATATAATGCTTTGGATAAATTTGTATTGTTGCAGTCTGGTACTATACTTTTAATCAAGAAACATAATCCAAAAAGGACAAGGAATGGTAATTGTGTCCTTAATGAAATATAAAAAAAAGTATTACATATTAAGCACATTTCTTTATGCCTTTAAATCCAGTAAAGTAATTATGTTACCAAAGAATATGCAAAACAAATTAATCCCTCAGACATTTCCATAAATCGTTTATTCGTACATTTAATGGGCGTTCTTGCAGCAGCATGTCAGAAAATATTTTGAAAACACGTCTGAAAATTAATAAAGTGTTTAAGTCAACGGTGCATGAGGGAACTGTTTTTAATGGATGTTACTGATGGAAACTACACATGGTCGCTACAGAGCTCGTTGCGTACCTTTTTAATTAAATCTTTTTGCTTTTATCAACAGTTTAGAAAAGTTGCCTTGATTGAAAATAATTTTTTTTCACTTTTTTTTTTCAGTATAATGATCTCAGATCAGATCAGCTCAGCTGTTTAACCAGAATAAAAAAAAAACATGGTCCGGATCAAAATCTAATGAGTGAAAAAGAGATTTAAAATCAAATGCTAACGAAATTTTAGTGAAGTTTATGGTAGACAAAATTAATAGCATATGATTATTTTATTATTAAGGATTGTATCTTGCTCAACATATTAGTTTGGATACCTAATCTGAAGTTACAACTTAAATTTGAAATTTTATAATTTAAATCCCTTATTATACTCTATTAACAAATCAAAATACATATGTACATACATACACTCACACACACACACACACACACACACACACACACACATATATATATATATATATATATATATATATATATATATATATATATATATATATATATATATATATATATATATGTCAAAACATAACTGAACTGTCAAAATATAGTTGAGAAGTACGGAGAAAGGGGGCATATATATATATATATATATATATATATATATATATATATATATATATATATATATATATATATATATATATATATATATACATATATATATATATATATATATATATATATATATATATATATATATATATATATATATATATATATATACATATATATATATATATGTCAAAACATAACTGAACTGTCAAAATATAGTTGAGAAGTACGGATAAAGGGGGCCTAAAATAATAAGAATCTAATATTTCATTTACAAAGCGAGCGTATTTTGCTGTGGGGAAAATCATTTTTTAGAGGCGACTTGAGCGCAAAGCGAATAATTCTAGGCTAGACGATTTATTTTTAGAAATGTAAAGGTTGGGCGCGAAGTCAAAATTACAAGTTCAGCAATATTAAAAGTCCAGATGACCAAAGGTTGAAGTCTGCACATGCGCGTACAGCAGACGCTCGGAGGGAATTGGGTTTTTTCGCGCCAGATTAGAGGCGAATTTCTTTGAGAGCGGAAGCTCGAAGTTATCGAAATGGCGAAGCGCGGTAATCAACCTGGAGAGTGGTCAACTTATGAAATTCAATAAAGCTTCATTTATCACAATTGGATTACTTCCTTAATGGCCTCGCCTCTCGCCCAATTATTTTAAAAGAACGATGACTGCATCGAATCGCCTGTCATATATATATATATATATATATATATATATATATATATATATATATATATATATATATATATATATATATATATATATGCTGGTCGAGTTGGCCTTGTGGTACAGCGCTCTGGCTTTCGCTGCTGAGGGTGCTCGGAGCGAATCCAGGCGAAACGCCACTAAAATACCTTCATTTGTATCGTTACTCCATAGGGGATAATGCTGGTCCGTCTATATCGTGCCCCCATAATAAAAAGGCCAGCAAAACTGAGGTGAACAACAGGCGAATGTCTAGCGAGAAGTTCCTCCACATTAGAAAAAATAATACATATATATATGTTATATATATATATATATATATATATATATATATATATATATATATATATATATATATGTGTGTGTGTGTGTGTGTGTGTGTATTTAATAACTCCACACCAGCTTTTCTATTCCACAGATTCTCTACTTTGATACTGTCTTTGCAGATATATAACCACTTTCGTTTTCTCTATGTTGCACCTCGCTATCGCTGGGTATATATTACATCACACATAACCACATGGACTAACGAAACATAATTACCTTGTTCTGGTGTAAGTGTATGTGTAGTTACTGATTGAATCATAGATGAACGTTCACCATTATCTATACTCTATTTTTTTAATTAAACACGAACTCTGTAGTCGACCCTGGGGATGCACGGTCAAAATTGTGCTGGCACCTAGTCAAGCCAGAGATTACCCTTGTGGTGCCATTGTAAACCGGAGTGGCATTCTTCTGTGTGCAGCCATTTATGGTCCTGATCCGTAGTTGTTCCCCCTGGTACAACTTCGGATCAGATAGTGGAGCATATAGCAAAATAAATAAACAAATAAATAAATATAAATAAAATAAAAGGTGAATAAAATTAAAAATCGAATCTGAATATTATAAAATTTAACAAAAAAGAAAATATTAGAACACTATGAGAGTTATATTTATAATCATTATATTTATAAATTATGTAATTTATATTTATAAATAATATGAATTATATTTATAATTGATTTTTTAAATGAAAATTGATAAAAAAATGTCATTATATTTTTAAGTGTTTTATTAACTTATTTCGCAAGAAAAAGGAAAGTGTACAAACCTACACACCTTTTATACATGTAATTTACAATTACGGTGTACAGATATTAGGAAATAATATTCAAATGCAATTTTTGAATTATTTTATGCCATTCATTTAATCATACCTTTATACCATTCCGAAATATTTCCTAAGTGTGAAGAAGCCAAACCCGTAACCCACGGATGCAATCGAGACGAAAGTGCAATCATTGCCACTCTTTAGCTTCTCGTAAATAGAAGAGGTTTTTCTTTTGGCAGATACCAAATGAGAAAGTTACGGAAGTCACAGAGATGCAGTGCAATTACGTAAGAGGTAGATGTGATTATTACTCACTACATCTGTTCTTTCCTAGATAATCTATCAGATGATCTCCATCGTTACTTGCGGCATGGTTTTCTGAAATACGCACAGTTTATTCTTGTTTGTTTCGTTTTGTGTATTTTTCTTTCATCGGAAGTACACATCATTCTTCACTGTTATACTATTTTCCTGAATATATTCTGTATATATATATATATATATATATATATATATATATATATATATATATATATATATATATATATATATATATATATATATATATATATATATATATATATATATATATATATATATATATATATATATATATATATATATACAGAAACATCTCTATGGAGATCAGTAATAGATGAGAAAAATAAGTGGTCGTTTTGAGGAGTGGCTGTCGAGAAGATGGTTTTTCCATGACATTGGCTCTATCCAGTCTTTAATCGTTTCAGAAAAAATACGTCCTTTTAGAGGGATGCTTGGACAGAGAAGTTATACTTTGAAATTATACGGACCTCTAGCGGCCGTTCCGTTTAACCTATCGAGATGAGATTTCAGATATAGTTATTCAGAGGTATGAGCTCTGAAATCTGAGAGCGGCAACACAGTGACGTTCATGGTTACGGTTATACGTATAGAAATTCGAAATTTTTAAAGGCAATGGCCACTTTTTCCCGTTTAAAAATTCTCAGAGCATGTGAAAACCCTAAAAAGTGATGGAACGGTACGTGTATCACAAAATACGGACGCGTTATGCACGCACAATAAATAGCTCTGCGAAAGTCCGACAAAGACACGGCGGGACGCATGGAGGAAATTTACATATGACAGAGGCTAGAAACCAATCACAGAACGCCGTTCGCCAGATATTCAGCGTAGAAAACTGATAAAAGTCCGTTTTTTTGTGATACACGTACCGTTCCAACCCTTTTTAGGGTTTTCGCATGCGCTGAGCATTTTGCGAAGGGAAAAGTGGGCATTGCCATTTGAAAATTTCGAGTTTGTATACCTATAACCGTAACTGTGAGTATATATTTATATATTTATATATATATATATATATATATATATATATATATATATATATATATATATATATATATATATATATACTACATCGAATAGTACGTCTACTGTGGGTCACAACAATATATAAATTATACTAGTGATGCGAATATTTGTGGAAATATCAAAACGTTGTAAAAAAATAGGAATGTTTAGCCCTAAGCTGCTGTGGGCAAGGGCGCCTGCGAGGGACGAAGCAGTTTTCTCTGGGAAGCACGGGAGCCTACTTGGTAGCTGTACTCCGTACACGTGCTGAACATTACTCACGCCGTTGTAGGTCGTCTGAAGGACGGGGAAGAACGCTGAATTCTAATTAAGTATGTGAAGGGTGTTTGGAGGTTGTACGGAAAGTAGTTGGTATCTCCTCGCGCCGGTGTTGTACGTATGTTCAAGAACAGTAAAGATCGCCTTCCGCGATTGTACTGAAGTTTAAGCTATTTGCAAAATTTGAAAATATTATTGTGCAGCAAAGACGCTCCACGGATGTTTTGTAAGCTTAGTCCAGGTAGGACTTTGGTTCTTTTGCATTATAAATAACGTTGTGTTGTTTGTATCTGTGTATATGGGGATTGTGGCATGTTAGTGAATCGTGTTGTAGAGTTTAATACTTGTTGTAAGTGTGCGATAATTGCGAGGTATTGATATTTAATAAGTGCTTAAATATAGTTGCTATTGGTTTTGTATGGTATTTATTATGTGAAAGTGTATATTGCGTGTATATTTATTTTCATTGGATTAGTATATCCATACATTGTTAGATTTGTTGTCTCGTGCTAATTTTAGTTCGGTTTCTTTAAAGACTAACTGAAATGAGTCCACTTAGAATTGATATGGATAGTGATGAAGTTAATGAAAGATTTTTAGAACTTGAAGAGACATTTAAGATGAAACATACAGCAATTGTGAACAAGGTCCTAACCGGGTCTAAGTCTTAATTGAATGATGAACAGGTGAGGCAAGTGTGTGAGAGAATAGGGATAGCCATAGATGTGATGCAGAAGCAATGGACTTGTATATACCATTTAAGGGGACAAATTAAGGTACTTGAACGTGATAGGAAAACATTACAACAGAAAAGACAAGAAACGAGAGAAAGGACATACGCTGAAGTGACCAAACAACGACAGAGAAGCAGATCAGGGTCAAGGAGACGTGAGCAAGAGGTTCATGTACTAATTATAATACCAAAGAGCGAGCAGAGCTTTGATGATACGAGCCAAGACCCCGAGAGATGATTAAACCGGACATAATTAAGGTTGGAATCAAAAAGTGTAGAAAAATTGGGAGAGGTGGCATTATAATCGGTACGGATAAAGAAGATGATTTGGAGAAAATTATAGCAGAATTTTAAAAAAAATTGATCAACTAAGAGAAAACTCTAAAATTGATAAGCCACGGTAAAAGAACCCACAAATTATCATATATGGCGTAACAACAGAGTATGGAAAGGATGAAATTTTTGAAAAAGTAATTGAAAAAAATGAGGAACTGGATAGAGAGGAAACTAGGATAATAACCAGTTTCAAAGAAAAACTGGGGAATAATTGGATATGGAGTATTGGGGGAGAGTCCTTTAAGAACACAATATACACAAGAAAATTAAGATATATTGGAATAGCTATAGCCTTAAAGAGTATATAAAACCTAAAATATGTTTTAAATGTTGGAGGTTCGGACATTTGGCTAAATATTCTCGTAACGAAAAAGTCTGTAAAAATTGTGAAGAAAAGGAGCATGATCAACCCCGTAGTAAAGAGGTATGTTGCGTAAACTGTAAAATACAGTATGAGAAAAGTGATTTAAAGTTGAATACTACACATTTACCCACCGTTATTACGTGCCCTAGTTATTGTGCGGAGGTGGGTCGCATTCAATAAAGGCCGTTTTATGGCTAGCTCAGGGAATTTGCTTAATTTTTTACACCTTCACCTAAATTGTTCGAGATACGCAACGTCGGAACTTTCTACGAACTTAATTCTTAATTTGAAACTGGACGTGGTTTCAATTAACGAGGCATATTTTAAAAGGTACGAGAAAACAGTCATTGAGGGGCTTCCTGAACACATCAACATATTTATGATAATAATGGTCCCAGAGCGGCACTGATTATTGATAGAACAATTAAATTTACTAAATTATTGATAAATGACTGTTTGGTGACCATTAAGGTAAAGTTCGGAATGGAACCTTATAATAATAATATCAATTTATCTCCCGCCTTCTGTAAATGGTAACATGGATCGTACGTGTGATGGGTAACATGGACGTAACATGGATCGTATTGTTCCATTTTATGTTATTTATTTGTCATCATTAAATCCTTAGGGATGGGATTTTCAGAAAGTTAGTACTCTTGATTATCTTCTATGTCCAAGAGGAAAAGAGAAAGTTTAATAATCATCAGTCCTGTATAGACATAACCCATAAATGTTGTTTTCGGTATATTATTGAGTATTGAAAGGTTTCACGGTGTTAGTCTGTCGTATTTAAAAAAGGAGGCAGGAGATGACGAAAGTTCATGGCGCCATTCTGCAATGACGACAACTGCAGCTGGTAGTGATGAAAGTTCTGCTACAGTGAAAGTTCTACTATAGTGAAAGACTTGAAGTCCAGGTTCGCATTACTGGGCTGACGAAAAAAAGTCTCTAGGTACAGTTCCGTTATGATGAAAGGAGAGTTGAAACTTAGAAAGCTGGTGAGGGACCATAGCTAATTGTTTATAAGATTTGTAGAAAATGGATGGCGTCATAATAATCGTTGAATATATGGCACAACGTCTAAGGACACGAGATCGCTAGGTGTAAAATGGAGCGAAGTGGCAAGATGAGCGAAGATTCAGTTCGAACCGCAGAATAATAACCACAGGTAGAAAAATCACCGTCACTGGCTGGGTAAATATTGCAGACTACCAAAAAATACTCAAGTAGGCAAAAGAAAAGCTTCAGATATACAAACGTTAAATTTTATTCAAATGAAATAGCAGGGATGAGCTTCATTACAAAAAAAATTAAAGAAAACAAAATTCCGGGTTAATAATAAAATAAAATAAAAATGGGTATGTACAACGTTTGGGAGCTGTCGACAACATAATCGTTCAGGTTTGCAGCAGGCATAAAAAATTAACAACGAACAAGTAAAAATACCAGAAGCTGCTCGTATATGATACGAAGCTGAAGTGTGTGATATCCTTTTTATTCAAGTCCAGACAGAATTGGGAGAAAGCAAGGGTTGCAATATTAAAATAAACGCCAAGGCGCGGCAACGAGGAAGCATACGTTCTTTTCGTCGGCGAAGCCCGGGAGAATTTTAGCCCGTGACGCGGAGAGGCCTACAACCGTACGATAAGAGAAATAGCGATTTCTCGCCAAGAAAACACCCCTTACGTTCACCAAAAGAGAAGCGGGAGATTTTGAATACTACTATTGGAGCTAGGTGCACTGACGTCACGAACCGTGATTGACCAGACTTCTATGCGGAGGAGAGGAAAAGGGAAAACATTTTTCCTCGAAATTCGGACTTAGCCACACATAAAAAGATAATTAAAAGGAGGAAGCTTTAAAAAGCAAAACGTCCGATCTTTATATGGGAAAAATGAGCTGTCCGCTGCTGAGCACGTATATGGGAACACTAGTACCCAACGACTTATTTTATAGCATGGCAATTTCCTTGTTATACAGATAACATGACTTGCAGCGTAATTGTAGCGAGGAGAATTTTTAAGAGGTTTTCAAGAAAGCGTCAAGCTGTTATAATTAAAGATGTCGCCAGAAAAGGAAATGGCATAATATCGAGTAGACCACCGAAATTTATCAGGACGCAAGTAAAAATTAAAATAGCATAGCTAAGATACTAAACCATTAACATTGAGGACAGAAATGATGAAGAGAATTCTAAGACTTATTGAATTTTAGACAATACATTAAAATTAATTTTAATTTAGAGTGGGCAGTATTAAATATAAAAACCGTAACGGAAATTCGTTGTTAAAATGCAAGCATGACGGGAATGGTACGAAAGCATATTTAAGATACAAAAGTTGGATACCTTAAACAGGTAAATTCGCTACCGAGAAACATTACTCCCTGAAACAGGTGTCTTTCTTGCACTGAAGTAGTTTTTCATTTTTACAGTGTAGAAATACAGAGAAACTTCTCCAGACCGTAACCCCTCTAAACGGCCATATTTTGTTCAGAACTGAATAAAAAGACCATACAGCCAATGTAATTGAAGTAACCTCTTTTAGGCAGCCAATCCTCGAAACGGCGATTTTTTTCGGAAAAATTACTGGCCGCAATAGAAAAGTTTCCCTCTGTATGAAGAACCTTATTTTTTTGCCAAAACCTATGTTTTCTGTTAATTTAATACAAAATTGCTAAAAATATATAAATGAGTTTACTACGCTAGATTTTTTTAGTGAACATATCAATACTATTTAAAAAATGCAAAGTATATTTTATGTTGTAATTGGACTCATTTTACTTTTATTTGTTTTTATCTGCATTTATTTTTTTAACTTAATCTTCTCAAAAATGAAGTTTTATTGAAAATTAAAATAATATGCATTTATTAATAACTTTGTATCAGTTGTCTACATTATTCTTCTGTTGAAAAATATCTTATCAGGGTGAGTGTTTTGCCCTAGATGGATTATTTTCAGATTTTAGAGTCATTATTTATGCTATAAACTTGAAATTTTTCCATTAAGTGCAAAAGAAAGATTTTGCATAAAATGGCAGTATAAATTACCATATTATAATTAATCATATTTCTCGATACTGAGTAATATGACCTGTTTTTTATGTTATATATATATATATATATATATATATATATATATATATATATATATATATATATATATATATATATATATATAATAATGAAATCCCGTTTAAAATAGTCTTAAGTAATCACTTTCAGTGATAAAGTTAATATTCCACATACTTTTTGCCTATAAAACTTTATTGTGCGAACTCAGTCTAAATATCCGCAATTATAGTTTCATAGCTAGGTGTTGTTGTGGCTTATGCCCCTTGACGGAAAGTTTATCAGATCAAGTCCATAAAGGTTGTTGGGGAGACTGGTGTGGCTCTGGTTTTAAATAGCACCACAATGGTCGGAGTCCGACTTGGCTAAAGGATTGGTCCCACAATTTTGAACCGAGTCAAGTGATAAGACCGGTAGACTTGACCCCGCATCTCCAGAGGTACATTTTAGGAACTTGGAGGACATTGCAGCCACGAGAGATTGTTCGTTCACCAGTCGCCATTAGCGTACACGGCAGTGGATTTTTCAGGGACCGGCATCGAACCAGAAACTTTCAGATCACTGGCTCGCTGCCTTTGCGAACTATGCGACCTAACTATCACTGGTTGCAAGTAACGACTGACCCCAAAACAATAATTTTACCCCTCTCCCCCTCCAAAAAAGTAATTATTTAGAAATTTTCCAAGGAGAAAGATTACTTTTAATGGTATAGTGAAGAGCAAAAGGAGGTGATTAAAATTGTCCTGGTTACTTTACGACAGTTTTCGTGAGTTTACGATTTTATTACCGAAGACTTTATTTGGGAATAGTCGAAATCATGACCCATCATCATTACAATTTTACTATTAGCTTAAGCTTTTAGTTGAAGATGGAACGCAGATGTCATTTCTAAGCAGCAATTTTTGAACCCCCCAGGAATACTAATATCGTTATCCTACCATTTTTTTATGCACGTGTTACGTCAACCATGCACCCATAGGGTGTAATTTTAAATGCTAAATAATATTTTAAAACTTCTTCTAAGGGGTCACATACCTTTCAAAGGCCAAGTGTCTCGACAAACATATTCCTATTTCCACTCATCACTAGTTATTAAAATAATTTATTCAGAAATATGAAAATTTTACTGCGAGTTAAACACTCTTTTCCATTTATAAATATGGCTCTAAATTTTTCTAGCTTGAAGGTAAATATTTTTAATTATTGAAAATAATTTTTTTTCATTGCTATTGATACAACGCCTCCTGAACATATAAATAATTATCAAATTATCCTAGTTATCAATTCTAATTTGTATAGTTAAATTTAGATTTATATTCAAGCCACGTGCTAAATAAGGCAGGCGAAGCATCAGATACATATAAAACGAAAGCACTTTATTTGGTTACAATGAACATTATAAAAAACATCAATTAATAAATTTTGATTTAATATAATATTTTACAAGATGGAGAGAGGGATATTTACTGAGGGATAACGTACTCACAGGTGGTTCTTTATGTTGTTGTTGTGTTCGCTTACGTGCGTTCGAACACCTCCGTCCGCTGCGACTTTCGCTCCTGCTTCCGAGACAAGATCTGCCCGCCAACCGGCATTGGCGCGGTCCCCCGTCGCCAAACAGCGCACAGCGCCAAATTCGAAATGTGAGTACGCTCCCTAACATCCCTTCCCTCCTTGAAAAACATGCAAAGCATGTAGATGACTTCGGTACAAAATAAATTGAAGTTGGTGATGATCAGTCACAGATGATTACATATTTTTTCAGCAAGGTGAAAAGTTCTCACGAAATGAAGTCCTAAACGGTGGCTCAGGAACAAACGGCTAACGTAGGAACAAAATTTTTTTTTCTTCTTGTTACCACAACAGAGATCAATGGAGAACGCCAGTTGTAAGTACGAACAACACATCTTTAAAGATGAGGCTGGCATGATTCTTCAAACACAAAACTATGTGGAGACGTTACACTCGTGCGAAGGCGAAGAATGCGTAATTTTTTTACGCTGTAATAAGCAACACACTGAAGAAAGTAGACACATATTTAATAAGAACGGACGTGACAGTGAGCCAGTCTCCCTCACCACTCTCTCCATACTCAAAAAACCAAAAGGCTTGTACATCCGTAATGTGCTCAACAAACATTGTAATCAAGAACATTTGCAAGAGTGCTTAACAAAATTTCAAAGAACAACAACAAAAAAAAAAAATTATAGAAAAGTCGACTTCTACATTCATTCATTTAACAAGAAAAAATTAAGCAGTTATCAAAACAATTACGCTGCGTTGCGGGGACGCAAGTTATATTTTACACCCTGATTCACAGAAATGTGTTCAGAAGGAAGTTCCTCATTGTCAACATTAGTCATATGCAAATAGCTGAAACGCTGAGTGTAAGGTATCATCCTGTTAATATGGGTATTGAATCTCTTCCTAGGTTGTTCTACGTGTTGAACCTTATAATTAACTCTTGAAAATCTCTCTAATACCCGAAAAGGACCTTGAAATCTGGATCGCAACTTTTGGGATTTGTTTGATTTCACTGCTGGTGTCTTAATAAAACACAGTGAACCTATGGGGTAATCAAAGTTCTCTTCTTTCTTTCCTAATTGGCTGCGTGCTATGTGCGCACTCTCTTGGCACCTCAAATTGTCCAAAACTTTAGCAAATGTGCTGTGAAGGGATCGCATAAGATGTTCAATATATTCTGTCTTACTCTGTGTTGTTCGCGGTTGAGTATTCAAGCTATATGGTAACCGAATATCTCTCCCGTGCTCCAGAAAAAATGGGGATGTGTGGGTAGCCTCGTGTATAGCCGAATTGAGTGCTAACATTGTAGAAGGTAATAGAACATCCCATTCCTCCGTGTCATCCGATATAGCAGCTAAGATATTTGCGATGGACTGATTGGGCTTCTCGACTCTCCCGTTAACATGAGCAGAATATGCTGAGATGTGGCGTTTCTCTATGCCCTGCATTTTACAAAATTCTGTGAATTCCGTGCTGCTAAAGTATTTGGCATTATCAGTAATTAAGGTGTGAGGACAACCTCTGTGCACTATATAGTGATAAAAAAAATGTCTAGCTATAGTCTGTGACCGCAAATCAGGCAGAGGTATCAAGTGTATCATTTTGGAAAATGCATCGATCATGCTTAAGACATATGTGTTGCCTGCCTTAGTTGATTTCAAGGGTCCGAAAACATCCATATGGCATCGTTCACTTGGGCATACACTTTGGTCTACAGGCTCGTGAGGTGCTGTGTGGACCTTGTAAGCACTTCTACGCGTGAGGCAAGTAGTGCATGATCGTACAAAATTCTTGGTGTCCTTATACATATTTGGCCAAAAGCATTGTTCGGCTAGTCTATTGTAAGTTTTAAAAAAACGAAGATGTCCACCAATTTGCGAGTGAACAGACTCCAAAACCTTCGCCTTTAAACAGTGGGGTATATAAACCTGTCGTCTAATGTCAGTACGAGGGGACCTACGAGGACGTTTCGATAAATGTATGAGTATGCCCTGTTCGTCAATAATGTAGTTCTGGAACTTTGGGTCAGGATTGTGCGAGTGAATGTTCTCAATAATACATTTTATATGTGGATCTTGATTCTGCATGTCAACTAGCTCCTGATGTTCCGGAAACCTGATGTTAATGGCATTGACACGTGACAAATGATCCGCAACTGAATTCTGAGACCATTTTACGTAGCAAATTTCGTAGTTGAACTCCTCTAACTTTAACTTCCAACGCAAAATTTTGGAAGAAGGGTTTCTATTTGATAAAAATCCTTGCTTATGATCGGTATATACTCTGAATTTCCTGCCAATTAAGAATGCTCTGAAAAAATTCATAGCAGAATAGATTGCAAAAAAATCTAACACAGTGGCACTATATTTCGATTGAGATGGATTCAATTTTTTGGAACAGTAATAAAGAGGTTTGACTTCAGAGTTGGGGTATTTTTGTTCTAATACTGCTCCTATGCCCTGTGAAGATACATCCGTCATTAGTTGTAATTCTGCAGAAGAGTCTGGTAATGCGAGAATAGGCGGATTTAAAATAGCGTTCTTTATATCCTCGAAAGAAGCCTGAGCCTCTTGTGTCCAGAGGAAAGGTGTGTCTTTTCGCAAAAGTTTGGTTAGTGGAAGAGCACGACGAGCAAAGTTTTTAATGTAACGCCTATAAAAATTACAACACCCAAGAAATGATTTTATCTGTTTCTGGTCTACTGGTACTGGGAAATGATTGATTGATACAGTCTTATCTTTATCTATACTTAAACCTTGTGGAGTGACCACAAACCCCAAAAATTTACATGATTTAGTGAGAAACTGGCATTTACTTGGGTTAAATTTTAAGTTGACATCTTCAAAACGTTGCAAAACTTTGTGTAACAATGAGATATGTTCATCAATTGTTTTAGTAAAAGGTATGATGTCGTCAATGTAAACAAGAGCACCCTGATGCAGAAGATCACCCAGAATGTCTTGTGCGATTGATTGGAAAGCCTTAGGGGAATTCTTCAACCCAAAACATAGGCGATTAAAGTGATATTTCACACCATCTGGGGTGGTAAAAGCAGTTTTGTGTCTATCCCGGTGATGTAAAGGGATTTGGTTAAAGGCGGATTTCATGTCCAGGGCTGAAAAATAGTTTGAACCCGAAATCTCGTGAAGTATATCATCTAGAGTTGGTATAGTAAATTCTTGAGTGATTGTGATTTCACTTAATCTCCTAAAGTCAAATACTAGGCGCCACTAATTTGTCTGTTTAACAAATAAAGCTGGAGTGTTATATGGAGATTTCGATTTGGAAATTATCCCAGCTTTCTCGAGATCAAGGACTTGTTGTCGAAATTCATCTCTCAGATTAAAAGGTATCTTATAAATTGCACACCTAATAGGATTATCGTGCTGGAGTTGGATTCTGTGTGGTTCTGTTTTAGCAGCAGAAAGTTCCATTGTAGAGCGGGCAAAAGCAGCAGAATGCTGTAACAAAAGTTTGACTAATTTTTCCTTTAGTTGGGGAGTCAGCCCTTGAATCGCAAAGTCTCTATCAGTCAGCGCGGATGGTGTCTGGCTGGTAATTTGGAATTCTGAAGGGTATTCATCTAAATTATTTATGGAGCATATCCTCATGTGTTTATTCAATTCTACAATATCGCTGGAATTGTTTTGAAGTTGGATACAAGCCTCATTAGTGTCATGATGGATTTGGACGGATGATGAATTTAGGGTGATGCCTTTGATGGTAAGTTTAGGGCTGCAGGTAACTGTGACTTCAACACTGGAATGTGGTAAGACTGCAGCATTTGTATACACTGCAGAAGTTTGACCTGGTGCTAATATTGTTTTCCTCTTTAATTTAAAAAATATATATTGTCCACTGCGTCTGAATGGGGGGTACCTACAATACTACTTGAAATGGGCACCTGAGTATCGCTGATCTGTAAAAATTGTCCCTTAATATTAATTACAGCCTGCCTCAATTGCAAAAAATCATAGCCTAATATGGCTTCATAGGCGGAGGATAACCCCTGAGTTGTAATAAAAAAAAAATTTGTTCCAACCATTCCTTTCCTATCTGAATTAAAATTTTATAGCACCCTTCAACTTTAACCGTTTCTCCGTTTACTGCTCTGATTTCAACGAGAGTGTCGAGAGGCTTATAATTCTTATTAATCTTATCAAATAATCGCGAAGTGATCAAAGACACAGAGGCACCTGAATCTATCAGGGCTGGGAAATTCACATTGTTAGATTTCACTCCTATCACAGGTAGAGAATATTCAGGGCCAAAATTGGTTTGTTTGGGAGATCGTGCGTCTGACCCTATCGGTTTGATTACTGGCGTCTCCCTTGAAAGTTTAAATTGCGTTCTGGACTAAACTCTGATCTTCTTTCCCTAGAGTTTGACCTCTGTTGACGTTGGGTATCATACCGATCACGTGTGGCAGCTCTGTATTTCCTGCATTGTGCTTGAACGTGCCCATAGTTACCGCAGTAATAGCAGAGGATAGTGGGACGGCTATTCCTAAATCTTTGATTTTAAGTGTACGATGTATTTACAGGTAACTGGCTATGCAGTGTCTGCACTTGCAATGTGAGTTTCTGTACCTGCTCAGTTAACTGAGTGATAGAGTCACTGGCCTGTGCAACGGCACCTTCTGGTTCTGTTGTGGATTTTAAAAATACTGCCTCGTTGATTTCCTCTGTCTGAGCGATAGTCACAGAATCCTCAAAACTACGCGGTGCCCTACTCAGAACTAACCGTTGTATGCTAGGTTTTAAACCAGCTACGAAGCGAGGTTGTAATAAACGGACATTGGCCTGTCGCGTTTCAGGTGCGCTTCCGGATCCAGACGAGCTGAAAATTTGGCTCCCAATTACTCTGATCCGCGTCGCGTATTCGGCAACGGATTCATATTCTCCCTGCGAGCAAGCGGCGAGATTCTGCAGCTGAGTAGCTAAGGGAATCTGCTGTTGGAAGCGCTGTTTCAAACGCGCTGAAAAATCCTGGAAGGAATCAATCGCAGCATTCAGTGGGTCTGCACGAAAAAATGTTTCCGCCGCTCCGGTCAGTTTTAATTTGGCGATCGTCAGCTTTTCCAATTCGCTCCACCGCGTTAATTGGCTGACTTCGTCGATCCTATCTAAAAAATTCTTAATATCCCCTTCTCCGGAAAATGTGGGTATAAGTTCAATACAACTGAGGTTGATGGTGGGCAAATTTGCCCGAGGGGATGGGTCCCTTTGTCTACGTGGCGGCATTTTTCACAATTTTGTAAATGTAAAAGCACAATAATTAACGGGGAAAAAAAATTGAAAAAAAATATGATAAATCGTAAATATAATCTACATGCGCGTACACAGAAATATATCTTAAACACTATTACATTTATAAAACATATAACAATATTAAACTGGTTTCTTTGTTTTCTGATGAAACACACATATAAATGCAATGAATATACATTATCAATAATATAATCTACATGCGCGTACACAGGAATATATCTAAACACTATTATATTTGTAAAACATATATCAATATTAAACTGGTTTCTTTGTTCAATAATTTGTTTCGATTAGTTTTCTACTTAAACATCTATATATCAGAAATGACATGCAAAAATCAGTATGAAATTCATCAATATAAATCACACTTCATGTGAGTTGAAAATACTTTATGCAATGATTGATAGCACTCTTAAAAAAATTGTTTAAATAATACACAGTCAGTGTATCTTAGTATTCACAAAACCAATATTGAATCCGCTCAGCACATGGAACATACCGCTACTTCTGTTTTTTACTTTTTCAAAAGAAAAAAAATATTTACTACAAAAATAAGAGGGAAATCGATAAAATTCATATCTCAATTGTCACGTGAAAAAAGTACCCCAAAATTTTTTACGATGGAGACAGATTGTGCTAAGCGCATTCAATGGCGTCCCCGACCGACAGCATGTCATAACAGAAAAAAAAAATTATATTTATTGACTGAAGATCCTGGTCACAAGGCACCAATGATACAACGCCTCCTGAACATATAAATAATTATCAAATTATCCTAGTTATCAATTCTAATTTGTATAGTTAAATTTAGATTTATATTCAAGCCACGTGCTAAATAAGGCAGGCGAAGCATCAGATACATATAAAACGAAAGCACTTTATTTGGTTACAATGAACATTATAAAAAACATTAATTAATAAATTTTGATTTCATATAATATTTTACAAGATGGAGAGAGGGATATTTACTGAGGGATAACGTACTCACAGGTGGTTCTTTATGTTGTTGTTGTGTTCGCTTACGTGCGTTCGAACACCTCCGTCCGCTGCGACTTTCGCTCCTGCTTCCGAGACAAGATCTGCCCGCCAACCGGCATTGGCGCGGTCCCCCGTCGCCAAACAGCGCACAGCGCCAAGTGAGTACGCTCCCTAACACTATGTCGTTGCGCACGTGATATGACCAAAACAGTTGGCTAGAATACCATGAAATATTATACATGGGCTATATAAACATGTGTCATTAAAATGATCTACTATTATGCCATTAAAAATAATAATTACAGTAAAATTTATCAAAATTGTTTTCGAAATAAAAAAAAATATTTTTTTTTTCTATGAAGCACTAAAAATTTTTATTTCAAAGTTGGTCATTTAAAAGATATAATATATAACTTTATTTCAAAAGTAAAAAAAGTATATATTCATTAATATATGGACGTAAATCTGCGCGTAATGACATAACAATGAAAAAAACAACAATGGTTGAAATTAAAAAAAACTTAAAATATTTATCTTATAAAAAAATTGAAGCCATATTTATAAGGAATAAAGAGTCATTAACTCACAGTAAAAATTTCAAATTTCTGAATAAATTATTTTAGTAACTACTGATGATTAAAATTAGGGATATATTTGTGTAGTCTCTTGACCTTTAAAAGGTACGTTACCCCTTTAGTGCCATACTTGAACCTAGCTTTGAAACTCTTTGAAGAAAGCTTGAAATATTGGTTTGAAACTAAGCATTCCCACATGAAACTGATAAGACACTCGAAAATCATTTTGCTTAGCTGCCATTTCATTGTGTACTCCTTGAGAAACTCCTTAATTTGAATGTGGGGTATATGACGGATGGGTACCCTGTTCTCAATAACCTATGCCGCAGGAAGAGATATATGCATATGACATCTATCTGCCCATCTTCAGGAAGATTCATCGAGGTGCCATGTTTGACACTTAAGGGAAAGAAAAAGGGTGCAAAGTAAAGATAAAACTGTTAAAGAGGATCGTAAGTCAAAAAGGAAGAACACATTCTCTAACCAGAGTTATATGAGTATCTATTGTATAACGAAAGCATTTTAACCAAGATTCACTGCGAAACTGTTAATGTCAGATATATTTATCTCTGTATTCTAAAAAAAAAAGTAACTCCCGCTGCCGCAGTCAAAAGCTTGTCACACTATCTCTTCCTAAACAGCTAGTTGTATGGGGTCGAGAGCGATCACAATGGATGCAGAAAGATGGGGGGACCAAAGTAAGACATGACTCCTCTTCGTCGGACTTTAAGTTTTTTTTTAATGTTATGATTTGTGGGAAAATATTGACATTTCCATCTTCAGATTACGATAACTTGACGAAAAATGATCGTTGAATTCTGATCTTTTTACAATTTAAGACTACAGACATTTCTCTTTCAAACTAGACTTCATTTGTTTAAAAATATTTTAAAACAGACTAATATTTGCATCAAAAATTGAAACACAGTTTTTCAAGAAATATCTTCACCTATGTGGATGTAATATCGATGCTCCTTGAGTGTTTATCTTACAAAGAAAATATTTACAACATCTAGAAGTTGAAAGCTTTCTTATTCATATAAACCTCATTTCAAGTCTATATCTTAAATTTTCGATTTTTAATAGAATTTTAAAACTGATAATTCAACAGTGATGAAACGCCCCTCGCATTAAGGGTGACAACAGTAAATGGATGGAAGCTGTTACATTGCCCGAGAATCACCCCCTTTTTTCATTTACTAGGCGAAGCTCCTAGTTAAAAAAAAGGATCATTTTAACTACTTTTGAAATTTATTTACTGAGCAACTGTATACGAATGCATAAAGTTATAAGAATGAGAAGCAGGTAGCCCTGCATACCTTAGTTTCAATATTTATTCCAATGACATGTTACAAGACAACTGAACATCAAATACAATACATAACAAAACGAATTTACATCAGTATATATATGAACATTGATAGGGAAATACGCATTTCCTCCTTGGTTATTCTCTCGCCTGACCTCTCAGCTTTTTCCTCGCCAGACGGAAGTGTAATTTTCATATGATTAATCGGGAGCTAAACTGAGCTGCAGTTACTGAACAGTTTTATGCAAATCTCTTTGTAGTATATATAAAGGCGGTTTGGCCGTCAATTGACTCCTATCGCATACTTGATGTTTCGATTGTAGTATGCTATTATGTTTTTAAGTTTCTTGAAGGATTTTTAATAAATCTTTTGTTTTAAGTAAAAGCTGAATGTTATAATTCTTTTAAAGGGCTATTATTCTTTCACTGTCTGCTAAACATGTTGAATTTTTTAAAAATCAATAAACATAGGGCGTTCCGAGCACCCAGTAACGCTCCCAAATCGAAATACGGGGGAGAGCAGGGCATATGCATAAATGTTACTTGTCCATATCTTCCTTAAGATTACATAAGGAGCAAATGGAGTCGGAAACAACGTTGATGCGATGTAGGTACTTACGAAGGCACTCATGGACGAAACATTGCAACAGATTTCTTTCTGGGCGATTCAGGTACTTCAGGTACCTCGTAAGGGTCCTCAATAGATCTTCCTTCCCGTGGTGCACCCTGGACAACGCCTCTTACCGCAAAACTATCTAAAACTCTGACATGCAATACACCTCTCAACGCAAATTTTCCAGAATTTTGCAGTGGAATGCAGGTAGTGGTGCATATCACAAAGAGACAATATTTTTTCCTTATTTTCAATACTAAGCTATTGGAAATTTTATTGAAGTAATTTTGCCAATCGCACATTAGCAAATTCCATAATTCTGTATTTTGTCACTTGCTTTTACAAACCAATCTTTAAACACAAATTGCATTTTCTTTAAAAATCGCTCATTTAACATTTTCCAGAAAATTATTGTAAATTTGGAGTGAGAAACAATAATTTAAAATCCTGTAAAAAAATTAATTACTAAATTCTTATAAAAAATTATAAAATAACTCTAAACTCTTAATTTAAATATCTACTTTAAGTTACAAAAACAAGAATTATTATTGTACTTTTGTGTATGTTTGATAAGAATGGTACGACGAGGAAATTCTTGTTCATTTCTCGAGGACACTGAATATTTGTGAGTGCTATCTTGATAGGATTAATTTGAAAGAAAGATTCAAAGTAATTGAGGAAAAATCTTTATAGGAATGTATTCATAAAATGACATAATTTTATTTCTCGAAATTTTTGAACTTGTTGATATTTCAATTTTCAGAAGGTGTTAAAAGATATAACGCAAAATTAAAATTATAATATTTGACATAACATCACTTTAATGGCGCTGTAGATTACTTGTATAATAGCACTTTAACATGTAGGGGGAACATAAATTACCGTAGTTTGAAATTTTCAAAACTTTACATATAGTTTTATGGTTAAGGAAGTTTAATTAACAGAGCTAATAAAAGTTAGCTAAAAGTATTTCTGTATAATATAACACCCTAGTGTAATTAACTTATGAATATGCAGTACAGCAGCAATACATTATCATTTAAATTCTGCACTGATATTTATGAGACTTAAAGAAGATCACATATTGGACAGTTAAAAAAGTACATATTTATAAACAAAACATGTAACAGATATTTATTAAGGTAAACATATGTGAGAGTATTAAAAATACCACAAAATTTAAACGTACTGACTTCTATTACTAAAAAATATGATCATTTTGTTCATTAGATATTTTGATTATTCTTCGCTATCAACACTGTAGAGTAAATATGTATATTGGGTTTATCCACGCTTTATTTCAGTAAATTAGGTCTTTAGGCTAGCAATCAAGATCGGTGTTTTTGAGAGTATGGAAATGAATTTTTCATATTCCCTAAACTGTCTGAAATGCTGTTGTTTAAACCTCCTAAAGCTTGAGCGTAGTTTAACCCACTAGTACGTATACCTGGTGGACTGAATTTTTGCAATATAAAAAGCTATCAACTCTTTTAATATGCAGTGTGGGAAAGTAGGAACTTTGCGAGAAGGTATGATCCCCCATGTGTTGTCCCTGGAGGTGCACGGTCAAAATTGAAGTGGAAACTAGTTAATGAGGACTCCAACCCATTCAGTGCTATTATAAACCAGAGCCGCACTCCTCAGCCTGCAAAGCCTATAAGGCAAAGCCTATAAGGAGGTCTGGGACACTTCCAGCCAGGGGCCATTAGTAGAATAAACAACAGCAACAAGAGGGCAAACGTTTCCTCTCTTTCGCGTTCGTTATTTCACCTTATTTTTTAAACGTTTTAAACTTTGAAATTGAAAAAAATTGACACCCTCAACCCCAGTTCTTTTCTGATGCTCCACCATATAAACATAGCCGTTGATAAATCGACTTAAAGTATTTCCGGAAGTATCATAATGAAGTTGTGTTGTTGTTGTTGTTGTTGTGGCTTATGCTCCTTGACCGACAATATATCAGATAAATTCCATATAGGTTATTGGGCAGACAGGTGCGGCTCCAGATTTGAATAGCACCACAGGGGTCGTACTCCGACTTGCCAAAAGGACCAGTCCCGTAATTTTGAACCGAGTCAAGTGACGAGAATGGTACACTTGACCCTGTACCTCCAGAGGTAAGTTTTTAGAAATTGGAGGACATTGCAGCCACGAGAGATTTTTCGTGCACCAGCCGCCATTAGCGTACACGGATCATAAGGATGACTTCCCACTATACCCGCACTAAGAAATATTTATTGCTGCCGGGTACACACAGGAAAAACTACATTGAAAGAACTTTTGACATATATGGTTATATTAAGTACTCATTGTACATAATAATGGTAAGAAAAAGAAAAAATGGTTTTGTGGAAGACGTCACTAGTGTATCAGGAATTAAACTTCAGGATTTATCTGATCATTGATTTTTGGCACGATCTGAAACAAATCGATTATCAGACTAATCATGCTGTTTAATTTTGTCACATTTATTTTGAGATGGTTCCATGTCGGATTACCCTTTCGCTGCTAAAGCTATAATTGGTCATCTTGTCCTAGTTGAACCGCTTTAACCTTGGAGATGCTGATATTTGTCCAGTATGTTCTAACGATCGTGAGACTCAGAACACATTCTGCTTTCCTGTAAAAGAAATAACTGTTTTAATAATTTATCGGCTGGTCTCAATGACTCTAAAGCCATTTTTGCTACCTTTACAGATCAGTTTTATATGTTTGTTGCTTTTAGTGTTTACAGAAGACATCTTAAAATGTGCACCAGGCTCATGAGATAAATTGTATTGTAATTTGGTCACATTTTTACTGAGATCTTCACTTAAACCATTTTTATATTTTTGCCAATTTTATTCACAATAAACCCTGCAATATGCAAAAAAGTCTTTCAAGTTGAAACATACTGCAGCCTTAAATATGATTAAGTTATTTAGACTTTATCTCAAAGTATACCAAAGTGTCGTTTCCTAACAATGACGAACGAACTCTAAAGTTCTCTTCATTTCATGAAATTTCAATTGAAACATCAAACTAAATTTAATAGCTTCTCAGTAGTATTTTAAACTGGCTTCCTTTCCAAATGGGTATTAATCATGCATTTGGATGCTACTAAATTATATTACTTACGTTTCAAATCTCAATTCTGAGATAGCGCCTGTCAAGTAAGCGACTATCGTTAACTACTTGATATATTTTAAGCCAATAATTAATTTTTGCATTGAGTAGAAAGTGAGGAAATAATGAGTTTAATTAAAATTAGTATTGCCATGCATTCAATGAAATAATTAATGCAATAACATGAAATTTCGTAAGAAAATATATAGATGGGCTTTCAATTTTAGTTAAATATATAGATGTGTTTTTATAACGGGTCATTTAGTTATAGTTAAATATTAGAACTTGAAGCACATCGTAAAATTGCAGTCCTAAGGCTGGATTGGACAGACTTTAATAAAATACAATTTCCAGAATCATTTCTAAAAACACAATTATTAAATGATTCTGGAAACGCTATGGGGTCTTCCCTGAACAAGGAATCCTTACGTCCTGTCTGAAAGCGTAAATGTAAAAAAGCAAAGCAAACGACTAACTTCGCTTTTCCTTATAAGGTAGACACCTTCAAGTCTAAAACTGCAAGGTATTTTGTCATGGGTCATTTGAAGCACAGATCTCGCCTGAGGGTAAATATAAAAATTACGAAAAGCCTAAAAGGGTTGAAAAAATTAGCAATTTATCTGACATATTGAGTTACTATTTGTAGGGTCAGCAGATTTAGGGGCTCGCGATGCTAACTCACTCCTGAATTCGGACAAATACACGTGTAGAAATGCAAAGGCATGCGATTCATGGGAAGTTCTGTGGATTACTGGGGATTGGATTTAGGAAAGTGAATTTAAATGGTAGAATGGATGGCATAATATTTAATATATATATATATATATATATATATATATATATCCATAAAATTTCAGGTTTCTTTTTTAATCCTTATGTTAAAAATTCTATCTTCATTGTGTTCTTATCCGTGTAAACTCGACTGCAGATTCTTTACTTCTTTTATGAGACTCGCTTCTTGTCTTTTACTTATTTATTGTTCTTTCACGCATATCTTTCTTTTTTTTCGGTCTGGAATTCTACATGTGCAAGCCAATTTTTACATACCCGTTAAATTTTATTTTAGTTTGGAAACTTTTCTATTTCCTAGGTCGCTCTGTTCTAGCTGTTCTTCATTTTAAAACTCTGTGCCGTAATGCACACTGTTTGTTTCCTGAGTAAGAAGCGGAACATAGGACTTTGAAAACATGCGCAGACAGGAATATTTCAAAATTTTTTTTGTCATTTTTTAAAATTTTGCATCTTGCATGCGACGCTTGATTTTATGCAATGTATTTGCAGTGAAAAAAGGACGCTTTTCCAAGTATATAGAATCCTCAATAAGATTGAAGAAAAAATATATTATATTCAACATAATTTACTTTCCTTTTTGTATAAATGTTGGGAGTTTATTAGTCATGTCCTTTTTATACAGGAAATTGTTTTCACCAATATTTTGTCCTCAAGATTTATAATAACGTTTTTGAACGGTTTTATTGGAATTTAGATGTCTTTGGTATTACAGCTTTACTGAGCGCAAAATAACTTAATGAGTGTCACTACATTTTTGTTTTGGTCTAAATATTTATCTGCCCAACCTTTTAAATGTTTATTTGTATTTAAGCGATTTCTAAGATTAATAGCCTTACTTGATGAAAGAACTTTGTGAATACGTTTAGAAATTTTTTTTAATGTTTTCGTATAATTTAGAGACATATGATAGCAATCGAGACTTAGGTTGAAGTCTCCATGTTTCGTTTAGATTTAATTAAAGTAGAATTAGCGGTAGAATCAGAGGTCGAATTAGAGGTAGGATTATGGTAAAAATAGAGATTAATTCCACTAGGAAATTAATCTCTATATAACAATAATGTGGTATCCCTGAATGTAATTAATGAAATTTGTTTTATTCGTAGTTTATTAATTACAATGTCGGGGCCCCATTTATGTTGTATTCAGTTACACATATACTTAATTCAGAGTTTTAAACTGCACTACATTGCCAAAAGTAATTTGTCGCATATGAGTTTGCAATTAGAGACAAACTAGCTTGGACAAAATAATAATCAGTGAATTTTATGTAGTATATACAAATGTGATCACTTAGTAAATCTATAAATCACATCACAATCTTCTATAATGTGGTCACAGGACCCTAGTTAAGCAAAAAATCTTTACAAGCAATTGGTGGTCATTTCAGCATCCCGAAATCAACTGCAACAAATTTCATTGAAATATGGAACGCTGATCGTACTTGTGGTGAGAAACCTCGACCAGAGAGGTCGCACAAATTGTATGATCGGGGCAACAGATGCTTAGTAGTGACTCTAAGGAAGTTTCGCTCTTCCACTGCAGAAACATTAGCTTCTGAGGTATCCCAACACAGGAACAGTTAATTTCAGTACTCTTTTAGTTCGTTATGAAGGGCGTAATATCGGACACCATGGCAGATTATCTCCACAGAATCCTAACGTTAACTGGTCTAATTCCATAGACAGATACGCAGTTGAATTAGCACGTCGTCCGTGGACAATAGAGGAGTGGAAAAGGGCCTTGAGAAATGATGAATTGCGAATGAATCTTATCCAGTGTGATGGTCGTGCCTCGGTATTGCACAGAACGTTTCGTGGTTAATTTTCTTTTTGAACTGCATTATTGAAATTGCAAAAATTGGAAGGATCGTTGTGCTTGTGTTTACAATGAAGACGAGTTCTTTAATTATCTGGTCTTCAGCTATGTACTTTAAAAGATATACCATAAATTATTTGGTCTTTCCAACAGTGTATAATACTTGGTCGTACTGAAAGAACTCAGTACTTTTTCTGTCAAAATGATATGACCCAAGCCATAAGTGATCTCTGTCGAGTCCTGGTTTGACGAACAAAACATACAAAAACAAGACTGGCTGGCCCAGTGTCCTGAACTCATTCCTATCGTACTTTACCTCGTCGAGAACAAACCTCTCGTCGAGAACAAACCTCCACTAAAAGCTCTCTGACACGATCTTTGAGTAATGAAGATAACATCCACACGACACATGCTGTAAATTGGTCGAAGTTATACCTAGATGAGTCCAAGCAGTTAATTTAGCAAAAAAGAGCTCAACAATGTACGATTTTTTAAAACAAAAGCTCTTTCACTCTTTCGAACTATAAGCTCGAATACTTTTGGCAATAAAGAATTCGTACAAATTTTTTTCAGGAATTAAATTGACATTTTTTAAAATTTATAAACAGTAAAGGACGTAAAAATTGATAGAATGGCAATTGTAAAAGTAACATTCTTTGGTATAAATGCATAATACATAATTTATTTGAATAAATAAATACGTTTTTAAATTTTATAATTAATATATGAAGGAATGCATAGAAAACAGTAAAATATCACAATAGTATTTCTATAATGCTGAAATATACCTTTCTTGGAAAGAGCATTTTATAATATATATTTCACTTTCTTTATAAAACTGTTTTTTGCTATATTTACAGAATACTATAGCCCACAGTTATGATAAAATAGTTTAAATTTGCTCGGCCTAGCAATACTATCATGCAGTGGTTCTAGAATTTTTTAAATGATCTATGCTTTCAAAAAATATTTTTCTGTACTCGTGTATTTTAGTTATATATGTAAGAAAAGGTATATTTATACTCATAAAAAATCCATACTCAAAGGAAATATTGACATATAGGACTATAAAAATAAATATTTATAGGTTGAAATACAAGCATTCGAGTAAATTTGAATTGCGAATATTTTATATACAAATCCCAATGCACATTTTCTGCTTTTGAGTCAGAAATGTCTTTAAATTTAAAACTCTAGAAGCAAACAGAACGATTAGAAAAATAATGCTGAATTGCGTTTTAGGACATAGCAAGAAAATAGAAACCGAAGAAAAAGTAAACAAAAAAATATAAACTGTCGTTTAGTACATTGTATTTTAACCTTTTGTAGATCCAGGACCATAGTTTAAATTTATTTTAATAAAACATTTCCCTACCATTTCCCTGCATCCTAACCCTTTTAGAGGGAAAAACGGGCTTTATTTTCTGAATAAGCAAAGTATTTGCTTTCAAGAAATTAATAAAACGTTACAAATATATTTAATAACTATAAAGAATTTTACGTAAAGATAAACTTAATAGTAACCATACAAGATCATGAAAATTTTGAATGAGAATTTTTGTGTTACTTTTGCTTTACTATATGTGAAATTGCTGCAAAATTATTGCAATGCTGTGACTTAGCGTCACAGAAACTTCTACATTAGGGATTTTCCAGCAGAACAAGAATTTTTCCGTTCTCGAAACGCCAGGAAACATGATTTACAGGATTTTTTTAAAATTTAAACAAAAAAAAATTGGGAATATAATTTTGTCCTTAATTTTATAATATTGTTGAATTCCAGGTTATTTTGAATCGATGAAACCCATTTTTTTAACACTGTTGACTTCGTGGACCATTTCATATGTTATTTAGGAGCACCGGATAAGACGCATTGTTTTAGGACTACCATTGGCAGTTTATCATGTGCGTGGTTTCCTTCTTCCCCATTAATTAAGGAGTGTTCACTAGCATTCGGAGCATTGCGTTATGATACTACGTCGACTCCGAAATTGTTGACATGATCTGTGATTGGTTTAACGTACCACGTAGTCAACGAATTGAGCTCTGTGATTAGGTGAAAGTTTTAGCTCTGACGCTACGTAACGTTCCGATTTCAGTGTAACTAGGCCGTTGCTGCTGTTTCTTTTGCGCTTCAACTGTATATATTTTACCATATAAGGTCTACACGATAATATTTTTATCCCTAGTGAAAAAATTACGATGGGAACGGTATATCCAAATGTCTCTTCGAAGAATCTGGCTTTTTAAAAAATTGCCAAATCTCAAGAATATATTCTACTCAGTAGATGATTAGTTTTTTCGCGATAGAGAACGCAAGAATCGCCCTCTTGCATCTAGAATAGTCTCCTCTTGAGAATCTTTGAAACCGCAAAACCACCTTTTGCCTCTGGACATCCTTTTGTCATGTCACAACTATATATATATATATATATATATATATATATATATATATATATATATATATATATATATATATATATATATATATATATATATAATGATATCGGCCATCGCGCACGGTAAACTTTAACTTAAACTATGTAGAGGATTTGAAACACAAGCATGTTCTAGACGTAGCCAGAGTGTCAGGAGATGAAGACCATTTCACGATATCTGTTGACACATCGGGGAGGAAAACCACACACTGGAGAGGCATTGGAAGGACGCACACAACAGATATGCGACGCATATTAATTTATTCCGCATTCTACTGTAGACAAATATTATTCAGAAAAACACAGGTATCTTGACAACTTGACACACACAATAGCAACGCCACCGGTCCCTGCCGGGGCGCATTCAGAACGCAGATTTAATCATATTGGACAGCAGCGGAGCAGCGCGTAAACAGGACAAGACATCAACAGACAGTAAAAAGCACGCAGTAAACTTTTACAGAGGGTTATAAAGTGTAGGGTTACTGACCGAGGGAAAATAATTTTATTGGCTAGAATTGAGCATCTGACTTGATTACATAAGGACCGCATGATGTTCCGAAAAGCGCTCCGAGGAGAAAAGATCACGTGGTGCTGAATCGTGTTTACAAATATCTTTAACGCGCGTGTACTAAGGGGTAATGTGGATGGTTAGTTGGTCAATTCCTGGATCACAATTAGAAGAAAGGGACTGTACTTTATTGAGAAGGGAATAATTTAGAATACGCGTTAAGTAAAACAGTTTATAAGGATGGGGCGTTATTATTACTTACACACACACACACACACACACACACACATATATATATATATATATATATATATATATATATATATATATATATATATATATATATATATATAAACAGTTCCATGGCTATGTATGTTAAAAGGATGGAAAAGGAGTAAATAACTAAAAATGAAAGAGTACAAATGAATTTATTGGTTTCATTTCGAACATATCCATTAAGAACTGAAGCCCAGTAAGCAAAATACAAGGTAATTATCAACCATTAAGTGCAACGCTTTTCATGAACATTCGAGAAATATTTCTCATCCTCTCATATATCGTCATCTGCGACAGCACATTAACAAAGGGTAAAAAGGCAGTTTTGCTGTATCTTGTAATATATTGGAAATAACCATACTGCAAGTATTTATTGTTCTGGTGGTAATAAAAGATATAAAAGAAGTTTATATTAATGCATTTTTACCCGTAGATTCTACAAATGGAATTTACTTATGGACAAGTTTACCAGCAACGCATTTGATTAAAGCAAGTTTACTTGCATTTTTTTATCCAAGTAAATGGTTATTGCAGTAATATTATCAGATGCCAATGCCTTTATCGGTTATACTCTGTTTTTGTTTGATTTACTGTTATAATGCTGCTGATGTCGGAATACTTGCGAGAGAAACATATTTTACCTTATTTCAATGAGTTTTCAAACACTATCTATTTTCATTAATGTTTAATGGGTGCGAATATCGACTTTCTGAATACACCAAACTATGATATACGGCGTTAATATTTTATATACGTTCCATTTTTCCGGGCAAGTTTATAATTAAAGCTTAAGCAAATTTACCGAAGCCACGAATTATGTTAAAAGAACTCTCTTAGTGAAAATTTTCGCGTCTGTGATATGTTAAATTGCCTTCCTAATTACATTGCGTGGTTTAAAGATTCCACGTCGTTAGCTTCGTTACTGCTTTCTTTTTCCACACTTGCTTTAAAGCAATGTAATTTAAAGGAATCTTTCTCCTTCCGATAACCAAAGTGCAGAACTGGCAAACTGAAATCTCTATAGTTAAAGCTCAATTGTGTGTAACATTTTAGCTGAGTGTGTACAAAATCTTACACTGATATTTAAATAGTGCTGTGATGGAAGGAAACATTAAGTTTGAATTTAAATAACTTAATTATTTTAACCGTTATCTAAAAAAATTCAGGAATAACTTTCTTGCTTTCTGTTTACGTCCAGACATACAACAATTTACGTTTAGAATGAAGTACAAGAAATGAAAATTTTAAGAATTTTTTTATACTCTCTGATATATAATAAATTCTTATTAGAAAAGTGCAAGAGTTTCTTCTCTTTTCCTAATGGCATTTATGATAAAAATTTTACTTCTACTACCTAAAAACAAACATATATACGCATTTATTGTCAATAACTGAATCTATAAACAGGTTTCGTGAGATTTCCTAAAAGATCGGTTAAATATTCTTCATACAGCTGTGATTCGTAGTTTAAAAGCTGAAATCAGCTCCAAAGGTCGATTCACAAATTAATATGATCATTAACATTAAACATTTTACTAAACGAATGTACAGAAGGTCTTTTGCACTTTATGGAAACGATTTTGTAATTTATTTTTGTCATTTGCATTTTGGGATAAAAATTTGGCAACTTCAGAATAATAATCTCCTACTGTATTGTTTTGATTGGAACGTAAATTAAAAGATTTATTCTGAAAATGATTCCTAAAATTGATAGATGGTTACGTAACTACGCTTTCCAAGGAGAAATATTCGTATGAAAAAATTATAAAGCGGTGTAAAAATCGCGGTTATGGCATTTAAAAAAAGTATTCATAATGTTATTAATTTGAAAGGGAAGAAATGTATAAATGAAAGTAAAAATATAAACATGACCTCGAAAACTCATCATAAGACTGTTCGAACGCAGGTAAATATCAAGAAAGTGAAGTCTCTGATCCTTAAAGAAAATCCGCCGACTCAAAGATCCATTGCATCGAAACTAGTAATGACTCCTGGCACTATAAGTAAAATCAATCTTAAATATTTGAAGTTGAAACAGATGTTTAAATCTAAAGTTCATCTGCTTTTGCCAAAGTATATTGCCGAAAGAAAAACAAATTGTAGAAAATTATATGAATAACACCTAGCTGCTGAAAAATGAAAATTTGTGGTAACACTCGATGAAGCATGGGTGTATTTAAGTGACTATAATAAAAAAGATAAATTTTCTGTTCCTCGACTAACGGGAATGGCCGTACGAAATGGCTTTTTCAGTGTACAGAAAGTTCCCAAAGGTATTCATGATTGTTTGCAGGTTTCGTTACAATGGCAAATAAATAAAGTCTTAAGTAAAGCAAAAATCACTTCAGTCTACTATCATTAGAATATTTTAGAACCAATTTTTGAAGTAGAAATTCCAGCCTTCTTTGGAAAGGACATTGATAAATTTAAGCTCCATATGGACAAAGCCTCTACTCACACATCTAAATAATCCACCGCTTATTTCTTGAAGAGAGAATCAGAAACAAGTATAAAGGATATCCCATTTAATGAAATACCTGTAAAGTCACTTGACGGTTCTTCAATGGACTTATGAGATTTCGGTTTTATTTATTAAAACGTGCCTTAGTTAAACAGCATCCAAGAACACTGATCGGACTTTGGAGAACAGTCCAAGAAGATAATGGGATAAAATTGACACGGCAGTACTAAGAAAATGTTTACTTTCATGGAAAATTCGAGCTACAGCTATTGTCAAGAACCATGGCAATCAGATAGAAGCAAATCGTCGCAAAATAATACGGCATTTATACATAAAACGTAACTATCAAAATCGTTTCCACAGAGTGCGAACGACCTTCTGTATTAAAACACCTGTTGCAGTCAGTGATGCTAAGCCTATTTTAAAGTTTGCAATAATAATAATAATATGTTGTTGTTGTTATTTTGTCTGCAATGCAGAGGCAATTTTTCAGAGACATTCTCACATTTCAACAGCGGTAATTTGACAACTAATTTTATATGGGATCACCGTACAGGAGAGTGAACATTGCTCCCTGATGCCGACCCCTACGGAGCCATCTGGAGGGTTCGTATCTTCTATAACTAAATGACCTTATAGTAGGACTTTCCGGTCTACGGAGTCTATATCCGGCCTAGACAAGTTTAAAGTGCAACCGGAAGATGTACTAGCATACGCTCTCGCCCATCCTCAGAGCAGCAGAAAAATGATCGCTGACAATTGTGGCCTCTGAAAAACCCGCGTTTGGAAAATCCTCACTGATTTAGTTACTCATCCATACCGATCCACACCGGTGCAGTGATTGCTGCCAGGAGATGCTGAGTAACGTTATATGTGGTGCAACTTTGTGATGAATAACTTAGAGTTCCATCTAACATTCCTGGCAGACATAATGTGGATAGATGCGGCATGTGTTTCGCGTAACGGGATGTGGAATAGACAGAACGTTCATACCTGGTCGATGGAAAATCTGAGATATGCTGTCGAAATTCGACATCAAGTACTCTGGTCGGTATATGTTTGGTGCTCAATTTTTCATGGCAGGCTCATTGGATCAGTATTTTACGAGGGGAAGTTAACGGGAGAACGGTACTTCTGCAGGATGCAATAACCGACTTTGTTGAGAATCTACTGTTGCACCAACTAAGAAATGTATGGTTCCAATATAACGGCGCCCCTCCGCATAAGACATCAAGCGTTAAGCAGTACCTAATGGAGACATTCAGGAATCAAGATATCGGGTATGGTGGTTTATTAAAGCTCGGGTAGAGTGGCCACCGCGCTCACCCGACTTTACCCCATTGGACTTCTTCTTATGGGGACACATAAAAGGGCAGGTATATGCGACTCCTTCACCAACATTGCAGGATCTTCGAAGACGCATTACTGATGTTTGTGACTCCGTAACACCTGCCATGCTGCACAATTTGCAGTGGGAAATCCAGTGCAGAGTGCAAATGTGTATAGTGGATAATGGAGAGCATTTTCACTAACAAAAATAAATTATCTTGAATATAGGGAAGTGTCTCAGTTTATATCTTCCACTCTTTATGACATGACAATTTTCGAAATCGTGACCAAACAAATGTTCATTTTCTACATTCTGTTTTAAGTATTAATGTGTGCCTTTCTTTACGAAATCGATGTCAAGGTGTCTTTCTTTACTAAATAGATGAGGCTGAACGACTTTGTAAATGACTTTTTCCCCGTATCTCGTACCTTTTTTGAGATAAAAAAACTAATTCCAAAATTTGCCGATAGATTCTAAGTTGTCTAATCGAGTAGCGCGTAGCCGTTTTACTATACCTAGACACCAACTTTATGGCCTAAACTGTCACCGTTTAGAAGTTGGGTAGGGGGGGGGGTGTAACGGATGTAGTTGGAAACCCTATATATATATATATATATATATATATATATATATATGATATACAGGATATATATGATTTTCATATATATATCGTATATATAAAACATATGTATGGTGTTTCATATGTACATGATTTCATATTTAAATAATTTGTTGATCTATTTTATGAAGATATTGTAAAATATGTGTGGGCGTGGTGGCCCGGTTGGCAAAGGCAACAAGCCAGTGATCTGAACGTCTCTGGCTCGATGTCCGTTCCTGACAAAATCAGCGACGTGTACACTAATGGTGGCTGGTGCATGGAAAAAATCTGTAGTAGGTGCAATGTCCTCCAAGTTCCCAAAATACCTCTGGATTTTCTGGGTCAAGTGTTCCAGTCTCGTCCTTGGACTCGGTTCAAAATTACAGGAACGATGTTCTTCGAGGTCAAGTCATTATTCAGCCTTAGTGGTACCTCGCCTTAAAATGAAGCTATTTACTACTCTTCACCAGGGACCAAGGTCCTTTGGACGTGATGTAGGCTTCCATACAGCAAGGCGATTGGAAACAGCAACAACCATTTATGTGTTTTTCTATCTTTTAAAAGAGATAATCTTTACTTGTAAAACTTTTATTAATGTTAAAAAGAAAATCTTTATAAAAAGTACCTTACTGAACATAAAGAAAAAAAAAGTATTTTACTGCCAATACACGTTGAATATGAGTTGTTAAAACTGCAAATAAATTATTTTCCGTAAACTAATATTAATATGGAATTTTCTTAAAAAGAATCGATACATTTATGACATCATTTTATGGAATGCTTTCACTTTTACTGAAAAGATAAGTTGTCGGCTTCTGGAATTTTAAATTCCGTAAAAGCTGTCGGAAAATTTTTGGATAAAACGTTTAGAAAATTCGGTGCAAGCCATTTCATATTTTTCTATAAATAGAAGTCTGTCTCCGAAAGATATGAATCAAAAACTGAAAAGCTAAGTTTTGTAGCCGTTGAGTTATTGATAAAATACAGACGTGAGTTGCAGAAAAAAAGTAAAAAATAAAAAATAAAATAAAATATGATAGTTTATAGCTTTTTTTTTTTCAACCCATAACTAAGTAAATTATTCAATACTTGCTCTTTAGATATTACAACCATTAAACAAGTGACCTCTATACAGAGAAATTTCTCTATGGCGGCCAGTAAATAGTTCCGAAAAGAAAGTGGCTGTTTTGAGGGATTACACAGCTAAGGGATTATACAGCTGGCATCCTTTTAATATCTTACTTTTAATATCTGAATGCTTTAAATATATGTTATATGCTTCAAATATATGCTACAAATATCTAGCAGGCTATTAATATCTGAAGAGCAAGTTTTGACTAACTAAAGAAATCAATAATTGCTCTTTGTCGTAGAGTATAACGACATTGTATCCGCAGAATTAGAAATTGGAAGAAGGAAGTGCAAAGAATAAACTAATTGGAGGAAACGAGAGTAAAATGTGTAAATGCTAAGAAGCGCCAATTGTAAAAAGGGCTATAAAGATAAAAGAAGGAGATAAAGAAGGCAGAGGCACTCACACACAAATGTACATGAAATAAATATGCAAAAGGGCGGTTTGAGTAGAGGGCAAGAAAAAAAGGTAAAAAAAAATGGAGCAAAGTTATGGCAGTAATACAAGAGGGGTCCACACGCAAAAGTCTTTAGCCCCGGGCCAGGTTGAAAAAGGGTACAGATCCGTGGAAGGATGAGAGTGAGTTCACGACGAGAGATACGCCTACGAAACCCAATGGACGGAGTAAATATTAAGGATAAACCGCAGGCCAATCAGGTGGTAAAATGGAAGAGACAATATAGCCAATAGGAAAGCACTGGAGAAAGTACCCGAGAGTTAGAATGAGAAAGATATGAAGATGAAATAACAGAATTTATAGAGATAAGCAACACGTTTTGTTAGCTGATAGACGAAGAGGTCGATCAGAAAAACACGTCAATTACCGATAGATGTAGAGTCATATATGAAGAGAAGTGAGCTGGTAGATGAGAGACAATAGTATGATTTAAATGTAACGTACTGCCAAGAAGTCAAAAACCGGCAATTGTTGAAGAAACTATGATACATTGGAGTTCGGCCATGGAATGATGATGACGCCGGATGCAAGAGAGTTTCCCGATCCTGTATGAACTGCCAGACTGAATAGTAATTGGTCGACATCGAACTAGTGAGTTCGTCTATGAACAATACCAGCGTATGTTTCTATGAACAATCCTAGTGCCTTGAACAATCCTAGTGCCTCAAGACTATGCCATTCCCAAACGAAAGACCAACGCCACTACAATCTCCCATCAGCAACGAAGGTACCGTACTTTCCCCTTTCTTCACATTTATGTGCATAATCATTGCTCACCCAATGAAGAATAGTTGATAATAAGAATTAATGAAGTAGGGCGCGTTTGAATTAACATATATAAATGAGTGGAATTATCATCATGTCAGTAACTTGAGTCAGTTTAATATGAGTGATATTTATATAAGATGATGTCACAACAATTGAATGACGTATATGTATGTGTTGAGTGTCGTAGATAATTAACATAGTAGAATAATAAATTTGTAAGTGATATGTGTAGATGAATAATTAGATATATAGTAGGAGTGTATTGTAAAATATTATATGTTTTTAATCAATAAATTAATTTGTCATTTAAACCAGAGTAGTTCCTGTCCAAGGGAATCACAAAGAATTCTAATTTAATTCTTGCAATGTACAAAAACTGTACGAAAAGGGGATGATCGTGATTATCTTGATTATACCGAATATATTGATTCTTTGATAATTTATATTAATAAATAATTAGGTTTTTAAAAAAACTATTCCCAATAAATCTCCCCGTCACACTCTTGAGATATTAAAAACCAGAAATATGTGACAACTATACAGTGAAACTTCTATATGGCATGTATTAATGGTTCCGTAAAAAATGGCCGTTTTGAGGAGTGGTAGTCGAAAATAAGCTTTATCCATAACTTTGGCTTTATGGAGTCTTTAATCAGTTCTGAAGAAAATATGCCCGTTTAGAGGGGTTGTCGGTAAGAGAAGTTTCACTCTACTTGAAAACGAATCACTACTTATAGTTTAAAAATATATAGATAGTGGAACTTCTATATGGCGAGTAGTAATGGTTCCGAAAAATGTGGCCGTTTAGAGGGGTGGCCGTCGATAACAAATTTTATCCATAATATTGGTTCTATGGTGCCTTTAATCGGTTCTGAACGAAATACGGCCGTTTACAGGAGTTTCCGGCTAGAGAAGTTTCGCTGTACATGATACAAAAGTGTAATGATGATCATGTGTTAGGACCAAGAATTCATCGCGATATTAATAAACCCGAGTTGTAAGTTCAACTCGAAGTAATTAAGAAATGTCAAACGAAGCTATTTTTGCAGCATGCGAATTTCTCTTTCTGAATGGCTCTCCTTGAGATGTGTACACTATCTACCAATAAGCATTTGGACACCCATTCAAATGACGATACCTGCGATCCTGATATCCGTCACACCCTCCGACGTTAAATATCGTGTTGGAAACAACATTGGCATTAATCGCATGCTAGATGCCATGAAGTGCAGAGTTATCTGATTTCTAAAAAGGTGTAACCGTCGGGTGTCACAGAAATGGCCGATCCTTAAGACCATTTGTCCCAATTCATGGTAAACTCAACGCCGAAGCCTACTGCACTATTTTGAAAGACAGTGTGCTTCCTACGTTGTGGCAGCTTTACGGGTTGTACCCATGTTACTTCCAGGACGATAACGTCATCTGTTTTGTTGCGAGGTCCACCATGGATTGGTATGGTGACAATGGGGTAAACCGAATGAACTGGCCTACTCAGAGCCCAGACATGAGCCCTATCGAGAACCTCTCGGACGAGTTGGATCGCCGAATTAAGGGGTGTAACAACCGTCCAAAATAGGTGAAGGAACTTGCATGTCTTCTCCCAGCCGAGTGGAAGATAATACCACTAGCCGTTATACAAGGACTCGTGGAAAGCATGCCACGGAGGGTTGAGGCTGTAATTGTCTCTCATGAAAGATCTACTTACTGTTGAATATGAATAAATTTTGTTTTACCTTTCTATCACAGGTGTCCAAATACTTATTGGTAGATAGTGTATTAGTTGCTCTCCAACACTTGTGAAAGCATATATTCATAAATGAAACATGGAATAAAATTTCTTATTTAATTACATAAAGTACCATAACTAAGTTTTCAATTCCAAAGTTGTTGTATCATATTGTGCGACAAATATATTCTGGGCTAAGTCGAGAATATCAGATATTAGCATGACTCAAGACCGACGTTAAAAAGCCCTTTTTTGGTGCAAAAAAAATTGCTCTATTGCAAAGGCCAATCATTTAGGATCCTGAAACTGCTTTACTTTCATTCACAATATTATTGGATGATAATTTACGGCCAATTTAATAAACCGATAGCGATATTAAAAGACCGAAAGTTGCATCTTTAGATGTATTTTCTAGAAAACTCATTTTTCAGTTACTTTTGCGAACGAGAAAGCTAATAAATTTAAAAGCTTTCAATATTTTTAATGACATTTTGCGATAGTATTCTGCATGTTATTTACTATATTTGGATCTAAAAGCTAAGATATATTTGTTAATTTACTTATTTTAAAGGTACCTGCACTTATAAAAATATTTTAAGTCAGTGTTTTTTCACTGTTTTGGTACATTTCAGTGATTTTTGGATATATTGTATTTTTTTTTAAATTAAGAACACAGGTAATTGTTTCAGTAGTATATATTATAAACGAATTCAAAATATATTTAGTTTAATTGAGTCCAGGGTCTCTGTTGTAGGCACTAAATTGTACAAAAAAATAACAAAAAACTTCCTCCATTTTAAAATGTTATGAAATTTTTACCAAAATTATATTTGCTGTCATGATTTTATATCACATTTGAACTAAAAACATACGTATTTAATTAGTATTGTAAAATCATTTTTTGAAAAAAAGGCTCTGAACGCAGACAGATTATAGGAAACTTGTATATAATAAATACGTAATGAACAAGAAGTGTTCCTAATGTATTATGACTCATGAAACACTTTTCTCTGGCTTAACTTTTGCTAATCCAAAAAAAAAAAAAAGAAAAAGGCTTTAGACGTGAATATTTAAATGGAAAATTCTGCAAGCTGCAGCCATTATGTCACGGTTAAACAGTGACATTATATAGAGTAAAAAGTATAATGAATGGACCTTTTAAAATGTCGGAAGATGAAGCGAACTGGGGAAAATAATAGACCATAGAAGAGGATAAAAGAGAATATTGATGGATACAGGAGGTGAATAGGCGGCGAAGAATGGCTAGATCTTGTAGGAGTAAAAAGGCTATTAGGAGACGCCAGATGATTCAGGTGGAACGGAGCAATTATCGCACGGAAAATAGATTACAGAGGGGGAAATGTTTGAAAAGAAAAATAGGTCTTTAGGAAGGAAGAAGGTGAATAGGGAGGCATGTGAGACGGAAGAAAGATGACTTAGTCGAAATAATAAGAGGTCGGAAGTAAGAGGAGAGCTGCATAGTTCAAATGCGGTCCCGGGAAAAGTAGTGATAATGAGATGATGAGACACGCCTTCAGCAAAGTGGGATAGAAACTCCCAGAAAAAAATAAGGGCCCAATCAAGAGAATATAGGCGGAGTTAGCGGCAGAAGAGAAAGATATAAAAAAAGAAGCGGGATAAAGATGACACAGAGATTTTGTTTGGCCTAAGAAGGATGCCCGAATGTCCGGATACGTAATGAAAGCTCTACCCAGTCAGCTGAAAGAGTGATATTGGAAAGAGGTGATGCCCGACGGTTGACCCATCGACATCGAACCTGAACCAGAACTGGGAGTTTTGCTACGAGACGAGTCCCCGACCCGACGGATGACAGATTGATTCCCGAGAACTTACCACGTCTGTGAAGTTGGCCCCCCGACATTGAGATATCTAAATTTTAAAAACGACATTCGTTTGAGCGTCGTTTGAGCGTGTTTGAGCGCCAAAAATTTTCGTTTGAGCGCAATTTTTAAAAAAGTTATGAGCATTTCATTTTTTGGCGGGAAAAACACCTAGCCCCCCCGACATTGAGATATTTAAATTTTGAAAACGGCATTCGTTTGAGCGTCGTTTGAGCGTGTATGAGCGCCAAAAATTTTCGTTTGAGCGCAATTTTTAAAAAAGTTATGAGCATTTAATTTTTTGGCGGGAAAAACACCTAGCCCCCCCGACATTGAGATATTTAAATTTTGAAAACAGCATTCGTTTGAGCGTCGTTTGAGCGTGTTTGAGCGCCAAAAATTTTCGTTTGAGCGCAATTTTTAAAAGAGTTATGAGCATTTCTTTTTTTGGCGGGAAAAACACCTAGCCCTCCCCTCCCCTCCCCTCACATTGAGATATTCAGAGAACGGGAAAAACAGAGCAGCATGAAATTTCGTGTCGGGGAAATGGCGAAAAAAAAAGGGGGGGGGGAAATTAGGTGTCTGCGAAACGGAAGGGACACCTCCAAATATGGCGGGTCCCATGGATAAGACATTGAAAGAGGCGCCAAAATGAAACAGAGTAAAAATACGAAATTATCAACAAATAACGATAAAATATAATAGTAACTAATAATAGCAAATAGTTTCAAACTTGTTGATATAGTTTAGGCCTCAGACATCAGTGTTTAATGCATTTATGAAATTTTTCAATACATTCAAAAATCCATTGATTCGTTCTTAATATTTCTTATACTTTAAAAAAGATGAACTTGAAAGAAAGTTTTCGTATCTCTGTCCTGTATATATTTACTTACCTTTTTCTTTTTCCCTATATATATACCTAAAACTAAATACCCGTGCTTCACAACAGAATACATTACTACCACCAATCAAGTAATCGGGTTCCATTAATTTAAATTAACTTCAGTAGTAAAGTGTTGTCATTTCTTTTGAGGAGTTAACCATATAATTTAATGACGATCCAACATTAAATAAGGGTTTTTAGATTTATATTTATTTCCTAATTTTGGGGGCCTTATGGCCCTTCTGGATTTTTTAGCTTTCTTAGTACCTAGGGCTTTAGATGAGCCACTATGCAAAATTTCAGCTTCTTAGGTCTTATGGTTCCAGAGATACAGTGATCAGTCAGTCCGTGTTTAATTTTGAGGGTCCCTTTTCACATACTAAAAGTGTAGATTTTTTAAAAAATATTTCTTAAATGTTATTGTTAGGGAGAGCGGAAGTGCATCCACTATACAAATTTTCAACTTCCTAGAACTCATGGTTCGAGAGATACGGTGATCAGTGAGTGAGTGGTATTTGGATTTTATATACAGGGTGTCCGGGCTAAAAGTATTTTTTATATAGAGAATGAAAAACGCTACCCAAGGACTCTTTAAATCTTCAAATTCCAATAAATACATCAAGAAAAATATAGGAGCAGTAAAATTACGGCAAGAATTCTGTCAGCTGTAAATTACTTTCAACTACGTAATGCAATTGCTTGATGCACTTCCATAATTTGAACTTTTACAACTTTCTAACACTGTAACACAATTATTGTAAATATGGTAAAAGCAAAGATTATTTTAATGAGGAAGGATATGTCAAACTGTCTGCCAGACCATAAATGTAGTGCCAGTGACGTCTAGTTAACTGTACCTTTTCTAAACACTATATAAACGCCGGTAAGTTTATCGCAATATTCTGTTGAATACATTTCTTTTCTTATATCGACTATTTTTATTTAGCAACTGATTGCACTCACATAGTTATCTTATACAATGTTTGACCAGAAATCTTATGGTATATTTTGGATTTTAAAATTATATTTTTTCCTTCGATACATATACATATCGAACTATTAGATTTATGAATCTAAACTATACAAATATCAAAATATTAACTTTATTTACCTAAAATATATAAATATAAAAATATTACAATTTAAGATAGAAGATGATTAATGTTAAATAAATTAGCCACTTTTGAACAAAAATGACTGACTATCAGCAGTGCTGAAATGCATCAATTTACAAAATTCCTCATAACCAATTCTGAATATATATACATAAATAAATTGCTTAAAACACAAAAACAATAATCGTAACCATCTCTACTTTATAAACACATTATGAAAGTGCTATACGCACATAAATGATTAGAAAAATAAAACTGTGATTGCCGTGACATTCAAAATATGTATTTACAAAAATTAAGTATAAATCTTGATGCACACTTGAATACTACAATAAAATATAACTGCATTAAGAATCCCAATTTCAGAATTATAATATACAATAAATAAAATGTTTTGTTTCTCGTATAGAACGGAGAAAAAGATTAACATTATAATAGAATTATTAAGAGTTTGCATAAGTTGCATATCATGAATTATCGTAAAAAGTTAAATATGGTAATTACAGTGGCGTAGCGAGCATAACTGGCGCCCGGGGCACATTACCTTTTTGGCGCCCCTCGTGGTCTTGGGGACCAAAGGGTCCAATGGTCTTAGGTTGCATTTGGCGCCCCTCTGCAAGTGGCGCCCGGGGTATGATAGACCACCTTGCCCCCCTCTCGCTACGCCACTGGGTAATTAAAATATTCCACATTGAAGTCAGGTAATTAAAAACAAATGGTTCCAATAGTTAGTTGATCGTTAAAACGTTTCCAATTTTAAGATTATGTTGACAGCAAATATAGCTCAAACACGCTCAAACGAATGCCGTTTTCAAAAATCGAATATCTCAATGTTGGGGAAGGGGGGCTAGGAGTTTTTGCCCGCTAAAAATTAAAATGCTCGTAACTTTTTTACAAATGGCACTCAAACGAAAATTTTTGGCGCTCAAACACGTTCAAATGAATGCCGTTCTCAAAATTTGAATATCTCTTAGGCCCTAGGTACTAAGAAAGCTAAAAAATCCAGAAGGGTCATAAGGCTCCCAAAATTAAGAAATAAATATAAATCTAAAAACCCTTATTTAATGTTGGATCGTCATTAAATTATAGGGTTAACTCCTCAAAAGAAATGACAACACTTTACTACTGAAGTTAATTTAAATTAATGGAACCCGATTACATGATTGGTGGTAGTAATGTATTCTGTTGTGAAGCACGGGTATTTAGTTTTAGGTATATATATATAGGGAAAGAGAAAAAGGTAAGTAAATATATACAGGACAGAGATACAAAAACTTTCTTTCAAGTTCATCTTTTTTAAAGTATAAGAAATATTAAGAACGAATCAATGGATTTTTGAATGTATTGAAAAATTTCATAAATGCATTAAACACTGTTGTCTGAGGCCTGCCTAAACTATATCAACTAGTTTGAAACTATTTGCTATTATTAGTTACTATTATATTTTATCGTTATTTGTTGATAATTTCGTATTTTTACTCTGCCTCATTTTGGCGCCTCTTTCAATGTCTTATCCATGGGACCCGCCATATTTGGAGGTGTCCCTTCCGTTTCGCAGACACCTAATTTCCCCCCCCCCCCTTTTTTTCGCCATTTCGCCGACACGAAATTCATGCCGCTCTGTTTTTCCCGTTCTCTGAATATCTCAATGTGAGGGGAGGGGAGGGGTAGGTGTTTTTCCCGCCAAAAAAAAAAAATGCTCATAACTCTTTTAAAAATGGCGCTCAAACGAAAATTTTTGGCGCTCAAACACGCTCAAACGACGCTCAAACGAATGCCGTTTTCAAAATTTAAATATCTCAATGTCGGGGGGGCTAGGTGTTTTTCCCGCCAAAAAATTAAATGCTCATAACTTTTTTAAAAATTGCGCTCAAACGAAAATTTTTGGCGCTCAAACACGCTCAAACGACGCTCAAACGAATGCCGTTTTCAAAATTTAAATATCTCAATGTCGGGGGGGCTAGGTGTTTTTCCCGCCAAAAAATGAAATGCTCATAACTTTTTTAAAAATTGCGCTCAAACGAAAATTTTTGGCGCTCAAACACGCTCAAACGACGCTCAAACGAATGCCGTTTTCAAAATTTGGATATCTCAATGTCGGGGGGCCAACTTCACAGACGTGAACTTACCGCTAGACGAAAGAATGACTACCCGCTCCCTGGGGACCTAATGAAGGACGTTCCGCCAACAGCGACCTTCTAGAGCCCACGCCTGTGTTATAGCCGTCCGAGGTTCAACGTGATTCTAGACGCGTGCCCATGTCTACAAATGAAGCGTCAGTAAAGGTACGTGTGGCAGTTAATCATTGATCCTATGATACTGTGCCTATTTACCACTCATCCATTAACAATTTAAATAATACCTCAGTGATAAATAAGTTAATTATATGTAGTTGAGTACAATGAAGTTCACGTATAGATAGTGAAAAAATAGAAGAATTAAATAAGGTAGTTAGGATAACAGTTATGACATGTATTGTAATGTATTTATATGTGTTGGTCTATTCAATAAATCTATCCATTTACAATTTCAATCAGATGATTAGATTATTTTAAAAATACAACGCAATTCAAGAAGATGAGACTAATCGATCAAACAATCAGGTAGTATGTTAAATAATTTATATATTGGCAATACACCCCAAATTTAACTACCTTGATACTAATCATTTAATGAGCAAGATTAACAACTTTAGTTATTGCGGAATATTCACTAAAACAATTAAACACCCATTATACATTACAAAACTTAATGTTTTTAAAATGCAGAAGTCTCTTATATTTTACTGTATTTTTTAAACTGTAATAATTTTAATGCTATGTAAATATCGTTAAACTCTAATACCATTTAGAGGATTATATGTGTACTTTCATGGTTCTCTCTTATTTTGCGTGTTTATGCAAACTGTTTTAAAGTGGAGAATTATTTATTATTGCATTTTAATGCACTATAAAATAATAATTTCTGCTGTCTAACTACGCACTACCTACCATTAAATATGTGAAATGTGCATGCATTATATCTGACGATCTTGAAGCTTGCATGACCTTTATTCTTTTATACTATTTATCATTTTCACTCTAAATGTAAATTTTCTATTAAAAGAAAAATACTGTTAATTAAATTAATTTATAATTAATGTGTTACAGTTTACACAAATAATATTTATATAGTGTTTTAACGATCGTTTTACCTGTAGTAGTAGGGTTTTATAAAGAAATATTTACAATTTTTTTCGCACATTAGTTTTGAGGTTGAATTTTGTATCTTATGAAATTCATGCCTAACAAACAGCGATATTTTAAAGCAATAATCCATTCATTACATTCTTCATTTTTGAAACACTTGATCCGTTTAAAAAAATTTCAGCTTTTTTTTCACAACAAAAATGTTAATCGCTTCAGATCCAAAAGAATACCTGTTGCGCAGGAAAAATAACTGTCAGTTTATTTTTTCCTTTTCTTGAACATTTTTTAACACGAATTTTTCGGAGAAAATTCACAAATTCAATGTATTTTAAATATGTAAAAGAAATAGAAAATCTCTTTTAAACAGCTAAAGATCAAATATATTCCTTACGCTTCCTTTCTTTCTTTGTATAATTGATTACATTAGAAGGATGGGTCTTTTTAATAAAAGTACCTGAAAAAAATTCGTTGGAAATTGCAATATCGGAAACATACATCATACATCTCATGTTATAAGTGAGAAAACACAATGCTAGAAGTTACCAGACGTGCCTGACAGTTTATTGCATTCCCAAGGGAAAGTTAAAAAAATATTGGTTAAAGGGGAGAAAGTGTTACAGTGTATAAATTTTGTTTAAAAATATCCGTTAATGTACGGAAAGCTCCATGTGCAAGAAAAGTAATTTATTATAGGCAGAAAAGTTTATATTTTTATCTAACCATTCTGTAAGTGAATCGATTCTGATATAAAATGCTGATGGGGAAAATACGTTATTAAAAGCTTATATATTATAAAACGTATAACATTTTACGATTTTATTTGATTTTATTAAAACATTCCTTATATTTATACTAACATGCCAGTTGTGAATACATATTTGTCAATTTCGAAGCAACTGTAACTCGTACAAAAGCTCCCACGTAATTTAATCCAGTTTATTAACACCCTAAAGCCCAATTTTGTACTACTAAAATAAATTAAAATCCACAAACTTTAGTAGCAGGTATACAATTTTTCTGTATCTGTTTTTAACAATGGGTGTACAAATCTTTCTCTTATCAAGGCTATTGAGAGCTAACTCTATTGGAATCGCTCACCTCAATGTTAACCTATAGGGATAGTTAGCCTACTATTTACAGCTGTATAAATTCTGATAATCAAATAAAAATGGTATTTTCAGTTAGCCTAAACATTTCTGCACCTTGCAACAGGATTCATTTTATAAATTTCGTCTACCAAAGGAATTTAAGAGTGTTTAAACACCAACTTAACCAAATTTTCCCCCGAATAATTTCAATTTCAAAATAATTTTTGTATTTTTTTTAAATGTAAAATTCCCCAAGGTGTACAATTTCGTTTTCTATTACGGAGTGCAATTAAAAAAATCTTTTAATCCATGTCGGAAATCTGAGGACAAATTTTCTCCATTGCTTCACATTTAGGGCAGCGAATCCGATAGGTTAACTACACAGCAGCCTTTAAGCATAATACAACTGAATATAGCTTGTAAGATATAGTACAGACATCTAACAAGATATATTATGTTATAGTAGCTGAATACCCGTGCTTCGCTACGGAGTAAATTCAAATTAAATACAACAGTCAATGAATGCAATTAATGCAAAACACAAAAAAACAATATATATATATATATATATATATATATATATATATATATATATATATATATATATATATATATATATATATATAATATAATTAATACAACGGTCGATGTATGCAAATAATTTGTAAGTTTAATATCCATGAAACATATTAACTTGAATTAAATCGTAAAAACAGAATTCCATCTCAAATAGTCTAGTGGTTAAATTTTATCTTTTAATGAATTTTAAAATTTTTGGTCAATTTATTTTGTTTTTATGCAAGTGATGTTATAACCCTCAGATTATGATTTTAAATGCAAACTTTAAAAAAGCTACAAAAATAGCTTAAAAATTTAATTTAAAAAAATCTAAAGAAATTTTCAAAAATCTTTCTTAATGCACCCCTACACTATAAGAAGAATCGCCATGCAAAATTACAGCCCTTTAGGTCCAGTTGTTTGGTCTGTGCGTTATCTGTCAATCAGTCAGTCAGTCAGTTACAGGACTATTTTAAATATATAGATTATAATATATCTTTTCATTGTATCAGCACAAATTTTTAGTGTGATTGTGAATATTATTTTAAGTGAAAAATTGTTCTATTTGTCATTTTTGGAGGGACAAAAATAAATCAAATAGGATAGGGATACTGAGAGAAGAAGAGATAACTTTTTTACTCAAACCGTATCTCTGCAATATCCTAAACTTCAAAAACTTATCATAGTACATATTATAAAAGAATTAAATCACTGAATAAACCAACCGTGAAAAATATGACCAGGCTAAAGTGCTATTTCGGATATACGTCCATTCTTCGAAGTTTTATTTAAAATATTTTCAATACATTTCATTTCTTTGGTTTTGAAATACGTATTTTCTGTAAACAATATTATAATGAATTAACATTTAAGATATTGAATAACTACAGTAACCACCGCTTTTAGTGATCAGTGGTTATAAGAATCAACCGTTTATAAGAATCAATATAGCAAAAATAAAAACAAATATATTATTTCCATGTTAAACTTTTTGCTTTAAAGAATCAATCCACCGGTTTTAAGAATCAGCTTACACTCTTCGCTTTCCTTGCATTTTTCCAAATAAGCCACTTAAACCCTCAAAAGGCACAAAGTTCTTTTTCTTTAATTTTTTTAAAGAAAGAGTGATAATATGGGATGGAATACAGTAGTAAAATACGTCCCTTTTTTTGTTAGACATAACATAATGGTTTTCCCTTAAACACTTTAGCTAAACACTGCCCTTTTAGCTTGCCCCATGGGCATTTAACCCGTCCAAGTCCAATTTCACTTTTCTCCACTGACAAACAAAGACACGGACTCTTTTTTCTCACCTTCCATATCCTCGTTGCGGTTTCCTGGACCCTGAAACACACAAATCTTCGGCGAAGTGTCCACTATCATTTAGGCAAACGTGACATTAGTCGATTCAGGACGTTATCAAACCCTGAAACGTAAGCTAAAAGATGAATCTTCGTCTGAGACTATTGGTATTAAAAGAGGTATAAACAGCCTCCTGAAAACTTCATTAAGTCAAACTACCATAGAAAACTTTTTCTTGCACCCTTCCTATAGTTGATATGTTAAACTGTTAAGCAGGTAGGTTGTAACAAATATTAGATTTTTTTTCTTATCTTATTATAATCATGTGTATCTACTTATAGGTCTAGAAATTAAGTTGTATTTTTAAAATTATAAAGAATAATTTTAACAAAAGATAATTAACGTCAATTAAAGAGTATTTTATGGTAAATTATCTAGTATATGTATATGTATAGGTGTGTGTGTGCCTGTTCAAAAACCTAAATTTCAGCTATAAGAATCAACCACTTATAAGAATCAAAAACAGTAATAATAAACGTGATTCTTATAAGCGGAAATCACTGTAGTTATTTTTACTGATTCTGTAAATGAAATATTACATCTTCCACAGATACATGCATATCCGTGTATAGGGCCTTTTAAAAGATTTACTACTTTATGTAAAATTTTAATGAAAATGAACAAATACTTCAACACCACCCCTGACAATGCTCAACTTCCAATCAATTTAGATTGAGTTGAAATCCCTCTTAAACTAAAGATATGATAAAAGAAATTCAATAATATAAAACAATTTAAAAACCTCTATTATTTCAATAATTAATTATAACATTGTATACAAATCATAAGAGATATTTAGAAAAGCAATTTTTAAGAAAAATATATTACAAATAGGGTGTTATTATAAGTTTCAAATTCAAATACTGTAAAACCTTATTTATCTGGACTAACTGGGACCATAGATAATCCGGATAATCGAAAATCCATATAATCAGAGTAGTATGGGTAATAAGCAAATAAAAATCCTGGAGTAAGCAGACTTACCGTTTATTACGATAAAAAAACTATGTTTTGTAACAAAATTACATAGTATTGTTTACAAGACATTAAATAATATAAAAATAATTTTTCACATTATTTCCTAACAAAGAATTGGTAAGTCTAGTAAAGCTTTCTTAAACCCAACAAATAGGATTTTATTACCATAACTTACTGTTAAATCGATACTGGAACTGTACATTGAATCAAACTAAAACGCGAATATTTGGAATCAAACTAAAACGCGTACTTCTAGTTACGTTCTTGCTATCACAGTTAAAAATTATTATCTAATGGGAACATTCACTAAAAATAATGACTACAAATCTGATCCGGATTATCCGGAGATCCACTTAAACGAGGGCCAGATAAACGAGGTTTTAATGTACATCAGTTCTTCAACAGTGGTTGAACAACATTTAGAAGTACAAAAGTTATTTTAATTAATTAAAATGAAACTTGTAACTTAATGTCTACTTTAATTCTAATAATTAATATTGAAAAAAAGCGAGTTATAAATAATTAAATATCGAAGCAATTCGGTGAAGTACAAGAAAAACAAATTTATTGGACATAATAAATCAACAAGAGGTTAATTTTAAAGAAAATCAGAAAATTCTGAGTAAAATAAATATATGGAACATAAAAATTCAACGAAATTCAAGCAGGGAAATTACTTTTTTCTTGCTTCAAAATTTCGCAGCATTTCCGAAAAGCGAAAGAGAATTTTATTAAAATAGTATATTGAATGTAAAATAATTTTTTTTTTCACATAGATGTATACTTTCAAAGGATAATGAAAAAAATGAATGGCTACACATGTCTTTCAAAGGTGAGTCCCTAGTAATACTTTTGACAATTCTAAGAGAAGTCGATTTTAGTATTTACAACAGTGAGAATTTTGAAATACTTTAAAAAAAATTATTATTTTTTCTTTTTTTTTTGAGAGATAAGATCTTTTTATTTTTACACTATGATTCCAATTGAAACGTCATGAAAACCTGCAAAAATTGAAAATGAATCTGAAGTTTACAAATTTTATGATCTCAAAAATTAATTTAAATTGTACAAAATATCCTTGAAGAAGTAGAAAATATAAAGTATGTCTATGCATCCTCCCGATATTTTCTTTATCATAAAAATAACATTTTTACAATAATTTAGCATAGAGAAATGCATTTTTTTAATAAAAGTTATCTACATGGGTGTTTTAATTTGATATATTTTGAAGAGAATTATTGCATTTTATATCCTCTGTCGTAATTATTTGAGTTTTTACAATAAATTAATATTTTTCTTTATTAAAAAGGAATAGAGTTAAATAAAAAATCATATTTAAAACTTTAAAGTCCCAATAAAAATCATTGAGAAGGAATGGTATATGCTTCATAATGTTTCATAACATTTATCATATTTGAAATAAAATTAAACTACAACTACTGTAAAAAATCAAATCGATAAAGACACGTAGGTGTTATATTGAACACTTTTCATAAAAATATTATTGCTTTTGAAGTGGAAAGGATGTCAGCGCCATAAATTCCTCTCTATTTAATTTGAAAAAATCCTAAAAATCCCAATACAAGTTGTCAAAGAAATTATATTTTCTGAATTTTAAAAGAAACGTATAAACTGATAGAAATTATCATGCAATCAGTTAACCAAAGTTATTAAACCGTGTATCCAATATTGAACCATCAGTATAATTATTATGAATTGAGGGATGAGAATGAAATCAAGTCCATTTATTTTCTTTCTGTATATAACTTTTCTTTCTGTATTCAAAATATTTTTTTTAAAATTTTCCAGAGAAATTGTCTTTTCCGATTTTTACCTATAAACTAGACGGTTAATACGACATTTAGCCAAAGAGCTATGTATAAAGGATAGTTAAAAAAAATATACATGAAAAAATACCTATATTCCCTCTGATCTTATCAGAAAAGAGAAAAATTTAATACTTATTATATTAAATTAGAACCGTATGTTATTGAAATCCTTTACATACGTAGGATAAAACGTGACATTAATGACTCATTGCAGTTAAGTCGGCATTTTATCAATCTCTCTCTCTTTATATATATATATATATATATATATATATACTAGCTGTACCCGGCCACGTGTTGCTGTGGCTCAGTCTGGTTAAATGGAAAAGAAAGAAAAGAGAAAGTACATTTCTAATATGTTTATTTTATAAAGGCGCAAAGCTGTTACTCATTTAGCACTACCCAGGGGAACGTGTAACCTAAAGTATGCTACGGACGCGAGTAACGTTACCCACCAATATATTTTACAGTTCAGTTTTTAGTACTTTCCTGTTTTATGTAATATCTTGGCGAAAGACTTGTGTTCCCCTTCGCCCGCTGCATTAGAAATAAAAAAAAAATTAAAATGTTTAATTTTACAATACTTGTGGGTATACAATATTTTTTTTTTCCATTTTGTGTGCAGATATATAGATTGTCTGGTTTTCCGACTCCAGAACACCCAACATATAATTGTCCATGTGAGAAACAATCCGTGTCTAAATCTAACTCGCACAATTGTAAAGATTGGCCCTGAGCTTTATTGATGGTGATTGCAAACGCCAATCGAATTGGGAATTGCAATCTCTTAAATTTAAATGGCATATCCGTAGGAATCATGGGAATGCGAGGAATGAGAACATCTTCACCTTTGAATGGTCCTCTCAAGATCGTTCCTCATTCGACGTTCCTGAGTACTTTTTTACTGCAAGCCCCGTGACGTTGCAAAGCTTTGGTTGGTTTATGTTTCGCAACATTATAATTGGCAAGCCGATTTTCAAATGCAGTACTTGCGGTGGCATCCCTAGAAGAGCGATTTCTAAGCACAAATCTCCAATCCTTATCAACGCTTCGTTGTAGATTTTTGCTGTGAAATCTATGTTCATATTTGAAATTTCCTCGCGTATTCGACGGAAAATATCTTCAGCCATGTGCATTCTCTTATCTCTTCGATCGTCTTGTATTGTCTAGAACAGTGTTTCCCAACCTTTTTCATGTGGCGACCCACCTTTCCTTATCGGAATATCTCCACGGTCCATCGGTCCATGGTGGAGTAAAAGACCTTATTTGTATCGTATCCCTTCCTTATCTATATATAATTTACCATCAAATATTGCAAATAAATAAATAAATAAATAAATATAAATATAAATAAATATATATATATATATATATATATATATATATATATATGAAATGTCCGGATGGACATCTCATGAAATTGTATCTTGCATCGTGGCCGGAAAATAATATGATCAGCTTCAGGAACAAACTAATTTATTAAACAGTAAAGCAACACATCTTACTCGCTGCGAGTCAGGCCAGCGTTTCTCTTAAAAACCCCAAAATAGAATTAGGTCCGTGAGGTTGCCAGAATTGGTGGAGGAAGTTAGTATGCGGGAAGGCGAAGCGTTTACGTCAAGACAAGAAGGACGGGTTACCATGGCAGAGATGAAGTACAGAATGGGCGATTATAGGTAGTTAGTAATATTATCACAGAATATCCCCCCCCCCCCCCTCTAAAATGGATTGGAATCGCGGCCGTCGACTCCAAGACACTCCAGATAGTGAGAACATGAAAATTAGTAGTTTGAATATTAGGATCAAGCTGGCTCGAAAATCACAAATTCTTATGTTAAAATGTACAATTGAAAGCCATAATAATATGAAAAATGGCGTAATTTTAAAAACAAATAGCTGGAGTAAAATAAAAATGGAATGGTACACTTAAATGAAAACACTAACAACAACAGATGTAAAGATGTTCCAAATACAAATACTAGTAAAATATAGTGCATGTCTCAGCCCCTGAGATGTCTCACAGTCTGAAAGTGTTCAGAGTCCTGGAAGGGTACAGTTCAACTAGGTGAAAAACACAAAGTAATTATTATTCACAGTCTTAGTCGTTGAATAATGTTTAGTTCATTTGGAAATCTCCTGGGTTTTAGTCACTTTTTTAGAAAAATAATGTTCTTTGTTGTTTATTATTATTACGTTTGACATTAGTTATTGACTTTTCTTTGAGCAAAACACTATCTATATTTTATTTTTTTTCTCTAGATCATGTACACAAAAATATTAAAATTATTCTTTCAGCAATTAGTAGAATAAATTTACCAAATGCTGTCAAAATTAACTTTCAACATCAATACCAAATGCCTGGTACCTGATGTTGCAAAAATTCGAACAATAAACAAATTCCAACAATTGACACTAACATTCAATTATTGTGAAGAAATAGTAAAAAAAGCAAGACAATACAAACATAAATTTGAGGTATGTGACCTGTTGTTAGTACATCCTCGTGAGCGTTTACCAAAGGGAAGGTGCTTCCAACCTGAAACTCAAGTTGAGCAAACTGCACAAAATGAAAAGGGGCAGGCAAGTTTCTCAAACATGAGAGGGAAAAGCAACTGTTCAAAGGGAACATTTGAAAAGTGCGAAGAGACAGGGAGGACAGTGAGTGGAAACCCCAGTATAAAAATCAATAATATTTATCTAGTACATAGTATATTTCATATAAAATGTAGTAAGCTTCAAAAAGTTTAAAAAAATATGTGAGTTTCACTTACACTCACGGGGTTTCTTCAAAATTAACAAGGATGGCGATAGGATAGGAATGCTAAAATAGAAAGATTAAGGATAGCTGAATGATTTACATATTGTGACTTATTTCATCATTTCATTATTTAAATTTAACTTCTTTTTTTCGATTTTTAATTTTCTCCTGAAATATTTCGTAATTATTTTCATGTTCGACATTTATTTTGGCAGTGTTCATTTTACTTTTACTTATATTATAAATTACAAAAAATAATAATAAAATAACTGACCTGATTAAAGCACCAACTTTTGTGGCATAAAATACAATACTAAATAAGAACCTTTTTGAATGTAATGCACTCTGATGGTAACTTGAAAATTTGTTTTTATGAGCTTCTTTGATTTCAAAGCAGCGTTCGGCGTTCACTCTGAAATCGTAATTATTTTCTTGAAATTGAATTTTTTTATGACTGTCGCTCACATATAAAATCTTGAATCACTTCTTGGAGGCCTAGTTGAATCAGATGCTGCTGCACTGGTACTTGACTTTACGATGGCGTAGTCCAAAACGGGAAGAAAATTATGGTGAGGTCAGGCGGGAAACAGAATTCGAAAACCAAACTGGAACGAACCGCAACAATGTCATCTTTACTTGTTTCGATGTAGTCGACTTCTGTAGCAATTTCATGGTGTTGGATGAGGAACGCTTTATCTTTGTCATTTCGAGCTGGTGACTTCAGAAACGCATGCGGAAAATAAAGCAAAAGTCCTGTAGAACAATGGACTCGAAATCCATTGGGGCTTCCCCGCAAAGGTTCGAATCCTGTCGACTCTCTGAAATGTCCGGATGGACATCTCATGAAATTGTATCTTGCATCGTGGCCGGAAAATAATATGATCAGCTTCAGGAACAAACTAATTTATTAAATAGTAAAGCAACACATCTTACTCGCTTCGAGTCAGGCCAGCGTCTCTCGCAAAATGCGCCAAAATAGAATTAGGTCCGAGAGGTTGCCAGAATTGGCGGAGGAAGTTAGTATGTGGGAAGGCGAAGCGTTTGCGTCAAGACAAGAAGGACGGGTTACCATGGCAGAGATGAAGTACAGAATGGGCGATTATAGGTAGTTAGTAATATTATCACACACACACACACACACACACACACATATATATATATATATATATATATATATATATATATACAGATGGTGGACAAAATAATTCGAACACCTGTGAAATAATGGAAAATCTTTATTAATAGGGGGTTTGACCACCCTTTGACTGAAGTACAGATTTAATGCGACGTGGGATAGATACATAAAGGTCATGGACAATATTTAAAGGAATATTAAGGCATTCCTCCTGCAGAGCGGTCTTTAATTCCTAAAGTCCGGATGGAGGTGGAAATCGGGATCGAAGTTTGGACTCCAAATATTGCCATAAATGTTCAATAATATTCAAGTCCGGAGACTGAGGGGGCCAGGCGAGATGTTCAACTGCATCATCATGCTTTTCGAACCATTCTTGAACACACCTAGCAGTGTGGATAGGGGCGTTGTCGTCTTGAAAAAGCCGGTCGCTCTCCAGGGAATACAGTCTGGACAAAAGGATGGACATGATCCCCTAGAATGCTTAGATAGTGATTGTATTTGATCCTCCCATGCAGAATAACAAGTGGCCCAAGACCGTGCCAACATATCGCACCCCATACCAAAATGGAGCCACCCCCATGCTTCACAGTCGGCAAGAGGCATTCAGGATGAAAGGCTTCTTTTGGCGTTCTCCAGACGTAAACTCGTCCGGTCGTCTGAAATAGGGTGAATGATGATTCATCTGACCATATTACCTGTTGCCACTGCTGTGGGGACCAGCCTGTGTGATCTCTGCACCATTGGCGTCGCTTGAAAGCATTAGTTGCTGTCACCAAGGGCTTACGAATTGCCACTCTGCCATAAATGTTCACAGCATGAAGTTCCCTTTTGACATTTTTTGTTGAAACGGGGTCTTGGAGATGACTGTTCATAACAGAAGTTATCTCAGATAACGATTGCTTGTGCTTTCAGGCTACTATGGCTTCAAGACCCGTCTATCCCTATCAGCAAGCTTAGACTTTCGGCCACTGTTGTGTTTGAAGACGTCGTCTTACTCTCTTTCGTGTACGGTGTCATAACGGCTGATACCGTACTCCTTGCAAACCCCAAGACGTTTGCTGTTTCCGTAAACGATGCTCCATTTAAACGCGCTCCAACTATCATTCCTCTTTGGAACTCTGACAGGTCTGACATTTCAACTTATCACAGACAGTTCGATAGAAGCATGCAACGTAGGTGACTGCTGTTGAGAGACTGACACCTTCATTTTCACGCTCACTAGGTGGCAGACTTCTGTTGCAGGTGGCGCGGCTGTACTGCAGGTGTGAAATACGTCATACTTTTTCACAGCTGTTTGTATTATTTTGTACTCCATATGTATATATATATATATATATATATATATATATATATATATATATATATATATATATATATATATATATATATATATATATATGATTTTTTGAAGATACAGATTGATTATTGATAAACAATTTGTGTTCTGATTTGAAAATGGTTGGCAAAATATAAGCACTTTGTACTTTGACAAAATATAAGAACCCCTGTGGGGACAGCTGATAGTGGGGTCGCACCCCATCGTGACAAATTTCTGTTCTGAGGGGGAAGGGAAAGACAATTCTCGTTTGTCGTAAAATATTTAGTCTAGCGTGTGTTTAAAAAAAAGCATGTCCTGTCACAGTGATGCATCTATATAATAGGCATATGAAAACACTCACGTATTCCAATGCCCCGTTGTGTCAAAATTTCAAAGAAATCGATGAAGAACTTTCGAAGATTTGAGGTTTTGAACAAACGAACATTTATGTTTATATATATATATATATATATACAGTAGAAACCCGATTTTACGTTGTCCGTTTCGTACGTTATCCCGCTTCCTACGTCATTTTCTGCTGGTCCGTGAAAATTGCCTATACCGATAATGTTAAAATATCCCGGATTTTACGTTACCCATTTCCAGAAATTCCTGCTTAATACGTTTTTTCTGAAGACAAGATCAAAATCATTTTTCCTCTGTAAGGTTCTGGCATTCTTTCTGTTCCGTGTTACTGTCCTTTTGTCTGTGTGTGGTATGCAGGAGGGATTTCCACCCAGCGTCAAAATCAGAAGGGTGGGGGAAGAAGAAAAGCACGGGACACCCGCAAGTGGTGGAGAATCACGGCAATGCCTTCCGATTCTTCGATCACTCTATGCCAACAAAACAGAAAGAGGTGGTGGATCTCTTTTGTTTCGATTGTCCAATGACCACACTTCACATGGATGGGGGGGGGGCTATGACCAGATCATGAAACCCACTAAAGGTAGAACTGGTTTCAGCTGGTCTGTAAAAGTTCGTTTGAGTACTGTAACCATTTTTCTCATTGTCGAGCGTTCTTAACCTGAAGGTAGGATGTCTAAACGAAAAGGTTTCTCTCTAGCCAAAAAGGCCGAAATCGTGAAAAAAGCTAAAGAATTTCATGGCACTAAAATTGATCTTGCTAAATCTTTGGGTATTACATATTCAACTTTGCAAACGATTTTAAAGCAAGAATTTTCAGTAGAGTTAGGTGCTGAAAAATTCGGAAAATCTGCAAAGAAACGAAAATCTCTTAAGATATCTCCGTATGATGATTTGGAAAAACATTTAATAGAATGGTTCAAGGAAGCGCGGGCATCAAAAATTCCAATAAACGGATCCATCGTTAAAGAAAATGCGCTTGAAATTGCTGAAAGGCTTAAACTTCAAGGCTTCTCTGCATCGAATGGCTGGATCGACAGATTTAAGAAAAGGAACAATTTATGTTAGAAATATATCTGTGGAGAATCCGATGGTGGGGATATTGCAACTGTGCCGCAGTGGAAAGAGAATACTTTGCCAAATTTATTAAAGGAGTACTATCCAAGAGACGTATTCTACGCCGACGAGACGGGACAATTTTTCAACTTGTTACCGACAAAACACTGACGATCAAAGGCGAAAATTGCCACTGGGGAAAACTTTCAAAATTGCGTTTATCTGTTTTATTATGTACTAATGCCGACGGAAGTGAGGAATTAATGCCTCTTGTGATCGGTAGAGCAAAGACACCACGGTGTTTCAAATTTAATGCCCGCTTCCAATGATAGTGGTGATGAAGATGAAGAAAAAATAACGAAGGTTGTAGTACCCACAGCTCATCAAGCAATTCAAAGCATAAAAATCTGAAACAATTTTTAGCTTCGAATATAAACCAAGAAGCAAATTTGCGAAAAATTGTTAGTATTGAACGTGCTGTAGTTGAAATTTATCTAAAAGCAAAAAAAAAGTAAATATTTCACATTTTCCCGATAGTTCATCCTGTAAGTGTCAATTTTTGAACAATATGCTTCGATTTTTTTTAACCCCGATTTTACGTTTTCCCGTTTCGTACGTTTTTTTACCGCTGGTCCCATGAAAACCGTAAAATTGGGGTTCCACTGTATATATATATATATATATATATATATATATATATATATATATATATATATATATATATATATATATATATATATATATATATATATATATATATATATATATATATATATACTCAGATTAGAATAATTCCTGTGGGGTTTTTTCAGACCTGTAACCCATCTGGAAACAGAATGAAAGATATGAATTTCTCTATAATTTAAACTCTTATTCTAATCCGTATAGAATAAAAAATAAAACATAAACTATAATAATGTATGCTTGTTTTTAATTCTATACGGATTTCTCTACTTTTTCAGTGAGGTTTGCACTGAGGTTTGCACAAATCCCAAGTGCAAACCTCAATGAGTTCTTATGTAGCAATAAAAAAATTACTTTTATAAACTACAAATTAAAAAGTGTGGGAGGACTTGCAAGTATCAACTACCTTTAATTAGTGATTTCAAAGATTTAAAAAAAAAATACTTTCCCATAGTGGTTAAGGACTTTCACGGAATTACTGGAAAACATTGAAACCGTTAATTTTTGCATCCAACATCCCCGAATAGACGTTAAAAGTAACTCCTGATTATAGATTGATAATTTTTGCAATCATTTTTCATTCTTAAGGGAGAACATTAAATACGAGAGAAACTTTTAATGAATCACATTGAAAAGAAAAATCGAATGTTTCATACAAACAGTGGAAATAAGGCTTTAAGAAATAATTCGAAAAATTAATTTTGAAATTCTAAGAAATAATTTATAATCTAATAAAAGGTTGGATTAAACGAATTCACTTAGAATGAAAGCGTAAGCTTTTTTCAAAATATTAAAATCACTTGAAATTTGGATTGGAATATGGGGACAAAACACATTATTATACTCTGTGTTAAGTCATTTTAATCTAAATTTTTAAAAGAAGTTCCTCATTCATACAGATAAGAGGATTAAAATGCTATTTGACGTTCACAATGAAGATTTTGTTCTCAAAGTATTTGATCATAATCATACGTCAATTGCGTATTGAATGCGATTACTAAAGGATTGAACATTTTTATTTATTACGGTATTAGGATAGATAAGATAAAATATTTGTTCAATTAAAATTTCGTTGGATCCGAAAATCGAGAAACACAAACGTTCTGTTTTATGAGTGTTTTTTATTCATATTGTACTATCAAATAAAGAATTTTATGATGTTAAAATGATAGCTTATACTACTTCTCAATAATTCCTAGATGCTCATAATGGATTTAGGTTAATAACATGAGGAACGATAGGATACGCTGAGAAAAAGGATCACGCTACTTTCATCAAATAATCGAAGATTAATACTACCCCTAAAAAGGGATTTTCCTAGAATATTTGCTTTAAACTTTTAGGCAGCCTTTAGGTTTTTATTTTTATTCTGTGAGTAATATGACAAAAATCTTAACGTTTTTACAAACTTCAGGCAATTACGAAATAAAGGGAAAAATAAATTATTTTAGATCTGTAAAGATACACACAGTTGCTAATACTTTTTCTTGTGATTTGTATTGATTTACCGTAATTCCCTGGCTATAGTATAAGGATAATACATTAAAACATTTGTGAGTTTTCCATACGGATTATAGGCCACTGCCTATTATCGTAGCTTTTTTTTTGACATCGTCAGGTTCTGTTTAATACTGGAAAATATATTCTAAACGTTCTTCTTTGTCTCTAACAGATCATGCCATAACAGTGAAAAAAATCGGTATTTTATATTCAAATGATGGGCCTGGATAATCGAATAACATGTATTTCTGACATACATTTCCTGTTACCTGCTCATTTTGTTAAATATGACACCAATCGGCTGTGAATTTTTCACCGGAGTCTTATTCGACATTCGGAAGGAAGTGGGTGAAATAAAGATCATGTAAAAGGCCCTGATCTATTATTTCATGGACACCGCTTTATTCGTAATTGAATACTGCTTTGGTTGCTTTGTTTACGGAAAAAAGCATTTCTGGAGACGCTACAATTTAAAATTAGGATAATGAGAAATATATTTAGTATCTAGCTATAAATCTTTGTTCTAAATGAAAGATAAACAGACCCTCAGTAAGGCTGATGTGCACATACCCTATAGGATTCGCTCACCTCAATGTTAACCAATGGAGAAAATGTTTCAACTATTTACAGCCAGGGCCCGACTTAGCCTAATTGGGGCCCGGGGCAAAAACTTCTTTGGGGACCCCCCTCTGCTTCACTACTTCAGTAATGAAGAACCGAACTTTATGGAGGTATTTAAATTTTTCACCTCATTATAGATATATAACAAGAAAATTGACTAGAACCTAAAATAGCTATAAAGCCCCCCCTCCCTCTAATGGTCAGACGAAATATCGTTCTGTCCATTTTATTGATTTTCTGACAATTCTATGTCCATCATTAAAAGGGATATAGTAGATCTGAAGAGCCAAAATTTGACAAAAATGCTATTTAAATTTATCCGTTATATTTCCGTGATTTTTCATTCTCAACAATGTGCAATTGATCCTGGCTTGTTTAACCAACTTCAATAAATATTATTTCTTTTCTTTTTTTATTGTGAATAACAATATCAGGCAAATTCATAACCTTGCTGACATTAGGGCGAAATTCAGCTAAATTCCGCCCTAGAAAGCCATGGATTTACGAAATATAGATTTTTTTTGTGTTCATACGATAGATTAATGAAGAAGCTAACATAAAACTGACGGATTTTACACTACTGATTTTTTTTTTAAAGTTCATTAAAGAAGGAAACCTAAAATAAACTTTCTATCCGATTTGGGGGCCCGGGGCAACTGCCCCGTATGACCCTGCCTTAGTCAGGCTCTGTTTACAGCTACATAAATGCTGATAATCAAATAAAAAAGGCATTTTAACCCTTGGGGGGGGGGCTCCGTTTGCACAGTGCAAATGCCTAAATCTAGTCTTTTTTATTTGCATTCAATATATTCCAGTTAAATGACTAGAAAAATAGTTACTACTACCATCTGTTATCAATTTAAAGAAGTAAAAACATTTTGCAACCTTTAATCGGAATTTTATTAAAGATTCTTTGGGTTAAAAAAATCGGGAAAAAATATGCACCGTGCAAACGGTGGAGGTTGTTGCCTCTGAAAGGTTTAAGGTAGACTGAACTTTTCTGCCCCTTGCAACAGAATTATTTTTATAATTTTCGTCCCTCTAAGGAATTGATGAATGTTTAAAACACACTTTACTAGATTTTTTCCTCCAAATTATTTCAATTTTAAAATATTACTTGCATTATTTTTTAAATGAAAAATGCCCCACCGTGTAAAATGTCTTTCTCTATTACGAATTACAATAAAAATAAAATCTCTAAATCCAAGACGGCAATCCTTAGGCAAATTTTCTCCATAGGTTAACAATTGGGTGAGAGATTCCAATAGGGTTAATACATAACAGCCATGAGTTGGCTATTCCTGAGTAGTACGCTAGTGGAAAGAGGAAGTTGGGGGCACAGTATTATTCTGATTATACAACTCTGTGGATAATAGAATATTTTTTCTTATCAGCTAAAATTACTTTATATGCAGATTATACGACTGTATAAACAATAGGCAGGAAATGACAGTTATTAAGAAAGGATTTATTCACTTCTGACTAGTCCTTGTGGTGACTATCTGGAGTTCTCGTCAATGAAATTTAGCGCTTTTGGGGCACGGATGAAATCAGTTTGGCTACCGGATCCTTCAAAAAAGAAAGGAGCAATCCCAGCTAGAGCAGGGTGATTTTCTCTGTCTAAAAAAGACAAGCTCAATTCGCCCAATGTCTATACAAAAACAAATTGCACTCGTTTAACGATATTATAAGGTATTTTAAGTGATAGTCAGCAGAGGATGGTAGTAACACTGAAAAAAAGAAATGATGTTTTAGGTATATTACAAAAATGGAAGTATAATTAGAAGGCTATGGAAGCATGTTTAAGATACAAAAGTGGGATACCCAAAACAGGTAAATTCACTACTCAGAAACATTACACCTTGAAAAAGGGTATCTTTTTTGACCTGAAGAAACATTTCATTTTTACAGTTTAGAAACAAGGCTTTTTCTTTTGACTTTTTGTGTTGCTATAAAGCATGACATCAAAGCCAATATGAAGGACTTATTTGAATAGTGGGCAAATTCCGTTTTTGTTCATTTTGAGAGACAGAGCTTAAATTGTAATGAGTGCTGAGAAATGACTACTGAAGTCTGATTAGTAATGTCCTCTGTTGGCAGCAGAAATAATGTGGAAGTGTACCAGTTTTAAATTAAGATAGAAATCACTTGTATGAACATAAAAGTGAGGCTTACTCCATTTTAAAAAAAAAGAAAAAAGTGTAGTTGTCCCACTATTCAAATAAAGCCTTCATAAGCTTTTATTTTATTTTTTATTACTCTTAATTTTGAATATAAAACAGCTTTCGGTCATCTTTTATAACAATATCAACAAGATTATTAAAGCGATAATTGCTGAATTCGCTGATTATGATCATCGTGACAGTGCTCTCCGTAAGAGTCCGCGTGCTGCTCAACTTGAACCAGAGACGGCCTAATTCTCCCCTCTCACTAGCGTTTTTCTGTTGGTTTTTCCCTCGTTAGGACAATTGTTTACTTCTTGATCTCTTCCTAACGGCACATTTTATTTCCTTCCTTCTTTTCTGAGAGTGTACTTTTTTTTATTCAATCGAAACAAATAAAATATTAAATAAAATATTATTTAAAAATAAATAAATAAATAAATAAAATTCAAGATAAAAATTATAAAAAATACAAATAAATACATTTAAAAAATATTAAAATTAAATTAAAATATTTTCTGTGTTTTCTAACTTATTATGTTTCTCTAAATTTCAATTAAGTACCCTTAGGTAAAAGTTCAATTAAATTTAACTTCTCTTAACGCAGCCCAATAATCTATTTTACGAGCACCCTTATTCAAATCAATCATAGTATTGTCTGGAGTTAAAGCCTTTGGCCCAGGTACTCCGAAAAGAGCCGTAATGGCGGTGTCTCTCTCATTGAATTTCAATATAATCAGATGAAAAATCTGATTTTCCCTGCAATATTTTATCCTGTTGAGGAGGGATGTGCCCATATGTCGCCGATAAGAAATTGGACAATATTTCCTCCAGAAATCCTTTCTTCTCCTCTATCATTTTTCCATTTCACAAGCAGCCCAGGGATGAATGTTTCTGATCTAAATATGGAAGATGAAAATCATCTTTTTTTGGACTTTCTTTGGCACTAAAATGATTTATCATATCTACTCACAAACAAATTAATATCACGTTCTAATTTTTTAGATTTATAGAATTTCAACGCCTTTGTTGTGCTTTTAAAAGTAAGGTTACCAAGTCAAATCTGAATTTCATTTTTAGTTTGTAGGAAAAACTATAAGGTCGTGCCATACTTCACACACAAAAATAAAAACAGGGTCTTCTACCTTTTGTAACCTCCTTTTGTGTTGCTATACTTATAATACTTATTGTGTTGCTGAGTACATGTCTTTTGTTCAATAACACTTTTTTATAAAAATAGTCATTTTTCTGGATTATATCCTTTCAACTGAAAGAAAAATAAACTTTCTAGACGTTGGGTAGTTTTATTTTTCAGAAATGACTCCTCTGGAGAATAAATCACAAAAAAAATTCGAATTATTATAAGACTATTGAAAAGGTTGTTATGCCGTATGCATAGTGCATTTCTTCGAAATATTTTATTCTCAGAAAAAATCTCTAAAATGTTGTACACCAAAGCATTTCATATCATTATAGAAATGATTCATTCCTATGTCACCAACATATCTCTTCTCTGAATTTATGTGAGAATCTCATTATAAAAAGTTTTCAATAAATATATTATATAAATGTGTGAATATAGGGTGGTACAAAAGTTATCAGGGAATTTTTAGAAGCTTTTACTTTTTTTGTCGACACATTTTAATAGATTGCAAAACTTCAGGCTTTGAATATTTATGATGAAAAGCCTCTCAATGAAAATTGTGTAGTTATGCTTTAAAAATATTCATCCGATAGAAAGAACTCAAAGAGCTCATCGCAGGCAATTTAACATAAGGAATGCACTTGCAGAAAGGAATACACTACGTCACTGCCCGATTTCAGCAGCGGGGATCTGTTTCATATTTGCCACGTTCTGATAGGCTACGTTCTGTCTTTACAAGTGCAAACATTCAATGTGTACAACCGTTATGGAGAATATCCTGCATCGAGCACAAAGTGAGGGCAGGTTAAGTGAGAGCTGAAAACGACAGGTATGTGTTTTCACCAATGATATAAAAAAATATTCGTTCTTTGTAAATTAGCGTTAATGGTATTTCAAATCCCCCAAGGAACTGTGAACCCAACCTAGTTTCCTCGATGAAAATGAAAAGAAAACAAAATAATCAATATATATATATATATATATATATATATATATATATATATATATATATATATATATATATATATATATATATATATATATATATTACAGTACAAATGAACTTCATCCAAACAATTAGTAGTGAAAAATTTCCTCTGATTATTAATTATTCCTAACAATTATTTACTGAAGATACCGTTTTGCATTAATTTTAGACCATACAATCCCGGCAGAATACTTAGTCATTTTTAGCACGATATTCCTTGTCTTGCTTTGTAACATTCTTATCATCCCAGGCTGTTAAGCACTGCTGTATCCTTTAAGCACCGTTCTTGAATCAAAGGTGATGACTTCAAAAGGATAATTGATGGGTTTCGGTGTTGGGGGAAATGTCCTTTTTGCTCAATGCAAATGTCTATGAATTAAGATGCACATCTCGCATTGGAAAAAAAAAGTTGCACATCAATACGTTAATATTGTTCAAAATATAATTGTTTATCGGTTTTGAGCATTTCCTTTTGTATTCAAAAGTTTTTAAATATCGCAAATTTTTGAAAAACAATTTTTATTATTTTTAAATTGCAAAATAAGTTCTAGAAACTATTAGACATGTATAAAACTTACATATAATATAAGCGTTACCAGAGATCAAACGCCAAAGTAAGTAGATATTGTTGCGAGGTTTTGAATCAAAATTAACCCTCCTCTGGTTAAGTAATTCGACGTTTGAAGAAGAAACAGGCGAATGCAAATGAGCGACGCTTTTCTACTAGATGGGAATCCCCGTGGACAGCGTAGACGCTCGACAGTGAGAGGTTAACGCCACGAGGCGAGGTCGGACGGAGACGAGCGAGGAATGAGAAACAATTGAAGAAGTGAAGATCGCTTTTCCGTACAGCAGCCGAACATAATAAAGCTTACATAAGGTGCTTTGAAGTAAGTTATCGTTCCAGCGACCTGGAGATAAAGTGAAGACAGAAAGATTAGAGTGGCGTATGTTAAAGTAGTGGCGTGGATGAATTCTGTCAGTAATATAGCTACCACATTTAACACGTGAGATAAATTCCCCGTTGCCTGCTATCATTGAGAGCGGTATTTTTGTAGTCTAATTGTTGTTGGAATAAATACGGTTTAGTGTAGAAAACCTCGCCTCATCTCGATAATGGTAAGTTCTTTGAATTGGAATATACGTTACCGCAAACCATGGTAATGAAACAGACATCATAGAAAATCGGGCAGTATTTAGCACAGGTGTAATATTAAATTGCTACTAGTGAGAGTAAAATAACTGGTATTTATACTATCTATATAGTATATAAATCAGTTCCGTAACTGACTGACTGACTGACAGACTGATTGACATATAACGCACAGTTAAAACCACTGGACCTAAAGGGCTGAAATTTTACATTGCGATTCTTCTTATAGTGTGGGAATGCACTACGAGATATTTTTGAAAAATTCCTCTTAGATTTTTTAAAATTAAATTTTTAATCTGTTTTTGTAACTTCTTTACAGTTTGCATTCAAGATAAAAATTTGAGGGTTATAAAATTTATATAACGAGAAAGACACTAAAAATTCCTTTAAAATGAAATCTTTTTTGAATCTTTACCTCCATTTTCTGATTTTTGGTGAATTTACAAAGATTAATTTCTAGAATTTAAATTATTCAATGCTTATCACATGGTTTTTTTGCTTCCTTTTCTTTTTATGATACTTTAAACTACCTTTGCGTCATATATATATATATATATATATATATATATATATATATATCTATAATAATATATCTAAAAATGTTGTTGATGTTTCTCCTGAAAATTGTAATTGTAAACATAATATGACCGGTTACAATGAACACTACAACCACATTATAACAGGAAATACTCAAATTACTGACAATACGGCTTTGTCTAATTTAATGAATTATGGTACTGGTTTTCGCATAGGTTATAAAAAGAATGTATTCCAAATTTTCAAACGTAATCTTGATGAATTTATTTATAAAACAGCTATAAAGCATAGTATACCTGTAAGTACTTTCGAACAGTGGAAATTTCATTATTTAAGTGATTTTAAAATTGCTTATCTGAGAACTAAACCAAAAAATTTTCATGTAAATTTGAATACCTTAAAACCGGTTATAACTGCTTTACAAGATCATTTTGCTATAACTTATGTTGATAAAGTTTCTGCTAACTATGCATTTATATGCAAAAACTTTTATTGTGAAAAACTATTACGGTGCTATAATGATAATACTGTTTATAAAAAACTAGATTCTACGTCTTGTTCTATACAAAATCGTATCAAAGCGTTATATCGTCGTGCAGGTTACGATATTAAAAATCTTAGGTTTCCTTATTTAGTCTTAATCCCTAAATTTCATAAATCGCCTGTTAAATTTAGAACTGTTACTGTGGGCTGCAATACATACTTAACGCTTGCTAATAACAAACTTTTAAACATACTTAAAATAGTTTATAAAAAAATAAGTAAAGAGGGTGGCTATTTCATCAATAATAGCTTAGAAATAGTTAAACAGATAAAAGGTAAAGGTGATATAACAAGCGTTAAAAGCTACGATTTTACGGATCTTTTCAACTCTATCGACCTAAAAGATCTATATAGTATTATTCATGGATTATACGATCAATATGATTTAAAGACGTATATAGCTGAAAATAAATATCGTGTGTTATTAGATCTTGTACTTTATGAAACAGTTTTATATAATGGTAGTAACTTCTTCAAACAAATACAAGGAATACCAATGGGTGGAGGATGCTCATCTGCTTTAGCAGATATATACCTTCACTTTTATGAAAGAGGTGTAATGATTCTAAATGAACTTATGTTTTTCCGATATGTAGATGATATACTCATATGTTTTAATGAAAACTTAAAAGAAATAGATATTAATTTTTACCCTAAAAATCTTAAACTAGTGGAGACTGATAAAGATAACTATGGAAATTTGGTATTTTTAGACTTGAGTTTAAATGTTAATCAAAATCTAATATCATACTGTCTATATGATAAACGCGAGTTTTACAACTTTAAAACTGTTAGGATTATGAATTGGAATAATGCTCTACATTTAAATATTAAACGCAATATAGTTACTAACCAGTTAATACGTTGTCAACGATTACATTCAAACAAAAAAACTATGGACGTCAGTATAATAAAATTCTTAACTATAGCTATTGACCAGGGTTTTCCCGTCAATTTCCTCGTATCTATTCTAACCCAGTTTTTTAATCTAGACAATAAAGATTGTATGAATCGTTTTAAAATAAGTTGGCAACACTAAAAAAAAAAAAAAAAAAAAAAAAAAATTTCCCTAATACGGCGATATTTATCCCTACTATGTCTATAAAATGTGAGTGTGCAAGGGTTTCGTGTCCCTTTGCTTGGTGGGAGCTAAGTATTTTGTATATATATAGTGTATATGTTAGTGAATACTTATTTAGTTAATTAGTATTATTCTATTTCTGTAACTTAGTATTAAGATTTTTTTCATTCTATTCATCTTGTAATTATGTTTTAGTTGACTACATTAGAAAACTATCTGGTTTAACTTATCTATTTCACCCAAAATATTTTTCCTCTTCATAATTTTTTATTACTGTCTTGGTGTTATAGCCGACCTCCGGGAGTGTTGCCTGGCTTAAAACATGTTTAACCGGGGTTGGGGGGTCACAACCCCCCCCCAGTCATCAACTATACCACCTCCGATTCCGTTTTTTGCCTATTTATATATGTCAATCTTATTTCAGGTTAGAGGTGTATTAAATGGTCACATCTGCCCTTTTAATTATCTTAATTTTAAATATATATATATATATATATATATATATATATATATATATATATATGCATTAATTCGAATGTACTTCGTAGCAATGTGCGGATTTTGAGCTAGTTAATTCATAAATATGAATAGTAAAAACTACAAATTTCTAGATTTTAAAAACTTCATAGCATTTTTAAATATTCATATTTTTTATGTTTTGATTGCAGTTATTTTTCCTATATTTTGATTAAGAGCTACTTTTCATGCTTAAAAGCTATGTATAGTGAACGATAAAACAGGTAAATATGAATTACTATCATGTCTCTTGCTCCCTCTCTATAAAGAGTTTTTTAGTGGAAAAATAAAAACTTCTAGGAAAACTGCAAACTCTATAGATTTCTTTAACTATTACAAATACTTTATGCTTTATATTAATTGAAAGCCTACTATTTTGGTACTTGCGAGTAGTTACTCGATATCACTAAAAGGACATAAAAGTGTAACACAATTAGTCATCAAAAGAAGAGGTACTATTTTTTTATTTACAATAAAACAGCTAATAAACGTTTCATGTTGCCTATTACAGATTTTTCACCATTTCTAAAAAAAGGAACATTGTCGATTTGACTCTCAAACATTTACTTTATATCTCAAAATAAACATTTTGATTAGAAACATCGAAGAATCGATAGATTCAGTGCGTGGGCTGAAGTGCCTCCCTTTCTGAAATCTGTTCATCAGATTTTCATATATTTTTGCTAGGAAATTAAAGTCAATGTTTTTTTAGTTTTCAGATATCCTTAAAAAACAATTCGTTTCCTCACTATTTCTATTTCCTTATTTTCTTTTCATTTCCGTCGGATTCTGGTATTTGATCTGAACTACGACGTCTTGGATATGCTATTTATAATCACAAGGCAATAATATTTATTGATGCCGAGAATTATTAATTTTAAAACACACATATATATATATATATATATTATTTTATTTCAGAGGCAATGTGACTTTGGGAATAAAGATACAAACAAATTAATATGTTAGTAAACATATTACCAGAGACATTTTTCATGGTATGGATGTTAGTGTATTCCTTTTATCATATTTGATTATTCTGAAATACGTTTTAACCTTTTCTATCATACATTATTTTTAGTTATGTTTATAAGCAATCATTAAGGTATTGTTGTTTTTCTGACATCAATAAATATATTGAGATATCATTCATGTGTTGTTTTGAGGGAGAGGTAGAACGTATAATGAATAAAAATACAACATGGACTGCCAGAATTTATTAAAAATATTTTTGCAGGCGTGAATAGGTGCCACGATCTCTGCAAAACATTATTTGGCAAAGGCGGAATACCGTTTTAAAATCCTTTACTGCCTGTTTTTTTCTTTCATACCACCCATGTTCCAGAAATTACTCCACTTCTGGCATTGATATTTATAGCCATGCGGAATTGACATTAAACTGTAGATCCTGGTCTAAGTAGACATGACATAGCAAAAGCCGACCGCAGTGTTCTCTACCAACCAACCTACAAATAATTCTAATCCACACATATACCCTTGAGATCGTACTTTAGGACACATACGAGCGACATTGCTCATGTGTGTAAGTCATACCTGTATTAATCCGAGACACAGAATATAAAACGCATTAAATTTGGGTCAGTCCTACTGCAATCTCCACCAGATTATCCCTGCACTTAAGAGTTGACATATGTGATGGGTTCACAGACCGGCAAAGATATCACCTGCCGATAGGCCGCACTGTCAAGCCATCATTTTGCTGGAACCCTCAATATCGTGCCCGATGGCCTACTTCCCAAACTTTTTGATGAGCCATATTCCTCTATTTTATTCTCTCCCTTTTCTTAACGAAAATTAAGTAGTTTAATGATTGTGGGTATATATACAAAGTGGAGCGAAACTGGTGGCTAAAAATGAATTTATTTTTACAATAGCAAAACTTAATTGGCATCCCCTTCGACATACTCATCTCATATGTAAACCCCACTGACCACTTTTCCGAATATTTCATTGTTAAAAACAGTGCATGTCTCAACCCTTTTGGTAGCGTTACTCTTTTATCTTTAACTTCTTCCAATCTCTGGAAATGGGTCTTATTCAATACATATTTTACCTCTGGAAATAAGTAAAGCTCCCATGACGCTAAATCCTACGAATAAGGTGGATGGTTCAGCACGGAGATCTTCTTACCCACCAGAAACAGCTTTATTGGAAGCGCACAGGGAGGGGGGACATTGTATTGATTAAATGTGGACGAGCCGTTCTTCCACAGCTCGGGCCATTTCTTCTTCACTCGTTCTTCAGTTCGTCAGAACATGAATATCATACTACTCATTAACAGTATTACTTTGAAGTATCCATCCAACCACGATCACATCATCCATATTATACAATACAATGACCATTGCCTTCATCTTCATTCAGTTCATTCTTGAAATGTTATTATTGTCTACACCATTCAAACAATCGTGCACTTGACATAATATTTATCAGTATCCACCGTAGTTTCAACAGTTCACTTGGCTACTTTTTCAATTCCACAAGAAATTGATAGATACGCTGCTCCACTTTTACATTAGCCATAATTTTGGCCAGAGTACTGCACATGCCACTCTTCAATTATTACTAGGAGACTGACTACGAGCATCAACGTAACTCGGATTGTCTCAATTTGTTCAGGAAGAATCAAAGTTACTTATCTGCACATGTTTTCCCGTTTCAAGAGGGTTAACTGCTACGTGGCGCTTAGACTCGCAATTTAATACCCACACTTCGTATATGTAAATAATTAAATAAATATATTTATTTATGTCTTTATTTATGTACATAATAGTTCTTTATAATAAGGCTTTAGAGAATGAGCACTTTTTATTTGGTATTTTTAAGATAACTCTTTTTTTAATAAATATTTCTGACCGTTTATATGAAAAATATTCGTAACTAAGAAATGCTTCAGAAATTTTCCTGTAATGTATGGAATTCCCCTTTAATTCTGTTAATTATATCACCGCAATATTTTTTCAATAAAAATTTTAGTATCTTTCTTACCCAAAGTGTTGTAGTCATTTTTATGTAGGACTATGTTCCTCAATAACGGTCATCCGGAAAGCAAAACTTATGACGTCTTCGCGAGTTATAATTTGGGACAGCACCAAACCCAGTAGCAGTAAACAGTTAAACAGAAAAGTACCATAATGCATCCAAAAAAAATAGGAAAGTAATGATAAGAAATCCTACTTTAATAACCCGCGGTAGTTTTGTTAGAAAAGACTACCTGAAATATTTTTAAAGTAGGTTTTCTTCGGAAATAACTTTTCTAAATATACATGATTCGTGTAAAGCCTTTTAACACTTAAAATTAGCATTAATTGTAAAAAAAATCGTTAGCAGTTAACTCCGTGGTTGCAATTGTATTTTATTTGGCAAAAAATATAGTTAATGTGATATAAATTGGCTCAATACTAAAATTTGTAATATCCCAGTGTAAAATTTTTCATAAATGCGAGATTTCGAGTATAAATATAGTTTATAAATACAATAGTTTATAAATGCAGTTTATATTAAAAATAGTTTAATTCAGTTTACATTTCAGGATTTTTTTAAAAAGATTATCACTTATGAATTTATATTCGTAAATTTGCATCACAAAGAAATACCTTCAAAATTAGCGGTTATTAGCTGCTACACATTTTTTTTCTGTTCTTGAAAACTGTCATGATTAAGGAGATCTTGAGTTACATCGGCTCACGTTTTTGCTGCCCATATTAATATACACTGAAAACATATTTTTCTTCCTTGTTTAAGAAAAATAATAAATTTTCGGATCTATATAAATACATTTTATTTCAAAATTCCAAAATGTCAGAGTGTCCCGTATTTTTTTCAAAGACATTACAGATTTCATTATACTATATAAAATAAATGCATATATTTTTCTGAGATAGAGAGAAAGGGGATATTTTCAATCGTTATTTTGGGTATTAATTTAGAAAGTATCGATCGAAAAATTGCTATCAGTTCCTGAAAACATCATTGTATTCCCGACAAAAATAAATGTGATCTCAAATATCTTCCGTTTTTAAGATAAAGAGCTCAGAAAAAATAATGAAAGCTCTAATAAAAGCTTTAATAAGTTCGGTTTATCGAAGAATTTTTTCTACGTTCCCTTATCGTTATTCTTCGTGAGTACAAAACTGTGGAAGGCTAATCTAACCTATATTTCTATGACAACTCCAATATCCTCTGAGCTTCTTTAATATAATCTCAAGAGACAATTTCCTTTATTTTTCGCTCATAATTTTTTCCACAACATGATTATGAATTTTTTTTCGGTATTTTATGTTTTAAAGTGCAAATATGTCATAAAAAATAACAGCAGGAAATAAATTAAAAATAAAATAGCTATTGTCATTATGACAAAATTTATTTTTTCATGAATCGTTTATTTCATGCATTGATTAATGGGTATTATGTAGATCTATTTGTTCTGCAAGACCAACGTTTTGATTCGAAAAAAATATGCAAAAATACCTTAATGTTTGAATTTTAATTTATAAAATTAACTTTGTTTTTGCATTATAATACAGTTAGTATTTTTCATACCTATGTTTTCCCTTTTTGTTCATCAATTTCTCTCTGTATTCATGCATTCTATATCTGTACGTTAGAGGTAAACTATCACAAATGAATGTTTTTAATTTTCGATATTTATATTATAATTGACTACTTCTTTGAGGCAAACTGTCCTGTATATAAAACAAGATGATGGGTGAAATATAGACATATAAACTATCACATATGTAAGTCTTAATGAATGATAAGCCATCACAAAGCTCTCCTTAAAAATGGGAGAATTCACTGAAGAAAATTCACTTGATATAAAATGGACTTTATATAAGTGTAATTGTAGCTTCAAAGAAAAATCTTTTCATTAGGCAATAAACGCAGTTATTCTGCAGATGTTACGGCGACATTACTCTCCTCATTGCATTCTGTTCGTACGGGAACTGAAACTCAGCTCTTCAGGACAACCAGGACTCCGGTGCCACAAAACACCACTTTGCAATAATTTTCAAGGCATTATTATAACATACTAATACATCGAACAGACTTGCTTAGCCTGTGAAAAAGTCGACATAAAAAAACTCTCAATTCAGCTGTGGTCAGTCCTTAGAAAGTAAGGGTTGCCAGAAAACGCGTGCCTCTAGAAAACCGCCAGCAAAAACAAAGCTTGCCAAGAAAAGTTGGCCAACACTCATACCCCTAGTGCCTGGCGCATAATTATCGGAAGTGAAGACCGCGCCAAGATAGTAGACATACCCCCCCCCCAAAAAAAAAAAAACACCTCCATCCACAACTGTGGTCCACCAAGAAGAATTAATGAAAACTAGGAACCCCCCCCCCCAAGATAGCCGCAAATATTCTAGACAGGTGTCAGAGGCGATTATCTCGTATCCACCACACAATGTGACAAAGCCATTACAGGAATCGGACATATGGGCGGGAAGGGAGACTGCAACGCATTTACGATCTTCATACAGGAAGCAAAAAAAAAATTGTCACAATGCAGATATTGAAATTTATCAGCTATAACAGTCATATATATTTTATCAGCTATAACAATTTTTTGCAGTACAATTTCGAGACGTAATGGCCTTACAATTTTTGCTTACCGTTTCTATAAACAAGGTAAATGTATACACTAATCACTTGGCAAATGGAGTTTAACACTTGCCAAGTGAGTTCTTCTGTAGACTATAATTGGCTTTGTTACATCAACACAAGCAGTAATTATCTAACGCAACTTATAGAAATAGGCTTGAAAAATCCTGAAAACACTAAATTCTTGCTTGACTTAATACAGGAGGCGTCATAATGACCTCCTACATTTCAAAGGGTAATAAAAATGACTGTTCTGTAGTAGAACAATTTACAGAAAAAAGTCTTTATATTTTCGAAAAGTAATTACAATCAAGTTTTTTTTCACTAGGTTTTTACACTAACATCACCCGGGTAACGCCCGTTATTTGCGATGAACTGCCGAAACCGTTCTTTAACGCTTTCTATTGGTCTTCACTGAGGGATTGGCGGCAACTTCCTCACTTCGAGTACTACCAATATGTTTCCTTGATAATGCAGACCGACTTGCTCTCACATTTAAAACCCATAGCAAGATTTTTTTAAAAATCTAGAACGGCATCATTTGCATAGAGCCCAAAGCGCATCCTAAACGACGTCTATATCGCAGTTACAGAATAGTGGTTTTTAAACAACGCTTCGATACCAATGTTCACTGAACCAACACTTGGTGTCTACTGACAACTAGACAATCCGCCCGAAATGTTGTCACCTCCCTCACCGTTCTGTTCCACCACTCTCTTACCAGTGTGAAGTCCATTCTGCCGCAACCTTATCTAGTTGACATTCCAGGGCTTCAGCTCAAACTCAATCAAATTTCTCTCATAGGAAAAAAGAAAAATGTATTATTCCGGTGACCTTGAATAGCACGTAATTGTTCCAGTTTCCGAGAATCTCTTGTGCAAAGAGCTCATAGGGAATTTTATAGGGTGTCATTCACCGCATTATAAATGGAAATTTTCTGAATTAGAGGTATAGATCGTCACACTAAAACTCCTTCTCACTCTAAAACCCATAATGTGACCTCTCTCTGTGGCATCAAGGGCTAGGATACCCAATAGGGTAACGTATCACGGAAATTTTCGTTTTCGTTTAGTGATACAATTCCGTGACCAAATTTTGAATTTCAATATATTGTAACGAATATTCAGCTGACATCAGTGTTCAAGGTTGTTATGTTTTCCTGTAAAGATGAGTTTGCCCAGTATGAAAACATCCCTGTTCTGGAAGCACTTGTAAATGGAAAAAAGAGAAAAAGTAAAAGTTTTTACATGATTTGTGTTATGTCCTTTATTTGTAATTAATTGTATTTAATTATAATAATTTATATATAATTAATTTTTAATTACAATATAATTAATAATGTAATTAAGGGCTCATCGGGAATATTCTGGGGGGTCATTCATCGCATTATAAATGAAAAATTTCTGAATTAGATGTTTAGACTGTCACACTAAAATGCCTTCTCACTCTAAAACCCATAATTTGACCTCTATCTGTGGCTTTGAGGGCTAGGATATCCAATAGGGTAACGTATCACGGAAATTTTAGGTTTTCGTTTAGTGATACAGTTCCGTGACCAAATTTTGAATTTCAATATATTGTAACGAATATTCAGCTGTCATCTGTGTTCAAAGATGTTATGTTTTCTTGTAAAGATGAGTTTGCACAGTATGAAAATATACCTGTTCTGGAAGAAATATATATATATATATATATATATATATAATTGATGCTACATGTAACTAACTATATTTTAAATTATTACATTTTTAATTAGGAAATTATAAATATTTAATTTATATTACAAAATTATTCAGCAGCTTATTAGTTCAATTAGTATGGTTCATTTTCCCAAAGTTCAATATATATGAAAATATAATTGTTTTTATTTCACATAATTAATACGAGTGTACAAAAGTCTCATCTAGCTGATAATTATCTTAAACATCTTCTGTCTTACATTCCTCTAAAGAAAATGTCTCGTAATATTTTACCACCTAAATCTCATGAAAAATAGTTCAGAATCCTTTTATAAATAATCCAAAATGGAAATTAAATCTCAACACTGTATTGTTATCGTCAGGTTATCATAGGTGTAAGAATCAGCGTACCGTGTATTCATATTTTTAAAATTATGTACTTTATGTTGTAAACTACAAAAATAAATTGATTCCACAACTGTTAAGAAATTTCTGTCATAGTAAAAGTTCTTAAAATAATGTTGTATATCTTAATATTTCTTTGTTGGAATTAAAAACCGAATCAATGAAATTGTGCGCATCCTGTTCTAAAGAATTCAAAATTTTTATTTGTATGCTGACTTTCACATTAGATCAGAAGTTCCCAACCTGTCGTACGTGCTGGACCATTCAGAGGTAAGGTGGAAAAATTGTATTAATGGTGGAAAAACCCCATTCTTGAAAAGAAATGAAAAAATATAAAAATTATCCATAATTCTTTATTCTGGAATGATCACAAAATTCCAGCCCAGAAGGACACTCTATAACCGAAGCCATATAAGTTTTTATAATGCGCGCTGTTTCGGAGTTGATTTACACCACATCAACCTCCACTTCTCAAACTTGCACAGTAATCATTGATGACCTGTGCGAGATTAAACCAAAGCAACCTAAAAGCTGATTAATCTATAAAATGTTTGTAATCATATGACATTTGTGAGTTGTTATATGCCATTTTTTGAGTTTATTTATGTAATTTATTACAACTATTAAATGTTGTGCTATTTAATGTTTACTCATTTCGCAAGCAAATTTCCCAGATGTAAGTAATTATTCTCATTTATTCTTCTGTTTTATTTACCTAGAGTATTATACATCAATTTCTCGCAGACATAGAATTGTTAAGCCATTGTTAACCTACAATACAGACTTAAGAATATGTTTATTGTATATGCAAGTTAGGAAATCAGCTTCACAGAGTCTGTTACACTGGAAACATTCATAATATAGGCTGCTTAATTTCATTTAATAAAGAAGCACTTACCATAAATGAATGAAAAGACTTTCTTAACGTTGAGTTTACGATATGCTTTACGCATTTACAAGTTTCTAAGTTATATGTAATTTCAGTAACATCTTGTCCACGCAATTACCTGATTTTCTAAAGTATGAAGATTGACATACGTAGTTGAAACGGAATATGTTAACATTGTATGAATAAATAAGTTGTGCCTCTGGAAAATTTAATTACAAGGAATTTGTTATTAATAAATCATTGTAACCCAGGTCATGCTATAAAATACGCTTTTTTATGTACCTTTTCTGCAATACTAACATTATATTGATGTCTAATAATCATTGTCAGATAATTACAGTCAGACATTATTTTAATTCAAGTTTATTTGATATATTAAATTCAGATTAACCATCTACAAGAAACTTGAGGGAAAAGCAAAAGAAAATTGTAAACGTTTCGAAATCCACTATATAATTATAGGAATTAGTATCATTTCTAATGCCACTCGTCTGATTATGTACAAACAGCTAGCTCCAATCATGTAGCCATTCATTGACTTATTGTAAATTATTATTTCTCATTAATTTAATGATAACATATTTTTATTAAAAAATCTTCGCTCTTAAGCTTTATCATTTTATTTCACTTTATCTACATTATTTTACCCTTAGTAGGATTCTCAGATTCTCCACAACTGGACGATGACAATGCTTTAGTTTCTGTACTAACTCGGTAAACCCACACGTATGAAATATTTCCCTTACTACGGAGTACATTCAAATTAGATACAACGGTCAATGTATGCAATCAATGCCATATTTATATATATATATATATATATGATAGGTAAAAACTATTACTTTAAAGTATTGCATGGTTACATCTAGAAGGAATCGAAATCCTAAAATTTTAGTCGAAACAAATTATTGTAGTTTCTGTAAGTACAAGCAATCATTTTGCTACCAAAATAATATTCACACTAAGAAATATCTGTGATTATAAACTAGACTATTTAAAATTGGCACATGCACATGAAAAGATAAAGTTAGAACACCCGAAAGAACTAACTTTAATAAATTTACTTTGTTGGCTTTTCATTTTAAACTTTCTATTTTAAACGAAGTAGAATACCATCTCATTTAAGATTTCACTTCAAGCTTGAGAAAATGCATTTAATTTAATATGTGCGTTTTACCGCTGGAACTAACTTAAGAAAACAAATTTAGGAGACGTAATAACTGTTGAAAACTCATTTCCTGAGTGCATTTAGTGTGCTAAAATACTTCTATGGAAAGATAGGCTCGAAAATTTTTCCAAAACTTTTGCCCCAAGTGATGTTGAAAATTAATAGTTATAGTTTTAATGAAATTTTTTTAGATAGGGTAATATATTATATAATTGTACTTGAATACAATAATTATATCGCAATTATAATTTTTTAATATATGATAATATACAACCAAACATTTTTGAATACTACGTAAAATGAGGAGCTAATTCAACTTCAAGATAGCATAATGGGATAATTTTTTGCTCCATAATGGTATCAGACTACTTTCTCTGTACGTGCAAAAATAAATTATCTCTCTCAGTTGAGTATTCACTTGAGATCAGTTTAAGATTTTCTTATTTGTTTCTTCTTTCAGATCAGTTGAGTATTAGTTCTTTATTATATATTTAAAAAAAATCTATTTAGATAAATGAGAGTTTTTAATTAAAGAGTGTGCCTTATAAAAAAGGCATGTAAAAAGCAGTCCTTATGTGCAATGATCGTCAGAATGGACTCACTCTTTTTTAAAGGTAAGTAAAAAATAAATGAAACAATTTATAGAAAAGAAAGGATTATATTTTCGAAAAGTACTTATAATCTATGCTGTGCAGAACGCGCAGTAGAATAAGGAATTTTGAATGATGACACAATTCGTATAAGTTAAAATTCTTCAATTACCGATGCGATGATCATATGTACAGATGAATAACAAACTAAATAAAAGACATAATATCGCGCCAACTGCTCATAACTAAAAACAACTCTCCACACCTCTAACTGAGAGGGGAGATTAACAGATGCCAGAGACTAACTGACTGAGACATTAACAAACCTGTTCTTTTAAACAATCAAACATTTGCATAAGAAACATTGTCTATAGTTACATACGGTCAAACGTGGTCTGCCAAAAAAGTTTCATATGGCAAATACGTAGGAGAAAAACACTATGGTGTCATATTTGCAACATTTGACAAGGTGAATACCATCGTTTTGCTGCGATGTTTAAAAGGCTGACACCTCAACCGCATGTTAGGAAGTGACAAGATAAAAGTAATCAAAGCGAAAAGAATATCGCACGTTAAGTAGGCATCGCACACTTTTTCTATTAATCTAGTTTTTTCCCACTAGGTTTTGAAAATAACATCACACACGTGGAGCCAGGTATTTGCGATTCATTGCCAAAGCCGTTCTCTAAATTTTTCCATCACTCTATTCGTCATCTTTTGGGAATAGCGGCAACTTCCTCTGGAATAGCTGACTCGCAGAGTGGCTGTGCATTTTCAAGTGCTGTAATGTCCTGATAACGACCACTTGCTTTCACGTTCGAAGCCCATCGCAGAATGGCTTTCAGATCAGGAACGGCATCAGTTGCATAGAACCCTAAATGCCCTCTGTGTTGCGGTTGCAGTATCATTGTTTTTACAGAGCGCCTCGATAACAAAACAGTGTTGTTCATCGGACTAACTAGATGCTTAAAACCCTTTCAGGGACGGTGGTCCATTTTTGGACTGCCATTTTTCTCGATCTTCTTCCACTTGCATTCAATACATTCGAGTTAAATGAGCAGAAAATGGCTAGTACTACCATCTGTTATCAGTTTAAAGAAGTAAAATCATTTTAAACCTTCAATTGGAAAATTTTCAAAATTTTTTAAATTAAAATTTCGAGAAAAAATATGCACCGTACAATTGGTGGAGTTTGTTGCCTCTCAAAGGGTTAATGACAACCAAAAAATGTCTTTGAATTGTTGTCACCACTCGAGCCACCATACTCCATCACTCCTTTTTCTGTGACATTCAGTAATGCGAGAGTCCATTTTGTCCCACCCTGTACGTAAAATGTATAACGCAAGCATTTTTCTGTCAAATGTTGAAAATCTTCTACGTCCAAAATAGTTAATAAAGCAATATATGTTTTCTATTTTAAATATATCGGAAGTTAAATGTTATTGCCATCGTCCTACGTAGGTTTCCACTAAATTATATTTTTAATATGCCAGTAAAAAGTTTGATGGTATATTACATGTAAGAATATTCTAAAACGCACAATATGTTCCACAATATGTAAGTTATAGTTATGGTTTATATAAGACGTTCTAGTTAGGTATTAATTAATGCGAGGATGATATAGCGTAACTTTGGAGGAACTATTTCACTGGATAGGGTATTACTCTTAATGATAATTAAACACAATAAAATTTATAGGCGAATCTCTATCCGACTAGTATCTCTGGATTGGGAAAAAATATATATATATATACTTTTAAAATTTACAACATGGTATATTTAATGTATCCTGTTAACGAAGACTTATCATTTGTTATACCAATATTTAATAAATTTTCTTTTAAAAAGAATAGAAAAACTTAAAATAGTATAAAACTTAAAAGGTAATAGCAATTAAATATTTGATTATGAAACAATGAAACTGTTTTATTGAAAAACCAGATATGTAATGTATTGATATGAAAGCTTTATTTAAAAACAAATTGTTAAAGCGTTTTTCGATCGTGAGAGTATCTATTGAAGATATGCATATAATAAAATTCAACGAATAAAAGTATCTATTTAAGATGTCCTCAAATACTATTTCCATAAAATGATGTATTTCCAAATTAAAATATTTTATCTTCAAATACACTCATGGACAAAAAAATTAGCGCACCAAGAAATAATTGCGGGATCGTAACGAAACTTGCAATGAAGGTACATGTCGGGGAGATATGCAAATGAATAGAAATGCAGCGTGATTGCGCATTACGTATAGCCGGTAGAGGGCGTTGAACATCGTACTCTGTGGAGTATAAAACAGGTAACCAAAGCTTGTTTGAGGTGCTGAATCATTTACAAAGGAAGAGCTGAGATAGACATGCCATTACGCCGTGTTCGAAGACAATATAAGCAGTTGTCGCAGTTTGAGAGGGGGAGAATCGTCGGGATGATGGAAGCTGGGTGGTCAGCTAGGCGAGTTGCTCGTCAATTAGGCCGCTCTGATTGTGTTGTGAGGAGGTGTTGGGACCAGTGGACCCGAGAGATGTCATGTACACGAAGACCAGGCTCAGGACGCCCTCAACAGACCAGTCGTCGAGAAGACCGCCACATCGTAAGAAATGCACGCGTACAGCCAACTGCTTCATCGGACGCCATCCAGGCACAGGTAGCACCTTCACTAGGAGCCTGTGTCTTCTCGAACCATACGGAGGCGCCTGGCTGAAGGACAGTTGGTATCGCGGCGCCCATTACGTGTGCTGCCCTTGACGCCCACCCATCGACGCCTCCGTTTGGAGTTTTGCCGCTCACGAGGAAACTGGACTGCAGCGGAATGGAACCAGGTCGTCTTTAGCGACGAATCCAGATTCAATCTCGGCAGTGATGACAATCGTGTTCGTGTGTGGAGAGCCCATGGTGAACGCTTCAATCCTGCCTTTGCTGTACAGCGACACATCGTTCCCACAGCTGGTGTGATGGTATGGGGTGCCATTGCCTACAATACACGGTCACCCCTAGTATTGTTCCGTGGCACCATGACAGCCCAGCGGTATGTGCATGAAATCCTGCAACCACATGTGTTGCCACTCATGCAACGGCTCCCAGGAGCCATTTTTCAACAAGACAATGCTCGGCCTCATACGGCAAGGGTGTCCGCACTGTTACTACCCTTACTTGGCCTGCCCGATCCCCAGATTTGTCTCCAATCGAGAATATCTGGGATCATTTGGGACGACGAGTTGGGCATCCCACGAGTTTGAACGAACTAGAGGCAAGGTTACAGCAAATATGGGACGAAATGTCTCAAGACATCATACAGAACTTGTATGACTCAATGCCCGATCGTATGGCATCGTGCATTCGCGCTAGAAGGGTTCCAACGGAGTATTAACTCCTCCGTTCTTTTGCCTTTTTCTCTGAAATAAATTATCCTTTTTCTTTGATTTCTTATCATTTACTTATATCAGAGTAGTCATTACGTATGTAAAATTTCTTTTCATTTTGACGACTCCTTCTTGGTGCGCTAATTTTTTTTTTCCATGAGTGTATTTCAATGCTGAAAAGAAAAATCTCTATATGTTTTTGCTTATACGTAATCTTCTTGCATGTTTAGTTTTTAATTTACTGTCTAATCAAAAAAAGCATTATTTCCCATTCATTTATATTGAATTTTCACTCTTTCTTGTATAGAATGTAGCTAATTATACTAACTATTTATACATGAAGTTTCTGAGATTAAAAATTTTATTCCTATACGGAATTTTTATGGCGCCTTTAAATTTGTGTTTTCTGCTTGCTTTAAAAAAAAGTTGAAATTAAAATGTGGAACTTTATCATACATAACTTCACTGAGAATGAATTAATCAAACATAACTTCAGCGTATTAAAATACCGATACCAGAAACATAAGAAATAAATAATTCAATCTAAATTTACTTATGAATGGATGATGACCTCTTTTTCAGCTTCGTTCGTGAAATTATATTCAAAATATTATAATAAAATGCAATATATTCAGGAATTCCCATTATATTTTTCTTCTTTTTGCATCCCGACTTAAGTCAAGGCATTATTAGAGACTGGTAGATTGATATTACTCCTATTTTTTAAAAATTAGTAAATTGAAATGAAAGTTTCACTACATTAAACTAAGAGTCCTTATTCATAAATTTACACTTTCATATGTAATTCTTTACTTGAACTATGTGTCTTTATTCAGTTATTCCAGTCTGAATGTCTGAAACATGGTTCAGTTTTTTCACTCTGAAGCATGGTTCAGTTATTTCAATCTAAAACATTGTTCAGTTATTCCAGTCTAAAACATGGTTCAGTTATTCCAGTCTGAAACATTGTTCATTCATTCCAGTCTGAAACAGTCTGACACATTGTTCAATTATCCTACTCTGAAACAGTTTGAAACATTGAAACAGTTTGAAGTTCAGTTATTCCAGTCTGAAACAGTATGAAACATTGTTCAGTTACTCCAGTCTGAGAGAGGCTGAAACATGGTTCAGTTATTCCAGTCTGAAACATTGTTCACTTATTCCAGTCTGAAATAGTCTGACACATTGTTCAGTTATTCCAGTCTGAAACAGCCTGAAATATTGAAACAGTCTGAAACAGTCTGACACATTGTTTAGTTATTCCAGTCTGAAACAGCCGGAAACATTGAAACAGTCTGAAACATTGTTCAGTTATTCCAGTCTGAAACATTGAAATAGTCGGATGTTCAGTTATTCCAGTCTGAAACAGTCTGAAACATTGTTCAATTATACCAGTATGAAAGAGGCTGAAACATGGATCAGTTATTCCTGTCTGAAACATTGTTCAGTTATTCCAGTCTGAAACATTGCTCAGTTATTCCAGTCTAAAACAGTCTGAAACATGGTTCAGTTATTCCAGTCTGAAACAGTCTGAAACATTGTTCCGTTATTCCAGTCTGAAACAGTCTGACACATTGTTCAGTTATTCCAGTCTGAAAAAGTCTGACCCATTATTCAATTATCCAGTCTGAAACATTGTTCAGTAATTCCAGTCTGATACAGTCTGAAACATAGCTCAGTTATTCCAATCTGAAGCAGTCTGAAACATTGTTCAGTTATTCCAGTCTGATACAGTCTGAAACATGGCTCAGTTATTCCAATCTTAAGCAGTCTGAAAAATTGTTCAGTTATTCCAGTCTGAAACAGTCTGAAACATGATTCAGTTATTCCAGTCTGAAACATGGTTCAGTTATTCCATTCTGAAAAAATGTTCAGTTATTCCAGTCTCAAACATTGTTCAGTTATTCCAGTCTAAAACGTTGTTCACTTATTCCAGTCTAAAACGTTGTTCAGATATTCCATTTTGCACGTTATCGTTCAAGACCGTTATCGTTCACTCACAGGGAAATAAACCCCGATCGCGGGAATTATGAGTCTACAATAAGTATGATAATTGATCAATTGCAAAGAAACTCTCTAATCTGCGACGATTAGGAGACACTTCGACATTTCTACACTCACGAAACAGACTCATAAAATTTCTAAAAAATTTTATGAGAGCCTACCGAACATCCGTAGTGAAATCATTGCAGAATTTCCTGATTACGTTTATTGTCTCCCTGCTAATCACAAACGTCCCAGGGTGTCTCCTTAGGAGCTAACATTAACTTCCCATTCGCGATATTCTTTATATCTCGTTCACCTCCTTGTGTCCTGACATAGCGCAGTGGCATCGCGCTGAGCTGCGAAACCCTACGATGTGGGTTCGGTCCTAGGTGGTATCGTCTATTCCAAATTTCCCTATCTTGATATTTTCATTTTTCCCCCGCGTAAATCTGCAATCATCTCATTATGAATTGTATGACCCTGAATAGGACCTTTTTTTCTTTTGCTGAGGGCCACCTTATCTTATACTTGTTTATTTTTTCATCTTACCTTCTCTAAATTTTTAATTTAACTTTTTAAACTTAAATTCTTAGTCTTAATAATTGCTTAATTTTTTTCTTAAATTTTCTCTTCCCCTTCAACTATTGAAGGTGTTAAAATTTAAATTTTTGTACGATCATTGTAATAGTAACATTAACTTTAACCTAGCCTTATTTTAACTAAAGAGCACATTATCTTTGATTAAATAACATCTTGCTTTCAGGAGTTTAAACCAGCTGGTCAAGGCACTCCGGTCATCATATCCAATTCTGCTCAAAAACGCTCTAACCTATTTTTATAAATACAAAAACGTCAATTTCGAACTAAAAGTAATGTTAATATAACCTCTATTTGGTTGTACGACTAAAATAGCGAAACTCTTAGCTAATAATACATAATGTAAGAGGGATAAGTACAAAATCTAGAGAACAATACCCATCTCGTTACTAGCTCTCTATTCGTAGTACCCTAATTAGCTCCGACGGCAACTGCAACAATGGAAAGGGGCTAACGAGGATTTAGAACAGAAGAGACAATAAATAATAGCATAAGAGGACACATACCTTTTAAAGACCAAAAGACTCGACAAACATATCCCTATTTTAAATCATCAGTAGTTACTAAAATAATTTATTCAGAAATATAAAAATTATACTGTGAGTTAAAAACTTTTTCTTCTTTAGAAATCTGGCTCTCAGTTTTTTCTAGTTTGAAGAGAAATTTTTTAATTCTTTAAAATGTTAGCCATTGTTTTTCTCATTGATATGTCATTCCATACATGATATCACTAAAACGGTTGGATAGAATAGCATGACATTTTATAAACCGGCAATATGAACAAGTATCATTAAAATGACCAACTATTATGCCATTCCTGACATAAAAATTTTAATTACAGTAAAATTTATCAATTTTTTTTTTCAAAAATTTAAATATTAAAAAAAACTTTTTTTTTATATCAAGAACTAAGAATTTTGATTTAAAAGTAGTTAATTTTAAAGATATATTATACAACATAATTTTAAAACTCAAAAATATGTATATACAGTAATATACGGACTCAAGTCTGCACTCATTGCCATAAAAATGAAAAAAACAATAGTTGAAATAAAAATAATATATTTATCTTGAATGTAGAAAAAAATTGTGAGCCATATTTATTCATCATTACATTCCTGCCATAAAAAAATTAATTACACTAAAATTTATCAATTTATTTTTCCAAAAATTTAAATGCAAAAAAAAAAATTATTCTATCAAAAACTAAGAATTTTCATTAAAAAGTAGTTAATTTTACAGATAGACACTAGTTATAAAAATTAAGAAAAAATCACAGAGGAATAACACGTTCAAAACAAGGCCAATGTGTTTAAAATTTAAATATGTTGTTAAGTAAAAGGTGCTGAACAATACTACATTATGCAAAATAGTGGCGGTGCAATCGGAAAACGTCATTTGCGAGGAGCATATAAGTGCATGTCTTACAGCAAGGCGGTAATTGTCGCTCCGAAGCCGAGATTAGACATCTGGCATAACAAAATTATAACAATTACCTCCAGGCATCATTTGACCGAAGAACTGCGATGGCGAGCTATTGGGAAACTAGAGGCAGGACAAAGTCAGACAGAAGTGGCCAGATGGCTGAATGTGAGTCCGTCTGTGGTTCATAGACTTTGGCAACAATTTCTAACCACGGATTCTGCATCCAGGAGCTTCAGCCAAGGACAGCCATACGTTACGACGAGTTCCGATGACCGATATTTGTCGTTATGCGCACGAATAAATTGAACCTCAACTCCGTCTGAACTCAGATCCTCCCTCGCTGCAAGCTCCGGAAGGTTGGTATCAACGTCAACGTTGCGTAGAAGGTTTCACGAAGGTAGTCTTTTTGCGAGAGTACCCGCCATTTGCGTCCCGCTCACGTCACGTCATAGACGGGAACGTTTACAGTGGGCATGTCAACGTGTCCACTGGACGTGTGGTCAATGGAGGGCTGTTCTCTTTACGGATGAGTCCAGGTTTAGCCTCCAAAGCGATAGTAGGGGTCTTTTGATTCGGAGAGAACCTGGAACATGTTTTTATCCATCACGCATCCGTGAAAGAGATGCAGATGGATCAGGCACTGTCTGTGTTTGGTGTGATATCTCTTTGGGTGGACGCACATACCCCCATGTCTTTTCCCGTGGAAATGTGAATACTCACACCTATAGAGATGACATCCTTGATGCTTATGTGCGCCCTTCTGAAGGGGCAATATGTGATGCTTTCGTGCTACAAGACGATAACGCTAGACCGCACAGGGCTCGTATCGTGAATGCTTATACTGAGCAGTAAACAATTTAGTGCATGGAGTGGCCAGCTCGATCACCCGACCTGAAAGCTATCGAGCATGTTTAGGACGCTTTAGGGGGACGTATAGCTGCTCTAAATCCTCTTCCTTGGACCCTAGCCACGCTTTCAACTGCTTTGAAAGAGCAATGGAGGAAGAGTTTTTAACTCACAGTAAAGTTTCATATTTCTGAATAAATTATTTTATTAACGACTGTTGATTGAAAATAGGGATATGTTTGTAGAGTCTCTTGGACTTTAAAAGGTATGTGTCCCCCATAAAAAAAACCACATATTAACTAAAAATTAATTATGTTTCATTAAAAAATTATGTTTACCTCAATCCCTTGTCAGAAAAATATTATGACACAGGGATTACATTGGGTCTTATAAACAGCAATAGCATCTTGCTGAGATTTGTCACTCTTTTTTACAGTCCGAGGTCAAAATTTCTCAGTTTCTGAAATACATTAATTCATTCAGTGATTCTCAACCAGTGTGTCTCGGTTCTTTAGGGAACGGTAATAGTGGCTAGGGGTGGTGAGAGATTATTTTTTTGTGGATAAACAAAAAATATTAGTAGGACCTACTTAAAGTAAATATTAAGCTGAATTTATTTCTCTCAACCATGACCGACTGTAACACAAATCGATGTACTTGTTCCTAATGATGAATTCTCTATCCCCATACCCACAACTGTTAGGTTTGATATCAAATATTTGTGCTCAAAGTATCGATCACAAGTCTTCCATTATTAAAACAAAACTATTTCCATAGTAGTCTTCTAGTGTAATGGTATATTGAAACCTATGGCTATTTTCGCAACTGTAATAATAAATTCTGTTCTAGTGTCTGTTACTTGTATCTTCACTAAATGACTAAAATCAGCAATGGAGTAGTTATTTATTTGAACTTAAATTTAACAAGATCCTGAAATACAGGCTGTCTCAAAAAACCTTGACATATTTTAAAAAATTGTATAAAAAAAGTACTCTAAGTAGGAACTAGAAATTCACTTACGCATTACCTCATACGTTAGACGGAAATTAATGACATTACGGAACTGTTTTATATATATAGTTTTTATTAGTCTATATATATATATAACAGTTCCGTAACTGACTGACTGACTGGCATACAACGCAAAGAACAATCCGCTGGACTTAACGGGCTGAAATTTTGCATGGCGATTCTTCTTATAGTGTAGGGGTGCACTATAAGAAGGTGTAGGGGTGTAGGGGTGCAAAGATAGATTTTGAAAAATTCTTCTTAGATGTTTTTAAATTAAATTTTTAATCTGTTTTGTAACATTCCTTTAAAGTTTGTATTTAAAATAATAGTCCGAGGTTATAAAATTTATATCACGAGAAAGATCATAAAAATTCCTTTAAAATGAAATCATTTTCGAATCTTTACCTCCATTTTCTGATTTTTGTTGAATTTTTAAAGATTAATTTTAAGAATTTAATTTATTAAATACTGATCACGTGGTCTCTTTTCTTTTTTTTGATACTTTAAACTACTTTTGCGTCACGTGCATAACAACGAAATAGCAAAAAAAATTTCTTGCTAATGCGGCCAGACGATTGGACATTTTCCAAAAAATATTAAAATACGGTTAAAAGAAATGTTCTTCAAACTGTACAACATTCTTTAGTATGTTCTATTCGATTTAGTTTGGATATTTTCTTCTTAATTATTTGTCTGTGTAAATAACAGTTATGATATTTTTATAAATTTATTCTTTCGTTATTTTTTACATCATTGCATACATTGATCCGTTGTATTTAATATAAGTATATATATTGGCATTAATTGCATACATTGACCATGGAATTTATTTGAATGTACTCTGTAGCGAAGTCGGGTTTTCAGCTAGTATAGTCAATAAATTTCAATATGTGCACCTTTTGTGGCACGGAGAATATGCAATATGTAATCCATTTCAGCCTATGTGCGTAAAAAATGAATTCCGTAACACATGGAATTGCAGCAATTATGCGTCCTTTGATTTCCTTAAGACTGTCCACTTTTTCTGAATAAACTTTGTCATATTCCCAAAGAAAAAAATTAAGAGGTGTAAAATCTGAAGATTGAGGCTGCCATTGCATAAACCGTCTCGTCCCATCACCTATTCGGACATTTCTCATTTAAATGTCTCGTACAATCATACCCCAATGAGGCAGTGCACCGCTTGTTTCCAAATGATTCTGGGGGATGTAAATTAGAAATTTCTGGGACAGCAAAATAGCCATTTACAGTTTAATCATTATATAACTTTTCCGCTTTCACGGACAACTAGCGCCTCTTTTGAACTTTGTAGACACAGAAAAATCTCTAATATGCGGTAATACATCTCTGAATTTCAGTTCCTTTCTTGTATACTTTTTTAATATACATTTTAAAATGTGTCAAGATTTTTGACACCCGTATATTCCACTTCAATATTTAAAACACTAAATAAATAAATAAATAAATATAAATATATAACAATATATATATATATAATACATTATATATATATATATATATAATATATATATATATATATATAATATATATATATATATATCTACACTCATGGACAAAAAATTAGCGCCACCAAGAAGGAATCGTCAAAATGAAACGAAATTTTACATAGGTAATGACTATGACTATAAGTAAATGACTATGATATAAGTACTTTGATATAAGTAAATGATAAGAAAATCAAAGAAACAGAATAATTTATTTCAGAGAAAAAGGCAAAGCAACAGAGGGAGTTAATACTCCATTGGACCCCCTCTAGCGCGAATGCACGATGCGATACGATCGGGCATGAGTCATACAAGTTTCTGTATGATGTCTGAGAATTTCGTTCCATAGTTGCTGTAAACCTTGCCTCTAGTTCGTTCACAACTCGTGGGATGCCCAACTCGTCGTCCCAAATGATCCCAGATATTCTCGATGGAGGACCAATCTGGGGATCGGGCAGGCCAAGTAAGGGTAGTAAACAGTGCGGACACCCTTGCCGTATGAGACCCGAGCATTGTTCTTGTTGAAAATGGCTCCTGGGAGCCGTTGCATGAGTGGCAACACATGTGGTGCAGGATTTCATGCACATACCGCTGGGCTGTCATGGTGCCACGGAACAATACTAGGGGTGACCGTGTATTGTAGGCAATGGCACCCCATACCATCACACAGCTGTGGGAACGATGTGTCGCTGTACAGCAAAGGCAGGATTGAAGCGTTCACCATGGGCTCTCCACACACGAACACGATTGTCATCACTGCCGAGATTGAATCTGGATTCGTCGCTAAAGACGACCTGGTTCCATTCCGCTGCAGTCCAGTTTCCTCGTGAGCGGCAAAACTCCAAACGGATGGCGTCGATGGGTGGGCGTCAAGGGCAGCACACGTAATGGGCGCCGCGATAACCAAATGTCCCTTCAGCCAGGCGCCTCCGTATGGTTCGAAAAGACACAGGCTCCTAGTGAAGGTGCTACCTGTGCCTGGATGGCGTCCGATGAAGCAGTTGGCTGTACGCGTGCATTTCTTACGATGTGGCGGTCTTCTCGACGACTGGTCTGTTGAGGGCGTCCTGAGCCTGGTCTTCGTGTACATGACATCTCTCGGGTCCACTGGTCCCAACACCTCCTCACAACACAATCAGAGCGGCCTAATTGACGAGCTACTCGCCTAGCTGACCACCCAGCTTCCATCATCCCGACGATTCTGCCCCTCTCAAACTGCGACAACTGCTTATATTGTCTTCGAACACGGCCGTAATGGCATGTCTATTTCAGCTCTTCCTTTGTAAATGATTCAGCACCTCAAACAAGCTTTGGTTACCTGTTTTATACTCCACAGAGTACGATGTTCAACGACCCTCTACCGGCTATACGTAATGCGCAATCACGCTGCATTTCTAATCATTTGCATATCTCCCCGACATGTACCTTCATTTCACAGTTCGTTACGATCCCGCAATTATTTCTTGGTGCGTTAATTTTTTTGTCCATGAGTGTATATATATATATATATATATATATATATATATATATATATATATATATATATATATATATATATAGTCTAATGATTGAGATACTAGCTTACTCAGACGTGAAGGAATTACAGAAAAATCCTGATCGTTACCACGTAATTTAAGAAGGAATATTTCCGTATTATTTGTAGGTTTATGTAAGTTTTCAATGTATATAAAAGCACTCTGTGATTTATTATAAAAAATATATGATGTGTGGGAAATATGCAATAACACTAGTTTTCATAGATCTCCATCTGTTTACAAGATATCTTTAACTTTTATTTCATAAATGTTAAAATTTTTGGATAAAAGTTTTCTATGCAATCTATGTGATAACGGGTTAGTTACACCAATATTACCACTTATTACATTAAGTATGCTGTTAATGTCAATTTAACAGGTTAACAATATTGTATTCTTTGAAAACAAACGTTAATATATCAAATATCATTTAATAGCAGATGAAGTGACAATAAAATTTTGAATTGGATAAAGGTTATTATTCTCTCTATTCACAAATTAAGTACTGATTACGAATTAAGATATACACTGGTTATAAAAAATTTAAGTCACAAAAATACGATAATCAAAAAGTTACGCATAGAATTTAAGAAACATATACACATTATACAACATATAGGTAGGTATAAAATAGCATAAAAAGAAATCGCCAGACAATTATGGTGTTATAGATACTAGCAATATGTATACAATGAACAAATTGAATGTGTCGATTTGGTATAGGAAAAAGTACCTTAATATGGTGTATGATCCCCCTAGAAGCAATACAGCACATACAGCGATGTATGATGAAGTCAATTATGTGGTCTATGAGTTCGTTAGGAAGCGAGATCCATTGCTCCTGCAAAGCAGTTGAAACAGTGGCTAGGATCATAGGAGGAGAATTGAGAGAAGCTATTAGTCGTCCTAAAGCTTCTTAAATATGCTCGATAGGATTCAGGTCCAGTGTTAGATCTGGCCACTCCGTGAGCTGAATTGTTTCCTGATCAAGATTAGCATCCACGATGCGAGCCCTGTGCCGTCTTCCATTATCGTCCTGTAGCACGAAAGCATAACCATTACCCCGGTATAAGACCGCACATAAGCATCAAGGATGTCATCTCTATAGGTGTGAGCATTCACATTTCCGCGGGGAAAGAATCTGTGCGTCCACCCAAAGATATACCCACCCAAACACAGGACACTACCTGATCCGTATGCATCACTTTCACGAATGTGTGATGGATGAAAACGAATTCCCATATTCTATAGCAAATCAAAATACGCCCACTATCGCTTTGGAGGCTAAACCTGGACTCATCCGTAAAGAGAACAGCCCTCCATTGACCACACGTCCAGTGGACACGTTGACATGCCCACTGTAAACGTTCCCGTCTATGACGTGACGTGAGCGGGACGCAAATGGCGGGTACTCTCGCAAAAAGACTACCTTCGTGAAACCTTCTACGCATCGTTGACGTTGATACCAACCTTTCGGAGCTTGCAGCGAGGGAGGATCTGAGTTCATACGGAGTTGAGGTTCTATTTATTCGTGCGCATAACGACAAATATCGGTCATCGGAACTCGTCGTAACGTATGGCCGTCCTTGGCTGAAGCTCCTGGATGCCGAATCCCGTGGTTAGAAATTGTTGCCAAAGTCTATGAAACACAGACGGACTCAATTCAGCCATCTGGCCACTTCTGTCTGACTTTGTCCTGCCTCTAGTTTCCCAATAGCTCGCCATCGCAGTTCTTCGGTCAAATGATGCCTGGAGGTAATTGTTACAATTTTGTTATGCCAGGTGTCTAATCTCGGCTTCGGAGCGACAATTACCGCCTTGCTGTAAGACATGCAGTTATATGCTCCTCGCAAATGACATTTTCGATTGCCCGCACATATTTTGCATAATGTAGTATTGTTCAGCACCTTTTACTTAACAACATATTAAATTTTAACACATTGTCCTAGTTTTGAAGGTGTTATTCCTCTTTTTGTGATTTTCCTTAATTTTTGATACTTGTGTACTTATTGTACGAAATTTGAAATGCTTTCTCCATTACCCAAATTGTCTAAATGTAAAAAAGTCTAACTAGAGCAGAAATCTAAAGTTTAATTCATTAAAAGCAAAGAACTATGATAAAATATGCAGTGCCATTGAAACAAATATACGTATCTCTTATAATAAGCAGCTTAGATATTTGCACTCTATAAAAATAACAATGCCTAATCGCACCTCGTATTAACTGCGAAAATAGTCTATTGAATTACAAAGATTTTTATTTTACACATGGCATTTATTTATTTATTCATCTATGAATAAATCATATATTAATACTTCTATTTTCCAAAAATTATATTTAAAATCCCTGAAAAAAAATTATCTTTTCAGAATTCACACATTAGTAAAATGAATATACTGAAAATAGCAATAAGGAATTATGGAAGTTACTATTAGTGGAGTTTATCATAAAAATAACTGCGCTATATGAATGGTATATTTTATTTTCAGTTCCTTATTCGGTGCGCTTTAGTTTTCAAACATTGTTTAGCCGTTTAGAAATTTCCTCCAAAAACATGTTAAACATTTATTTACATAAGAAATACCAGAGTGTTATAATGTAACATTTACTCCTCATTTATTAACTGTATGGTATTTTGTATTTTGATATATATATATATATATATATATATATATATATATATATATATATATATATATATATATATATATATATATATATATATATATATATATATATATATATATATATATATATATATATATATATATATATATATATATATATGAATGAACAACGCATACTTTAAAATGCATGTACAACGCATCCCTTAGAAGTGTGGATGTAAATAAAATTATTAGAAATAATCTTTATTAATTTAAACCCACAAGCGCCTTAAAGAGTTATATGAATATTTTATGCTTTTTGACTTTATCGCTGTTCCGAAATGACAATCCGTATACTTTCCTTTTCTTCACCCTTTTCTGTTTTCCGCTGTCTATTCAAAGCACACAATCACATTTATATTGTGACAAACTTTCTTTATTTGAAGGCGCCATGGAATTTTTATTTCTTCCCGTTCATTTAGTTATGAACATTCTTCCGCTGTCTAAATAGATTCAGTACATTTCGCCGTGTTTATCTTTGTGTTTCCTGTCACACAATTTCTATTTTTTCTAGTAAACTCCGCAGTTATGCTTTTACCTTAGGTTTTGTCAGAACGTGTAATAACATTTGTACAGAAAAGAGGACAGGTGTATTCATTTATTTCTAGCCAAATGGACAACATACGTAGATAAATTGCATTTTCCCATTTTACGTATGACAATAATCGAAGCTTTGTTCTACATATTGTGCTTTCACTTTATTTAAATCTTTTAGCATAGTTCTGCATTTTTTTTACGATAAGAAACACAGTAAAAGTTTATTTTTGTGTTGCGTCCATTCCGTAGTACTGTTCTGTACAATGGATATAAGACCGGAGAGAGAGCTATTGAGTTTTCACATTCACTTGCAAAGGCCATAGTCAGTAGTTACAAAAAGAGATTTGTGTTTTATTTTGTTACATCTAGCAATTGTGATTGCCCATCACGCGAGCCGAAAACTTGTGAAAGTGCACTACGCCTTCGAAAGTTTCAGCAATTGTAGGAAAAAAGGGTAACAGAATAGACACAAGTCTAAATGCAAAGAAAATTGTAAGTATCTTGTTTATTTTGTGAAATAAATCAAGAAATGTACTTAAAGATCTGTTATCCTTTCTTTGAAAGAAAAAATATTATTATACTCTGAACACTTTAACTTTCACGTTCCGTAATGTTTCTACACAGAATACTGAAAATTTCCCTTGTGGGCTGAATTATGAAAACAAGTGACTTAGCAAATATTGAAGTGCCTCTGGAGAAATTTATCCTTATCAATTTCCCAAGAGGATAATACAGTTGCATTTTATTATATTAGTAGCTCAGATTTTAATCCATGTTTTCGATTAATCAGTTAGGTTTATGGTTTCCATAAATTATTCAGAAATGCTCTAACTAACACATACGCTAACTAACACTGCTGTCTAAATGGTAAAAGAAAAAAAATAACATTTCTCTATACAAAACAGTAACTATTCCCTAAAGAGTAAAGTTCCGTATTCAGATAATGCTCGCTTAGCTATCAGCAAATATATATAGCCCTTATCTTAAGTTTTCTGAAGATAAGTGTTATATATCTACTCATAGCTATGCGAATGTTATAGCTATCCGAACATTATAATATTAACTAGAACTTCCACCAGTTTAGGAGAGATTTTGTTATTGGCCAGCTAGAGATTTAATGCAGTCCTCCTCTGTTATGTAATTTCTTTTGTTCTTTAGTGTAGATTAACTCTTTCCAACTCATGTCTATATGCTTATAGAGGGAGGTCAATGATGTAATATTTAAAATACCTTTGCAATAAAAAAAAAATTCTCTTGTTTTCTGATATTACAACAAAGTGATCATGGTTCTTCAGATGAATTAATTGTGGTTGCATAATTTTAATAATGGATATGCCTTCAATTCTAAAATAGAGTTTGTAGGTCAATGATGTAATATTTAAAATAACTTTGCAATTAAAAAACTTTTTCGCTTGGTTTTGCTTATTACAACAGAGTTATCAAGGTTCTTCGGATATGGAGTTTAAGTGTGGTTGCGTAATTTTAACCCCGGATTATACCTTCAATTCTAAAATAGAGTTTGTAGTACCGGTTTTCTTATAGTCACTGTGATTTCATCCTAATTCGCGCAAATTATAAGGATAAAAACCAATAAATGTAATAGCAATCTCATAATAAAAATGGCATGTTTTCTAACAACTAAGCGTCCAGGACAGACAAGTATTTGAAATGGAATGTTATTCTAATAGGATCGAACAAATAATCAATAGTTGTAATTATAAAAGCATTATTAAAATATATTTAAATAAATGGTGATGCTAAACAAGCAGTTCCAAAGATCGTGAAAGAATTTATATGTACAAAAGAATGATTCAGAAAAGTAGCTAGTAAACGCAGAAAATTTTGGAAGAGAATGAACATGATTCAGATATTTTCATTTAGACAAAATATATATATATTATATAAGTGATAAACGGTTTTGTTACACTTACCAAAATACCAAGTTTTATAATATCGGCGACACCGTGATTTCATTTTTTGCGGACCCCACAAAAGTAAACTTTAATCAGAATCAAGCCTTTGTGTCCATTTAGTGACACTAGCAATTGATTTTGTTTGGTTTCCATAAATTCATAAATAATAAATTGGTGGTTTTGACAATATATTAGATTTGATAAGTAACATTTAATATATTTACTTTAATCCAACCAACGGTCTGACTGATAGTTTAAAAAGGCTTTTCTAAATAAAACTTTTAATGCAAACATCCAAGTATTAGATCAAGAAAATATCGGTATTATACCTTTTTTTCCCAAAAGTAAACCTGAGATTATTCGGATATTAAATCCTTTGAAAAAAAAATGCTTCCATTGATGTCATATAATTTCACATCAACAATTAAGGTTTCATTTCTCTACTAAGTATTTCTGAATTCGTCACCAACTCCGTAATCACTGAGTCAAGTACGTAAGGTGTAGAGGCTAAATGATCAGTGATAATTTACAGCCTTTACTATATATAAAATTAATTATTTAAATATTATTCCTATGGTGCAAAATAATTCGAATAGTTAAGGTATTCTCGAATATCAACTATAGCTACAATTAAATTTTGCGAGCAGTTCTAAGTATTATGGGAGTGTTTCAAACAATCAATTTTCTAGATGGGGCTTTTTTTAGCATTACTTTCATATACACCGAAAAGGACGCTATCAGGGTACTGATGGACTGTAGTTTTAACTACCACAGTTTTTAAATGTGGTAACAATTTTTAACACAGGTCTTCCGCCACGTGAAATTTGTTCCTTACTGAATGGATTTTGTGAGGTTAATTATAATAATATAAACAATTCAACATAAGCATAAACATTAAAAAGCGATCATAGGCTGCCAAACAAATTGACATAAAACCTACCCTAACGTTGAAAACTTATAACTTTTCAATAAAAGATTGCGCAGATGTAGCAAATCCATATAATAAAAAAGCACAAATATAACTAAAAATAAATAATCCAACAGAGCAAGATAATTATAGTAAGAATGTAGACAAAAAACAAACAGAACACATACAATAATGCATTAGGATTGTATGCGTGCTTGCATTTATGGTGCTTGGAGCCCTAAGCGCTTGTCTTCTGTTTATTTTTTTCGATATTCTACCTATAATTTTCTTGCTCTGTTGGATTATTTATTTTTAGCTATATTTTTTTAGGTTAAAACACTCAAATTTTTTCCATGTGTATGGTCTTAACACACACTTTAATTATTGGGTAAGTGAGGTTAACATCGCTTCCAGGTTTTTATAAGCATTTCCACAGCATTTCCACCTTCTATTGCACTTAAATGCTCTCGGACACCCTAGTGGTAAACGTGCCCGTTTTTTATACTTAGGGTGTTCAGATCGTATCCGAAAAAGCACCAATTAATACCTTCGAGTTTCCATCGGGCATGAGCACATTAAGTCGTTAGGCCGAAATGTTCCTCTGACGGGTTTGTATGAGATCCCCTGAGGCATCCCCCCAGTAATGCTTGGTCTAAATTGAGGTGGCACCAGGTTTGCTCGAACAACAACAACAATTTATATATATATATATATATATATATATATATATATATATATATATATATATATATATATATATATATATATATATATATTTAACAATAACACAACCAATATTACAATGACAAGATTTGCTCAAATAAAGGTCCACTGTTCCCTTAATGCAACAAAATGCAGACAAAATGCCTGCCACATTGGGATAAAAAATTAAATCTTTGTTTATGTGAGCAATGCAGCAAAAATGATAGTTTAAAATATCTACAATATAAAATTAATAATGATACAATATTTATGTTACTAAATTATATTATTACTATATTTTTATCAGAATATATAAATTATTGCATTTCGTATTTAATGCAACAAAATGCAAATAAAATGCCTGCCACATTGGGAAATAAATTGAATCAGTGTTTAAGTGAATCCTGCAGCAAAAATGATAGTATAAAATAATTACGGTATAAAATTAATAATGATCCAATAATTATGTTGCAAATTTACATTATTACTATATTTTTAACAGAATATATAAATTATTGCATTTCACATTCAATGCTTAGATTTTAAAATACCATTAAAACATAAAAGTTGCGACCAATTTTGATAATTTCTTGTTTGAATAGTTAGAAAAATAATAAAATAAAATGAATCATTTCATTTTGCTAACTGAATTGATCAACTATTCTTTTATGCACAAAACAGCGCTTAAAAGCATTTCGGGTAACTTGCTACCTAAAATTTTAAAAACTTTTCCATTACGTAACATCTTAGAATATACAACAAAATGTTAGAAACGGAAAAGACTTGAATAGAACCAAACAAAAGTGAGCATTATAGACCGCATATGACTAGATCCATTACTTTTAAGAGTAATTAATAAAAAACTTTTAGATCCATTTGCTTAGTGACACTAAAGTATCATTAGAAAGTTCATTTCATTAGAATAAAACTTATTAAAAGGCTTTGATCGGAAAGTTCTTGCAATTAATGCATACTCCAAACCATTATGTTCAGCCATCTTTAATGAGCATACACAACGATATGTCATTAAAAATTATCGTTTCGAGACTTTCTTCTTTTTTTACGTTTCCTGATTAGAGAAAATGGCAACAACTCAACTCAGATTTTCGCTAAAACCTTAGGGACTTTTTATGTTTCAAAGAACTGTCAGAAGTGTGTGTTTTTGAAAACTTTGCTCTTTTTTTAAAGTAACAGAATTACACCTTTTAAAAGGATACATTATTTTTTCTTAATTTAGACAAATATTTGTAGATATATATTATCATTTGCGTGCTTTTATATAAAAAATATGCTATTAAAAACTATAAGAAAAATTTTTAAATTTTTAAAATAATTTAAATAAAATCCTAAAATGTGTTGAATTTTTTATATAGCTCATGAATAAATAGCTTTTTTTCTATGTTCCTTTCCCTTTTGGAGGGGAAAATATTGCAAACATTATTACTTAAAAAAATATAAATTTTTAATCACTTTACAGTCAAAAGTTTCCTTTTTCCAATGGAATGTTTGTTTCAAGTAGATTATTTTCAAACTATTTCTACGAACGAAGCTTTATAGACCTTAATAAAAACCGATAAAACAGTGAAATTGTCTATTCATACAATTACACTTACTGTTCTTAGGTCTTATGAAGATCTATAAACTAGTTCGTATCTAGTCATCATGCATTTATTTTTTATTGTCGATATTAACACACTATTGACCGGTACCGAGTAATCAGGTGTTTTTACACGCAAATGTTGAAAACAATTTAGGATAAAGGAAAGTCATATTAGAAAAATTTTGATCAACTGAATATCGCTTTATTAAAAACTACCTTTACTATATATAATCTGAACGACTATCACGCAAATTTTCATATTTTATCATATAAAATGTGAATCTCATGCACCCATATAAAGAATAAAGATTTCAAAATGTAAAAATGCGGTACTTATTTTCTAAAATTTCAATCTTTACTGGTTACTTGCTTATACACTGCTGGCCACTGTAAATGCAACACCCTGAAGGAAACATGCAAACAACATGAAATTTACAACATGCATTAGCGGAGGTCAGATATGCAAATGAATAGAATTTCAGCGCAGACGCACATCATGCGCGCCTGTGGCGCCACTTCAAAGCTCTATTTAAGGCTTGGAGATTTCGACGATTTCAAGTTCGGAAATTGTGTTTTTCTTGTGGTTTTTCCAAAAAAACGATCAATTATGCCTCGTCGAAAACAGCGATCATCTTTTGATCAAGTATCCGAGTTCGACAGAGGAAGGATAGTGGACTACGAAGATTGTGGATTATCTTTCAGGGAAATCGGTAGTCGTGTTGGACGAAACCAAACAACTGTAATGCGGATATGTGATGGTTGGATGCAGGAGGGTACGACGGACCGGCGTGTTCGATCGCATCCACCTCAGCGCACCACTTCACGTGACGACAGGAAAATTGTGCGCATGGCAGTGACCGATCGCTCAGTCACATCACGAACCATAGCAAATCACATGCAGTCTGTAACGCATCATCCAGTGTCTGCGCGCACCATTCGACGCCGTTTACAGCAGAGTGGTCTGTCCGCAAGACGTCCATTGCTTTGTCTAGCCTTGACGCAGAACCACAGACGTCTCCGCCACCAATGGTGCGATGACAGAAGGATGTGGACGGCAGAATGGAATGAAATTGTCCTTACTGACGAGTCACGCTTCTGTCTGCAACACCACGATGGTCTGGAGACACCGTGAAGAGAGGATGCTGAACAGCTGCGCTATGCACCGCCACACTGGTCCTGCACCGGGTATTATGGTATGGGGCGGTATTGGATATCACTCTCGCACACCTCTAGTACGCATCGCCGGTACTTTAAACAGCCAGCGCTACATCTCCGAGGTGTTTTAGCCAGTTGTCCTTCCTTACCTTCAGGGCTTGCCCACAGCCATATTTCAACAGGATAATGCGCGACCACACGTGGCACGCATTGTCCAACGGTTCTTCGTCAATCGCCAGATTGAATTGCTTCCCTGGCCGCCTCGCTCTCCACATCTTTCGCCGATAGAAAACATGTGGTCCATGGTTGCTCTACGATTGACCCAGATTCCATCCCCAGCTGCCACAGCAGATCAACTTTGGCAACGTGTGGAAGCTGCTTGGTCTGCTGTACCCCAAGAACTCATCCAAAGTCTCTTTGAATCAATGCCGAGGCGAGTGGCAGCGGTGATCTCCAATAATTGCGGCTACTCTGGCTACTGATTTTGGCAGGAACCACACTTCACAGAAGTCTATAAACTTAATCATTTGATACTTGGTCAACATGTTTTCTACAAAATAAATTTTGTTGTGATATCTCTTGCCTTTCTTGGTGTTGCAATTTGGGTGGCCAGCAGTGTATACTTAAATAAAATTGCCAGTCAACAATGTGTAAAGGCGTCTTTGATATTTTCTGCCAAAAAATTTCTTTTTTTATGTTTATAATTAGGTTTGAATTTTACTTCTATATTTCCTAGAAGCCGAGTTACGGCAATTAAAATGTTACGCGCCAGTGATTTTTGCAACCGGAAATAAGCATTTGCATAGGTAAGAAAAATGCTTGTTTAAAATGTTCTTTTTGTAAGATTAGTGTTAAAATCGAATTACAGATCGCAGAAAATGATAACAAAATTTAGTATCTAGCAAAATAATACGATAATGTCTCATCGGATTCAAATTCAAACTCGCAGAAAACTTCTTGAGCCTATGGAAATATTCTGAAAGTAAAGGTGCTGAAAGTAAAGGTGGTAAACTTTATTATTTAGTACCATTTTAGAGCATAATTAATTACTTGTGAAGTAAATAAGATAAGCAAAAGTTATTTATAACTTTTTATTAAAAATAGATTTTTTCAATGTTTTTAAAAGTTTTTAAATAAAATAGACTATGCAAATGATTATGGATTAATTTGGTATTTGTTTACATTGATACAAACTAAATACTGCAATAAATATTAAGATATTTTTTAGTGTATGATAATTTTGCAAATTTTCAATATCTTTGCTTATTTTTTAGATATGGGGCTTTACCAAAGAGTCAAATTCTTTACATTTTGTGTATATTTTCTCTTGTTAATATTATGCTTCAGTATAATGACTATTATTTTCTGTTTTTCCAATTCGAGAGTCATATGTCATCGTACAATATGCATTTGATAATAAAATTTTTAAAAAAATTAAATCTTCGAAAGTGTAGGTATATCTTAAGAAGCATTGTTTTCTTGTTATTCCTGTTAAACAATGCTTTTAAAAAGTCATAAAAATATCTCGTAAAAGATATATATTTATGTTATACTAATTTCGCAATAGTTTCCTCAAATAGCCTGCTTTCATCCAAGAATTTTTCAATTAGCCCAAAGTAGTAAAGGATTATTATAAATGTCAGGTAAAGCGATTGTTACATAACTTTTTCCTTTAGTGAACATATGAATAAGATTTCTTGCGCATAAATACTTGAAGATATCCCAGAAGAAATATATATCTGAACGTATATGGTTATATATTAAGTATATCCTTGCAAAAGTGGTTATTCTTGAAAACAAAATTCATGGTTTTTAGATTAAAAATACAGATTTGTAAAGACAATCCAGACCATGTAGGTCCATGAACACCTGACATAATCAACTTTTTTATGTAGTATTTACAACTCGACCAACATTTTCAGTTATTTTCTTTAGAAAAAACGAAAAAGAGTTACCAGAAAAGAAATTTCCAGAAGAGTTTCCAGTTACAAAAAAAGTTAAACACCTCATATAATCATTATTTTTATGAAGTACTTGCAACTTGACCAAAATTTTCAGTTCTTTCCGTTAGAAAAAAAAACATAAAAGTTTGAAGACATAAAAATTTAAAAAAAAGGCGTTAGAAAAAGAGAAAAAAAGTTTTCAGAAAAAAAAGTTTCCACTTAGAAAAAAAAGTTTCCAGAAAACTTCATTTTGCCTTTAGCATTCGACGAGAATTCTTTGCCAGTTGTTGTTGTATTCGTTGTTGTTGTTTCTTATGCCCCCCGTAACGAAAGTATTCCAAACCAAGTCCATATAGGCCAGTGGACTGCAAGGTGTGGCTTCGGTTTACATTGTCACCGCAGAGGTCGGATTCCAACTTTTGCCAGGTGAAACCTCAATTTTGACCGAGAACCCCCTTTGGCGATATCTGGTCCGATCGTACTTTCTACCACATCTCTGACATCATAGAAAGACTTCTCGTTTTACGGATTTAACGTGTCCACATCTGGTGTAGACAAGAACGTATTGAATGGCGTCGTGGGGTTTCGAATCGATGACCGTCAGTGTAGAAAACCGGCGCACTACCCCTGAAACATGCATTTTTAAAATTTAATAGAACTAATACGCGCACATACTAGCATACATACGTATAAATATAAATTTGAAATCACTTTAAATATATTGTACAAACGACTAATTTTAGTACACTTTATCAAAGAGCTGCTTCAGTTTTTTTTAAACTTTATACTAATTTGACGTCGTCGTATTTTTATGTGATTCGTCAATAATTTCTCGTTCAGACATAATATTGCTATGATAAAAGAAATACCTTTCCTACTCAAATATATTTGCAAATACACTCATGGACAAAAAAATTAGCGCACCAAGAAGGAGTCGTCAAAATGAAACGAAATTTTACATGTGAAATGACTACTTTGATATAAGTAAATGATAAGAAAATCAAAGAAAAAGAATAATTTATTTCAGAGAAAAAGGCAAAAGAACGGAGGAGTTAATACTCCGTTGGACCCCCTCTAGCGCGAATGCACGAAGCAATACGATCGGGCATTGAGTCATACAAGTTCTGTATGATGTCTTGAGACATTTCGTTCCATATTTGCTGTAACCTTGCCTCTAGTTCGTTCAAACTCGTGGGATGCCCAACTCGTCGTCCCAAATGATCCCAGATATGCGCGATTGGAGACAAATCTGGGGATCGGGCAGGGCAAAGAAGGGTAGTAACAGTGCGGAGACAGTCTTGTGACACCCTTGCCGTATGAGGCCGAGCATTGTCTTGTTGAAAAATGGCTCCTGGGAGCCGTTGCATGAGTGGCAACACATGTGGTTGCAGGATTTCATGAACATACCGCTGAGCTGTCATGGTGCCACGGAACGATACTAGGGGTGACCGTGTATTGTAGGCAATGGCACCCATACCATCACACCAGCTGTGGGAGCGATGTGTCGCTGTACAGAAAAGGCAGGATTGAAGCGTTCACCACGGGCTCTCCACACAGGAACACGATTGTCATCACTGCCGAGATTGAATCTGGATTCGTCGCTAAAGACGACCTGGTTCCATTCCGCTGCAGTCCAGTTTCCTCGTGCACGGCAAAACTCCAAACGGAGGAGTCGATGGGTGGGCGTCAAGGGAAGCACACGTAATGGGCGCCGCGATACCAACTGTCCTTCAGCCAGGCGCCTTCGTATGGTTCGAGAAGACATAGAGGCCGCTAGTGAAGATGCTACCTGTGCCTGGATGGCGGCCGATGAAGCAGTTGGCTGTACGCGTGCATTTCTTACGATGTGGCGGTCTTCTGGACGACTGGTCTGTCGAGGGCGTCCTGAGCCTGGTCTTCGTGTAGATGACATCTCTCGGGTCCACTGGTCCCAACACCTCCTCACAACACAATCAGAGCGGCCTAATTGACGAGCTACTAGCGTAGCTGACCACCCAGCTTCCATCATCCCGACGATTCTCCCCCTCTCAAACTGCGGCAACTGCTTATATTGTCTTCGAATACGGCGTAATGGCATGTCTATCTCAGCTGTTCCTTTGTAAATGATTCAGCACACTCAAACAAGCTTTGGTTACCTGTTTTAAACTCCACAGAGTACGATGTTCAACGCCCTCTACCGGCTATACGTAATGCGCAATCCCGCTGCATTTCTAATCATTTGCATATCTCCCCGACATGTACCTTCATTGCAAGTTTCGTTACAATCCTGCAATTATTTCTTGGTGCGCTAATTTTTTTGTCCATGAGTGTAGATATGAATTGAAAAAAATTTAAAACTTTTATTATCATGAATTTTCAAGTTAACTTCAAATAAATCCTGCTATATTTGTGATAGTCCGAGGAAACATGAATTCATTTTAACAAAGTTTTATCTTAGATTATTAAAAATTTGCATGTTTTCTAGAGGAGTAGAGGTATATATGGAAAGGGCAAAATAAGTTTAATATATTATATGGAAAAGAACAAATATATTTAAAGACACCATGCTTATAATTCTTATGGCACTCTTCAAAATCGGGAAAATATGGAATATTTTTTTCTTTTAAACATATATAAAGTATGGCAATGGATATTAAAATAAAATACTTAGAGAAAAAAAATATGACGTTAATATTGAATGACAATATATATATATATATATATATATATATATATATAATTTTCATTTCCTCTAATCTGATTACTTCAAGAAGTATTAGCAAGAGATTTATAGTTTCATATTAAAATTAAAATGAATGGATTATATTTAGTTCATATTTAAAAATGTAAAAGAAAGTGGCGGACAGATTACACTGAAGACTTGCAATTTTTATGATCTTAACTTTAACACAAATTTTATTACAATTTTTATGAAATTTGCAATTTTTTTCTTTTTGGAGAACGTTTTTTCCTTTAAGATATCTTCAGTTTCTAAAAAAAAATTAACATGTTCCTCTTTAATACGTCATGTAACTCTTTTTCCTAAAGCTAAAATGCAAAACCCAGCAATCTTTTGAAACTAAAGTCTTACACGTCAATGAAAACATTTAATGAAAAAGACTGACGCAAAATCAACAGTGTTGTTTGTCTTCTCTTACATGTTTTAAAATCTATCTTGCAAAAGTTTTATTTTATTTCAGGCGTTTTAAGTTTTGCCGGCTTTTTTCTTTTATACCCAAGCTATGTGTTTCTATTCTCAGGTTTCTGATTTTTGGATCTTTATTTTAATAACTCATTGTTTTTGTAAAGTTTTCTTTTGTTTAATCTTGTGATATTCTTTATTCTTTATAATCTTTTAAATAGAAGGATGAAATAAAATATTGTTTCTGAGTAATGAAAAAAAAAGCATATTGGTTCCCCCCAAAATGCTTTTTTGTAGTATTCACCATATGTTAATCGAACTTTAGTTCCATATTTGCGCTTTTCAACTCAAATTCATAATTTCTTTTATAATTAAAAACTCAATTTTAATTTTCAGCTTCATATGATTTTATTAGATTTTTCTTAAATTACCATTATTGTCAGAATTATAAAAAAAATTACGAAAAGCACTGGAATATATTAAACGGAAAATTAATGATTCAACTTACATATTTAATCCTATGCGGTATCATTGTAATTTATATCAAATAGTGATTGTCTAGATGAAATTTTTATGATTATCGGATTGAAAATGACTTAGATTTCAAAATTGGTGTACATGATTCTCATGGGTAAAAATTTGATTAAATCTGGTTAATATTTGCTACGGCATTACATGGAATTATACTCTAGCATAGGCATAGGCATAATTAACTGTAGAGGCTCCTGGGAGCTTGGGCTCCGTATCCTGTGTATTCAATGGGGAATGTATCATAATTACCGTATTCTAAAATTGATTAAAATAGTACTGAGAGTGAGTGTGAAGAAAGAGTTCAGAAAAAAAAGAATAGAGGGAATTAAATTAAATTACAAAAAGTTTTAACAGTTTAGGTTGGTATGTCATGAAGGGATAACTGGACGTGTAGAGAAATTATGAGTAAAAGAAAGAGAGGATTTTGGAAAAAAAATTTTAACCGGAGACAATCGAGAATGATTCAAAGTGTAAGGACGGCCGGACAGAGATCCAATGAGAGTGAAGCAGCGATTTCAACGGAGAGAGTATTATTCTCTAATAATTATGCTCTATGTTTGATTAGTGTATCAGTAAAATTTAAACTTCACTTCTTCAAATTAGCAAATTCAATCAGCGGATAAAAAAAAGTCTTGTCTACCGTCCCTTTTTATAGTATTGTAAAGCAGCAAGGAAGGTAATGTAATAGATGAAATAATATATATATATATATATATATTATATATATATATATATATATATATATATATATATATATATATATATATATATATATATATATAAAATACATCATTCATTCAAAAGTAATATGAGTACCTTTGAGAAGGGCATATTGTCAATTAACTTTTTCTTCCTTAAACATGCTTTGTAAAACTCCTAAGACGAGATCTCTGCTCATAACTGAGGAGGAGCTATGAAACATATATTTAAGTGTACATATTTTATATGTGAATACGTATAGAAACACGTTTTTTTTATTAATAAGTAAATAATTCGTTATTGCTTTCGTACTTAACATTTTGGATTTTTGTTTACAAAAAATATTTACTTTTTCTGTCATTAATATCTTAGAAACACAAACTAATATTTAACTATTATGTATCCTATTTTTTTAGATCTCCTATTAAACATTTTCCCGATCAATCAATATGATGCAGACCATAGTTTTTTAGGTTTGTTATATATGTCAATGGACGCCCGGTGGCGTAGTGGTTAAAAGCTTCAAGTTCTAACACCACAGGTCCAGGTTTCGACCTTGCGAATGGGCAAGATCGACTCACCCTTTCAACCCTTGAGTGGGTTGATAAAAAGAGGACCAAGCATACTTGGGAACAAACACTGGGGGTCACTCGGTAGGGTGACTACCTGCCCCAGACATATGCTTAGAGATACGTAATTTTGGTATTTACGAAATAAATGCGAATAAATGCGAAATTTACCGATATGCGCGAATACAATGCAAAAATTATTCCTTTATTACTTTTTGGCGAAAGCTTGGTTATAAACGGCTTTTTAAGCGAAATTATGCAATAATTTTGTTATATGTCGGAAATATTTCTTTAGAGCAACGAGTAAAAAGGACTTGATTTCCTTTAAAACACTTTAATGTACGAACGCACACAACACCACACAGCAACTGACATTCTGAAGAGCTAACTAACTAACTAAAAGTTACAGTTACATTATATGCTTCCGGCGCGCGTTAGAAGCGCCGTCTAGTGAGGAGGTAGGATGACGCAACATCCTCCACCCGCAAAAGTGTAACTTTAACATAACACATGTTTTGAAAGGCATACATAATCAAGAAGCAGGAAAAGAAAATTGTTCAAAATGAAAATTTTAAGTTTTAGGTTGCACAACAACTCTTCCACTTCTGGTTGTTATTGGAGCATTTCTCATAATTTCAGCAATAATTTCATAATTTACCGGAAGTCTCTAATCGGTACAACCGTTGAAATGGTCGTATCATTTCACCACTTAGCGTTTTGACCCTCGCAACACGGGAAACACCATCACGTCCCTTGAAAATTTCAACAATTTTAGCCAAAGGCCAATGAACGCGTTTTTTATTATCTGAACCAATTAAAACTATATCGCCAACAACAAGCGGAGTTTGAACAAGATTGCCTGACTGTTTGAGAACGGAGATATATTCCTTATAAAACCGCGCTTTGAGCTTATGCTTTATTGCATGAAGGTGTTTCGCCCTCCTTCGAAGGTTTTGTAGGTCGTTTTGATCTAAATCTTCGACACACACTTCAATCTGATCTTGTAAAAATAATGATGGTGTGAGAGGCACTAGATCAGATGGTTCCTCGGAGAGGTAAGTAAGTGGTCTGCTGTTCAGCAAAGCCTCACATTCACACACAACGGTGTGAAGTTCATCGTAATTAAGGCACGCTTTTCCCAAATTGCGTCTCAGCAATTCTTTGAGCATTCTGACTACCCTTTCCCACCAACCACCCCACCAGGCGGCGGAGGGTGGGTTAAAGTGCCAGGTAATTCGTTTTAAATCAGAATGTGCAACAATAGCGCTCCAATCGACGTTCCGGAGCTCGTTGTTTGAGCCGATGAAGTTCGTTCCATTATCCGAGTAAATTGTTTTCACTCGGCCACGACGAGAGATAAAACGCCTCAAAGCGAGCAGAAAACTTTGCGTTGAGACATCCGTAACAAGTTCGAAATGAACTGCGCGGTAAACCGCGCAAGTGAAAATTGCGATCCACACCTTTCGACGATCTCGAAGGACTAGTGGACCGGCTAGGTCCACACCAGATGTTTCGAAAACCGCAGACATTCGGACGCGATCTTCGGGTAGGGGAGCGCACATTGTCGTAGAAGACCTGGTTTTGAACTTTTGGCAAACAACACACTTGGACACAATAGACCTCACGGTCTTCCTTGATCGCAAAATCCAATACTTTTCACGTAGGATCATCACAAGCGTTTGCACAACCGCATGGCTGTGAATTCGATGTCGTTCCTCGACGGGACGAAAAACAAGTTCATGCTTATCAGGCATCAAGATTGGTCGCCTGAAAAAGTCGTCATCATCGGAAGAGATCAGCTTTGTCACAACACGTAGGAGGCCATCAGAATCGGTGTACACAACAAAATTTGGAGGTATGAGGCGACGGTTCTTACCAAATGTGTCTCTTTGGATGTAAAGAAGAATTTCCAGCTCGGATTTCCTCAACTCCTCTGCGCTTAGGTTACCTTTTAGTAGTGCATCTTTTTTTTTCACTTGCTAATGATTTAGCATTGAAGATGAAACGTTTCACAAGGGCCAAAATTCGAACGATTGAAGAAAACCTTGACACTCGCCTGGTCCACTCGAAGAAATCAGGCTCGGCAGTACCCAACGAGAGACCTGCCACAACTGTTGGCCTTCTCTCCTTGTCAGCCAGCTCCACAGAATCTGAGAAATCCGATCTCTTGGTGTCCGGCCAGGAATCGCGGCTTTCCAACCACGAAGGGCCCTCCCACCAGCGAAAACTGAAGAGAGTTTGTGCGCTGCACCCCCGTGAAGCGATGTCCGCTGCGTTCATCTGAGATGGAACATAAAACCAGTTTTCTTTCGGAGAGTTCGATCGAATTTCTTTTATGCGATTGTGAATAAAAGTTTTCCAAGGTCCATTATTTTGGATCCAACAAAGGACGACTTTTGAGTCCGTCCAGTAAAAGGTCTGCACGTTGGGAATGTTCAATGAAGTTTTTACGTTCAGGACCAGACGAGTCCCGATTACAGCAGCCATTAGTTCCAATTTAGGAATGGTCATTTCAGTTTTGACTTTGGTGATGGGATCCTTCCTAAGAGGAGCGACGCGTGATTTTGCCTGAACCAACCGAACATTATTTTTGCATTCGATTCGCAAAAACACACACGCAGCAAAAGCTTTCCCACTTGCATCGCTAAACATATGAATAGTAGTGGTTGTTTCATCGATTAACCCCCCAAAGTAACGCGGGATTTGAATTAAATTCAAAAACTCCAAACTTGCGAGCCAATTTTTGAATTCCTCTACAATTTCCGAGGGCAATCTCTGATCCCAAGATAACTTTTCATTTTTCCAAGGCTTTTGCATCAATAGTTTAGGAATGAGCGTCACGGGGGCGGTAAAACCAATCGGGTCAAAGATTTTTTGTGCGAGCGACAAAAGTTGTCGTTTTGAACACGTATCGCAAATTTCAGTCGAAACACCTCCAAGATCGCACGCGATTACGTCAGAATTTGGATTCCATAAAAGGCCAAGAACAGAACAACTGGGTTTACCAAGGTCTTGTCGTTCTGAAGAATTCACCCAACCCGTGAGCTCAAAACTTGCTTTTGACATGATGTGACAAGCTGTCGTTTGGAAATGTTGTAATTCCGCCTCATTTTCGACACTTGTCACAACATTGTCGACATAGAACGAGTCTCGCAGTTTCACTACAACATCATTCTCACCTTCCTTTTCTCTTTCAAGATGATGATAAATTGTTGCCATAAGCAAAAAAGGTGACGAAGACAAACCGAATACAACTCGGCAATGCCTCAATATTTTAATTTCGCGCTTTTCGTAATCCCTCCACCACAGAAATCGAAGATAGTCTCTATCAGTAGGGGACACGCTTATCTGAAGAAAAGCCTTTGTTATATCAGAAACTACCCCAAATCGACTTTTGCGGAATTGAGAACAGAAGGGATCATTTCAATATAATTTGGAACTGTAGTTAAACATTGGTTTAAGGAAACTGAATTTTCATCTTTTGAAGAGGCATCAAATACTGGTCGTATCTTAGTTGTTAGGCTAGATTCCTTAAACACGGCTCTATGAGGTAAATACCTGCATTTTAGCTCAGAAATACCTTTCCCGTCATTTTTGTCAGGGACCTCTTCTATAATTCCCAACTGTTCCCACTGCTTCAAAATTTTGTCATAAGATTCAAACTTACCTGAAAAAACAAGTTTAGAGGTCATGGTATGGAGACGTTTTTCTCATTGAAAACGTAAATCAAGCAACTCCGGGTGTCCTTCGACCCACGGTAAATTGACCTCGTATCGACCACCGCGATATTTAACAGTTTTTTCAAAAAAAGACAGTTTCTGCGTCGATTTCGATTTTGGTTTTATTCTCTACGGGGTCTCGAATTCCGAGAACATCGAGTGACCAAAAGTCGCAAATCTGGCTAGAAGCGTGTAGCGAAATGATGGGCATGGCATGATTAGAACTGGTTTTGTCGAATAAGGATTTACCCATTACAACCCACCCCAAGTAAGTTTGGACAGCAGTTAAGCCATTGGGTTGTTGGCTAATGGCACCAGTTAACATTTTCCCTAAGTAGTCAGCACCCAAAAGAACTGATATGTCTAAATTATCGCTTTCACTGTCGGACAAATAAATCCCATGTTCTTTGAAGTACTCTGCATCGGCTTTACTAATTTTAGGTATTTGGCCACAAATGGTGTCTTTATCTAACAATAAAACCTCACATGAAAAATTCCCTCGTATTTCCTGCAACTCACATTTCAAAGCGGAATGTTTGACTCTTTCCGTTTCAATGCCGCCAAATAAACTATGTTTTAGAAATTCTCCTGGAGCAAATTACACAACGCACACTCATATGACATTTATCGGCTCGACAATTAATTCTAAGACACGCGAAGCATCCTTTCATTTTTATCACTTGATCCTTTCTTTCCTGATAAGTCATTTTTTGAGCCACAAAACAATCGCTACTTCTATGCGAATTCTTTTTAGAACAAAACAAACAAAACTCACTAAAAGCGCGTTTTTCATTTTTATTATGGTGACTTACTAGAGTTGCAGCTGTCGCGACAGGTAAAAATTTATCACTATCTACTCTCCCAATACCAGTCTTCTTATTTTTACCCCCTTCGGAGCAGAAATTTTTCGCAACTCGTAATCGTTCAGCGCTTAAAACCTCTGTTTTCAAAAACCGAATCAAAAGTTCCAGGTCATTCGTTTTTGAATCACTGGAACGAGAAATGGAATTTCTTTCTCTCTCCCAAGCAATTAAAATATTTTCAGGAATGGAAGCTTCAACAAGTGGGTAAAGCATGCATGCGTATTTTTCTTTAGTTACACCTAAATTTTCTAAGCAACGTAATCGCGCATCTAATTGATCAACTAAATCAGTAAAAGACATATTATGTGTAGGATTTAAAACTAAATTTAAGAGTTCACGAACATATAGTTCAATAAGAACTCTGTCATCTGCGAAACGCGCTTTTAAATTTGTGATGACAGTTTTGTAATCACTTTTAGACACTTGATAGGTTTGAACAAAATCAAAAGCCCTACCTGTGGTAGTTTGCATTAAATAAGCGAGTTTCACGTCGTCCTCGATTTTCGGATCTCCATCAATTTTCTGGAACATTGACCAAAACGAAAACCAATTTTTAGGACTACCATCAAATTCTGTGAGCATCAACTTTGGTAAATTCAAATTTAAAAATTCAGACGACCTGGAAGCAATGTTCATCAGTGGCACGGTGTTGTCGGAAGGCTTTAAAAAATCTAAATACCGTGTTTTGGCACACGTAAAATTGTCTCGATACGTTTCTGCTCTCTCGAATTCCTGTTCTAAAACTGAATCGAGCTTTGCCACCTCACCCTCCTCCATAGTACTTTCGCTTTGCGACAAATGGGACCGGACAATCTCCTTATCCTTGGATAGCAACCGTAGCATTTTCTCCTCAAGCTTAGCAAATGCCTGAGTAGCAGAAGCAACATTCTGTGCAGTTATGCACGCATGTAATTCGGTAATTGTCTTCGTGACAGTAGACCGAAGAACTTTTCGTTCTAGAATTAAAATGTTCGCCATTTCAAATTGGGTTGAATTTTACGTTGGGCGCCAGCTGTTACATGTCGGAAATATTTCTTTAGAGCAACAAGTAAAAACGACTTGATTTCCTTTAAAACACTTTAATGGACGAACGCACACAACACCACACAGCAACTGACATTCTGAAGAGCTAACTAACTAACTAAAAGTTACAGTTACATTATATGCTTCCGGCGCGCGTTAGAAGCGCCGTCTAGTGAGGAGGTAGGATGACGCAACAAATTTATTAACACAATTGCCTAACTATAACCATCCGACGTCTATAACTGAGAAATCTCCCTGTCCTTCGGATTTTCTGTGAATTTCACCTAGAAAGTATCGAAGTCGAACCTTAAGATCTAACTATAAAAATCAACCATCAAGTTTTGTGGAGCAATTTAGTAGATTTAAGAACGTCTCTTGTGCGCCAAAATCAAGGGTATTTCAGCTACTTACAGTACTCAACCAACTGTCCATGTTATACAGATTTTAATTGCAACGAAATCCTGCTACCTTTACTTTGCAAAGGCAGCTATACAAAGCTTCTATAGTCCCTTTAACAGAGTAGATTATGAGATATTTTAGTATGTAACACATAGTAATCAATGACAGTAGGCAAAGAGACTTCAGTAAAATAATGTGGAGACAGCTACAATGTTAGCTTTCAACTAAGAATTTTGATACTTACCTATCAAAGTATGCAAGATTGTATTTTTTTTAATAAACGTAAAATTTTTGAATTTATATTTTTTGAGAATAGATGCGAAATGTTATGTATTTATTTTTTTGTTGCGAAATTTCGGTATTTATTATGCGAAATTTACGTATTCCTACATATGCTGTATGGAACCCCAAGCCCACGGTTATGAAAGATGAGATGGGCACCAGCGGGTTGGTCCACAATGGCCTGTTGGGCCTTTGGTTAGTTAGTTAACCTTTAGCTTACAGGGCCCGTTTTTCCTATTCCCTCTTTAGAACGGGAAATTTCATATCCCCTTTGTAAGAACGGTCATTAAGGGGATATATATATATATATATATATATATATATATATATATATATATATATATATAGAGAGAGAGAGAGAGAGAGAGAGATAGAGATAGATATATAGAGATATATATATATATATAGATATATATATAGATAGATAGATATATATATATAGATATATATATAGATAGATAGATATGTATGTATGTATGTATGTATGTATGTATGTATGTATTCATTCATTCTTGGGCCCGTATTCTTGGGATACACGCTATCCCACCCCGTAAGGAAAAGGTTAAAAAACTATCGATGAGATAAGCGCTAAAAATTCAAGTAATATCTAAAGGAAAATTTACCTGCATTTTAGTTGAGACAAAAAAAATCAATGAAATCAATGAAAAAATCAAAAAAATAGGAAATATGTCAAATTAATTGAATAATGGAGTATTATTATAGATAATCAATTATGACAAGGATAATTCGATCGTAACCTTTTACGGCTATAAAATTTTTTAACGATCAACTACATAACTTTTTACCCTCGAAGCAGCACTCTGACAGTTTGATAGTAATGTCATCTGACTTATCATGGAAGGATGCAACGTTCTGCTAATAATTCCTTAATAAACTATTACAGTCATAATATGATATTGGTCAGGGCATTTACATCGACTTTAACTTTTTAACTCTAAAAATTATAGGGAGGTTGATATTTATCAATGACAAAACGTAAATACTAAGACTTAAAATAAATCAAACCTGATATTATGATTTTTCTCTAAATTAGTATGGTTGCCCATGAATAATTTTTAGAATTATGGCAATACTTGAAAATCAATATATGTAATAATCTAAGCACTCGATTTTGCAAAACATATTAAAAAAGACTGCTTATATCCAGTGAAAGCAAGAGTGCTTATATCCAGTGAAAGTCAAAGACTTTCGATAATGGAGTCTAAATCAGAAGAGTTTATAAGAGCGGGAGAATATACACTGCTGGCCACCCAAATTGCAACACCAAGAAAGACAAGAGATATCACAACAAAATTTATTTTGTAGATAACATGTTGACCAAGTATCAAATGATTAAATGTATAGACTTCTGTGAAGTGTGGTTCCTGCCAAAATCAGTAGCCAGAGTAGCCGCCCTAGTTGGAGATCACCGCTGCCACACGCCTCGGCATTGATTCAAAGAGACTTTGGATGAGTTTTTGGGGTACAGTAGACCAAGCAGCTTCCACACGTTGCCAAAGTTGATCTGCTGTGGCAACTGGGGATGGAATCTGGAACAATCGAAGAGCAACCATGGACCACATGTTTTCTATCGGTGAAAGATCCGGAGAGCGAGGCGGCCAGGGATGCAATTCAATCTGGCGATTGACGAAGAACCGTTGGACAATGCGTGCCACGTGTGGTCGCGCATTATCCTGTTGAAATATGGCTGTGGGCAAGCCCTGAAGGTAAGGAAGGACAACTGGACCCAACACCTCGGAGATGTAGCGCTGGCTGTTTGAAGTACCGGCAATGCGTACTAAAGGTGTGCGAGAGTGATATCCAATACCGCCCCATACCATAATACCCGGTGCAGGACCAGTGTGGCGGTGTATAAGGCAGCTGTTCAGCATCCTCTATTCACGGTGTCTCCAGACTCGAATGCGCCCATCGTGGTGTTGCAGACAGAAGCGTGACTCGTCAGTAAAGACAATTTCATTCCATTCTGCCGTCCACATCATTCTGTCATCGCACCATTGGCGGCGGAGACGTCTGTGGTTCTGCGTCAAGGGTAGACAAAGCAATGGACGTCTTACGGACAGACCACTCTGCTGTCAACGGCGTCGAATGGTACGCGCAGACACCGGATGATGCGTTACAGACTGCATGTGCTGTGCTATAGTTCGTGATGTGACTGAGCGGTCCGTCACTGCCATGCGCACAATTTGCCTGTCATCACGTGAAGTGGTGCACTGAGGTGGATGCGATCGAACACGCCGATCCGTCGTGCACTCCTGCATCCAACGATCACATATCCGTATTATAGTTGTTTGGTTTCGTCCAACACGACTACTGATTTCCCTGAAAGATAATCCACAATCTCGGTAGGCCACTATCCTTCCTCTGTCGAACTCGGATACTTGATCAAAAGATGATCGCTGTTTTCGACGAGGCATAATTGATCGTTTTTTTATAAATCCACAAGAAAAACACAATTGCCGAACTTGAAATCGTCGAAATCTCCAAGCCTTAAATAACGCTTTGAAGTGGCACCACAGGCGCGCGTGATGTGCGTCTGCGCTGAAATTCCAATCATTTGCATATCTCACCTCCGCTAATGCATGTTGTAAATTTCATGTTATTTGCATGTTTCCATCAGGGTGTTGCATTTACAGTGGCCAGCAGTGTATGTAAGTATATACATACGAACCCGCTAAATGGAATAGCCAATTTGCCACGAAAAATTATTCTAATAAGTGGGATATTCCATTATCCGGGATCACATTGACATGCCCACAATGTTTAAAGTTACAGTTAAACCTAGAAAGCAATAAAATTACCTAAACCATAGGCATATTTAAACTATTATAATTAACAAACAATTATTAATTAAAAGTAAGAAACTATTTAAGCACATTAAATTTTAGAAAATTGATGAAAAATGAGCTAATTATACTGTATAAATACAAATTTCCCTTAATTTTTTGAAAATAATTGCTTAATTGAAAATAATTTTACTTACTTATTTGTTGCCAAAGAAGTCGGAAATTTTAGACTGTTTACTGTTCTGTGAATGCAGCAAATCTTATTATTTGAATTTCTAGTTTATAAAATAAATGACAGTCTGCATTAGGCTTCGTTTCCAAGAAACGTCTTATAATATCACAAGCGTTATTAACTTCAACATGTGACGGAACCTTTTCAATGGCACATTCTTCATCAAATTCATCTTCATCGACTTCGCTTTGATGAAATTGAGGGTCTGAAGTTTCACCACATTCTACCAAGTCATTGTCGAAGTTTACAAAATTAAAAAAATTTTCTTCTGTCATTCCTTCTGGTGGTAAATCATTTGCTTTTGTAATTGATTCATCATGTAATTCATCATTTGTTACGTCTGTTGTAAATTTACATTTTAGGAAACAACTTTTAATTGCGTCAGAAGAAATATTATTCCATGATTTGTTCATCATATGAACAGCTGTAAGAATTGAAATGTTTAAAATAATTTTACTAGTTGAGCTATTGATAGAAAATCCACTAGTATTATCTATGCAAGCTATGATCTTTTTGACGATTTCTTTTCTATAATTCCTCTTAGAAAGTGATATAATTCCCTGGTCCATTGGCTGTAAAATAGCTGTAGTATTCGGAGACAAAAAATTAAGTGCTACATTTTCTAGTCTTACGTCGACTTTGTGGGCTTGACAATTATCGATAAAAAGGATAGTTTTTCTTTTCATCTTATTCGTCTCATTGTCAAATGACACTAACCAGTTTTGAAAGAAATTAGCAGTCATCCAAGGTTTTGAATTCGATTCGTATTTAACTGAAAGGGATTTTACACCTCTAAAACATCGTGGGCTTTTGGATTTCCCGATGACAAAAAGAGGCATTTTATGACTGCCGTCAGCATTATACAGCATAAAACTGTCAGTCTGTCTTTCGGGATTTTTCCTCCAACAACTTTTTCGCCTTTTAAGCACTAAGTCCCATCAGGCATTGCTCTGTAATAAAGTGCTGTTTCGTAACAGTTATAGATACAAGAAGAACTGTAGTCTAGTAATAAAGCAGGTAATACTACGTTTTTCCAAGAACTGGCAGCGGCTTCATCAGAATCACTTGCTTCACCGTGAATGTTTTTGAAAGAAATTTGGTTTCTTTCTTTCCATCTGCACAACCAACCATTTGTAGCTTTAAAATCAGTTATATTTAACTGTTGTGCTAAAGCTATAGCTTTCTGATTCAATAATAATCCACTAATAGGAACATTACAAGCTCGTTTTTCAGCAAACCACTGAAGAAGAGCATCTTCAACTTCAGATTCTTTTCCTGTACGTTTTCGTTTTTGATTAAGATTTTTATTGCATTTCCAGTCATTCAAGACTTTTTCTTTATTTTTTAACAATTTCGAAACTTGAGCTTGGGATATCTCAAACTTTTTTAGAGTTCTAATTGCATACACTTATTTACTTTTGCAAACTCTTTGACTTTTACTTTTTCTTTTAAAGTAAGATCTTTTCGTCTCAAAGATATTGTAAAGCACAAGAAAGATTACTTATTTCACGAAAGCGAACTATCGAACTAATCGCCGTAGAAAATGTACAGTTAAATGTTCAAGGCCAAGTTAAATGTTGCGCTTCTCCGAAGAGATTCGTTACAGTTGGTAATCGACGTCCTCTTCAAGATAAGGACCTGTTGAAGTTTCAGATTTCCTTCACACACACCCACTCACCGTCATTCACTTTGAGGGTGAAGCTTATTGTTCATCCTCTGAATAGGGAAACGTTGGCTCAGTGGTCGAGCAATAAGGGGAGGGAGGGGGGAGAGGGCTAGCAAAAACAACAACAACAATGAATCGCCCTTCAAAATCGAAGAAATCCCCATTTCCTGCGATTGGACACTTTCTACGGAGTGACAAAATTGCTTTGAAAGGCATTCAGTTACTGCACATTCATTATTGCACTTTACAGAAAAAAATTCTGAAAAGAAGTGTGCGAAATAGAAAAAAGATCTATATCGTCATGGCTAAAATTTATTCCTTTAAGCGGGATAACTTCAAAACAATATATTCCATTAACCGGGAAATTTAACACAGAAACAAATTACTACGGTTTGGTACATTGAAAATTTATTACATTAAACGGGATATTCTTTTAATCGTTATTCCATTAAGCGGGTTTGATTGTATATATATATATATATATATATATATATATATATATATATATATATATATATATATATATATATATATATATATATATATATATATATATATATATTTCTTAAAGATATAAAAGCGTATTTCGCAATAATGGGTGGATAATTTGTTTCTGACTGAGATGTTTACGTTTTAGATTTTTGTTAAAAAAATCTTATTCAACTAAGTTTTCTATGTGTTACAATCTTCTAGAATACTAAACCAACATTTGTGTATTCAGTCTCCCCTTTCACTTTAGATCTCACTTTAAACATTTTACCAATATATATAAATTATGCAAATGATAATTTTTAGATTTCGCATAAATATCAACGGCGTAATCGTTAAACAACCAAGGTATCACAAAGGAAAAATTGTCCTCCTTTTACTTCACACAGTAAACACTAACTCTTATAAAAATAGAAACTATGTCGAACTAATTGAATAACAGAGTATCGTTAACGACCATTAATTATGTCAAGAATAATTTGATCTGAGCTCTTTCAGGCAATAAAAAACTTTAACACTCAACTACATATCTTCCTTCCATTTTAACTGTCAGTTGATTAAAGATTTAAAAGAACAAAAACGAAGCTTAAAGTAGAAGTTAAATGAAAATAAATTTACTATTTACCAGCAATCTAACAGTTTGATATTAATGGTATCTGACTTTTCATGAAATGATGTAACGTTTTGCTAATAATTTATTAATAAAATATTAAAGCCATAAAGTGATATACGTAATGTAATTTACATCACTTTTTGAGTTTTAAGCTATTTTTTTTTTCGAAATTGAGTTTAGGGTACTTTCTTATAATATTTCAATCAGTTAAAAATAAATCTCTTTGGAAAAACAGCTGACTAATAAAAAATAATGTGGAAATTTTCTGTAGATAAATTTAAATTTATATGTTCAAAAAAGCATCAGATGTAGTTATTTACCCTTTATGGATTAAATAGGAAGATAGTTATTTTTGACCCTAAATCACTCATATATACAAGTTTATACACACAAGTTGATATTTATTATTGACTAAACATAGATACTAAGTCTTAAAATAAATCAATTTTGACATTATGGTTTTCTGCTTGCTAGACTGTAAACCGCAATGAATTCAACTCTATTATTGAAAGCCTTTGGCTTACTCTGGATCATCGTACCCATTATTAATGGGTTCAGCAAAATGGAGTGCTTAGATTATATGCTTGTTTTCATTATGAAATGTTGCAACGATTCTAGAGATAATTCATGGGAAACACTATTACTTTAGAGAGTATGAACAAAAAAGTGTTACTCACGGACATTTCTTATATCAATAGAATATATATATATATATATATATATATATATATCATATGTTTTGTAGCAGGATGAAAGAAGAACCGGTTCATTTGTGGCAATTGTTTATTTGTCAAATAACAATTGTGCGTAAGGATAATACAAAACGAATTACAAAACGTCTTTTGCCTCAATATTGGAGGTGAAGCATAAGACAAAACAGGAGAGGAAGAGATATGTACAAGTCAAAACACCTTTGTAGACAATATCCTAAGTGAAATATGACACAAACTCGTTAAAAATGTTATATTTACATTATGAAACCTCTTTGTGCACACTGTTTGACTGTACCATTTCGACGCATCCAGGGTAAGAACATTAGGGCACAAAGTTAATTTTTCACTTTAAAAGAGTACCTCATTTACCGATTTTCGTCAAGTATGGAGGGAGAGAAAGGGATCGTCACAAAAAATCACATTCTAAAAATAATATGTATGGTTTTTCCATGAAAAAATGTTAATGAACAATTACGCGGATGTTGCCAATAAAGTAACTAATTAATAAAATCAGAGAATTATAATAAAATCAAACGATTTCTCTAATAATATTTTAAATTAATGTTTTAGATTATTTGCTTAATGTGTTTTCTCTGTCTCTCTCTCATATATATATATATATATATATATATATATATATATATATATATATGTGTGTGTGTGTGTGTGTGTGTGTGTAAGTAACTAAGTAAGTAATGAATGAATGAATATATAAAAAAAAGAAAAAAAGAAAATTTAAATAAAAAAAATCGTAGCAGAATTTCAGCTTAAACAAAAGGACCTTTATCCCTGTTCTACATATTATTCGCGTGCTATTTAAATTTTCCGAAATATACTTAACTTTGGGGTTTCACTAATTAAACTCTGAAATTTCCCTCCGCATTCCTAGCACCACCGAAATTAAACTATGTCTCATAATCTATTATAAAGGCAGCTTTTCAGGATCCCTCACGGCAATTAAAATTTAACCAACGGGCAAACGTCTATTTTCAAAGACTTTTGTGCGGTCAGCATGTGCGGGGTAGAGATTAACCTGGGATGAGTGGTGGGCTATGTTTTGACATTGGAAATTCAGAAGAGCCATGAATAAGATTATTTTTGATATAAACATTTATGTGTCAATCAAATTTATGAATAGGAATTATTTAAAAAACATATAAATCTCAAAATTTAAAGGATGTATAGTTTATAATACGTATGTTCGCATAACCAATAGCTATGTTTAAGAAATTGTTTCCCTTTTTATATATATTATCATAAACTGGGGCAATACGACTTCCCTGTCCAGTCTATTACGATAGCGCGCCGAACTATGGCTAATCCCTAGACACACAGTTCCCTCAGAAAATCACTGAGAATACGCTGGATTAATGAACGTAAAAAAACGCATTTATTCAAATATCGTATTTACAAAATATGTACATTAAATCGTTGAGATTTGCACCTCCAGTGCATTAACTCGGGAAGTCCTAGCGGTACCGTTTGGTACCAGCAAACACTACTTCAAAAATGCCTCTTCTTTTCGGGAAAAACTTAACATTCTGATTTTTAGTTAATAGATGTCTCCACTAGACAGTCTAAAGAAGAAATTATAACAGTCAGAGGAAGTAGTTAAGCACGTGTCTATGCTATCAGTCTCAAGAAAGTTTGGCGTCTTGAAAACAAGTGAAAAAATGGCTCGTTGTCAAAAGTAAGTACATTTTATAGCTATTTAAAATTTTTAAGTGAGTTGATGAAATGTGTATTTCTATTTATATTTGTACGCTCTTTTGATAGGCCACATTTAAAAATATATCTGTCTTATTATATATAGTCTTATTAGAACAAAAATTGTTGTTCTCAAATTTGGCGGTACCGTTTGGTACCGCTAGGCTTTCATGTTAGCTTTTCATAAGTTATGTAGAAACTGTGTATTTATTCATTTTACTCAAGTTTCTGTGACTTAAAAAAAAAATAAGTTTTTTATTTCTTTTGAAGTAATAGGTATATTTGTTTTTTTATATTTTTAAAATTAATTGACGTATTTTTTTATTATATAATAAAATTAATAATAATAATAATAATAATATAATAATAGTAGTCATTATTATTAATATTATTATTATTACGTTATATATATCTATAAATATATCTATATATATATATTTTTTTTTTTCCTGAGTGTCATTATATCAGTGAAAATTTGTTTTAGTCAAACTTACAAGCTAATTTGAGGACATTTCATACATACAATTTTTTTTCTAGACATTTAACAATTGAAGAGGCACTTCCACTGATTGATGAACTAGATTCTCATGATATTGAAGAAATTTATATTGAGCACCCCAATGCTACTGAAATCACTGACGAATATTCTGCAGAGGAAGATGAAGGAGGTCTTACAGACAATTTGCCTGGTAACCAGTTACGGGAAAATGCCGAAATAAAAATGAATGTACAAAAAACTTGTGGCGATATTGAAATTTCAGATTCCGAAGAAGAATTAGACACTTCCAAGACAATAACTGATGGGCCACCAAGTGCAAAGAAACAGCGGAAGAATAAAAGATCAAATTCTTCAAAGAAAAGAATATGGGTTAATAAAAATATAAAAGAATTTAATTCATTTTTCCCACAAGCAGATTATTCAGACTTTCGTTCAAATCACCACTTGAAATGTTTGAAATGTTTTTTTGATGATGATATAATCTCACTTTTAACATCAGAAATAACAAAGTAGGCTTTATTTACAAATAATGCTCATCCTCAAGTGACACCTGATGAAATAAAAGTTTTCATTGGAATTCTTATTCAATGGAATTCAATGGATTCTGATTCATTGGAATTCTTATTCGTTGGCAGTTTCATTACTTTTCAAAATGTAACTTTATTTACATTTAAATACAAAAATGTAACTTTATTTCAATATGTAGTAATTAAAATTTTATGTGGGAATTAAAATGTAACCTGTTCTTCAAAAATATTGCTTTTGTTTCTTTAAAAAAAAGAATTTTGAAAAAAAGGTGATTTGATAGTATAAGAGCCTAGCGGTACCATATGGTACCAGCAGATTCTGACTAAAATAATTTAATTTTTAAAAAAACATTTTATATTATCCTAAGGAAGGGAATAAACATATACTAAAGAGAAAAAGTAAATTTGAGAAAAAAAATTAATTCAGGCTTTGCCGGGTTAATGGCTTCCGGCCAAATCAATCATTCACACAAGTAAGGCACTCCGGCCAAACAAATCACAATCACTTTCCACGTGGCTCCTCCGGCACACGCAAACCGCTGGTCCGAGACAAAGTCAACCTCCTTCAACACCGAACCTATGTCCTTCTCTGTCTGTCCCTGTCTGCTCTGGCCTGCACAGACCAACACCAGTCCAAACCGGTTCTCCTTCTACTGAATACCTCCGAAACAACCGCTCGTCCAGAAACCACTTGCACTTCCAGTCCTGGTTGTCTTCTGTTTACTGGTCATCTGTTTATTAGACAACTGGCACACCTCTTGATTCATTACTTGAAATCGCCTCTGGTAAATACTCCTCCAAAACTGAAAACTTCACCATATTTCATATATAATACCGGGGGTTAAGCAGAGAGTCCGCCGCCATCACAGCTCCTCCCTCCTTTAAAGGATTTTTTATACATAAAAAGTCTAATGGAAAGTTCGGTAGGTCCACTCAGGTATGCCCACACGAAACATTTCCAAAGAGGTCAATACCATTTGGCTTTCTTCAGGCCTAACTCAATACGTTCAATTCCGCCTAATTTAGAAATTTCCCTCGAAATGCCCTAAACTGCACCCAGTGTGGGACACATCATTTCTTAAACTCCACTCCGAATACTTTTCGGAAGTGAAAACCTCAATTCAGTTCAAGTAAGAGATACAGCTAGTCATTACACTGATATTACACATAATAAATTCATACATGATTAAGACAAACACAATACTCATAATGCACTAAGAAACTTACGTTAACAATTTCATACTGAAAACAACAAAATATAGCCTCAAGGCTGCCCTATGTGCATATAACCTTTTCGGTTCAATTATAAACTTAAGGGCGGTTAGCACCAGTACCTTTCGGCCTGTCATAGCCGACAACGTACCCTAACTGGTTTAGCTTCTATTCGCCAACACATTAAGCATGCTCATTTAACATATTTTAGCATAGGAACTACAACAATACATTACTCAAATCTTAACTTAATTACAAACATTACCACAATTTCGACCATATCTTTACCTAGCTGCAATAACATGAAACAAATCATTACTCAAAGCACACAAAACACTGTCATACGTCATCATGGATTGATCACAAACGTAAGCAATTAAATCTTCACACTTGCTCTGTAAACTCTCTTAAAGAAAAAACACATCATCGTGGATAAGATTACCAAATACAGTGGACAAATTAAACTTATATTTCTTCTTATTCATTAAACATTCGACATTACAGATCATGAACTATTCGACGTTCTGTTGGTCTTCTAACCCGGGAACATATTTCTCCTATCCAAACGCGCGACTCATTCGGCCTCTTCCCACTCGATTGGCCAGGAAACCGAAACTCACAGTTGAGCCCACATTTATTTCTATACTAGGATTCCACAATTCAATTAGGTGTTGTTTTTAACGTCATTTCCTGATATAGAGTCATAACAAACTATCTCATTAGGTTCCTTTTCTAGCAAGAACAAAAACAGTTTTATGGTAGCGACAGTTTTATGGTTAACGACAGCTTTTCTCGGCCTTCCACGGCTTTCACAAAAAGCGTCTTAGGACTTTCACCAAGACAAATCATTATACTAATTAATCATAACTACCACGGGATACAAATAATTGCTTAAATCCATTCTCAAAATATATGGTCATGTTTTTCCAACATTTATGCACTTTAAATTTCACAAAAAGTATCGCTAAAGATATTATACACTACAATTCCTTAATTCAACTTTATGGTATAAAATCATACAAAAAATACAATACACATAATTATTACACATACATTTCTGCGTCACTGTTTCACGCAGCGTTAAATTCTCACTTGACCTTCAAAATCTCATCTGAGGATTTAAATTTTCCCCAACTATTATTAATTTAAATTTGAGTTAACCCTCCTCGTATGCATCTCGCTACGCTGAATTTTCGTGGAAACACCTGTCATACGGCTCCCTAAATTCTCCTGTCTTTTAATCTCGCACTCGCGAATACTTGCAACTTTCGGTTTTTTCATCAGTCTCCCGAAATTGATAAGCTGCCTTTCTGAGTATATGTAACCCATTTTCCTTTTGAAATTAACGGAATGTTGTCCTCCATTAATTTTTCTTGAATTTGACAAAAACACTGTCGTCCCGACTTTTGTCTATGCCTTACGCATTCGGCTTCCTTCTAGCTAACGGACCTTGCTCCCAGTTTTGGTCAGCCCAAAAACCTTTAAACTTCGCTTTCTTGCGCTTTATACTATTGGTAATTTTCGCGGTGCTGTTTAGTCCTTATCACTACCGGATGTAATTTCCCTTGGACTCATTACATGGAGTATCCCAATTCTAGGTAACCTACTTCTCGAAATGTTCCTACTCGGACACGCTGTCCTATTTTCTAAAGGGGTTCTATCCACCTCAGCTGCATTATTTATGTTTCCCCTAAAATCCGTCAAAATCTGACCATCCATTTTAGACGGGCTTTCGATCATTTCGCGTTCCGTGTTTTCCCCAATGTCTTTGTCTAATCCCTGGGGAGCAATTTTCTAAACCGTATTCGGCTCAACTTTTTCGACTACATTCATCAATCCTGACACGCACTTATAGTTCCTTCCACTTGAAAAGAACCTGATGAATGGACTATCGGACAAAGGTCTGTGTGCGGTGAGTTACACAAAACTCTGGATTCGAGTCCTCTAAAACCTCGGCAGATTTAACGAAACTAACTTTACTCACTTCGAGATCACAAATGTTAGAGTCGCTTTCATACAATATTTCCCTTCTATCTAGGGTACTTTCCTCATACAAATCTACATTCGTTTTCCCACATGTCTCTACATGCGCGAATTTGCAGAGCGAGTTATCTATTTCCCTTATATCTGGGCTAGTTTCCTCACAGGAATTTCAGTCCATTTTCCAAACTGTCTCTACATTCATGGATTTGCAGAGCGAGTTGTCTATTTAACTCCGATTTTCTACATCCGAATTTAAGCCTGCTTGCTCAATTAAAAGATTTTCTTTTTTTCCCTGCACTTCCCCCGAACTGCTCAAAGTATCTCCGGCAACCAACTGGGTACAGAATTCCTTATTTTTAATTTAGCCTCCAGTACTCGTTCTTCCGAAATTCCCAGCTTCCACCTCGCTGAAATTTCCCAACACATTCTCCATATTTTTTCTCTACCCGGAGATTTAACCTTTTGCTCTACGCATATTTTCCCATCAATTAGGCACTTTTCTCAATTTGAGTGACTCTGGCCTTCCTTATTAATCCTCTACTTTCTCTATAGGAATTTACATCCTGTAATTTTACTCTCAGGTACTCTAATTCCCCCGCTTTAATAAATCTAGTTTATTGATCTAAAGCATATTTCGCCTCACAGTCTAGGTCGTATTCTAGTCTATCGAAGATTCCTTTATCATGTCTCACAAAGAATTCTTTATTCGACTCGAAAACCTCAAAAATATTGTCTATTATGGCTTTCTGACTAACGTTCAAACTTTCTTTCTTATCAATGCTAATTCATAGGCCCTATCCATCTGCTTATACTTCTCTTCCCAAATTTTCCTCGCATCCCTTTCTTTCTGTTCCTTAATTTCGCTCGCTTCCCTTTCTTTCTGTTCTAGAATTCCTTCTAGACACGCCTTGGTCCCTACTTCATTGTAATTTTCCGCTCCCATGATTCTTCGGACAATTACTATTTTTTTAATCATTTGTCGACGACTCAACATTCAAATTATAGGCCAAAGCCACAAGAACAATTTTAGACTGTCTAATTAAAAGAACTTCCATTTTTCCAAACTAAAAGATTTACCACTGTATTCACAGAAATCACAATATCTTATTCCTAACCTAATGCCGTACACTCAATACACTCACAGAAATACACATGTAATTTCACTTGCCCTACTTAACACAGAAATATAGGACAGGTACTAGATATAACGACACTAAATATTGTCATCTTTGAGCTTTCACTGATACACATAAACTGGTACAATTAATCACAAGCAATCCTATCAAATTACATAATAGTAACTAGAACATATATCAAAGTGTTTAATTTTAACGTTTAAAATAACTGAGCATATCTCACACTGTACTAAACTGTTTAATATTTTTAAGACATGTATCACAATATATTATCAAACATTTAAAAGAAACACACATGTATCACATTATATTATAGCATACAACATTCAAAACTCAAATCGTCTGATGCACCTTTACACGTGCTTATACACTTCTAGAATCATATCACTAGAGCAAATATACTATTTGAATTGAGTGTTTTGTCCCACACTGAGTACTTTTCCTGTGGACCAAGGCACTGTGCGGTTTCCTACAAACACTCGCACCACTTCTATTTATTTAACACTAGCTAACTAATGTTCTTCTAGAACATAACCTGGGAGATTTATCCCAAAAGAAAACACTTTTCTACTTTTTTCTGCACAACACGTGCCCGTGAGGTTCCCTGTGGATTTACTTACACAATTTTTGATTACTCGAATCACTTTCACAAAAAACTAACTACTAATGTTTCTCAAGACGATTACATTTACCCAATCTCTATCAGGATTTCACACGAGTTCTTCTCGAACTATTTTCACTAAACCTTCACTGGTTTAACTTACGGACTTCTCAAGGAAGCGTTGAAATTATCTTTCTAAATCCCCTGGATTATTAGTCTAATTCCAATCAATTTAATCCCACAATTTACTGCCCCTCGACAATTTTCGCGCAGACCTCTTTGGAAGATTTCAAATGAGCTTACCTTCCCTGCTGTCGCATCCAGCTGTACATGCTGATCGAATTTTCTTGCACGGGTTCCACTTTTCCTGAACAACTTCCGTCTGGCTACCCGTCTCGACTGCTAGTATTTTCCGCAGGCTCTCATTGACTGTTTGCATCGACCTGATTCCTTTGGCTATACTCACCAGTTCCGCCACTGCTTCGCCTCCTCCGTGGATACTCACGTATTTCGCTAACACATACGTAAGATCCCACCGGTGTTGGCATCAGCTATCATAAACTGGGGCAATTCGACTTCCTTGCCCAGTCTATTCCGATATCGCGCCGAACTATGACTAATTCCTAGCCACCCTGTTCCCTAAGAAATAACTGAGAATACGCTGGATTAATGGATGTAAAAAAACGCATTTATTCAAATAGCGTATTTACAAAATATGTACTTTAAATCGTTGAGTTGTGCACATCCAGTGCATTAATGGTTTCCAGCCAAATCAATCATTCACACCTGTAAGGCAAAAACGTAAGGATTTGAAATCATCATTTGAAAAATAATGTATGGATTTGTTTGGCCTCCGGCCAAACAAGTCATAATCACTTTCGACGTGGCTCCTCTGGCACATGCAAACCGCTGATCCGAGACAAAGTCGAACTCCGTCAACACCGGACCTCTGTCCTTCTCTGTCTGTCCCTGTCTGCACAGAAGAACACCAGTCCAAACCGGTTCTCCTTCTACTGCATACCTCCGGAACAATCGCTCGTCCAGAAACCACTTGCACTTCCAGTCCTGGTTGTCATCTGTTTACTGGTCATCTGTTTACTAGACAGGTGGCACGCCTCTTGATTGATTACTTGAATCTGATTGATTACTTGATTGATTACTTGCCTCTGGTAAATACTCCTCCGGAACTGAAAAGAAACTTCACCATATTTCATATATAATACCGGGGGTTAAGCAGAGAGTCCGCTGCCATCACAATATATATATATATATATATATATATATATATATATATATATATATATATATATATATATATACATATATATATATATATATATATATATATATATATATATATATATATATATATATATATATATATATAAATCCACAAAATCCTTTCAAAATTCTAAATTCTTTGTAAATTTCCTTGTAGATTAGTTACGTTTTTCGTTTTCATTTTAAGAACAAAGGCGTTGATTTCGGCAGATATTGTACGATCCCCGTAAATTTGGCACCTCAGGGGGTTTACCTACTTTAGGTAAACACGGGTGTCTCAATCGCGAGGTACCCTTGCGAACTATATCCTCTCCTTCTTCCTCTTCTCTCTTCCATCTTCTTTCTTCTTTCTTTTCTTCCTCGGTGTGGTTCCTCTTCGGAGGCGAGGGCACCTCATTAGAAGCTGTTGCCGCTCTGATGCTTCTAGCTTCTAATGGCGTGTATATCACCCACGTGTTTGCCGTGCGTGGAGACCCGTGTCCCCGGAAAAGGGAATCCTGGTAGTTGAGGGTCAGTTTTGGTTGCCCAACACACTGCTTTGGCCCCCGCTTCGGGTAAACGGGAGGTACTTAGTGGTTCCCTAATGTATCATCCGGCTGGTCGCTGACTTTGTCTTCGGCTAGGAACCAAGCTATCGTTTCGGCTTCTGGTCATCTCGTTAAGGGTAGAGGTCTGCTTCAGGGTCGTTTCGTGTGCGTATAGTTCTCAGTGAGCACTGGTGCAAGTATCTGCATCCCCTTGTTGGGCTCCGTGGTTGGTGGTGCCGCCGATAACTGAATCTTTCCCCCTTTTTTATGGATAATTCTTATTTTTCTTCTTATCAATCATCTTCTCATCAAACGTCTCGTTTTTTCAGTATAAAACGAAAGGAAGGTGCATTTAGTACGGTGTCGTCTTTCTTCATTCAAAAATCACTACATGCACTAATCGGAACTGTTCAAGCTGTTAAAAAACTACGTTCAGGTGACCTACTTTTAGAAGTAACGACCGCAGTACAAGCTGCACAGTTATTAAAAGTCGAAGCGTTTGGTAACATGGCACTAACTATTGTTTCACATGCCTATTTAAATTCATCACGAGGTGTAATTTCAGAACCTGACTTGCTGCATACCTCCGAAGAGGAGATCTTGAAGCATTTGAGAGACAAACTTGTGCCTGGTGTTAGTCGCATTAACATCCGTCGGGATGGGAAAATACTTCCCAGGAAGCATCTCATCCTGACTTTCGACACACCTAAACTACCAAGATTTCTCATAGCTAGATACCTTCGACTCCCCATCAGACCTTACGTGCAGAACCCTCTCCGTTGCTTTCAGTGCCAACGTTTTGGACACTCGAAAGCATCGTGTCGTGGTTCTGTGGTATGTGAACGTAGTGGCCAGCGTGATCATGCATCAGAAAGTTGTAATTTACCAGCTAAATGCGTTAACTGCCAAGGAGACCACACCTCTTTCTCACGATCATGTCCAAAGTGGATTCTTAAAAAAGAAATCCAAACTGTCAGGGCACACACTAACATATATATAGAAGCGCGCAAGTAGGTTGAAGCTAGGAATCCCAGAGTCGGTGTCTCGTATGTTTCTGTTGCCGCTACCAAAAAGATTATGTGCTCACCTATACGCAGACAAACGAGTCAATTCCATCTAAAACTATACCTGCGACTTCCCTTTCTTTGTGTGGAACTAAAAGCAGAAGGTCTCCCCAACATTCCGGCTCTAAAAACAAACTCAGCAGTCATGTTCCTATCATATTACCATTGATGCACCAATACCTCCAAACCCGAATAAAAAGAAAATAGCAATTCCTAGGAAATGCATTGGCATTACTTGGAAAAGCAAAAACGAAAAACATATGTATAAAAACCATCAGTCTTTCCGGAAGCTCCTCTCTGAGGAGACTTCCTTAAAATTGTATGTATCCGATGACTCTGACTATGACGTAACATTTGAGGAGTCTGAAACTCCTCCTTCCGTAGGTTGCACGTCATCTCAACCGGCAGGGAGAGGCCAACTGGTCACTCCTCCTCTTGCTTTGCCATAATGGCTCTTGTTTCCTGGAACTGCCGTGGCTTCCGCCGTAACCTTTCTGATGTGTAGGCCCTTGTGGTTGAACACAACTCCGCGATTGTTGCACTTCAGGAAACATACCTGAAGTGCACTGATACGTCTAAGATCCGTCGCTACCATTGTGTTCGAAAAGACAACGATGCCGGTGAGAGTGTTTCGGGAGGTGTATCTATCTTCACTTCCCATGTCTAACCATCCACCGTTGTCCTCTTGCATACCACCTTGCAAGCTGTAGCTGTTGGGATCCATATCAGACGTCTAATCTGCATCTGCGTTGTTTATCTGCCACGTAATGAGTGCATCGCTCAGAACCTTTTAGACGATTTAGTCAATCAGCTGCCTTCACCTTTTATTCTGATAGGTGACTTTAATGGTCATAGTGCGCTTTCGGGAAGTAAAGATACCAACTCTCGTGTGCGGCAGATAGAAAAGTTGCTGTCCGACCACTGTCTCTGCCTCCTGAATAACGGAGAAGAAACATACTTCCACGAGCCGACACGCACTTTCCATAGCATCGACCTAGCCATCTGCTCACAATCGCGCCTACATTTCTTTAACTTTTTCGGGGGAAATGACCTTAGAAACAGTGACCATTTTCCTCTATTTGTGACCTTTTTAGGTGATTCCAATGGTCCTACGCCGTCACGGCCACGCCGTTACATCTTTGAAGCGGCTGACAAGGAAAAGTGCACCTCACAGGCTGTGATTACAAGGAGCATGTTTGATGGTAACATTGATGATGCGGTTGACACCGTCACGAATATAATCGTGCGGACAGCCGATATGTCTATTCCTAAATCTTCTCCCTTTCCTCCAAGACACCGTAAGCCTTGGTGGAACGAATAATGTCGGAATGCCATAAAGAAACAAAAAAGATTATGGAATATCTTTCGCAGATACCCAACTACCACCAATTATATAGCCTTCAAACAAGCAAAGGCGAACGCTAGGAGAGTGCTTCGCCATAGTCAGCGCCAGTCTTGGGAAACGAATGTTTCTAGCATCTCCACGTCCACTACTTCTAAGGAGTTATGGTGTCGAGCGAAACGAGCAATGGGGCTTTACACTGAGCAATTAGTTTCCTATCTGAAAGAGAATGGTGTCCATATCGGTTCACCGTCATTGGTCGCCAGTTTGCTGCGGCTTCCTGTGCTAATTCTTACCCTTGCCCTTTCTTGCATTATAACCGGCGCGCTGAATCCCATCGTCTACGTTTCAAAACTCGAACCACACTTCCCTCTAACTGCAATTTTACCATTACTGAGCTCCTTCGCTGCCTCCGAGAAGTTAAAATTCCTCCCCGGGGCTAGACGATGTGTCCTACTGTGATCCCCCATCTGTCACACGATTCTCTAATACACCTACTACACCTGTACAATAGAATATGGAATTCTCATACGTTTCCTATGTCCTGGCGCAAAGCAACCGTCATCCATTTCCCTAAACCTGGAAAGGATGCGACGGATGCTACCAACTACCGACCCATCGCCCTTACCAGCTGTATGTGTAAGGTGATGGAAAAAATGTGCAATTCTTGTCTTGTGCATGTACTAGAGAGCAACGGCCGTTTTTCACCTTTCCAAAGTGGTTTCGGTCGTGGTAGATCGAAGACTGATAACATCGTCGCTCTAGAATACAAAGTTAGGATTTGCTTTTGTCAGGAGAAATCAGATGGTTTCGGTGTTTTTCGACCTCGAAAAAGCATACGATCGTGCATGGCGATACGGTATCTTGCGGGATCTATACAATATGAATTTTAGGGGGAATCTCCCCATTTTTATTCAAAACTTTTTAGCCACGCGTAATTTTAATGTCCGTATTGGATCAACTTCATCTGACAATTTTATTCACGAGGAAGGAGTGCCTCAAGGGAGTGTCCTAAGTGTCACCCTTTTCTCACTTTACTTATTTCTCACCCTTTTTATATATGCATTGTGGTTTTGCTTTTAACAAGTGTTTGGTGCAGCTTGTCCTCTCAGGACCTTCCGCCATTAAACCTAAACCAAACCTGTAAATTTGGAGATTATCCCTCTTCATTATATAAGTTTTCAAGCCCGGAGATCCAGGCACAGCGAATCACTGCTCGTTGCATGGTCACATGACACGTCGGCTATAAAAAGTTATATAAGGGCCTGTGGTCAGAGAGATGACGCTTCCTGAATTCTGTGCTTGTCCAGTGAAGCCGCTTCGTTACTAGCTAAGAAAAAATGTTAGAGATTTAGTAGCTCCATTATTTTTGTGTCTACTCGGCTTACGACAAATAAGTTCGGTGTGACATGTCAGGTCTGTAATTCGCTAATTCGAGTATCTTCTTGGGTCTGACCTGGCATGTTACAAATAGGCGGCATGACTCGAACCTAGCAACACTTCAGCACACGGATTTCCATATTGAGAGGTAGGTGTCCGGAGCACTTCCTTTCCCCCCTCTCGCGCAAAAACTAGGAACGCTGAAGGTATGAATTTTTTTTCTTCTCTCTTCCCGCATAGCGCTGTGTGGACTTTGCTCTGGCACGAGGACTAGCCTTGATATATCACAAAAACGATGGAATCTTATGGAGAGAAGACGACTCCAGAACTACCGGCTGTGATGTAGCGAGTCGTTTTTGGTTTGAAATGTCCTTCTGCTGCCTGCTGTACGGTATCTTCTATAAAAATCGGCGAGACTTTAACCTGTGTGCGTTATCTGAGCAACAAACGTGGACAGGGAGATTTCCCAGCGAACTGGTCGACGGACATCTTTCGCGTCATCCAATGCAAACTGTATGATCATCTTTTCCTTTTTTTATTTTTTGTGTCTCCCCAGTGGTGCTTCAAAGAAGAAGAAAAATATAGTGTTAATTTGAATACCGCGCTCAACAATTATAAATGTGTCTCCTTCTGTATTCAAGTAGTGCGCGTATTATGTTGACAACATCATCAGGAAAGGAAAAATAAGTGTGCCAAATAATGGCAAACGTGTTTGTGTTTGTTAGCGATATGAACTAAGAATTACTTTTGAGAGTTCGTTAATTACTTGAATTTCCGAAGTTTGACGTCATGTTTTGCGTTTCCATTTTTAAGCCGATTCAAGTTAAAGCAATTCACTTTATAACTAAGCCGAATCCCCGACGAAGTTTCGTTTTGATTACGTCATGATTGGAAAACTGCCGTGCGTCATGTAATTAAACATAAAAGTCTTCAGTTTCCGGTAGATGGCGTATTTCGAAGAAGTTACGTAGTTCAACCCGATATTTGAATATCGGCTTTTGACATGAGTATATAAGCCGTGAACACATTCAGGAAAGCAACAAGGAGTTTGTGCCTGAGCTAGGGAGATAACTGGAAGTTGTATCAAGCCTGCCTAGCTTAAGGTAAATTTTGTAATACTATTTCCGTATCTTAGCTCTATGATAGTCCATCACAGTATAGAAATAAACTGAGTTTACGAAGTATTTTAATAGAAAATGCCAGCTTATATTACCAGTTATTAGGCTTGTCGTTTATACATTATTTTTGAGCATTTTCAAGAGTTTTAACGTACACCTTTTTTTAACAAACATGGTTTTTACTGCACATTTTACTCTGGTATTTAAAGATATATATTAGAAGGATTATAAGAATTGTCGATGTGCATGTTTTACATGTACGCTAACAGTGTTAAACGATAGTGGAGAACATTTTCATCCTGCAAAATTCTTAATTTTTGTGATTTAGTTTGTGTAATGAAATATTTAAAGGTAAGATTCCCTCCGATTTAAATTTATGACCCAGATGAAAATAAAACTTGTTATTCTTGAACTATATTTTGATTGCACTTTTGTGTTTTTAAGTGTTTATCTATACTTTTCTTAAAATAATATCTTGGTAAAATTAAAATGGAGCGTAAAATTATAAAAACAGAAAAACAGGAGTATCAGTCAGTTAATACTCGTGATAGCACTGTCAAAAAGGAAACTGGATAGCAACTTGACCAGTCGGTTCTAGATAATAATGGATAGGCAGAATGATCTGGTAGTGGAAATAAAAGACTGTGTCAGGTTACTGATATTCTAGAGAGATATTTTAGGAATACCATTCCTTTTGACCCACAAGTGGGAATGAAACTAGAAAAATGACTTGACTATTTTGAACAGAAAATGACAAGAAAACATGCCAGACGAGTGGAAAATACGTTGTGTCTCTAAACATTTGTAGGATGAAGCACTTACTGCTTTTGTAAACTCATGTTTACATATTCAAGATTGTGCTGAATTAAAGAGTACTCTACAGAAAATATTTTTTGAAGCTGACAGTGTATATTTTTGAGAATTTGATAATTTAAAATATAAGATGGGAGAAGATTTAAAAGCATATTTTCATAAAAGATGAATATAGGGAAAAAATTAGGATTGTCTAAGAAAATAATAATAGAAGGTTTAACAGAAGGGTTGAGTTCACAAATGAGATTGACAATAGCTAGAAACCCTCCTCAAACAACAACAGAGTGGCTGGTGTTAGCCACTAAACTAATTAAGATAAATAATGAAGGAAATAGACCAAATAAGACTCCTCGAAATAACTTCTTCACTCCCAGGTTTGATAATAATCACCAATTTAGACAAAATTATTATCACCAGCAACGATTTAGGCGAAATTATAATCCACAACCTCAGTTTAGACCCAATTATAGTCAACAACACCATTTTAGAGAATGACAACCCAGAAGGAACCAAAATTCGGGGATTAGACATCTTGTGCATAGACCCAATAATAAGACCAATCATCACCAGCAATATTCAAACTTACCATCTAGTCCTTGTCGAAAATGTTTAAATTTTGGCATTACCAATGCGTATCATTGGGAACAGACGTGTTCATTACCAGAGATGTTAGGTAGAATGCCAATATCAGACCACAATCAAAAACATGAGGACACTGAGTTTGAGGAAGATCAGTTGTCGCAATGACAATTAATAATTGTGAGGGAACTCATGAACACAAATAATAGAAGCTCTCAAAATGTAAATTATGTTAAAATCCAAGATAAAAAAAGTCCTATATTGTATAGTGGATACTGCCTCCACAGTTATTTTGATTTCTAAAAGATTAGTAGTTGAAAATAATTTGAAATGTTGTACAATTACTCCAATTAAGGTACAGCAAGCTGAAGGAGAAATATTGATAACAAGTAAATGTAACTTTGATTTGAGAATAGAAAATTTGAATAAAAACTTTTCTGTGTATGTCATTGATATCAACTTGCCTTATCTTATTTTGGGTTTTCCAGAGTGTAAAAATTTTAAGTTAACAATTGATTGTTCAAAACCATGTGGAAAACGTTCTTTAGAATTAAAAATATTGGTAATAATAAAATATCATTACATATGCAAAGTGATTATGCTAATAATGATGTTTCTATGTGTTTTGATAATGAGGTTTTGAATATTGATTATGCTATATTTGATAATTGTGGTGCAAATTCTCATGGAAATAATATAGAAATTTTACAAAACTATAATAATGTTAATATTGAAAATCATAAAGAGAATTTAAATGTTGATAGGGATTTAAAAGAACTTTTACAAAGAAATGTTGAACTATTTTCAATAAATAAATATGACATTGGAAAAATAAGAATGGAACCACAATGAATAATTGTGGAACGAACCACAATGATTTACCAGCTAGTTTAAAAGCTTATAGGACTTCGCCAGTTGAAGAAAAATAAATCAAAACCCAAATTAACGCTTTATTAGAAGCAGGAATCATTAAATAGTCACATACCCCTTACTCAAATCCTGTGACTTTGGCAAGAAAACGTGATGAGGTAAAAACCAGATTTTATATTGACTTTAGAAAATTAAATTTAATAACTAAGACAGATGCAGAAGAACTACCTAAAATTGATGATATTCTTGATAAATTAAGTGAAGCAAAATTTTTTTCCACTTTAGACCTTTCATCTGGGTATTGCCATGTAACCATTCATCCAAAAGGTACTGAAAAAGTAGCATTTGCTACCACTTTTGGTTTATTCGAGTGGTTAAGACTTCCGTTTGTGTTAAAAATTGTCCCTGAAATTTTCAACAGAACAATCAGAGGGATTTTAGATAAATATAAAGTAAATTTAGCATGCCACTATTTCGACGACATCATAATTTTCTCAGATTCAAAAGAACAACATCTCGAACAATTAAACCAGTTATTTCATATTTTTAAAAAAGAGAATATCAAGTGAAAATTATCTAAATGTATATTTCTGCAGAAGCAAAGAAATTTTCTAGGATATAACATTTGTGAGGGAAGCATCTCACCCGACAATGTCAATCCTGAAAAAATTAAGAACTTAAAACCACCAGCTAATGTAAAAGAGCTCCAAAGATTCTTGGGCTCAATAAATGTTTACAATAAGTTTATTCCAAATTATGCAAAAGTGAGACATCCATTAAACACATTATTAAAGAAAGGGGTAAAATGGGATTGGTCAGAAAAGTGCCAAGAAGCTTTTGAGATTCTTAAAAACTAATTGATTCGTAAACCAATATTGAAATTATATGATGCAAACATGGACTGTCATTTATATATTGATGCAAGTAAGCATCAAATAGAAGCCGTGTTGAAACAAATAGATGAAAATGGTGTATTGCACCCAATAGCATATCATTCACGCGTTTTAAAAATTATGAAGCAAATTACTCAATCACAGAACTTGAATGTCTAGCCATAGTTGATTGTTTAGATAAATTCTACCATTATCTCCATGGAAAAAAGTTTACAATTGACACTGACCTTGCAGCCTTAGTTTGGCAAAAAAAGTTAAAAACCTAAAAGGACGACTTTTTATCTGGTCATTAAAATAAAGTATGTTCGATTACGAGATTAAATATCAAAAAGTAACTGCAAATATTGAAGCTGATATGCTTTCCAGAAATCCTGTTTCAGAATCTATCCAAAAGGTATCTCATCTACTTGAATTCCAAAATATAATTGACTCTCAAAATAAAGATTATGTTCAGGGACCTCAGTATAAGAAGATAAACAATGTAATATATGTTACTAAATATTATTTTTGAAAATTGTAGTACCATTCTCATTAAGATTAGAAATTTTAAGAAAGGCGCATGAAGAATTCGAACATCCTCGAGTAAATAAAACAGTACAATTAATTACACCTCAGTAATATTCGTAAAAAATCACGAAATATATAAATAACTATGTTAAACACTGCCATACTTGACAAATAAACAAGAAAAATAGACAAAAAAGGTTTGGATTGCTGCAAGAGGTTCCTCTGACAGAATAATCTTTCGAGTTCTTAAGCTTGAATTCAGTAGGCGGATTTAATTACTATAATTCAACGAAAAAATATTTACATTTGGTAATTGACCATGCAACGCCTTAAATTTGGACCTTTCCATTAAAAGTGTAACAACAGAAACCTATACTAACGGCTTAAAATAAATATTTTAAATTCAGACTCCAAAAAAAATATTAACTGACAGAAATGTAGCTTTTACTTATTCAAACTTTAGGAGGTTCTTAGAACACAATAATGTTAAACAATTACTCACTACTTCTCATCACCCACATCTAACAGTAAGATTGAGAGAGTTGATCAGACGATAATTACTAGATTAAGGTGCAAAGTGGTAATTGACCATGCAACTGTATAATTCATCAAGTAAGATTCCTTGGACTACTTTGCTAAATGAAGTTAGTAATGAATACAATCACACTCCTCATGCGGTTACCCACTTGACTCCCGCCTACTTGCTTTTTGGAATTTTACCTTATGAACCTCATATTAGAAACAAAAATTTTTATCCTCCAGTAGATGAAGCCTAAAACTAGCAAAAGGTAGGACCATTAAATATCATAATAAGAATAACGTAAAGTATGATGCACGTTTTGTAGAATCTAAATTTAATGTTGGAGATCTAGTATAATATGAGGAATTACAATATCCTAATACGAGTTAATTAACTTCTCCTTATTCTGGACCTTATTCTATTTTAAAACAAATGTCAAATGTTAACTATGAAATTGATAGGCTAAATTTTCAAACCAAACAAAATTCTGAAATTGTCCATGCTTGCAAATTGAGATATTATTATGCACCAGAAAAATTAAAATTATATCACGAATAATGACTATCTTCATAAAATTATAGATCCACGTTTCTTTTTTTTTCGATGCTTAACATCACATGACTTTTAGGTGATTAAACATTTTTAAGGGATTAAACATTGCGTGCTGTCCTAATAATTTTTTTAAAAAAATCTATCTTATTTAAACTTTTTTAAAATACAGTTCTATGTGATTTTTTTATTAAATTAATACCCGAATGTGACATTTCTACTTCTTAAATTTCCTCCTTCTCGAAGAATCTATCCTATCACCCATCTCCGTTTTATGCAAAAAATCCAAGTTGCCTGTAAAACTTTAAATTCACGTAAACTTTTCAGTCACAAGAAGTGCTGAATAAAAATAAATATTTAGACTTAATAGATAAAGACAGACCATGGAAAGACCAGTCCTTTGCCCTCCCGATTCTTATTTATACTTCCACAGTTGTGACATATGCCTAGCTTCCTATTTATCCATCTTTGTACTAGACAATGTTGTTTTTGGCTGTTATATCCTGTTGGAAGAATCACTGTTGGTCCACTGTACGGCCATTTTTCTTTAGTCCTTATTCGTCAAAGAACAATAGGGAGAAAGACTCCCATTTTTTACTCATACAATTACACACACCCTCAAACATTAGACGAAGAATTATCAGGAATTTGAAACTAATAAGTTTTGTACTACATACACACAAACAGGTACCTCAAACACAAAACATGGAGTTCCACATCAAATCAAAATAAGTGTACACAATTGAATATTAAGAAAAGTTGTTTCGAATATAAATAAATAATGTCATAAGAAATATGGGTACACAAATAATGAGTATTGAATAAGATAATAATAAGAAATAAAAAGTGTTAAAAATATAATAAAAAGAATTTTGAAAAGATTGAGTATTTTGAAATAAAAAGTGATAAATGTTCTGTAATATTTTTATGTCATTTATGTAAAATAGAAACAATTTTTTTTTTTCGGGGGGGGGGGTTGTGAAATGTTGTAATACAGTTAAATGTGATTTTATTATTTAGTTATCATACAGGAGTATTATTTTGTTGCTATACAAGAAAAGTGAAATTTGTTTGTGTCTGCGATTGCGAAAATTTAGGCACAGCAGAATAAGACTGTGATTTTTATTTTTTTTCTTTGTTATCATTTCCTATTAAAAGTGATAAAACTTCCTCAGATAGTGAAAGGACAGTCAAGTTATGATAGATAGTTCATTCATTTAGATGTTTAAGTTTTGCATTGTTCTCAAGTTAGTTACTACTTTTTTGTTATTTGTATAAGCCGAACAATGTATATTAGCAGTGTATATTAACAGAGTATATTAACAGTGGATATATACAGTGTATATTTTTTAGTGTATTTTTTCATTGAAATTTTTGACGACTGGTCATATGACTCTGCTACAAAATTATCTTTCCAAAATTTTCCTTTTTAAAACTTTTTTCCAAATTTCTGGTCTGAGCCTTTTTTTTCGCACTGCTGAGTGAGTCTGCCACTAATGCAAGCATTAGTGGTCAGCCTCTTCTCAGACAGGGGGGGGGGGGTATAACATATAAAACCCTTTCATAATTCTAAATTCTTTCTAAATTACATTGTGCGTAGATTAGTTACGTCTTTCGTTTTCATTTTAAGAACAAAGGAGTTGATTTCGGCAGATACTATACGATCCCCGCAAATTTGGAGATAATCCCTCTTCATTATATAAGTTTTTAAGCCCGGAGATCCAGGCACAGCGAATCACTGCTCGTTGCATGGTCTTTTGACACGTCGGCTATGAAAAATTATATAAGGGCCTGTGGTCAGAGAGATGACACTTCATGGATTCTGTAATTGTCCAGTGAAGACGCTTCGTTGCTAGCTAATAAAAATGTTCGAGATTTAGTAGCTTCATTATTTTTGTGTCTACTCGGTTTACGACAAATAATTTCGGTGTGACATGTCAGGTCTGTAATTCGCTAATTCGAGTATCTTCATGGGTCTGACCTGGCATGTTATATATATATATATATATATATATATATATAATATTTATTATTATAGATATAGGCATAAAGGTAAAAAAAAATAACATCAAGACTAATAACTCAGACTGAAGCTCTGCAATAATTGAAATCTTTTGAGCTATATTATTACAGAAAAACAATGACAATAAACAGTTCCTTGCATCAGTATTTTCTCTTTTTATTTTCAATATTCTTTCTGTGTGTTGGGTGTGTTACTCTGGTTCATATTTCTAAAGAAATATTCATTTTATTGAGCATGACCATTTAACCACATTCGCCGATAAAAAAGAAAACGACATCTAGCAACAACATTCTAATTTTATTATTTTCCGATATTCTAAAAATCCCTTACCTCGAACAATAAATTAATTAAAGTGTGTAAATTCTCCTCGTAACTTTATTTTACCTATAATGTCATAGATTAAAAATTGTCCGAAGAGTAGAAAAATCCGTAAGATTGCATATATATAAAATGATCTCTACACTTTTCGTCTAAGCAGTTGCACATTTTCCTATGCTGAATGATTACAGTTCTTAAAGAATTACTCTAAGAAGATCCGTGAAACTCCTAGGCCCTTTCCATTAGATTAATGATACCATTTATTATTCTCTGCTGAATGGCTCAGTAATTATTTCAAAAAGTTTCCATTGTACTTTTTTTCTCTAAGATACTTATGTTTCACCATCTCTCCAGACGTATCATTACTTTAAAAGTACTATTTGGTTTTGAACTGCTGTGAATGAACATCGAAACTCGCTCGCCGGAGGAAATGAAATCTTTTCTTTGAAATATTTTGAAACTGAGAGAGGTGGATATCCTACACAAATAAGTATATATATATATATATATATATATATATATATATATATATATATATATATATATGCAGTCGAACCTCCATATATCGAAGTAGCAAATTGCCGGAAAAAAAATTCGATATATAGACTTGATCTTAGTTTTATCATAATTCTCCTAAAACATTAAAATTAAAGCTAATTTTCGAATACGAAACTCCATTTCAAATTTATATGCGAATCACATTAAATAAAAGTTAATAATTAAAAATGAATTAATATGAAAGATTTATTGAGTACTACATACCTTTAAAATAAAACAATAATCCAGACAGTGGTTACAATGATCACAGTTACATTCTTTAAAAAAAACTACGAATATCTTGCTGAACAGCCAGTTTTTCAAAAAGTTCAAAGAAATGTTCGCATTTATTCAGTCCACTAAAAACTTCATCAGGGACATTTTCCGCGAGTTGAAGTCCCGCGAGTTGAGACGTACTGTTTCAAACGCCTCTCGCATTTATTTTTTCGATGGCCTTGAAATGTTTTCAGATTAATTTACTTCCTCTGGTTCTTTGGTTTCTTTTTCATTTTCATGAAACGAAATTAGTATGTATTCGTCTGTAGGATAATCAACAACAATTAACTTATCATCGACTGTCAGGAATTCGTCAAGAAGAATACCGTCTGTAATGGGACCTTGTGAATGCAAATTTTCTGAAGACTGTTCGATGTGCGGGAACACGTCTTGTTATTCGATTTCCGGTAATACAGCGAACCCAGCTTTTGTTAAACAGTTTTTTATTGTAGATTCAGAAACGTCATTTTCACCCACTTTGGCTAATTCTGCTACGCATATCCTCATATAAATCACCTTATGTAATTTTTTTTAAATTTCAAATGTCCAGATAAGTCGTTGGAGAATGCGTTTTCTGTAATGAAGTTTCAGGTTTCTCATTACAGCCTAGTCCATTGGTTGCAATATTGAAGTGATATTCGGGGGAAGAAAAAGCAAATTAACATTTGATAATTTTGAAGACACATTTGGATGGGCCGGGCAATTTCTACAAGCAAAGCAATTTTTCTATTTTGATCACTCATTTTTCTATCCAATTTTAAAATCCACGCTTCAAAAATTTCACTTGTCATCCATGACGACTGAAATTTAAGAGATTTCTATTAGAAAAATAGTCAAGCTCTAAAGACGTTACATTTTTGAATACTCTAGGGTTCTTATTTTTACCTACTACCAATAATCAAGTTTTTCTTTGCCACCAGTTAGCGCCTACAAGTACAGTTATTCAATCCTTACTGTTCTTGCCTCCATGACAATCATCGACTTTTAAAGTTAGAGTTCTTTTGGGTAAACACTTATAAAAGAGTCCCATTTCATCAGCATTAAAAATATCATTGAGCTGATAATCTTTTAGAATGTTTTGCAAGTCATTGCTCTTCCAGTCATCACAGACTACTCTCTCCAGAATAACCTTTTTCTTGATGCCATTCCTTTTCTTAAATTTGTCCAGCCACCCAGAACTTGCTTGAAATTGATTATTTCCAAAATGTTTAGCATACTCCAATGCCTTTTAATTTATGATAGGACCAGAGAACGGCAAGTTTTGGTCTCGAACGCTCTTTATCCATATCAAAACGGCCCTCGTCCACTGAATCATAAATTCATGTTTTCGAACGTTTTCTGTTAGGTTCAATACTTTAATAGGATTTAATTACGGCATTCCGATTTTTTATAATAGTCGTCACTGTGCTTGCGGGATTAACAAATTTAGCAGAAATGTCTTTTTTGCGCATTCCACTATGTACGTTCTTCAGCAATTTAACTTTATCTACAACACTAAGTGATTTTATTTTTGACATTGTAATCGAGAGAAAAGGTAAAAGTTCAAAACGAATTTATAAAACACTACTTTAATTTGAACAATTTTCACTGAAACTAAGCAGATGTAGGAGGGAGGAATAACCATAAGACAAAAGGGATAGATAGAATCTGGTTTTACTACACGACAGGTCACAACTGAAATTCGAAAACGAGTTGGGGGAATTTAGGAATTCCAGAACGGAACAAAAACCACCCCTGAACCCCAGCTGACTTGTGGGGTTCGTAGTGACCTTCACTGAACTCCCTTTTGTCCCTAACCTTCATTTTGCATAAGGAAAACGGTGTAAATTGGAATAAAATATCCCAATATGTCTTGAAAAAAAATTTCGATATATAGAGATTTTTTCGATATAAAGAAAATTTCGATATGGGGAAGTTCATTATATGGAGGTTCGACTGTATATATATATATATATATATATATATATATATATATATATATATATATATATATATATATATATATATATATATATATATATATATATATATATATACATATATATATATATATATATATATGTGTGTGTGTGTATATGTGTGTAGAAAAGAAAGAGAGACATTCCTATATTTAAATTTGTTCACTATTAAATGCAAAAGAAAGTGAAGGCAGTAGAAAAAGTTTCATTAAAACTTTTCTTGCCTAAAATACCAAACGCAGTAAAACATTATTAATTTTCGAAAGAAATTTGGCAATAGGAAAATCAGAAAGTGTATGAATAAATAGTATTTGTTTTCCATTCTTCTCTTGTGATTTTGTCGGAATTTTTTCTATTTGTTTAAACTAATCTTTACATTATTGATAGTGTCAGTAATTTTGATTAAAATATATTAATTTTTTAATAGTTATTTTAAGATTTGAATATCATTATCAACGCTTATATACATTTCCACATACACACACACACAAACACATATATAGAAAAGAAATAGAGACATTCCTATATATACATTTAGTAACTATTAAATGCACAAGAACGTGTAGAGAGTAGAAACAGTTTCGCTAAATATTTTCTTTACTAAAATAACCAAACGCAATAAAAAACAATAATTAATTTTCGAAAGAAATTTTGCAATGGGAAAATCAGAAAGTGAATGAATGATTTTAAACATGAAAATAATAACCCAACAGGTAATGAAACATATAAGAATATTTTTTGTTATATAAAACACAAGCTACGCTATATACTTGAATGATGTGTTTCTAATGCACCACATTATAAAAATAAACATTTAGAGATGTTAAACCCTCGCACATATTAAAAAAGTCTGAATTCTAACATAAAACTAAGCTTTTAAGTGCGTAGAAGTCACGTGTACATTTAATTGCAGAGAAAGTTTTAACAACATTTATTTATAGCAACCTAAGACCATAATCAACAAAGTTAGTAAGATAAAAAATGAAATTATTATTAAGTTATTAAACTACGCATATTTTATTTTAGAGGCCTGCAACAGACTATTTACTTGCTTTTTAAAAATAGTTCTAACAAATAATTCAGAATACATTACATCAGCTTCTCATATATCTAATCACCTAAGATCTAAGGTCAGCTTCTCATCATTCTAATAGAATTAAATTCAGGTATGATACTCATGGTGTTAAGAAATCGAATTTTAAGTTTGGGAATGCTCTGAGGATAAAATGGACAAAAGTGTGCTTTATATCTCTGTTGAAGATTATGCTAGCGTGTAGCGCACTGCAGTAAAGTAAACAAACGAGTTGTTTACTCGCCACTTCTCCAACAGCACAGAACTAAACAGGAAATCCAACGTAAATAAAGCACAAATAGCAGTAAGATGCAATTATTTTGCATACGACCGTTTCGAAACTACAAAGGAGCTTCTTCATCAGTGCAAAGAACTTAGTGGCAGCTCAAAAAAGCCGAAAACTAAGCGCAGTTTTGTAAAAAATGACAAGATGCAATAGTAACAAAATGAAAAAGATATCTATAACGAAAATGCGTAGCGGTTGAAAAACGTGTGTAAACAATGCATTGGATAAACATTAGGTTACAGTTAACTTTGCTGTTGCCAAATTAGAAAGCGAAAAATAGGAGGCGGAAATAAATATATAATTGAAATGCAGACTAGTGACGCAAGCTATTGTTTACATATACAAAGTGAAATTTAAAAGGGCAAAAGTGGATTGTTTATAAACATATAAATGCTAATAACTTAGTTAAAAATTATCGGATTTTGATGCGGAATTTTGCATTTGGTACATTTTGATTTCTAGAACAATATAGTATTAAAATCAAAAATTCGATGTTTTGGTCAATTTTTGCCGATTTCAACGTCCACCGTGCCCTTAAGACAAATCCCAAATCCTTCAAAAATTTCGAAATTCTTACTTTAAAGGATATGATATCTCTGCTGTGGCAAAAGAAAAGAATTTTACATTCTGGCTCCAGATAGCATTTTATGGTAGTGTCATGCATAAAATATTTAAAGATGGAGATTGGACTACAAGCTGAGATATGGCAATGGCAAATACTATTACGATGAGTACCATAGAATAAATTACATTTTTCTATTTCATTGCAATATATACACACAAAATATGGTGTCGAAAACATAGTGTAAGGCCAATGTTTAGCTTACTGAGAGACTGAATGTGATGTTCAACAAGGTGCTGTGAAATGCATTCGCGCAATTTAGGAGAGATGTTGTAAGTTCGACAGTTACTGTTGACAGTTCCATAGGGCCGATCGATCTTAAAATTCTATGAGATGGCACAAGTCGTGTCATCTGTTATAACTTGAATGAAGTACATTCTGCCTACTTGCGAAAACAATTGTGTCATGTTGCAGTTTTCCTTCCTAGAAAAACTACCTCTTGTAAACGGAGAGATATAGGAAAAAATATCTTAAACTTTACGCTAACATTTCACGAATAAGGATTTATTTTGGAAAAAATCTATTAACAGATATTTAGCCCATTTTTTCCTGAATAAATTGTTTTAAACCCATTTATATTGGAAAAAAAATATGAGATCTTTGCAATTCCGTAAATCCGTAAATATGCGAAAATTTCTGCATACGATGAAACAAGCATGGCTTCCATGTACAACCAAAAAATAATAAAATTAAAATAATAGTCATTTTTAACTTCCATTATGTAAGGGTTATTGTATAGAAAATTTAGGATTTTTTTAAATGGGTCAAGCAACAAGTGCTGGACCACTTGAAATGGATTGACCCTGAAGATAACAATGCTATTTGTGCTACTAGCTAATATTATAAAATGAAGTTATTAATAGCAAATTCATACAAGTTTTGTTGTCAAATGATAGCTATTCTGAAAATATATTGTTGCATTTCTAGTTCATCAGGGTGACACATAACAAACATTCACTCAGGTCTACAGCAACAAAAGAAGTCAAAATAACACAAGTTTAACAAAAGACTTCAGATTTGAAATAATATACTCAGGCATAATAATAGGCCTCACTAGTGCTAAGAGAAATTAATAAATCTGAGCTACATTAGCCAAGCTAAGTACGCATATATACCCTTGACGATATTCCCGATTGTATTACAAATGGAAACTTCCAGATCGTGACAATGACGCCACACCAAGTAGTAAGTAATATATTACTGGTTCTCCAGACACCCAAAAAGTTGCTAATTTGCCTCTGAGATTGCCACATTTGTATCCAAATTCGCCAAAATTCTTGAAAATATCACCAAATTTTTACATATTGAATTATAAAACTAAGTAGCATTAAATAAATGACATTTAACACAAAAAAAGGAGAGACAAAGAATATTTACAAATATTTACAGATATTTACAACTGTAAATAATCCATCACGTTATTGTGAGATTAAGATTACCTAATCACCATCATGATCTAATTTTCAGGACTATTTTCATTTATACATTTCAAAACCATCTTTTTTTTTCTTATTTTTCAATCTTTACTATCCAGATTTTGCTTTATAATGTTATAATTCAATACACGAACAGCATTAAAAATATACAAATTATTACATTGACTCGGAATTTTGATGTATTTGTATTTGACATTAAAAATAAAGAGGGCAAATATTTTATTTTTTCATACCATATTTCATCTTCACTGCATAAATAACAAAAACCGTAAGAGCGAGCAACACTTTTCATAACGTTATGCAAAAAGCTGTCAGATTAATAACTATAAGAAAGTTTTCATATTTGAATGATGTTCCTTTCAGCCGTAATGCTTTAAAAGGGATTATTGAATGCATAGGAAACGTAATATTATTTTACTTTAACATAAAATATTTTTAAGACAAGGAAAATTTTAAATTATTCAATAACAGCGGACGAAGCGTTGCTTTGGTTATATGTTGAAATCCATTTTTATTTATTTTGCTCAAGCTATAAACGTGTGTTCAAAAAGATAATTTTTATGACAATCTTTTATTTTATATTTTTTATTTATAAAGTCTGTATTTAAGGGTTAGCGTTCACATTTGCTTCATTAAATCAATGTTGAAGATTATCAGAGGAGTTTCTTAGTAGTTAAATGCAGAATATTTTTATCTGATCTTTGATATACTAAAATACCGTAGAGTAAATACGAAAAATCCTGCATTTTCATGAAAAAATAAAAAATTTGTCAGCGAAACAGACTTTAGAGATATTATAGCACTTTAAGGGCACAACAAAACCTTTTAAAAGGATAGTATTTGGGAATTTCTCTTTGTTATATATAAAGTCTGCCGTTATGTGTAAACATTCACATTCGTTTCATTCAATCAGTGTTGATGTCTGTAAGGATTTTCTTTATTACAACAGAATTTATTTATCTGATCTTCGGTAAGTTAATATAGTAAGAAATGAAAAAGAAATCATGTATTTACATGAAACAATTAAAGATCTCAAAGCAGTTCTTTAGAGATATGATTGCAATCTCAAGGAGTACCGCAATGGCTTGAAAATCGATTAGCACCGAGTTAAATATTCTGATCTGGACAAGATAGTTTAAAGAATAGATGATTGCTTTATTATATAATAATTTTTCCGTTTGCCATAGTTTTATACAGTTTTTATGACATATTAAAATAGACAGATAAGTTAAGTTCTGTTTTAATACGCAGCATGAATTGTTCTTTTAAAAGTATCCCATTCAAAATAAAATATATTTAAAGTCGAATTACTCTGGCAGAGCTAAAAACTAATTTGTATTAGTTAATGTATTCTTGGCTCTGTTTCAAAGTTTACAAATCGTGTTAAACTTTGCAAACATTATTTTGGAAACTTTGTAAACCATAATAGTTTTTAGTTTAAAGTCATTATTTTGGTATAAAAGAGAATGAATTTAAAATATTTTTATATAATTTAGTTTGTAATTTAAAATAATTTAAAAAAAGGGAGGGATAAAGTATGTTTGTAAAAATCTATTAATTTAAATTAAATTAATCAAATAAAGTACATAATATTCGTGTATAACATATTTACTATATAAATTTTGTAAGAAATTTATGACAATTTTTATTATATTATAATAAGATTTTTAGCTTAGAGATCCATTTATAATAGAGTGTGTTTTAGGGAAAGAAATCTGAATCAACACAGAAAATTTGAAAAAAAAACATTTATTAGCACTGTCTACCGTATCTGTGTTCAATATTCATAGGTACAAAATTAGGATCAAGCTTTCGCTGTATAGTCAGGAAATATGATTGTTCTAAGTTACTTTTTTGAAAGTTCAACAATAAAGTATTTCGGATGTTTCATTTTACAGTTAGGAGGTTCTTAATAGAGGTTTATTGCATGACCCGGGCGTGTAATGGTAGAATACGCGAGTCTGGAAAAAACGGGCTCCTTTCCGATGGTAATTTAGATTTTCAAAAGTGAAGATAAAGCATAAGACAGAAAGTGGATAAAATGTATTGGGTATATCGAAAATCTATAAAAGTAATTTCAATAAAGGGGAAAAAGTGTTTTCCCTTTGTTGAAAATGTGTTTTCCTCTAGATTAAAGTACACCATCCCTAGTAGAAAATTACAGTGATGCGACTGTTTCATTAGAGTCTCATTGGAACACTATAGAAGATGGGCAATTTTTGATCATAAATGTGGTCTTTAAAGACTTTTAACATAAATATCTTCTGTAATGTTGACTTAACTCATCTACAGGAAACGTCATTGCACTCTGTAACTCCTTCGTGACTATACACAAGAAGGTGGCATTACTTTAAATTTACATTAAGATCTTTTTACATTTGTTTGACAATTTTGCTCCAAGAACAATGTTACATGGAGGTATTCGTGGAAACTATGCATCGACATGACAGAGAACATGGATACTAATTTAATGCAATGTACTGTGACTTTTCTATAGTGAAATCTTTTGGTCTAAGAGAGTTATTAGAAATAATAATGCATTTTAAGGGCACTGCACTCCTGTTCTGGATAGTAAGAGGTTGCGGATTTGATTACAGAAATGGACAAAATGTTTCACAGTGTAGTTTCTCTATGCTGTCACATTCGATTATTCTCGAAATCTTGAGCAGATTTAACTTTAAACAATTTCAAGGAAACCTCATAAATAGGATTATTAAATACACAAATGTATATATATATATATATACTACATGACAGCATATATATATATATATATATATATATATATATATATATATATATATACAGTGTCCATAATTGTCCATAATTGAAAGTTGTCTACAGTCGAAACTATTGTTCAGAAAGTCACCACCAGAGGGCGTTTTTTGATGAGTTACACATTAGTCAACATTTGCTTTAGTTAAAAAAATTATGACAACAAGACATATTGAACATGACAGCCATAATTTTCAGCTACCATTCGAAATCCTAAGATACCATGTTCTACAGTTGACCGCAGTGTGTCCGGGGAAATGCTGAGAACATATCGTGAAATGCTGTCTTTCAGATCAGGTAGAATTCTTGGTTTATCAAGCCTGACTAGATGTTTCACATGCCCTCAAAGCCAAAAGTCGCATGGGTTGAGGTCTGGGGATTGGGGAGGCCACACATTAGGAAAGTGGCGACTGTTGAAGCAATCTTCTGTAAAGTGATTTATCAGAACGTTCGTAGCACGAAAGATAATGTGTGGAGAAGCTCCATCTTGCATAAAAATTGTGCGTGAAAAGCACTGAGGTGATTGCAGATCCGGAACAATTTTATTCAGTAAAAAGGATGCATATCTCTCCCCTGTGACCGAATATATAACTGGACCTCTAGGACATAATTCCTCGAAGAAATACGGCTCGATAATAAAAAATGCAGAAAATCCACACCACACGATTACTTTCGGTGAATGCATCGGAACATCTAAGATTAAACGCTAATTTTCTGGTTCCCAAATTCGGCAGTTGTAAGTATTCACCGAACCGTCTAAATAAAAGTGTGATTCGTCTGTCCACAGGATATTCCAAGGCCATTCTGCATCAACCTCGAAGCGAGCAAGAAACTAAAATGAGAACCGCTGTCGAGTCTCGAAATCATATGTAAGCAACCTCTGCACAAATTGAAGCTTGTACAAATAATAACGAAGGATATTTCACATGACCTTCTGGACAGTTGAACGGGTCAGATCCAATGATTCTTCCACACTACGGACACTGGTACTAGCCAGTTCGTTGGAAGCTTTGTCCTCTTCCACCTGAAACGGAACCTTCTCTACAGTTCCTGCGGAGATAGGTTTCCTTCCTGTTCCAGAACGAATGTTAAAAGAACCAGTTTCTTCAAATTTGGCCACCATTAATCGAAGACCTTTAACTGTCAACGGACCTTTTCGTATCCCCTTCAATCTCCGAAATTTTCGTACAGCAGCTAATGCTGATTTATCATTTTGGTAAAACAATTTTACTAACAAAGCTCGATCTGGTAATCGTGACGACGACATTCTGATTAGCAATAGCAAGCACGCTCAAAGCAAAATATCCATGAAAGTTTCTAGGTTTTATAAGACATTCTGTCTGCGGCAACAAAATTAGATTGCATATTTGTTTCTTCGTTCCTTCAAATCTTTTGTCCGAAAATTAGTTATCGAACAAGTTTCCGATTGACTTTGCAATTACTTTAACGATTTAAAAATTTAATAAGTATGAGTTATTGTTTTAGGGTGACCTAACACAATAACTCATACTCATTAAATTTAGATAAAAAGATGGTGAAATCTTGAGTAAAGAACCAGCCGTAAATGTCCAATTCATAAAAGACGCCCTCTGGTGGGGAAATTTTGAGCTAATTTGTTTTATTCTCTCAAACAATTTCCCATCCCTTTAAACTGTCCTACACAAAATTTCATAACTTTCTGAACAATATTTTCGACTGTCGACAACTTTAAAGAGAGGAAGTTTAATTACGGACACCCGATATATATATATATATATATATATATATATATATATATATATATATATATATATTTAGTCAAATAAAATTGGAAGGTTTTTGAACCAGCTTTTAAATTATAATAATAACGAAACATTCTTCACTGACCGTCTGTGTCCAATGAAGGATAATATATATATATATATATATATATATATATATATATTATATATATATATATATATACTGCTTGACAATTGCTAAGGAACAGTCACATTTTTACAAATATTTCATTATAGACACGGATTGAAGAAATGAAACTTAGTACATATTTAGTAGAGATACTGTGCATTATTGATTATGCAAAAAGATACATATTTCGCCACATGGAAAAAGAAGAAAACGAAAATCAAAAAAGATGCTCTTTGGAGCATTTCCAAACAGACACGAAAAATGGGTCTTCCTGCCAGAAAGAAGCAGTAATGAGTACCTTAATAAGGTGTGTGATCCCCTGGGACACTAGTGCACATTGTGCATCTGTTTTTCATGCTGTCTACTAAAGTAGTGAGGAGTCCTTGGGGGCATATTGTCCCACTTCTCTCTCAAGTCGATTTTCAGTTCTTGCATGGTTCGGGGAGGGCGAGTTGTTTGAGAAACACGTCTGCCAAGAGCATCCCATGCATGCTCTATACTCTATACTATTTAGTTCACGAGAGTTAGCAGGCCATGTCTTACGTTCAATATTTTCATTTTGTAGATAATTCGGCGATACTTCGGCGAATTTGTTCGATACTTTTCGATACTTCGGAGGTCCTGTTTGGGCGCGCATTGTCGTCCATAAATAGAAAATCTGGACCTATCGCACCCCTAAAAAGACGAACATTATCCAAAATAATCTCTCTGCAATACCGCTGCGATGTAACAGTACCTCGCTCAAACATGTGAAGCGGTGTTTTGCCATAGTGCTTAATGCTTGCCCACACCATGACGCCTTGGCCATACCGATGACGTTCCTGAACATTCTGTGGTGCGTTACGTGTTCTCCTCTTTCTCCACACTAACTGGTGGCAAGAACCACTTGTCACACTGAAACGGGATTCGTCAGAAAACATCACTCTCGACCACTCCTTCTGACCCCAACCAAGATGATCATTACACCAACGTAATCTTTCTCGAAAGTGGCGTGGTTGAAGTGGGATGCATTGAGCAGGCTTCCGTGCATACAAACCAACCTGATTTAATCGCCTAGAAATGGTTCTGGCTGATACATTTGTACCGGTAGCGGTTGCAGAGTGTGCAGGTATCTGGCTAGGAGTGAAATATCTGTTCCTTCTCGCCACTAGGGATACATATCGATCCTCTTAAGGTGTGGTGTTCCTTCCACTACCATCGGCATGCTTTCGCAGAGCCATTTCAGTTACAGCGGCTTTTTTAATTCGCGATATGACACTTTTTGCCACTCCCATTACTCTGGACACAGAAGTGACACTTTTTCCTGCTTCGAGCCGTCCAACTGCTCGTCCACGATCGCACGCACTCAAATCATGTCTTGCAGACATTTTGCACTTAATTATTGCCACACCACACTGATTTTCACACAAATAACTTCCAACAACCTACGGCGCTATTTCCGCCAAACACATAACTGCATGAACTTTCGAATGAATAAGGAGTTTTCATGCACTGCCTTTTATACAGATAACAGGTGCTGCCCTAATACGCCATCTGCATTTCATTTTACTGTGATTGGTCTGCTGTCGGGAACGCTAGTTCGAAAAAACCAGTTGTTCCTTAGCAATTGTCAAGCAGTGTATATATATATATATATATTATCCTTCATTGGAGACAGACGGTCAGTGAAGAATGTTTCGTTATTATTATAATTTAAAAGCTGGTTCAAAAACCTTCCCATTTTGTTTGACTTAAGAAGAAAAGGGAACTTGAAACTCGTTTTCTTGAAATTTTCAGTATTTTACTCTGTATACAAATTTAGAATAATTTATATCATTTTTTGCTGCATTGAAGACACTAAGAATTCACAATTAAGTATCTTGTGGAAGTATATGACTTGTCTCTCAAAAAATTCTTCAAAAATGCTAGAATTTGTCAAAATGGTTGAAAAACATTTTCTTTTGATTTCTTCCAGATTTCGCATGATATTAATTGAAGTATTTGTCATAAAACTGTGTATAATTCTTTGAAGCCACACATATTTTACAAATTTATAGAGTACGAAATAAAATAAAACCTCCAAAAACATATACGAAAATAACAAGCAGATTAAAAAAATATATATTTATGACTTTAGAATCATTCGAAAAACAATTCAATGCAGAATTACGTTTAGATAGATATGGTAAACTTACATTAAACAAATTAAGTGTTTTAATGATGTGGAATGTACGTGGGGCATTTTGAAAAATGCTAGCATGTGAGAAAACAAATTTTAAAACTGGCATTATTTTATAAACAGACAAAATATCCTTATTTTGAATTTTAAAGGGTCTGCAGTGTAGTAAGAAATTGAATAAAATATTCTCATTCTGTATATAGAGTTAAAAAACGAAATTTAAAAATTCGAGGTTGAAGGTCATTTGTCTCCTTAATTCAATTATTTAATTAAATCCCTCAAAAATTAAAATTTAAAAAAAGGATAATATTTTTTAAATGTTAACTTAGATAAACAGTTAAAATTAGCACTGTATTTTCCGGTTGATTTTTTTTAAAATATTTACTAAACTTTTGGAATAATGTACAAAAAAATTAATAAAAATAAAAAAAAAAAATTTTTACTATCAAACTCAAACATAGCATATAATTTAACTGTTATTTTCTGTAGTGAAACCAAAAAATCCGGAACTGCATTATAGAAATCTTTTTATATAACAAATCATGAAAAAAAATAATTTGGCAATGTATAATATATGTTTAATCTTTTTCCTTAAATCTTTAAAAGTTTTTATTTCTTACGAAATGATATTGATACCTACTTTTGGTGATATATCTATTTTAACTAAACGTAAAGGAAAGTTTTGAATGTCAAAATAACCTAAAATATTTATATATATATATATATATATATATATATATATATATATATATATATATAAACTAGCATAGTTACGTGCAAAATAACAGAGTATCAGGAGTATTAAAAATTCAGTATCAAAAATTCAAATCGCTGTATGTTAGGACTGCATATTGCTCGAAAAAAAACTGAGACTAGTTAAAACTAAATTTTTATTACAAAACTCGATTGAAAAAATTCGTTTAAGCTATTTTAACTCATTAAAAAAGCTGCACGACATCTTCCGCCAAGAATGACTACTCATAGTCAATTCACATTCCTTTTTCTTTTAATTCTTAGATTAACTTACATGGCTACGGACACTTGAAAAGTAATAGTCTGTGACCAATATTAAGAAAAGAACCGCACACATAAATTACTTAACTCTCAAAAATAGGTGATTTGTCAATCTCATTGAAGTGGTTCGTTTTTGACATTTTAAATGGAGATCTGGAAACCTGCCAAATCCATATAACTGTCTTTTGTGCGAATTGAAGTGGATTGAAATCTCAAGTAATGAACCCACTGATCCAAAGACTTTTTGAGAGTCATAAAAATATGTTGTGGTTATAATGGATCTTCAGATATGGCTGATAGAATGAGCAATGGAAGATGGAGAAACTGATATGATAAAAAATTGATGGTGATATAATTTATTTTTATGATTAAAAATCAATAGTACAGAATACATACGATTAATTGGAATATATATATATATATATATATATATATATATATATATATATATATATATATATATATATATATATATATATATATATATATATATATACAGTGGAATCTCGATCTATCGTTTTTCAAGGGACCGATTGAAATGAACGATAAATGCGGGAAAACGATAGATGCGGAAACATAACAAATCAACATGATCGTTGGGACTGGATAAAATGAACGACACATACGGAAAAACGATGGTTCCAAAAACGATAGATAGAGATTCCACTGTGTGTGTATATATATATATATATATATATATATATATATATATATATATATATTCGTAGAACGCACAAGTGGTCAAAACTCCATAAATTCAGAGTTTCGTAAGTAAAATCACCTTATTTAAAGTCATCATGTGACAGAGAGTTAAAGTCTTTCCTAAATGACAGATCCTCAAAGTCTGTCTGAAGCGTATAAATATAAAATGGCAATTATACGTTACGTAATACTCTGAAATTCTAGAAATGGAACTTTCCTTGTGTTCATTTTTGTCATAGTTTGCTGATTTCGAAATTACTTATATGCTCTGACCGTCATATTTTGCTGGGAGTGCTCTTAAGGGTAGATATAAAAATTATGGAAAATTTAAACGGGATTAGTAAAATTATAAATTAACTAGCTGTACCCGTTCACACGTTCCTGTGTTTGAACAAAAAGGCAGTTTTGATACCTCAAACATAATTTATTAATAATCAAATGTATACAATACATCAAAATGAAAATTAACAATAAAATTATCCCTACATATATGTCATTTGAATATAACATATGTACAAAACATAGATATACATAGTTGATGGTAGAATAAACATGCTTCTTCACTTGTGATATTAAACAATATTGCAAACGAATTTCAATTGAACAATAATTTTGTAATTATTAAATATCACCATGAAATGAATGATATTTGATGATTGATGTTGAACTTTATCTTAGTAGTGCTTGTAAATATACAACATTTTATGTTTTCCTATCTGGTGCAAGAACAAATAAATTTGATGGTTTTCCAACTCGTGAACACCCAACGTACAGCTGTCCATGTGAGTAGCATGGATTTATCAAATTTAATCCACATACTTACAATGATTGTCCCTGTGCTTTGTTAATGGTCATTGTAAAGGCTAGTCGTACAGGAAACTGTAGCCGTTTGAATTCAAATGGAGTATCCGTTGGTATCATGGGAATGCGTGGTAGTAGTACATATTCCCCTTTGTGTTTTCCATTTAAAACAGTTGCCTCAATTATGTTATTCATTAATTTTTTTACTGATAGCCTAGTCACATTGCATAGTCGCGGTGGATTTATATTTCGTAGAAGGATGATTGGGGAACCAACTTTCAAAGATAAAATATGCGGTGGCATTCCTGGTAGATCCAATGAATTTAAAAATTCTATTGGATAATTAACTGATTCATCGTGATTGACAACATTATCTATGGATTTATATGTTGTTTCTTCATCAGGTATTTCATTTTGAATTGTGCAGTTTATTAAATTCACATCAATGTTTTTGGCTGCCAATATAGCACGCTCACTAACCCATTGATTATTTATAATTCTGCGATAAATTTGTAAAAACTTTGGCAATCAATTCATTAGTGGATTTTACAATGTGACCAAAGTTTTCTGGTAATGTAATACAGTGTGTGGATTCGTCCATTTCCATTTTACCATTCCCAATATCTAACAATTGTTTTGCAAATCGTTCAGAAGATTCATCTTGTTGTAATTGAACACGCATATTGGTCTTTAAAGATATTTTCTCCACATACCGCTATAACACTGATGATTTGAGACATGCATTCAATTCATCTGCAGGTGTTGAACGTGGTATAACTGGTAGAGTTTGTCGAAAATCACCAGCTAGCAAAATGAGTGCACTACCAAAGAGCTGCTCATTTCCTCTCAAATCTTTTAATGTGCGATTGAGTGCTTCCAAAGATTTCTTGTGTGCCATGGTGCATTCATCCCATATTATAAGCTGACATGATCTTAGTACTTTTCCCATCCCAGTATCTTTGCTAATATTACATGTTGGAGTTTCAATTACCTGCATATTTAATGGCAATTTCAATACTGAATGTGCTGTTCGACCACCGTCCAAAAGAGTTGCTGCAATACCAGATGATGCAATAGTAAGTGCAATATTATTTTGTGATCTTATAGTTGCCAGAATAATTGAAATAAGAAAAGTTTTGCCAGTGCCTCCAGGTGCATCTAAGAAATATAAACCACAACTCTTGTTAGATATTGCATTTATAATTGTGTCATATTCTGTTCGTTGTTCTAATACCAATTTCGGCAGATTAATTCGAACAAATGTTTGTAATTCATTAACATCGAAGTGCGTTTCTCGTTGTATATCACGATCGAAAATGTCATTACCAGATCTATTTGGAGCAATCATTCCCAATTCTGTCAGTGATTTGTTGGCTATTGTCAAACATACATTCTCAATTAAAATCAATGCTTCATTGTATATATTTGACGTAAATTGAATGTTGGGATTAGCATTTATGCTACGCATGCGATGTAAAATGTCTTCACTCATATAGTCTTTATATTTTTCCCAAATATCCTTTGGATTAGCCGGAAAACATGTAGTTAGTATGATGGAAAATAGTGTACGTATCTGCTGTGGTTGAGCTGTATTAGAAGCATCAGCGAGTGAAATATCCCCATGAGCATCGTTTTAAAAGAGACTTAATTTCTGGCAAGCCTCACGAAATGTAGCACACACATGGCCATTGACTGTTTTTAATTCTTGGAAAGATGTTGGTCCACGAACATTGATTAATAATAATCTTAGGTAAAAGTATTCTGCGTTATTTGGATGTACAGTGTACAGACGACCCAATGCATCTGTGGAATATAAATTTAGGTGTCCTTGTACTGCTCTACCTTGTTTACGATGCTGAAATTTTTTTGTTGATGTATTCCACGTAAAATAAGTTGGTACTTCAGAGTACAGTAGTTTCCTTGCAAAGGTATCATTTCTACATAATGTGAAAAATTCAGTTAATGTTGTTGGCTGTGGTGACATTGCTCTTGCACGTATATTTTCTGATGTAAAATACACACGCTGTCCATTTTCAAGATGTACTGCTAAATGAACAACCTTTGGATATCGCTCATGAATTGAAAATGATAAAATACGCCATACAGCCTCATTCCTACTTATGTAGCGTCCCAGTTGATATTGGGCGACTTCATAGTTAGAAGCAGTTGTATTTTCCCACTGCATACACTGCCATATCGCTTCCTTTGTTCACATATTTGCAAATATATTTTATAGCTTTCACAGAATTGCAGTACTCAACATTTATGTGTGCTTTGTACGTTTTTAGTAGTAATGGAGAATATGGTACTACCCAACGATTATCAACATCAATAGAATTGTTGAGTACTTTTAGTTTAATGGATTTTCCACCATCTTCGGTAGATCGTCGTCGATAGAGTGGATATCCATCATTGCCTGTAATAGTTTCAGCAAGTCTCTAGGATACCGCTTTGTGCACTTTCCATCTGACATGCATGGTGAATTATTATTTAGTGAGCCACATGGACCATGAATCATATTTGTGAGACAATATCGTGCAAGTCTTTATCAATTTCAATGGTTGGTATGTCTGCAGAGATGATTTCATCAATTCTGTTTGGTGTTATCTTTTCCATCATCCATATTAAAATATGCGCATGTGGTAAACCTCTTTTTGCCATTCAATGGAATACATCCAACAGCGCGTCTCTCCAAATATATGGTGTTTGACAATAAAATATATTAAAGATTTTAATTTTTGTTTAAATACACGTGCAGAAATATCATGACGATCTGATGGTGATTGTCCAGTTAATAAAAGCTCCTTTATTTCATCCCATGCTGGGTTGCATGTAAATGTGATGGAAAAAAATCTGGACGACCATATGCACGAACATACGTCATTGCATCCTGTGCATATTCATGCATGTGTCTTGGGCTGCCTGTAAATGTGGATGGTAAAATGACCATTTTTCCCAATTCACTGAGATTGCAATCATTTACAACTGCATCACGTAAATGGATGTACTCTTCAGAACGTAATTTGACTTGATTTAGTCGTATGTAGAGGAGTCGTGCACTTTCTATATTTGCATACATGTCAACAATGTACTGATGAAATAATTGTCTACATTTCAATATATGATTATGAGCATTCTCACGAATCATCGTTCGATATGCATAATAATTCATAGCACTGACCTATTTGTTAATGTCCACATTAGTTGTAGGATTTCTCATATTAATATTAAAATGATATCCATCCTCTCCTTGCCAAAATAGAATGGGATATTGTAATGCATCATATGAACGATGCGTTTCTGATACTTTCTGGACGTCACCATTTCTACGATGAAGAATTATATCGCGAGAATTAAATTCTTCACCAACTATGACAATTGCCACTTCATCGATCATTGGTGCATTGGATTGTCTTCGATGTTGACCAATAGGTGTTTTATCTGCCTTTATTATTACTTTGTAATCGTCAGATGGCATTTGTTTAATGACGGTTTTAAATAATTTAATTAATTCATTATGTTGTTCAAACAAATTTTGTAATTCAGCGACAATCTCTCGTTTAGTACTCATATTCAGTTGACACCGTCTGTTGATTTGTTCGTCAGTATTTCCCATAAAATATATCTGAAGATATTTGTGATCAGCATTTGGGAAGGGTAGTAGTGATCCAGCATGGTGATAAATTTCCCCTTGTACTTTAAATGTTGGCATATAATTTGCGCTAACGATATTCGTTGCTCCGAACGATGTCATTTGGAAGCATGAATTGTACTTGCGTATATTTTTCAAAAAAAATTTTGATTGACTTGTTTCACCTGATACTAAAGTTAATAATGGTTCAGGTGGTGAACGCAAGTCTGGTAACTTTACTTTACAACCTGCACAGCATATACCTGGTGTTTCATTTTTAAATTTTTGAGCACCACAATACGTACACTTTTTATCCATTTTTCCAATAATTACACTTGGATGAAGACTGTAATTGTAAAGGGGATTGTAATTGAAACCACATAAATGCAAATCAGCATGTATCGTTCGTCTTGTCTGTGTCCTGCGAATTCGATTCCTTTGCTGCCTTGCTTGCCTCTGTTCACTCGTTTCTAATGATCGAGCAAGAGCAGTGTGATCTCGATCTCTTTCTTGCCTAGTTTTTCTCTGCTCACTTGTTTCTGAAGCTCGTTCTTCTCTTCTCCTTTTTGCTTGATTTGTAGATCGACCAATGGCACTTCGCTTTGGTGGCATAATTGAGGGGTTAAATAAAACGTATTTCCAATGTTTTTATTTATTCAAGTATTAATAATTTACTCTCGTATTAATAATTGCAAAAGTTTTTTGACATCTTAAAAAACAACCTATAAACGTATTCCATCCTATAAAAAATAATAGAAGTTGCCATCTTCAGTCATTGTAAAGTAGGAATAATACAGAATATGATATCACGCGAATAATACAAAATATAATACCACACATGCAAACAATCTCAGGTGCAGGAATCTAGCAAATATTACATTACGTCATACTGCTAGGCTGAATTTCAAACATCATTACTAATTAAATGTTATTTTGATATTTTGGTGATATTTATTCGGGAGCACCTAGAACCCAAACTCTGATTTGAAAAAAAATTTTCAAAAACCTTCCTAGGGATGTACCTAATAATTTCCCAAATTTTCACGGCGATTGGATGTATGGTTTTTGAATCTATCGAGTACACAGACAGACAGACACACATTCATTTATATATATATATAGATTGGTTAAATTTAGATAGAGAGTTAGTTTTATAACGTTAGGGACTGAGGAAAAATTTTTCTTATAACCCACACAAAGAAACTAACAAATGTACACACACATGCGCATTATGGATATTTGCGTCCATTCTTGCTGCAAGAATGTCGCCAGATAAACTGTAGATTTGGGGCGTGGTTTCCTGGTCCGTAACCGTCGCTCTAACTCAACCTGCAAATGCACTATGGCATTTTGTTTGGGACTCTAAGCAGGCCAGGGAAGACATTTTATATCTATATTTTGATACCACTGCTCAACAGAGGCTACAAAATGGCATGACGCGTTGACGTCTTGGAAGTAACATTCGTCTATTCCATATAATTGCCAGAGTGTAGGAAGAGCTCGATTGTCCAAAATGTTCATGTAGGGGTCAGCGTTCAATTTACTTTGAGTAGGGGTACTACAACCCCTAAAAAGTACACCACGATCACCTAATTTGAGAGTTGGAACGATACTTTCGGATAACAGACGTTCGTCTGGCATTCGCCAAGCCCTCAAATCTGACTGGAAGAGCGTGTATCGTGACTCATCGCTCCATAAAACAGTTTCTCAGTGGTCCACTGTCGAGTTGCGACGTTGCAAGCACCATGGGAGTCTGCTGGCTTTGTTGGATGGGGTGATATTTCATTTGTGTGCGGATACACATCCGTGGATATTGAGGGCGTGCAGCTCTTTCCGCAAAGTATTCGGGTACACCGTAACACCCTCTGCCTGTTGAAACTCACTGTTTACGATTTCAAGTGGTTTCTTGTGGTTTTTACGAGTCTCTCGCTTCAGGGCAAGCTGATCCCGTTCGGTCAGGTTACGGGGACGACCAACGTGAGCAGTTCGTGTCCCAACTCCCGTAGTCTTCCAAATCTTCACGACATCACTAATAGTTGACTGTGGCTGTAATAATTCTTCCTCAATTGCGCGAATAGACTTGCCATTAATGTGACAACCAACTATAACACCTCTTTCAAAGTCACTAAGTTCCTTTCCTTTCGACATATTGTCAAAATTTCACACAGAATTAATGAACATACCACTTCGCGTATCGTATTTAACCTTACCAGGTGACGTTCGACCACTGAATTGTATAAAATCCGACTGAATGTCGGACTTTATGCAAATCCGCTGGCGTCCGGTACGCTTGCTTTCCGGACAGCTCCGTGCGGTCTTGCTATTTCATTCTGACTTCTTTATATTCAGTATTTATCTTACTTTTATACAATTACACACACACATTTTGTATATATATATATATATATATATATATATATATATATATATATATATATATATATATATATATATATATATATATATATATATATATAGTGAAACAATTTTGATCATTATCTGATTCCTTACTTATATATTTATTGTGTATTATATTGACTTAGATAGATTACTACAATCTTTGAACCACATGGAAACTGTTAAATTGAGCACGGTGATACTTTAGTTAATAGAAGAATATCCACTTACCATACACTGCTTCATTTTATACCCAGTAAATCGTCATACTTATATTCTCAAGAAAATTAACACGTTCACTGCCAGTAAAATTGATATATTCATCCTCAGAAGCCGATGCTTCTATGGTGTCCACCGCAACATCACTATCTCCTTCCGATTCGCTTGTAGAGCCCAACCATAATCTTCATCGTCTGTGCTGTCATAATCAGAAATTTCACTCTTTTCTAATAATTCTAATATTTCGGTTTCAGTCAATTTCTTATTTACTTTCCTTTTCTTGGGCTGTGAAAGTCCTGACACACTTGTACTGTCCGCCATTTTTAAAAACGTACATAAAAAACAATTGAAACACGAAATTTGAAAACCATGCACGTAAAATATAAAAATAATGCTTCACTAACATGCCTCAAAAACCTCTTGGTTCAACCTCTAAGACCGCACTAAAAATAAAGCATATAACTTATCTTAGTCGACCGTTGTCCCAGAGCGTCGCTGGCATACGAGGTAGCGCCATGCTGACGCGCTAGCGTGTCAGTGGCAGCGAAAGTGTTAACAATTTATTTCATAATTTTAGTGCGATACAGCATTCGGCCTATTTTAATTTGGAAATTTTAAAATTAAATACTGTTCCGTAATATTCAAGAATATTCAAATATTATATAATATTAACGTTATGCATTTGGAAATCTTTAGAAGACGTTATCCATTGTCTAGTTTGGTCGATTTCAAAAACTCTCTAGAAGCTTAAAATAATGCTATACAATTGCTTTACGAAAACCAGAATATGTTTTTTCTCTCTGTTTTCCTTCTGATATTCCCGAATTAAGCACAAGTAATATTTATCTTTATTTTAAAATTCCTTATAGTGCTATTAATGTTTTCATTATTTACACCAAAGTTATATTTACCTTCATATTATAAATATGAAGGCAAACATATTTACGAACCAAATCATGTAGTAGTTTTAAATACATTTAAAAAAATTTGCTTGAAAGCACAGACATATCACTAAAGAACTAGACTTTCTTCTAATATAGACAGAGATTAAAGGCATGGAATTCTTAATATTTTGTGATTGTGTTTAAATAACACTAAATGATATTACTTTATATGGAGCAATAGAAAAATAGCACGTGTGCCAGAAAATCGAAAATTATCCTTCACACACTCAAAATACAGACTGTAATGTTTTAATATCACAGTTAGAGTGAGTAGTGTAATATGATACTGCATGAAGTAGGCTAAAAGGTCTTCATTACTTAAGATCTCTTGCGTACGAAATTATAGATGTAGACATAGTTAAAACGCCGGAGAATTACAGAAGTTTAAATTATTAAGATGAAAGCAAAATGTGCATTATATTAATTGGTGTTTATTCTAGAGCTATTTCTTCACCTTTACTATTTTATGTTTTGGTTTTCAAATATTCCAGTTAAGATGGTTTTCTTTTATATCAAACGTTGATATTTATCTACGCATTCTAGGACCGATATATCCTAGTAGTAGCACGTTGAGTTCCGGACGGAGAGTGCTCAAGTCGAATCCAGACGAGCGTTATTAAATACCTTCGTGTCTAGGTCAGATATGGACATGTACAATACATAGACTGGAAGTGTTTCCTCGAGGTCACCGGGAGGGGGAATGTACGAATCCTTCAGATGTCGTACCTGAGGGTGCTTGGTCAAGATTATGGTGGTACCAAGTGGTAGTGTTGATTCACAGACACGGCGGCCCCATTGAAAGCAAACAATATTACTCGAGGAAAAAGGGAGACTCTGCATTGACAAGTGTGCCGCATTCGTAAACAACATCTACATATTCTATTTTGACTGGACTTCATTTGAAATACGCTGTTTTAAAGCAAAGCATGTACGTATAGGGTTCTATAAAATGTATAAACGAAAATGCGTATCGGTTGAAGTGAAAAAATTCAGCATTTATTGATCTGTAGTTGTAAAGATTTATATGGTATAGACACTTGTTAAATTCTACCAGAACACACATAACTAATCAAGAAGCATTCAATTTTAGTACAAACATAATTTTATCAAAATTATTCAATTCGCCACTTCAAGTGTGCGTCAAAGTAAAAGCTACTTTTGAATCTGAAAATGTTCCTCATCTAAATTCTCATATGCTGATTTTTTATTTATCTCAAGGACAATTCTACCAGACATAGAAATATTCCAATCACGACCTCTTTCATGGGAATATAAAATTTCTTGAAAGATAAAATCATTCCGAAGTAAGTAAGAAACTTGACTGCAGTCCCTGAGCAAAGATAAAATGGTATTTAGTGACAGTATTTCCAAAAGGATTTCTAAAACTAGTATCGAGATCATCTGCAGTTCTTCTGTTTATAATGAGTTATTACACAATCTCAAAGATAGCATAAGTCATTTTTACAAAATACCCTTTTGTATTTAATACACTGCTGGCCACCCAAATTGCAACACCAAGAAAGACAAGAGATATCACAACAAAATTTATTTTGTAGATAACATGTTCACCACGTATCAAATGATTAAATTTATAGACTTCTGTGAAGTGTGGTTCCTGCCAAAATCAGTAGCCAGAGTAGCCGCCATTGTTGGAGATCACCGCTGCCACACGCCTCGGCATTGCTTCAAAGAGACTTTGGATGAGTTCTTGGGGTACAGTAGACCAAGCAGCTTCCACACGTTGCCAAAGTTGATCTGCTGTGGCAACTGGGGATGGAATCTGGGTCAATCGTAGAGCAACCATGGACCACATGTTTTCTATCAGCGAAAGATCCGGAGAGCGAGGCGGCCAGGGAAGGAATTCAATCTGGCGATTAACGAAGAATCGTTGGACAATGCGTGCCACGTGTGGTCGCGCATTATCCTGTTGAAATATGGCTGTGGGCAAGCCCTGAAGGTAAGGAAGGACAAATGGCTCCAACACCTCGGAGATGTAGCTCTGGCTGTTTAAAGTACCGGCAGTGCGTACTAGAGGTGTGCGAGAGTGATATCCAATACCGCCCCATGACATAATACCCGGTGCAGGACCAGTGTGGCGGTGCATAACGCAGCTGTTCAGCATCCTCACTTCACGGTGTCTCCAGACTCGAATGCGACCATCTTGGTGTTGCAGACAGAAGCGTGACTCGTCAGTAAAGACAATTTTATTCCATTCTGCCGTCCACATCCTTCTGTCATCGCACCATTGGCGGCGGAGACGTCTGTGGTTCTGCGTCAAGGGTAGACAAAGCAATGGACGTCTTGCGGACAGACCACTCTGCTGTAAACGGCGTCGAATGGTACGCGCATACACTGGATGATGCGTTACAGACTGCATGTGCTGTGCTATGGTTCGTGATGTGACTGAGCGATCCGCCACTGCCATGCGCACAATTTGCCTGTGTGGCAACGAAAAATGGTGTAGACATGGGGTTTATTTTAAAGTTTATTATTTTATATTGCTAATTAATAAATTAATTAATGAAGGTAGGAATTACTCTTACTAATCTTCAAAATCAATTTACTTCAAGAGTTGCCATTTGGCCGTTAGTGGTTAGTACATTTTAAGATAGATGGTAAGTTGCGTTGTGTTATTTTTAAATGCAATAACCCACAAACAATTAATAATTATAATTAACACTGGTTCGAACTGAATGCTTCACTGTGGTGAATAATGAGCCAAAAGAAAAATGAAATTAAATCTAATAAAATTACTTAACCTTGGAGAGCACCTAGAAAATAAAATTATTTCACCTAAAAGAAAAAACTTCAATTCTGCTGAAATAAAAAATAAAACCTAAAGCTGAAAATCAGAAAATTTACTAAAAAGGCAAGGACCGACATGACACCACTTTACAAACTAACATAACAATTTATTTAAGAATTTCCCTGACATTATAACAAACAAACTCATTAACTCCAGATCTTCTTAACATTATTCTGACAACCAAATTCAATTGAATAAATACAATTTCGTTTAAATGAGTTCTACTCTCCATAATACAAATAATTATCAATAAAACAATGCAAATAAGTGAAGTGGCTGGCGAATCAAAAAAAACATCTAAATGAAAAAGTGATGAGAAAAAAACAAAAGTAAAACTATAGAAAAATTCAGTAAACCCAAAAAAAGGAAATGAAAACTATATTACCCAATTAAAATGCTGCAGCACAAAAAAAAAAACTATTATTTTAAAAAATCATGAGGGGCACCCCAGGCCAGCGCCATTTCTATAGCGTGCCGGCCGCCAAAAAAAAAAATCAAGACCTCTCTCTCCATCGTGGGTTGCGGGTCCGCTCCCAGCCTCTTGGCCGGCCTCCCCCTCTCTGTGTCCACTTGCACCCTCCGCCCCCGAGTTGACGCTCCTTTTTTCACTTTGTATTCCGCGGAAAGTAAGAAGGTCCCATCCGCTCCGTCAATCCCGGACGAGGAAAACGCTGAAATTCGGAATTAGCCGAAGGAATCTCCTCTCCGACTCATTGTTGATTTTTTCATTTTCTTATTTCACATAATTGTTGGTGACATTATTTCCTCCTTGAAAACTTACAGGGCCTCTACGAATCACTGTATTCAACCGCGTAGGGAGCGCCTTCGTATCTGCTTGGCTCATCAACATTCCAAACGTCCCGAAGGGGAGGGTGTCCGTGACCAGTCGTTATCGGATGTCTCAGTTTACGATCAACTGACAAAAAGGGGTTCTCAAAAGGAAGGATTTAACTTTAAAAGAAAAGACACACTATAATTTTGTATTCATTCATTTAATAAAAAACCCAAAAATTCACCAGCGTACCAGCCACTTCACAATTATTTCAAAATAAGGCTTATTAATTTATCAATATTAACAATAAGGTATAACCTGTGATGATCTATTTCAAACTTAATTCTTCTCAATGTCAAAACATTTAGAGAAACTTGCGCACCTTCTCCAAATGCGATGACATTAATCAAATCAATTAATATCTGATCACCACAAGTATAACCCTTACATATATTTAGCAGAGGCTTAATAAATTGATTAAAACAAAGCACAATCGTTACTAAAATTTACTTACTTTACTAATTTACTTTACTAATTTATTTATCTGAATACCCGATATTAATACTAACTTTAATCACTTCCAAAACTATTAATTATCATCACAACACCTGTCATCACGTGAAGTGGTGCGCTGAGGTGGATGCGATCGAACACGCCGGTCCGTCGAACCCTCCTGCATCCAACGATCACATATCCGCATTACAGTTGTTTGGTTTCGTCCAACACGACTACCGATTTCCCTGAAAGATAATCCACAATCTCGGTAGGCCACTATCCTTCCTCTGTCGAACTCGGATACTTGATCAAAAGATGATCGCTGTTTTCGACGAGGCATAATTAATCGTTTTTTTGAAAAAACCACAAGAAAAACACAATTGCCGAACTTGAAATCGTCGAAATCTCCAAGCCTTAAATAGCGCTTTGAAGTGGCGCCACAGGCGCGCGTGATGTGCGTCTGCGCTGAAAGTCTAATCATTTGCATATCTCACCTCCGCTAATGCATGTTGTAAATTTCATGTTTTTTGCATGTTTCCTTCAGAGTGTTGCATTTACAGTGGCCAGCAGTGTATTTTACGCTAAATTATGCATTTTTCTTTCGGCTTTCACGATTGGAAGAATCTCGGACCGTGAACAATTATTTATTATTTTTTTAAGTTAAGAATTTATATTAAATTGCTTTAAGGATATTTAAAGGACATCCAAAGTTAAATTTGTGGAAGCTATTCAGTTATAATTTTTGTTATAAATGGTAAGGATTTTCTACTAAGATCTGCTAAGTTTAAATGGCCTTTAGTATAGATAAAAGAGTTCTTGTTACAGACATTTTTTTCTTTCACCTGTTTTCAATTATGCTTGATAATTTTGCTCAAGGTTGACTACAAGGAATTACTATACACATTAGTGTAAATGACTCCCAATTTTTTTTCATAATTGTATTTCAGAGATATATTTTGTTATATATGATTGTTGTTGTTGTTCCTAATGAACCCTGGTCGGAAGTGTTCCGGCCATGGAGGGGGGGGGGGGGGATAGGAAACATATACTGTTCTAGCCAGGGGATAGACATTGCGGTCTGGGGAATGCGGCTCCGGTTTGCAAAGCACCACAAGGGTCGGAGTTCGTCTTAGCTAGGTGTCACCTCAGTTTTGACCGAGCGTGTCTGAAAGCGAACTCTTGGGTGATCGTATCCTCCCCCACTCTCTGTGACCTCATAGAGGAACTTTCCGGTATACGCATTTAACCTGGCTATATCCAGTTTATAGATGGAGGTACTTAAATGACATTTGTCTGGATTCGGAACGAGCAAACTAGGTGCCAAAAGCCAACGCGTCATTACTAGGCTACCATTACTACGCGTCATTACTTTGTATTCAGCTTAAAAATTTATGACATGCTGTATTTCTATAGAATGAAAATGCCAAATTCTTTACAAAACTTCTTGAAGAGTTTCATACAAGTACCAAAAGTTTTGCACCCCTTAATAATGGGCATTTAAAATGTATTATAATATTTTGGAAGGTGTTTATGAGTTGCACGCATGCCTAGTATAAACTAATTAAATAAATTAAATAAATCTTAGACGAAGGAAGATTACTGGAAGTGTATTCTAATCACTAGAAAACTGTGTCTACTTACTACGCATTGTAGTCTTAATCCGTTTATTAGTTTCACTGGGAAAGCTTGAATTTACTTTAGATTTCACAGAAAAACTCTTCCTCATAGTCATAGATAAACTATTATTAAAGCAGTATATAAATAGAAAAGTTAAAGTTGAAGAAGAAAAGATTATGGAAGCCGGTTCAACTAGATTATGCACATGCAAAATGTTGTTATAAGGGATTAAAACTAAAGTAGTCCAACCTTTAAGGTATTAAAAGTTTTAATATGATTTTATATGTATTTATATCACCTTAAATGTCAGACGGAGTTGTACTAAAAGAAAATTATGAACAACAATTTTAGGAATTATTTAATGGTCGAAATGATATTTTTGCGTTGAATAATTGTTGCTTTATTACACTACTAGGTAACGAATATCATTCACTCAATTTATTTTTCGTTTGAGTAAATATAGCAGTTTTTTGAATTCATCTTCATAGAATAATAATATAGTGGAAATGAAGTATTAGTTAAAAAATGTGGGCTTGAAGTGAAAGCATTGTATGCCAGTAGAACACAATTTAATGAAAATTTATATGCATACACGTAAACTACTTCATCCACCATACAGTCCAGACATAGCACCCTCTTTTTATTACCTCTTTAGACCACTACAGAATATTTTTAGGCAAACATTTTCATAGTAAATAGGATGTATAAATTGCAATAACTGAATATTTTAGTGAAACCAAAAGGAAATCTTCAGAGCAGGAATTAAAAAGGTACCCGAAAGATGGGCAAATGTTACAGAAAATGATGAAGACTATAAAAATGATTAATTTTATGCATCATTAAAGTTTTTTTTATTTTTTAATTAGAAGTTGCCTCTATCTCTCTCTCTTTATATATATCTGATGTCCCGAATGGTCATCGCTTGAAGAAAAACCTACATCATGGCCGGATATATTTTACGAAAGCAGCCACACATCTTATTCACTTCAAGTCAGCCAAGCGTCTAAATCGTAGCGTACGAAAATATAATTAGGTCAAAGAGAGGTGGCCAGAATTGGCGGAGAAGATTAGTATATGGAAAGGCGAAGCATCTCGCCAAGGCGTCGGAAAGGTTTTACCAGATGAGATAGAAAGTGATAGAAAGATGATATGTATGTATGTATGTACGTATGTCCAGCACCGTACACGTAACATATCAAATAAGCTAAAAAAATATTTCGCCCTTTTTCTCCAAAGAAGTAGGATTCTGTGGAGTTCGAACGCGCCATTCTCAAATTTTTGACAATATGAAAGTATTTATATCTTGGAGATCGCAGTTTCCAAAACAAATCGTCATTAGATGGCAACGTTTCCTATCTAGATGCAGATAAACTATTCGCAAACATTACTTCATTAGTTACATAAAAATGTTTATGTAAAAAATTGTTATGTAATTGTTTATGTAACTAATGAAATGTTTGAGTAAAAATAGCAGATTTTTTATACTCCTTCATGAAATAATAACATGTTGGAAATTACGTATTAATTCAAGAATGTAGGATTGGGGTGAAAGCATTGTATGTCAGTAGAACACAAATTAATTAAAAGGAATACACATTCACATAAACTCCCTCATTCATGATACAGATCATATATAGCACCCTCAGTTTATTACCTGTTTAGACCACTGTAGCATTTTTTGATGGGAAAATTTTTCATAGTAAACAGGATGAAGAAACTTCAATAAATGAATATTTTGAGTGAAACGCAAAGGAATTCTTCAAAGCAGGAATTAAAAAGGTACCTGAACGACGGGCAAGTGTTATAGAGAATGATTAAGACAATAGGAATGATTAATTTTATGCATCAGTAAAGTTTTATTCATTAGAAGCTATTTCTCTCTCTCTCTCTCTTTCTCTAACTCTTACTCTTATCTCCGATTTTGGGGAGTTCGAAAGCACCGTTCTCAAATTTTTGACGAATATGAAAGTATTTATATCTTGGACAACGCACTTTTTAAACAAGTCATAATTAGATGACACCGTCTCCTATCTAGATACAGAGGAACTATTCTCAAACGTTATTTCATTACTTACATATAAATTGTTTACCCTTTGTGAAATTTTAATGTACATTTTTATGTATTTCCCTACTTCCATTGGAAACATCGTAATTTAACTTTTCATAAAAAATATATATTCAAATTAACTTTTTCAACTTTGTATAATAATGTAGTTTGGGCCAATATATCGGCCTTTTTCTATTCCATATACACTTTAACTATAAAAGTAAAAGGCAAGATTTGCAAGGAATTTTGTAATCTAGAGATAAAACATATTTTTGTGCTCAAAAGCAAAAACACATAACCATGAATTTGATACATCGCTCAATTTCAACCATAAAAATATGTAAAAAGCGTATTAGAATTTTCTTTATCCCCATAACAACATCTCATAACTCTTTTCAAAACATTGACAAAATTTTGTATGCATATTGAGTTTTTTATATTGTTTGAAGCAGAATTCTTTGCGCCAAATTTTTGTTTCTCTAATGCTCTTTGGCACTTAAAAATTTTAAAATAAGTATACTTTACTGAAGAGTCTCCTTTTTTTCAAAACATATTCTTTGACATTCTTGTAAGTGCATATATATATATATATATATATATATATATATATATATATATATATATATATATATATATATATATATATATATATATTTATTTATTTATTTATTTATTATTTTTTACGAAACTATTAGACATATTGCAATAGGTGAAGGAAGAATTTAAAAAAAGAAATAGTAAGTTTTATTTTCAGTTACAAATGTTCGATGTGTGATCCTTTTGTTACGCGCCAAACATCTAATCTGTAATCAAGCTTGTTCCACACATTTTGTAGTATCACACTGTCAATGGTTCCTAATGCTGCACAAATGCGATCTTTAAGTTATTGCAGTGTTTTTGGCACCGGTTGTGCATAAACAGTGTCTTTGACGTAACCCCATAAAATAAATCACATAGCTTAAGGAACGAGGATTTTGGTGGCCTTTTGATTAAAAGTAAAACACTGTCACCCGTACGGCGACGACGGTGTAAAATAATAAATATAAAATATAAAAAATTATATCTATATATATATACATATATATATATATATATATATATATATATATATATATATATATACATATATATATACATATATATATATATATATATACATATATATATATATATATATATATATATATATATATACACACATACATACACACACACACATATATATATATATATATATATATATATATATATATATATATATATATATATATATATATATATATATATATACATATGTCAAAATTTTGACGCATTTTAGTACTTTTCTGTTTAACTCTTTACTGCTTTTCCAAGCGATACAGACTAGATTTGGCACGCTGCCAAAATTATATGTCGCGAGGTACTGACGTGCGGTTTTAGCGTCTGAAAATTTCCTTTCCGGAGGACCTTTATGGAGGAACGTAATCCTATACTAAAATACAAGTAAAGGCCTTTTTATAAATTAAATTGTGTTTACACTATAAAAACTATGGGAGAAATTTTACAAAATCTTTACGTTCAATTTCTGTTCGAATTGTATTTATTTGCCGTTTACAAACCCCTGAATTTGAGATATAATATCTAGATTTTCTACATCCTAATTTAGAAAGGTATGTTTTTCGGTATGCTAGCACATTTCTCATCATTTAGTAGAAATATATTTTCATAAGTTACGCATACATATACAATTTCTGGTCTTGTAATATACATTTTTTTCTGTTTTTACAAGTCATTTGACACAGTAAATTTTAAAACACTGAAATTGTAGAATTCAATTACTATTGAAATACATCCAAGGATTTTTGGAAAAGGATATAAAAAAATGAACATTTCATTCGTACGTATAACTTGTTCACTTTGAATGTGATATACTCAGTTTTCATATATTTTATTATAGCATTTAATTCAAATTATTCTTTATCTATTCATGCTGTTATAAAATGCATACTTTTGCTTTGTTTAAGATATCCGTACATCTTTAAAACGGACTAGGGAGTTTCAAACTAATTCTTTTTTTAAATT
>OU015490.1:227299553-227347053 GCA_907164885.2 Dolomedes plantarius | reverse complement strand
TTCTTTTTAAGTTATCATGTTTTGAGAAAATGTCAAGTTTTCACGAATATTTTTCTAGTTTTCGTTCCTGAAAGAAATATTTTAATGTAACAGCTAAATTTTTGATACATTCTACCAAGTTATGACTTATGTCATTATTAAAAAAATAGATAAAAAGAACAAAATTTTAGAAAAAAATCAAAAACTCGTGCCCGAAGATGAACGGATACTTTAATTTATACCAGCGTGATATGTATTACAATAAACGATAGTTTATTTGGTTCGTTCATATATTCTCTTATAAATAACTAAAATATTCCAGGGCTTTCATTGCGCGTGTAGAAAGTAAAACGAATCATAGATATTACTATGACACACGCTTCAAATCTATTTTTAAACCTAACTTTTAAATTTGCACTCTCTTGTACCGAAATATTGTGAAAGCTATTGATTAACGATAGTACCTGCAAATAAATATATATAAAAATGCAGTTTTAAGTTTTGAGATTAAAAGCATTGTTCAACATATTTTACTGAATGTTAAATACTAGCAAATTTAATCTTTCTCTGATAACATTATTCTACCGATTTTATTTCTTAAACAAATGGTTCTCATATATTTCTTATTTTATGAAAAGAATGCATCTGAAATGTTCTAGGAACGTACATTATCGTGTGAAATCGAAGATTTTTAAAACACAACGGCAAACCATAATTTTGTAATAATTTCCTGTCATTCAAGTTTTAATGCAATATATTAAGATTCAATGCAATATATTAAGATTTAATGCAATATATTAAGAAGTTTCTGTTGATATATTTGTCTTTTCTAGCATTAAATTCTCAATGGATTCATTAAGTCAATTACAATAAATATACACACAAATTTAAGACATAAACGAAAGTAAAATGATTAATATTTTTTTTTTTTGTATTTTGATATTTTGAAAACAGATTTAATGACTTTATATGATATTAAAACATATTTTGTTATCCACTGTTCAATACAATATTGTGGTTGTTTATTTAAAAATGAAATCTTATCAAATTGCATAAACTTTTTTAAAAAAATTATCACACATACAAAATGAAATTATTAATAAATAACTTTGTTTTCTAAGTTTTTCGAAAGAGAATCAAACACTTTATTTCATGTTATAATAATTATATTTTGTACTGTGTTCAATAAAATATTTATGATCAGTTTTTTAAATATATCAACTTATTAAATTGTATAAATACTTAAAAAACCTATCACACATACAAAATCAAATGGTTAATAAATAATTCTTTTTAAAAGTGTTTAGGAATTTAAATTATATTAAACCAATTTTCGTTCTGAACTTTTCACATTATATTTATGATCAGTTTTAAAATATTATCAAATTGTATGAAGTTTAAAAATATACTATCATACATAGAAAATTAAATGACTAAACATTATTTTGTTTTATAAATTTTCCGAAAGAATTTTAATGAATTTGTATACTATTAAAAATTTTGTTTTACACTGTTCAATATAATATACACACACACACACACATATATATATATATATATATATATATATATATATATATACACACATATATATATATATATATATATATTTGAAGGGATGGGAATTTGTGCGAAGAAAAAATTAGTTCAAACATTCACCGCCAGAAGGTATTCTTGAGGAATTACACATTTACGACTGGTTCTTTACTTAAGATTTCACCATTTTTTTATCCATAGGTCACAACTAACAATAACACATACTCATTAAATTTTACAATCTTTAAAGGGATTGCAAAGTCGATAGGAAACTTGTTCGATAACTAATTTTCGGACAAAAGATTTGAAGGAACGAAGAAGAAATAAATATACAAATTAATTTTTGTCGACGTAGAGCAGAATCTGTTATAAAACCTATAAACTTTCATGGAGATTTTGTTTTCAGCGTGCTTGCTATTGCTAATCAGAATATCATCGTTACGATTACCAGATTGAGCTTTGTTAGTAAAATTGTTCTACCAAAACGATAACTCAGCACTAGTTGCTCTACGAAAATTTCGGAATTTGAAGGGGATACGAAAAGTTCCATTGACTGTTAAAGGTCATCGATTAATGGTGGCCAAATTTGAAGAAACTGGTTCTTTTAACATTCTTTCTGGAAGAGGAAGGGAACCTGTTTCCGCAGAAGCTATTAAGAAGGTTGCACTTCAGGTGGAAGAGGACAAAGCTTCCAACCAACAGACTAGTACCAGTGTCCATCATGTGGCAGAAGCATTGGATCTGTCCGTTCAGCTATCCAGAATGTCATGCGGAATATCCTCCGGTATTATCCGTACATGCTTCAATTTGTTCAGAGATTGCTTACATATGATTTAGAGACTCGACAGCGGTTCTTCTTTTAGTTTCTTGCTCGCTTTGAGGTTGATGCAGAATGGCCTTTGAATATCCTGTGGAAAGACTGAGCACACTATTATTCAGACGGCTTGGTGAATACTTACAACTGCCAAATTTGGGAACCGGAAAATTAGCGTTTTATTTTAGATGTTCCGATGCATTCACCGAAAGTAATCGTGTGGTGTGGATTTTCTGCAGTTTTTATTATCGGCCCGTATTTCTTCGAGGAATTATGTCCTAGAGGTCCAGTAACATGCTCGGTCACCGTGGAGCGATATGCATACTTGCTACAGAATAAAATTGTTCCGAATCTGCAATCACGCCAGTGCTTTTGACGCAAAATTTTTTTGCAAGATGGAGCTCTTCCACTCATTAGCCTTCTTGTTAAGAACTTTCTGAAAAATCACTTTACAGAAGAACGTGTCATCGGCGGCCACTTCCTAATGTGTGCCCCCCCCCCCGGTTCCCCAGACCTCAACCCATGCGACTTTTTGGCTTTGGGAGCATGTGAAACATCTAGTCAGTCTGGATAAACCAAGAACTATACCTGATCTGAAAGACCGCATTTCACGACATGTTCTCAGCATTTGACCGGACACACTGTGGTCAACTGTAGAACATTCTATCTTACGATTTCAAATGGTAGCTGAATAAAATGTTCATGTTGAACATGTCTTGTTGTAATAATATTTTTAACTATAGTAAATGTTGGCTAAATGTGTAATTCATCAAAAAACGCTCTCTGGTGGTGAAATTTTGAACTAATTTTTTTATTCGCTCAAACAAATCCCCATCCCCTCAATATGTCCTACACAAAATTTCATAACTTTCTAAATAATAGTTTCGACTGTAGACAACTTTAAAGTAGGGAAGTTTAATTACGGACACCCTGAATATTTATGCGGAGGCTCTTGTCGGGAGATATTCGCACATTCTTCAATATAATATTCATGGTCAGATTTTTAAAACCTCATCATATCAAAACGTATAAACTTGCAAAAGTAATCTTATCACATATAAAAATATCTTTTATTGCTAGCGTCAACGCTGTCACTACGTATTTTAGAAGAATTATTTTTAAACATAATCCGCGACCTTCAAAGCTTATGCTGAAAAGTCAATGATCTTTCGTAAATCCTCAACTCCAAGATGACAAGGGACCAAAATATTCCGTCTTATCACTTCATACTATATGCACTCTATTTATAAGAGAAGCAGTAACCAAGACTTCTGGAAAAGCAAATTCCCTTGGATAAAAAAGAGTGGTTTAAAATACAGTGATATTAACATTTTGTTTTAAGGAATATCGATATGTATAATGATTTTCATTTTTTTAGAATATAGCTTTAACTACCGGGATAACGAGAAAAGAATATATATATATATATATATATATATAGAGAGAGAGAGAGAGAAAGAGAGAGAGAGAGAGAGAGATGTATATTAAAATTTAACTCACGAGAGAAATATAAAAATCCAATATCTAGGACATTTTAAAACAGAAACAGTAAGTTCCAACACCCAGAAAATAAGAAAATTTTACTGACAAGCGAAAGAGAAAAGTTAAATTTGCAAAAAAACGACTTTTATGTTGTGGTGTTTTAATTAACTCAACCATAAAAATCTCTAAGGGCACATGCTATTCACATGTTCAGAAGAATTCAAATTAATTTTGATTTCATGCCGAAAACGACTTATTTTACATTTTTGTTATTTCTTATTTTTAATTTTGTTGTTTTTGTGTTTTGCTTCTAATACTGTCACCTTATATTCCAATCGATTGGTACTACTTACATTTAAAAAAATCGGAATCTATTTTTTCATTAATTTTTGCTGTAACTTGATCTCCGACAAAAAAATGTTTTTTAGGATGTTTTTATTTAATTTGCAGTCATCAGAAATACTATATAATTTTCTTTTTTTCTTCTCTTAAAGATTATTCTCTTCGCTTAATGTTAAAATTATTATTTTTAGTTAAAAGTATAGTTTTGCTTTTATAAAAAGGGTTCTCAAAAGTCGAAAGAAATGAACTTTGAAATGAAAGTTTCGACTAAACTTATAAATTTATGATTTATGATGCAATGAATTAAGACAGGATTTCTCAACATGGGAGGCGTAGAAGAATTTGAAGGGAGGCGTAGAGGAATTTCAAGGGAGGCGTTAGCATAAAAATAACAATAAAAATTAAAATTAACTGTAATTTACTGTACTCAATTTTGTGGTCACAATGTAACCGTAACGTCTTTTCGACACTCAACTTTCTGATCATGAAGCTACAATATCAGAAAAACATTCTGAAGGCTTATGATGCAGTTAAGGGTTTGACAAAGAAGATAGCTCTTTGGCAACGCCGTCTCCAGAGTTCAGAGCCAAACATTTCATCCTTTCCAAGATTGAACGACTTCCTTGTTGATTAAAAAAAAATCTCCCATTGCAACAGATAAACGTATTGAAGGACCTTATATCAGGGCATTTGGTAGGTAGCATTGCAAAATGAAATTGCAGACAATTTTCCAGATATTAGTTCAGAGAATTGGGAGTTTAAGTTAACAAGAGATTGTTTTGAAATCGACGTGGATGTACTTCCTGATCATATTCAGGAACAAGCAATCGACCTAAAATGTGATTCTCAAGCAAACGTGGAATTCGAAAACATGGATGTTGAAAATTTTTGGTTACGCTATTTTCCTGTTTGCCCAGAACTTGCTTTGGAAGTTTTGAGGTTGTTAGTGCAGTTTTCATCCACATATCTCTGTCAATCTGGATTTTCAGAATTAGCATACGTAAAGTCAAAATATCGATCAAAGCTGGACGTTGAAAGTGACCTGAGGTGTGCTTTGTCACAGTTACAACCTAATATTCATAAACTTGTCAAGGTCAAACAATGCTAGAGCTCTTTTAATGTTGTCAAAGTAATTGGTATTACATTCCAAACTCACCTACATCCTTGATTACCTCAAATATATTTGATATTTCTTTAATTCTTTGATTTCCTATGTTCTAACAATAATATGTTCCAAATTAAGATATGTGTAGTAATATTAAATTTTGTGTATGAAATTATCTATTTTATATTTTCATTTAATAACCAGCTTCAGTTTCAAATTCCGATTGTACTGCTTGTATTGACCACATATGGTGGTAATGGTGGTGGAGGACCTCACATATGGGGGAGGCGTGACCTCACATCAGTGTCCAAGGGGGGGGGGGGCAGGCCTGAAAGGTTCAGGATCCCTGAATTGCGGTTTAAAAAAACTTTAGTTTCTGGTACCGGGCAATTGCTCTTCATCTTTTCATACTCAAATTATAGTTGTCAGAAATTGAAAGTATACTTCTGGTAAGTATACTTGACTGAAAGTATACTTGACTTCAAGAAAAAAAGAGAACAAAAGAGTATATGCATCGAAATATGCGAATATAATATTTTTCCACTGCATAAAAATAATTTACCTTTATTGTGTAATTTTATTTATTGCTTTAATTGTAAAATACAATTTATGGAAAAAAGAGCGTTTTTATTTGATTATAATTAACTTTCCTTAATATAACGGAACATTTAGAAATAAAAATCTCTAAATCAGTAACTTTCAATGCTGTTGTTGTGGCTTACGCCCCTGGACAGACAGTATATGAAATCTAGTGTATAAAGGCGATTGCGCAGAATGGCGCCCCTCCGGTTTTGAATAGCACCCAAGGGTCGGAGTCCGACTTGGGAAAAGAACCGGCCCCGTAATTTTGAACCGAATCAAGTGACGAAACCGGCACACTTAACCCCGCACTTCCTGAGATAAATTTTGAGGCCTTGGAGTACATTGCGGACACGACAGATTTTTCGTGCATCAGCCGCCATTAGCATGCACGGCAGTGGATTTGTCAGCAACCGGAATCGAACCAGAGACTTTCAGATCAATGGCTCGCAGCCTTTGCCAACTGGGCCACCACGGCCGCATAACTTTTAATTTATAGTACTAATATATAATACTGATAATTATGTACTTAAAACAAATTACCTCTCTGAAAGCAAACCTTAACCTAAGTTACTCTTAGAAATTGAGTTGCCATATGTAATAATTGATATAAATATTTTTAATTTGCAAAAGAGGACGTTGTCCAAGATTGGATAAAATGAATGTGACAAAAAGAGGACCAAAAAGATCGGGACAAAAAGGGGGCATATTCTCTTTAAAAGAGATGTCCTGGCAACCCGAATTAAAATGCATGTAATGTTATAGAAGTTCACTCTGGTAGTATACAACAGAGGTGGGGAACGCGCGGCCTTGAGACCGCATGCGGCCTCTTTTCTTGCGACCTTCATATAAGCTAGCACTTGTATTAATTAATATTTAATTACATAGATTACGACAATTTCCAAACCAATAGAATTAAATAACGAACGGCATGAATGTATGTACAGTGTCGGCCAAAATAAAGTTGACATTTTGAAATCGTTGTCTAAAGTCGCTACAATTGTATATTTATATAAATGAGCTTCGTTTACTTTGATTGTATGATACTTTAACTACACTGTATATGCAATTTAATGCTCAGAGTTTCTTAGCAATAATACCCGACATGTTATATGATCTCTACACAAAAAAGTATTTTCTTACTATTATTGCTGTGTCTGACTCCATGTACGTTAAAACGTATTATTTTTTCTGCAAAAAAATATAATAATTAATGATAGTTATAACAAGTTTTAACCTTATGTGAATACAAAAATATTTTATATTGTAACTTTTTATGTCAAATAATAAATAAGGACTTTTTTATAAAAGTCCTTATTTATTATTGATTTGAAAAATGACCTTATTTATTATTTAATAAATAAGATCATTTTTCTGCATAATGCACCAAATTGCTAAAACTATATCTAACTATAATAATTACATAAAAGTCTCATTTATAGGTTCATCAACTTATGCGGCCTCCTTTATTACTACCTAATTTACATGTGGTCTCTAATGGTAAAAAGGCTCCCTACCTCTGTTATATGATATCACTTCCCTAATAGAAGAAGGTATTGCATTCTAAGACATCATTTAATGCTGTTATCTGTATATGGGAATCGAACATTAGATGGCATGCGCGTGTGTTTAAAAATCTTTATACTGTAATTTAATTTTTCTAAAGACTATTTTCTATAAATTTTGTAACGTTAACCATCTATAACCTCATTCCTTCAAAAAAAAAAATTGGTTACTGAAATTTAAACATTTAAATGTCCTCTACATTTAAATGATCTACCAACATGCACAAAATTTGGAATTACAAAATATGCATTTGCTTATGTGTAATTTGAAGAGACCGACAAAAACATTTGAATCTAATGGGGCTCCACTTGGGTATGGAAGAGTTCCATTGTCGACTGAGGTGCAGCTTCAGGTAATGCATTCATGCAATGCTGTTTGTGGTTACGCTTACACAACCACCAAAGCCTGATTTTCCAAGCTGTAATTAATTGGTTTTGTCATTAGTTATCTGGACCATGTAATATCATAATAACAAATTCTACTTATTCACAGACTATGAAAAATTCGAGCTAATGTTTAATTCGTGCCAAAAAGACTTATCTATGTATATAAAAGTCAAATACCACTGACTGACTGATCAACGTACGTTTGGAACCATAAGGCCCAGATAGCTAAAATCGTGCATGGTGGTACCTCTCAGGCCCTAGTTGGTCGCTAAGATACCTTCTTAGAAAATTTGAATTTTCTAGGGGTTAAGCCCCCTCAAAAAAAAAAAAAAAAAAAAAAAAAAAAAAAAAAAAAAAAAAAAACACGGTATCTCTAGAACCATAAGGGCTAACAATGTGATTTTTTTATGGTAGCTCCTCTTAGACCCTTGGATGTAAGATTCGCTCCGAAGGCAAATATTTTGTCAATTCACCAGACAAATAATTCATTGTGAAATATTCAAGGCAAACAATGCACAACAATTTTTTTCCAGGGAAATAATATCACAATTTTCACATAAAATAACTGTAGCAGTGTCGTAGCATGGGACATCACTTTCAGTAATAGGAGCAGTTGAAGGAGCTTAACAGGTGACGGGTTCTGTGAAGTCACGCCAAAAATATTAATCCTTTAAAACCACAAGATGAATAAACAATTCTAGCACAACAAAGTTCATTCATGAATGTAAATAAGGGGATTACAAAATGAAACACATTTAATTTATAGAAAAAACAAATTTGCCCTGTTCCGAACATGTCTAGGAAACCGCAGGAAAAAAATTATCTAAAAACTGAAAGATTAGCACAGAAGGACAATCTATATATTTAAGTTGCTAAGCCGACTTTTTGGGTAGTCCGTGAGAGAAAACTACTGCATCAATTGACTTCATTTTCGTCTCTTAAACGAAAGATTGTAATCTGTAGATTTGTCAAATTTGATTTTTGTAACCGCAATTTCTATTAATGAGCTATAATTGACAGTTAAAAATTGATTTCTGCGCATGCTCAGTAGCATGTTTAAATCTGGCTTTAGAAACTCGCTGTTTCTACGCATGCTCAGGGATATGTTTTAATTATAAACACGTTTATTCCGAGCAGTCTCTCTAGATCTCTCTCTGCTATTTTTATTTTTATGATAATTAAGTTTGTGAAATAAAAGACTAAACGTGATGGAAACTGTTTATTTGGCGCTGTTTAGTTAGCGATAATTTACAATAAAAAAAATTGCTTTCTGCGCATGCTCAGTGACGTTTTTAAATCTGGATTTAGATACTCACTAAGCACGAGGCCGCTTAAACACATTAATTTGTTTCTGCGCATTATTATGATTTTCAACATTTGGCAATGATGTGTTAAGTATAATTTGTGTATTAGTACATTTATTTACTATCTAGCCGTCATGTTTGGACGGGTCCCAACTAGTAATTTGTTAAATCACCTGATAAAGAATGCATAGCAAATAATTCATAATTAATGTTTGTATGCAAATAATAGAGAATTATTTGTCAGGGAAAAAATTTCTCAATTTTCACGTATAAATAACTGTGGCAGTCATGCAGCATGTAACATCAGGTCCCGTAATAGAAGTAGTTGAGGGAGATTAACTAGTCACGGGGTCTTGGAAGTCACATCAAAAAAAGATATTAGTTTTTAACCACAACATGAAAGAGCGTTTACCGCACCACAAAGTTTGTTACACAATGAGAATAAAAGGATTAGAGATTGGATCACATTTAATTTTTCGAACAAACAAATTTACATTGAAACAAACACATACCCCATTCTTCATACCCCCGTCTATAAAAACGCAGGGAAAAACATAAAGGAAATTTTAAAAAATAGCACCAAAGGCAAATAATTTGTTAAATCGACTGGCAAATAATTCATAATTAATTATTCCATGAAAATAATGCAAAATTATTCTGTGCCAGGGAAACAAATTCTAAATTTTCACTTAAAATAACTGCAGCAGTATCGTACGTAGCTTGTAACATCACGTCTGCTAATAAAAGCAATTGAGGCAGCAATTGAGATCTGTGAAGTCACATCAAAAAATTAATATTTAATGATAAATTTTAACCACAACAGAAAAAAACGCCTGGTACAGTACGTCTGGAAATAAAAATAGTTTAGGCAGCTTAACAGGTCACGGGGATTGGGAAGTCACATCAAAAACGATAACCCTTTCATACCAAAACATGATAGAACGTTTTCCGCACCCCAAAGTTCGTTAAGGAATGCAAATAAGGGGAATACGGAGTGAAACACAATTTATCGAAAAAACAAATTTACCCTTTTACAAACATATATTCCATTCCTTAAGCGACCGTCTAGAAAACCGCAGGAAAAAAAAATATTGATAAAAAGAAAAAGGTTATGACTGAAGGAAATAATTTGTTAAATCACCTGGAAAATAATTCATAATTATTCTAGAGAAATAATTCAAAATTGTCTATCTAGAATAAGTATTCTCTGCCAGGGATATAATTTCTTAATTTTCAAGTAACATGAACTGTAGCAGTCTCATAGCTCATAACATTACGTCTGGTGATAAAAATACTTTAGGAAGCTTAACAGGTCACGGGGATTGGGGAGTCACATCGAAAACGATAACCCTTTCAAACCAAAACATGAAGAACTTTTCGGCACCCGAAAAATTCGTTAAAAAATGCAAGTAAGCGGATTACGGAGTGAAACACATTTAATTTATAGAACAAACAAATTCACCCTGTTGCAAACACGTATCTCATTCCTCACATCACCTTCTAGACAACCGCAAGAAAAATGTGCTGACAAAAACAAAAAGATTTGGACCGAACGAAATAATTTGTTAAATCACCTGGAAAATAATTCATGATTAATTAATCTAGACAAATAATCCAAAATTGTTTGTCTAGAACAATTATTCTCTGTCAGAGATATAATTTCTTAATTTTTAAGTGTAGCTATCTCATAGCATATAACATCAGATCTGGTAATAAAAGCAGTTTAGGCAGCTTAACAGGTCACGGGTACTGTGAAGTCACATCAAAACCGATAACCGTCTCAAACCACAACGTGATAGAACGTTTTCCGCAGCCGAAAGTTCGTTAAAAAATGTAAAAAAGGGGATTACGGAGTGAAACACATTTAATTTATCGAACAAGCAAATTTACCCTGCTACTAACATATATCTCATTCCTCATACCAACGTCTAGAAAACCGTAGGAAGAGAAATTGGCGAAAAGATAAAGATTATGACCGAAGGAAATAATTTGTTAAATCACCTGGAAAATAATTCATGATTAATCAATCTAGACAAATAATTCAAAATTGTTTGTCTAGAACAATTATTCTCTGTAAGAGATATATTTTCTTAATTTTTAAGTGTAGCTATCTCATAGCATATAACATCAGATCTGGTAATAAAAGCAGTTTAGGCAGCTTAACAGGTCACGGGTACTGTGAAGTCACATCAAAACCGATAACCGTCTCAAACCACAACGTGATAGAACGTTTTCCGCAGCCGAAAGTTCGTTAAAAATGCAAAAAAGGGGATTACGGAGTGAAAAACATTTAATTTATCTAACAAGCAAATTTACCCTGCTACTAACATATATCTCATTCCTCATACCAACGTCTAGAAAACCGTAGGAAGAGAAATTGGCGAAAAGATAAAGATTATGACCGAAGGAAATAATTTGTTAAATCACCTGGAAAATAAATCATAATTAATTATTCTAGACAATAATTCAAAATTGTCTGTCTAAAATAAGTATTCTCTGCCAGGGATATAATTTCTTAATTTTCAAGTAATATGAACTGTAGCAGTCTCATAGCATATAACATCACGTCTGGTAATAAAATTAGTTTAGGCAGCTTAAGGGGACAAGTGACCTTCAACTTCGCTTGTTTGAAATTTTCAATAATTTAATCTTTATACTAAATGAGAATACTTAATATTTTTTTCACTTTATTGAAGACATTTAGAATTCACAAATAAGTATTGTTTTTAAATAAGACCCGCTTATCAAAAAAATTTCAAGAAATATAACATTTTTTGAAATTGTTCCATGTGCATTACTTTTCTTTTGATTTCTTTCAAATTTCTCTTGTTCATTGAAATGATTTAAACAAACCTGTGCTTAATTATTGAAACCACAAATGTTTTTTTTCAAATATGTAGACCATGAAATAAAACAAAAACGTAAAAACAAAAAATGACAGCCAAATTAAAAAAATAATTACTTATGGCTTTAGATTCATACAAAAGAAAAATTCATTGCACATATTTTTTCTGCATGTACGGTAAACTTAAAGTTTAAATGATTTGGAATGCACAGGGAGCATTTTGTAAAATAATAGTATTTTTGAGAATTGTTTTTAAAAACTGCATTTTTCCGTCAAAAATGCCTTATTTTGGATTGTCAGAGTTTTAAATGTTGTAAAAAAGAATACAAATTATTCACATTTTGTATATAGAGTTAAAAATTATAAATTAAAAAATTCGAAGCTGAAGCTACCATGTTCCCTTAACAGGTCAGAGGGATTTGGAAGTCACATTAAAAACGATAACCGTTTCAAACCAAAACCTGATAGAACGTTTTCTGCACCGCAAAGTTCGTTAGAGAATGCAAATAAGGAGATTACGGATTGAAACACATTTAATTTATTGAACAAACAAATTCACCCTGTTAGAAACTTATATCCCATTCCTAATACCACCGTATAAAAAGCACATGAAAAAAATGAATATAAATAAAAAAGTCTGCTTAGAAATTCTTCAGATCTCCAGCTCTAACAGTTAATCTTTTTACGGGAACAACAGGTTTATTTTGAGTTCCCTCGCCTCTTCTTTTTCTCCGCGCGGCGTTCAATTGAATGCGAGACAAGGTGTCTTTTCATCTGCTCCTGGCACGAGATCAAGTCGGCGCAAGCAAATGTCACAAAAGCTGCTCTTGACTGCGATTGACAAACGGCATATCTTTGATAACCCTCGATCCAAGAACCAGGCCTGTGTGTCTCCGTTTTTATGGGCGCGGGGCGAAAATTACGACTGATTTCGAGAATCGGATAACGGCTGTGTTTATGAATTTCGGAGTAAATGTTGCGCGTGACTGCAACTTTGGTAACATCGCATCATTCCACTATGTACAATCATAAAAAAAAAAAAAAATATTTTAAACAGAATCTGCTCCAGATTTTAATCACTTTATAAGCGGGTATTTTGCACATATTAACTTACGAGCCAGGATCTATTTTTGGCGATTTCGTGAAGTATGCCAGACACCACTTAAAAGTCTTGAAATCTCTCAAGTTGTCATCGAAATTTAATAATTTTTTATATATATTCAACATTACCAGAAATTTCGAATTCTTTGCGTCGTTCCATAAAAAAGTAGTTTGAATTGAAATGTTTTAAGCTTTAAAAGCTGGGTATTATGCACATCTTAACCTACGAAAAGTAGATTCATTTTGGCGATTTTGTGATGTAAACTAGAACCCCTAAAAGTTACATAATCTTTGAAGTTTTGTTCGGAATTTTAATTTTATATTAAAAGGGGACCACAACTCTTTAAGTCGAGGAAATAAGGCATATTTTCATACTTTGACTCTTTGTAACTATTTCAATTTTCTCCCAATTTTTCAAATTATATGTATATGATAAATTGATATATTTATTTTAATATTTATTTTAACAAGGTATGCTTTAGATATACCTTGTTTTTAAGCATTTTTAATTGTATACTGGCTTGCGCGCAGAACTATGAAATTAATTTTACACTTAAATGTACAATTCCTGTTTTATATTTAAAATAAATAATTCAAAATACAATTGAACATAAAACTTTCAACATTAAAATATTTTTTCCATTTTTTTTTAAAACTGCTCAAAATATACTTAAAATTTTCTTAAATTTTTGCATTAATTTACCCCTTAAAAAATAACAAAATGTGCAGTGATTGCAATAACTCAGATGCAATAAAACAAGATGATTACGCAGTGATGAAAATTTCATGGAGTTATGGTTCATAGTTTTTGAAATATTAGTTGCGGAATGATGGAAAATTACATTTTGAGAAAAATGAGTTTACAATTTTTCTTACCATAAACTTGATCAGTAGTTATATATTTAGAATATCAATATTTCCAGAACTAAGCGGAATATTTTCATGCGGTTTGCTTTATTTTGTTCAGAAATGATCAGGCTTTAACATATGTTTTTTCAAAACATCGAATGTTTTAAAGCGTTAAGGGTAGTGAGTCCCCTTAAACATCATCATTCATTGCGCGCCAGCCAAGGGTGGACCAAGGCCTACTGAACCAGACGTTTCCAGCTATCTCTACTAGCAGCCAAACTCCGCCTATTCCTAGTTTTAATAATTAAATAATCCTCTGCAACTGCATCCATCCAACGAAATTCAGGTCTTCCTCTTGTGTTAATTGGTCTAGACGAGAAAATTTCTGCTGATGAATCTTCCAAATAGAGTTGCCTCAGTGAAGCATAGCAGAGTCTTGATAAGAAAAATAATGACTCGAAGGAAAGTTAATTTAAAATAAAAATAAAGTTTATTCACATTTAGAATAATTAACACAGCCTTGGGTAACTTAACCAAACCGCTTGAAAGCAAATACAAGTCAAGGCAATAACAAAAGCCCAATGCTCAAATGCTTATAGTAACAAGTATGTACTCCCCTTTTATACTTGAGTACTTACGTAAAATTTACATATCAATTGACGGAGCTAGTATCGATACAAAAAAATAAAACCACAAAAACGGAGTTGTGACCTCACTCCTTCAAACTGACGTCATACATACAGTATGACGCAACATTACTATAAAAAAATGGGAAGTGTAAAGAACCGGGTTACTAACATTGGCCCCCCTCTTTACACTTTCAAAAAGAATATATATATACATTGCATAATAAAAAAATACACATTACATAATATAGAAAATACAATCAGTTCACAAGCATTAAAAAAAATTATAACAACTTCGAATGTCTCATTTTAAGTTAAAGTCCATCATTTCATTTACAGAGTACATTATCTTTAATCATACTATCACAAAACACTGCATCTCTAAATCTTTTTAGTTCTATCTTTTGTTGTGGCTTCGTAAAAACATCTGATAAATTCGATTTACTTCGTATGTATTTTAATTCAAAAAGTTTTTGATAAACTAGTCTTACAAAAAATAATTTAATGTCTATGTGCTTTGTTCGATAGTTTTCAAGCGGGGATTTAACAAAATTAATAGTAGCTTGATTATCAACAAACAACTTTGGAATGTTTTTTTTCTGGGATATAATATTAAATTTCTCACACTCCTTACAAATACGTTCATACAAGATGAGTGCTTTCGATGCTTCTGTTAAGGAAACAAATTCAGATTCCATGGTACTCAAATATACCGATTTCTGTTTAAAAGAACGCCAAACTACTGGAGCCTGATCAACAAAAATTATATGACCTCCCATCGAAACTCTATCACGATTATTTGCAAAATCAGCTTCAGAATAAGCATTAAGATTTATATTACTAATATTAGAAATGTCGAGTTTTAAATTTAGTATATTTTATATATACACTGCTGGCCACTGTAAATGCAACACCCTGAAGGAAACATTCAAATAACATGAAATTTACAACATGCATTAGCGGAGGTGAGATATGCAAATGATTAGAATTTCAGCGCAGACGCACATCACGCGCTCCTGTGGCGCCACTTCAAAGCGCTATGTAAGGATTGGAGATTTCGACGATTTCAAGTTCGGCAATTGTGTTTTTCTTGTGATTTTTTCAAAAAAACGATCAATTAAGCCTCATCGAAGACAGCGATCATCTTTTGATCAAGTATCCGAGTTCGACAGAGGAAGGATAGTGGCCTACCGAGATTGTGGATTATCTTTCAGGGAAATCGGAAGTCGTGTTGGACGAAACCAAACAACTGTAATGCGGATATGTGATCGTTGGATGCAGGAGGTTACGACGGACCGGCGTGTTCGATCGCATCCACCTCAGCGCACCACTTCACGTGATGACAGGCAAATTGTGCGCATGGCAGTGACGGATCGCTCAGTCACATCACGAACCATAGCACAGCACATGCAGTCTGTAACGCATCATCCAGTGTCTGCGCGTACCATTCGACGCCGTTTACAGCAGAGTGGTCTGTCCGCAAGACGTCCATTGCTTTGTCTACCCTTGACGCAGAACCACAGACGTCTCCGCCGCCAATGGTGCGATGACAGAAGGATGTGGAAGGCAGAATGGAATGAAATTGTCTTTACTGACGAGTCACGCTTCCGTCTGCTACACCACGATGGTCGCATTCGAGTCTGGAGACACCGTGAAGAGAGGATGCTGAACAGCTGCGTTATGCACCGCCACACTGGTCCTGCACCGGGTATTATGGTATGGGGCGGTATTGGATATCACTCTCGCACACCTCTAGTACTCATTGCCGGTACTTTAAACAGCCAGCGCTACATCTCCGAGGTGTTGGAGCCAGTTGTCCTTCCTTACCTTCAGGGATTGCCCAGATCCATATTTCAACAGGATAATTCGCGACCACACGTGGCACGCATTGTCCAACGGTTCTTCGTCAATCGCCAGATTGAATTTCTTCCCTGGCTGCCTCGCTCTCCGGATCTTTCGCCTATAGAAAACATGTGGTCCATGGTTGCTCTACGATTGACCCAGATTCCATCCCCAGCTGCCACAGCAGATCAACTTTGGCAACGTGCGGTAGCTGCTTGGTCTGCTGTACCCCAAGAACTCAACCAAAGTCTCTTTGAATCAATGCCGAGGCGTGTGGCAGCGGTGATCTCCAACAATGGCGGCTACTCTGGCAACTGATTTTGGCAGGAACCACACTTCACAGAAGTCTGTAAATTTAATCATTTGATACTTGGTCAATATGTTATCTACAAAATAAATTTGGTTGTGATATCTCTTGTCTTTCTTGGTGTTGCAATTTGGGTGGCCAGCAGTGTATATTCTAGCAACTTAAGAAGTCCCATCCAATGTACCATTCCTGGATTTTGTTGAAACTGGGAAAAAAATGTTGATTGCGTATGAAATATCGGGTCTCGTTCTGTTAGCTAAGAACGCCAGACAGCCTACAAGACTCCTGTACGGAATTTTAGACATTTCCTCAATTTCAACTTTATCCTGTGGACACTGTGTTTTAGAGTAAATAACCCCCTTCGCTATAGGTAATGATGATATTGGATAGTAATACTTATCGTATGTTTTGCAAATTTTATTTATATATTCAAGTTGGTGAATAAGAAGTTTGTTGTCAGTTTCTAAAAATCCAACACCCAAAAGTTTTAGTTTTCCCAAAAAATTGTTAATTTAAATTTATTTTTCAACAATTTAATAGCTGTGTCGATATGTTTTTGGTTCTCTCCCAAACACGACTATGTCATCCACATATAATAAAAATATAAAATTTGAATCTAAAATATATGCGCAATTACACCATTCAAATTTCCTAAAACCCAACTCTTAATACCGCGTGAATTTAAAAAAAAAACATTCTCGCCCGCTCTACCTAAGTCCATATATTGACGTTTTTAAACGACAAACTAAATTGGATATTTCAATACCAGGTGGCTGACGCATATAAATTACTTCGCTTAATGGGGCTATAGGTATGCGCATTTAATGTCACACTGCAAATGTGTCCAGTGGTTCAGGCAAACGAGTACAGCGAAAAAACTCTTATCAAGATAAAGTTGATAACTGGGGAAAAAACTTCAAAACTTTCACCTTTTCATTGGTGATAACGCTGGGCAACTAAGCGTGCTTTGAATCTTTTAATTTTACCCGATTCATCCTGCTTTGTAGTATAAACCCATTTTCAACACAACACTTTAGCATTTTCAGGTCGTTCTACTAACTCCCAAATACCTCTTTCCTTCATGGTGTTTAATTCTCTCTCCATTGCATTAAACTACTGTTCACTGTGTTTGGAATTCATAGCCTGTTTAAAACATTTCGGAATGTAAATTTCCTTTTCTAGTCATTCTGACATTAAGCTACTATGACCCGCTTTGGCTCCAGCAATAATCCCTGAATATTTATTTTTGGAAGAAAAATCAAAAATTTCTGGTTGAAATTTAAAATAATTTGTTCTACAATATTGTTTAACATCTTTCAATGATCTCAACCTACTTGATGCATCATCTTTTCCTTCCTCATAATAATAAATATCAGTTTTTTTTACTACTTGTCCTTGGAACAGCTTTACGCGTCCAGTTTACAATTTTGTTACCGGGTTCTTCAGAATCACTATCAGAATAACATACAGAACTCGCACTATCTGTTTGGGGCTTTGAAAAATTGAACTCATCTGAGTCTTCAAGGGGGATTTTAAAATCTACGAACTCTGGGTCCAGTTCGCGTTCCACAGAAGCAATACTTAAACCACCCTTTTGTTTTTCATCAAACCTGAAATTTATGGTTTCGATAATTTTATGCTCGTTCGGCATCCAAATTCTGTATCCTTTCGTCTGCAAAGCATACCGTACAATAATTCCTGGTTTAGAACTTAAATCTAGTTTTAATCGTAATTTTTTAGGTATACCGACAAAAAATTTCGTGCCGAACGGCCGTAAGTGTTTAACTGACGGCTGTCGTCCCCCATAAAGCTCAAATGGTGTTTTTGTCATTCCAGCATGGCATACACGATTCCATGTGGAAGTGTAATGTAAAAGAGCCTCTGGCCAAAAACATTGACTCATGCCACTATCCCTAAGTAAAACATTTATCCCGTTAACAGCAGTATAATGAAACCTCTCACATACTCCGTTCTGCTCTGGGGTGTAAGGGTTAGATTTTTCATGTTGGATCCCAAAGTCTTCACAATACTCCCTGAATTGATCATTTATAAATTCTGTACCATTGTCAGTACGAATACATTTAACTTTCCGATCCAGGAACCTTTCAGTTCTTGTTTTAAAATTTTTAAAGGTTTGAAATGCTTCCCTTTTAGATTTAAAGGGAAAAACCCAAACTTTTCTAGAATAGCCATCAACCACGGATAAAAAGTATAAATGCCCGTGGATCGATGGTCTCGGGAAAGGACCACAGAGATCCATATAGATCAAGTCAAGGGGGTTTTGAGATCGTATACTATCCAGGGATTTAAAACTAACTCTTTTGGATTTAGGTTCGTGACATGGATCACACGAATCAAGATCCCCCGTTAACTTTGGTAATCCTTTTACGCAGTTATTTTTAGATGTGAATTTTATATATTCTGCATGTATGTGAGCAAAGCGTTTATGCCATACATTTAAACTTTCCGAAGCAAAAGCCGTGAAACTTATATTTTTAGAACATTTAGTGATGGTGTGTTTTGCGTTTGCAATTTTTCAGTGAAAATTTTGAGCATCATGACATTTATCATACTCTGGGTAAATACAATAAAGTCCATTTACTAACTTTGCAGTAAAAGGTAGTTTGTTTTCTGATATCACATCTATTTTTCCCTGACCTCCTACGTATTTGACTCCCCATTCATCAACACGAGGGCCAGATATGAGGTTTTTCCTCAGTTCTGGCGCATAAAGTACATAAATTAAGGTATATTTTTCACCATTTAGAAAAATAACTACAGATCCCTTACCTGTAACAGGGGTAGAGACACCGTTAACTGCTCCTACTAATGTCTGATCTGTAACTGGTGTAAAATCGGACATAATGTCTCTGTCCTTACAAAAATTTGACGAGGAGGATGTATCGAACACCCAACAACGCTCCTCAATTCCAGTCACTAACGCTTCCAGCAGAGACTGTTGTTTGGTAGACTCAGACTAGTATACTCACATCGTTCACGTACGGAACTTGACTGTTTCGATTGCTTATAAGTCCTTGATTTTCCGGATACACGACAATCTTTGCGAAGAAGACCAAGCTGGTGACACTTGTGACATTTTCTTCTCTGTAATGGATGATAATCTGCCTGCTTGAGCTTGTCAATCGTCTCTTGTCGCGGGAACCCCTCCGGCCGGTTTCTTGTTAGATAAGAAATATTTGCTTGGTCTGCAACTCTGTTTTTCAACCTCCCTTCTTCGGCAAGTAATTCTTCTCGTATCGAAACAAAAGTAAATTGATCTTTCTCCCACCGATATATCGTTTGAACAATATTATCGAACTCCTTTGGGAGATATCGCATAAGCTGAAATATTTTATTAATTTCGGATACAGTTTGACCAGCCTCACTCACCTTATCAAAAATACTGGCTATTTTACTTGAATACAGCCCTATATCCTCATCTGGCTCCATACGACAGGAATAGAATTCATTCTTAAGTGACATGACACGAGCACGACTGTCTGGTTCAAAGTACTTTTTCAGCTTATCCCAGGCATCAGGTCCGTCAATAGCTTTTTGGAGCAGGGCACGATATCGAGGCGATACGCTCATGTAAATTGTCGAAAGCGCTCTGTTTCTTCGATTTCTAAAGTCCCTTGCTGCAGTCTCGTCTACCTTCTTGTGCTTAAGGTGCTTTTTCAGTTCTCTGAACAATCTCCGAGCACCCCTGTTCCATCAGCAACATCCTCATATCTGTACACCATGTTGAGTAATTACTTTCGCTTAAAAGCGTGATCTTAAAATTTACTTCACTGGTACTTGACGCCATTCTTTAAAGCAAAATCACTTCCAGGAAGAATTTAATGAAGTTGTATCACACTATTGGTTTGAAAATATGAGCACAAGGCGAGCACTATACGAATTAGAGTGAAAACGTGATTTCAGGAAACAGTTCAGTCCAACGTCATTTGAAGCAAAAGTTAATGTGCAATTACACTTGGGGTGTCAAGGCCCCCCCTTCTGAGCATTCTCTATCAGCTTATAAAAATAAATTTCCTCGAGTCATTTTTCCGAAAGTAGATTAGCTACGCTAAGGCGTTAGGCCCATAACCATGTTAATTAATCTTTCAAATAGAGTTGCCTTAGTGAAGCATAGCAGAGTCTTGATAAGAAAAATAATATGACTCGAAGGAAAGTTAAGTTAATATAAAAAAAAAGTTTATTCACATTTAGAATAATTAACACAGCGTTGGGTAACTTACCCAAACCACTTGAAAGCAAATACAAATACAAGTCAAGGTAATAACAAATACCCAATGCTCAAATGCTCATAGTAACAAGTATGTACTTCCCTTTTATACTTGAGTACTTACGTAAAATTTACATATCGATTAAAGGAGCTAGTATCGATACAAAAAAAAAAACACAAAAACGGAGTTGTAACCTCACTCCTTCACACTGGCGTCATACGTACAGTATGATGCAACATTACTATAAAAAATGGGAAGTGTAAAGAACCGGGTTACTAACAATTTCCTTTAGCATGTTACTGTCGTTCATACATGCTCAACACAATTTAGGTTAAACCTTATCAGCAATTTCAACTAACTGGCATCACCATACAAAAAAGAGAATGAAGATGTTCTGACTACCAGAAAATGCACAATCTAAATTGAATCGAAATTTTCGGTTATCCGTAGATAAGCTTAGTAAACACTGAATATTTTGTCGCTTGCACATGTTGTGTTAAACATACTATGGGGACTTTAGAACCAAATAGCAAAATCCGTGTGTTCCTATGATTGCTTTATTTAAGCATATGACACTGTCCCGACACCTAGCAAACCAACAGTCGATGTTGAAACGGGATTCTCCATTGTCCGTCGGAAAATGTTGCAGAAGTAAACATGGAACACTTTGTCTCCCATTTATAAAGCGTAACATGTGCATTTAATTTACATTAAAATATTATAAATATCCTAAATTTTGGAAGAAAATATCAAAAAAGAGGAGGATTCTCATGAAACTTTAGTTTAATATTTCTAACACATGTAAAAAAAAACATACATGTAAAAAAGACAGTATACATGAAAAAAATACACTGCTGGCCACTGTAAATGCAACACCCTGAAGGAAACATGCAAATAACATGAAAATTACAACATGCATTAGCGGAGGTGAGATGTGCCGATGATTAGAATTTCAGCGCAGACGCACATCACGCGCGCCTGTGGCGCCACTTCAAAGCGCTATTTAAGGCTTGGAGATTTCGACGATTTCAAGTGCGGCAATTGTGTTTTTCTTGTGGTTTTTTCAAAAAAAACGATAAATTATGCCTCGTCGAAAACAGCGATCATCCTTTGATCAAGTATCCGAGTTCGACAGAGGAAGGATAGTGGCCTACCGAGATTGTGGATTACCTTTCAGGGAAATCGGTAGTCGTGTTGGACGAAACCAAACAACTGTAATGCGGATATGTGATCGTTGGATGCAGGAGGTTACGACGGACCGGCGTGTTCGATCGCATCCACCTCAGCGCACCACTTCACGTGATGACAGGCAAATTGTGCGCATGGCAGTGACGGATCGCTCAGTCACATCACGAACCATAGCACAGCACATGCAGTCTGTAACGCATCATCCAGTGTCTGCGCGTACCATTCGACGCCGTTTACAGCAGAGTGGTCTGTCCGCAAGATGTCCATTGCTTTGTCTACCCTTGACGCAGAACCACAGACGTCTCCGCCGCCAATGGTGCGATGACAGAAGGATGTGGACGGCAGAATGGAATGAAATTGTCTTTACTGACGAGTCACGCTTCTGTCTGCAACACCACGATGGTCGCATTCGAGTCTGGAGACACCGTGAAGAGAGGATGCTGAACAGCTGAGTTATGCACCGCCCCACCGGTCCTGCACCGGGTATTATGGTATGGGGCGGTATTGGATATCACTCTCGCACACCTCTAGTACGCATTGCCGGTACTTTAAACAGCCAGCGCTACATCTCCGAGGTGTTGGAGCCAGTTGTCCTTCCTTACCTTCAGGGCTTGCCCACAGTCATATTTCAACAGGATAATGCGCGACCACACGTGGCACGCATTGTCCAACGGTTCTTCGTCAATCGCCAGATTGAATTGCTTCCCTGGCCGCCTCGCTCTCCGGATCTTTCGCCGATAGAAAACATGTGGTCCATGGTTGTTCTACGATTGACCCAGATTCCATCCCCAGCTGCCACAGCAGATCAACTTTGGCAACGTGTGGAAGCTGCTTGGTCTGCTGTACCCCAAGAACTCATCCAAAGTCTCTTTGAATCAATGCCGAGGCGTGTGGCAGCGGTGATCTCCAACAATGGCGGCTACTCTGGCTACTGATTTTGGCAGGAACCACACTTCACAGAAGTCTATAAATTTAATCATTTGATACTTGGTCAACATGTCATCTACAAAATAAATTTTAGTTGTGATATCTCTTGTCTTTCTTGGTGTTGCAATTTGGGTGGCCAGCAGTGTACTTAATATGTTTTACATGTATGCTGAATCACATGTTTTAATATTTCGAATACTTCTAAAAACGCATACATATAAAAAAGACAAACTGGGATAAAAACCAGTATTTGTCCTGTTCGGCGGTCATCAAAGTGGCGCCTTAGAGTAGAAAGGGACAATAATAAAATAAAATTAAATGAGCGGTTTGAAATAATTTTTAAATGGCAATTTATTGTGTAGTTAGCTAAAAAAAGCAACAGGGAATTTCAAAACGTAGACTCATTTACATCGTAGTATGCTTGACTTAGATTTGCGTAACTTGCGTTTAAATCCATTCGCAGCTAAAGGTTGTTATAAAACTATCGTGAGTTTTGAATATTGGTCGTTTCTCCCAAGTGTAGTAATTTTTACAGGTATTTCTAAATTTCTTTTTCGAAATAAAAGTACGTATTATTTACGCTCCTTTTATGGGATGAGAAACATAACTCAGCTTATCGGATCGATGTTTCTTCACCCTCGCTCTGTTGTCTCCCCGTATTTCAGTGACGAAAGTCCGTGAATGAAATAAAAGTTTAGATCACAGCCGCAAACCTTCTTGGAAGGAAAAAAATCTCTTCACTTCACCTCATCTTCGTATAAATAGATCGAACCGTGCATGCGTCATTCATTCTTCCTAGTGAGAATGTTGGGGGGAATTTTGTACTCGGCAGAGTTTATTGAAGATTTTTTTGCGTGTTGAATTGCGTGTAGATTTGAAAGTAATCTAAAATATTAATAATTCAATACCCAACAGAGTCTTCTGTAAGGGGATTTTCCAAAGAAAGACTTATTCACACGAAATTAGCATATTCAGTTAGAGTGAAGTTAGGGGTTAGGTACCTTTTAAACGCTAAGAGACTGAACAAAGATATCCCTATTTTAAATCATCAGTAGTTATGAAAAACTTTTATTCAGGAATATGAAAGTTTTACTGTTAGTTAAACACACATTCTTTATAAATATGGCTCTTATTTTTTTTTCTAGCTTGAAGATAAATTTTTAATTCTTTCTTAATTTCAACCATTGTTTTCTTCATTGTTATGTCATTGCGCACAGACTTGCGTCCGTATATTAATGAATATACATATGTTTTTTAATTTTAAAATTAAGTTGCATTATATATCTTTAAAATGGCGAACGTTGAAATCTACATTCTTAGTTCTTCCTAGAAAAATATTTTTTAATTTTTTTTTTAATTTCACAAATTTTTTTGATAAATTTTATTGTAATTAAAATTTGTATATTAGGAATGACATAATTTTTCGTCATTTTAATGATACATGTTTATATTGAACGTGTATAAAATTTCATGGTATTCTAGCTAACTGTTCTGGTGATATCCTGAGCACAATCACATAACAATGAAAATAACAATGGTTAAAATGTTTAAAAATAAAAAACTTTCTCTTCAAGCTAGAAAAATTGAGTGCAATATGTATAAAGAAGAAAGAGTGTTTAACTTACAGTAACATTTTCATATTTCTTAATAAATTATTTTAAAAACTACTTGGTGATTGAAAATAGGATATGTTTGTCGAGTCTCTTGGTCTTTAAAAGGTACCTGACCCCTTCATGGGTGATAACTTTTTTCAGTTTTAATCATCTTCAACTTTCCTGCCAAAATTCCAAATGCTTCATTTCAAAGGTGTCGTCAATCTTTCAGTTGTAAAGAGCACCACACTTGTACTTTTCCAGCCTGTCAACAAGGTTTAGAAGCAGTCGTTAACATGTTCATTATTGTGTTTTCTTTTTCAAATACAATCAAGGCCTTGAAATACTTCACTCTTGCTACTCAATAGCAGTTTCTGTTACTCTGCGTGGTTGTCAATTCGGAACCAGTCAACTAAGTTAAAATATTGCTCTATGCTGACTTTTCCCTAATGTCAGTAGAAACGTAATGTTTTCCATATTATGGTGTCAGTTTTCCTTAATTTTCATCCAATTTCTTTATCCCCACTGATATAATATAAAAGTGGTAATACGGAAGTAATCTGGACATGCAACTTAAGTTTTGAAAATTGTCAGTTATATTGCCCTGCATACTGTCAGCTACTGCCCTGCAAATTAGTTATAGAATGATATGCAGCTAAAATTGTAAAAAACAAAAAAGTTGTGTAGGCTCAAAACTAGCAGTCTCCATTTTAGCGTAGGATTACGTTCCTCCATAACGGTCCTCTGGAAAGAAAAATATCAGAGGTCATGCGACGCAAGTTATAATTTCGGCAGCGTGCCAAACCCAGCCTGTATCGCTTGGGCAAACAGTAAACAGTTAAACAGAAGAGGGCCAAAATGCGTCAAAATTTTGATATACATATATATGTATATACACATACGTACATGTACAAAAATACATATATACATAACACATACATACATATATACATACAAAAGAGGTAAGCAACGATAAGTAATACGATAAGTAAATCTACGTTAATAACCCGCAGTAGTTTCGTGAGAAGAAACTACCCGAAAGTTTTTTTTTTTTTTTTTTTTTTTTTTCCAAAATTGATTTGAGGATATTTCCTCATAGTATTTCAGCCAGTAAAACACTAAAGTTTCACCCAGTAAAAATTTTTGGTAAATGCCTGACTAATAAAAAATAAAATAGGAATATTTTAAGGGTAATTTCAAATTCATAAGATATAGTTTTTCTCCCTTTACCAAAATATAAAGATGTGATGTAGATTGCTAGTTTTGATTTTACACCAATCATAAAAGCCTTTAGGTATTTAAAAGAGAAATAGTGCTCAGAAAACTCATAAATTAATTTGTAGAAACTAGATAAGTTTATGATAATGGACATTTCGAAGAAACATCCCTAAAAAGGAAACAATCTGTTCTTAATATATAAATGATATAGTATACGTAATATCATTTGTTCGGGCTTATGTTGGTTTCAACCTAATAAAAGAATTATCCTTTAAAGGCCGTAGCAGGGCTTAATGGACATTTTACATTCGTAAGCTATAGGGACACACGACTATAAAAGAAAAACTTTTATTGTTTCAGGGTTTTCAACCTTTAAAATCATTAAATCACTTTTAATTCTAGCAGCCACAGTTTTAAGTGTTGTTTGTAGTGATATCGTATGACGTTAATGCCCTGTCGGAACTACTTTGCAGAAGTATACAAGATACTATTGAACACATTCTACTGCGATACTGCATTGTGACACAGCCTGGGGATAGGTGCGACCATATTGATTCTGCCCTCTTCGCAAGTAAAGTCTGTCATACCAGACAATATAAATGGTGAAGTAGACGCGTTTATGTTATCTTCAGATATTGTTCCTCCTTCCCTGTGGGAGTTTCCCAGGTATGCGCTTGCACTGTGATCACACTGTATCATCCCATTCAAGCAAATCTATAAAATCCATAAATGATAATTTATTACAAGTAAAATGGCGTGTTTTGAAATAAACTGTGTCATCTCTTGCATTGTTACGATGAATTTTTATATTGTTGTCAAAAGAGGACTTAAGTATGGGTTGGCCTAATTGTAATGCGATGCTAGCAAACTGCTGAACTATACAAGTGATGTTAATACCAACTGATGGGCTGTTCGAGTAGATAACACACACACAGTATAGTAATATACTGTACTGTATTGATATGTATTCGAGATTTGTGGTAACACTATCAATTATGAAGTTACATAAAATACATGGATTAAATAAAGGGCCCAAGGTAGCTTAGTAGTAGCATGTTAGTCTCCGAACAGGGGGTTCAAATCCCGACGACGCCATTAAATACGTTCGTGTTTCCCACGGATATGGGTACGTTAAATCTTTAGACAGGAAAGTCCTGCTATAAGTTTTGAGAGGGTGATAGAAGGTACTAGCTCATCACATGTCGTGTATGGGGATGATCGGTCAAAATAATGGTGATAGCCTATTCATTGGCAAGGATTCAATCCCGTTAGAAATACGTTGCTATGTCGGGCCCTGTCTAGTGCATTGGAAATGAGAGAGATAAAGAGAAATGTATGCCTATTGTATGAGTTACAGTACATGTACAATGCTAAGATAGTAGCTAAACTATTAAAATTTATAAGAAATATTTCACTACTGTAGAGTAAAATATATTATAGAGTATTGTTTTAGAATCTTATTTTACTTTACCATTGTAGCTAAAAACAACAAAGAAATCTTTATTTTTCGAAGTGTATTCCCTCTTTACCTTAGCAATATCACAAAGAACTAATCGCCAAAAAGGTAAACACTATACAAGACTTTAGACATAAAAAAAAAGATTTTGAAATACATTTTATTTTGAAATTTACATGAATGAAAAACAAAATATTTCTTAAGGTAGGAAGAAAGAGTTTCCGATTTATACATACACGTAGAAAATGTCTGGAAACTTTAATAGATTTTTAATCATAAATTTTCATCTTCTCGGTATATGTTTACATAAAGGAAAATGATGTGAAAATATTTACTTTAAGGAAAAGCAAAGATTTCTTCTAAAATTACACATCAGTCACAGAGGGCTGATGTGTAATTTTAATCACTGTAAGTAATACTAAAGTAGCGCGTCCCAGTTCCATGCAACGCAGAAAGTAAAATAAAGAAAAGCTAGAATGAAAAACAAATCGGTTTCAAAAGGTTTGCAAAAGAAAACAAATCAATATTTTAAATATTTCACACATTTTTCATTGATATTATAAATTATTGGTGCTATATAAAATTTCTCTATAGCTTATAATTTCTATAGAAGTATGTAATCTGCCAATACACAAAAGGTTTTAAGTAAAAGGATCTTGCACTCTACCTGTAGAACACTAGACACTAAGGCTCGGACGGCAAGACTGTAGTCAGAAAACTAATCAGATACAAATCAATTCTTTTACATCCTACCCTACTGATACTGTTATGAGCTACGGTATTTTGCAAGAAAATAGGGTGGGAGAGACTGCTAAGAAAATCGTATGGACAGTTTAATACAGAGAGAAAAATATAATTTACAAAGGGCTAAAGTCACGAATCTAATTTTTTTTCCCCAACAAGTGTAGCGCGAACCGTTTATGTACTATATATGCTTGAGTATGTCAGACCATTGCCTATTAAATTTAAGAGGGAACCTTTTATGCATTTATATCATAGATATATGTTTCTGGACTTATGCTAAGCTTTTGATCTCAGAACAATGGATAATTGCATTCACCCATAAAAGAGGAAGATGTATTTCTAGAAATGTTCTGCTATACGTGGATAATTTGACAGATTTGTAGGTTACTTTCTCCCCTGGTCCTGAATACCATGGTCCGTTTTGATTTAAACCAGTTGTTTGACTAATTTTTCAGTTTTATGTTATACATTGTACAATGTATTTTATACGGATGAAAATTACATCATATAATTTATTGAATGAATGCTCATTGATTGAATGCACACATTTTTGCGATAAATTGCTTTCAAAGATTGCGTATCTTTGATATTTCTTTTAAATTCCTGGATAAATTTATAGAGCCAGCTTATTTCAGAAGGCAGCTGTATATTATTTATCCCTAATGAAAATTAAAATCAATATATAATCAAAAAATAAATATTAAAAACCTGGGTTTTTTTTGGCAAAAAATTAGTTATAAATAATTATCAACAGAGTCATTACCCTAACTTCAATATCTAGTTTAATTATTTTTCTTTCGAAGTTTTTCGTTATGTTTTTTAAACATAAATAACAGAGAATTTCAAACTTTTGATACATCCTTTTTGGCAAATGAGGTAACCCAATCGATAAATTGCAGTAATATAATTCCGTACCTAATTCCCCATCTGCATATTCATTTTATCTTTCACTGAACTCAAAAGTAATGCATGTCTCGAATTCAGCTGATAACTAATCGATCATATTAAAGTAGCAAATTAAGTAATTTGTTGCTAGTGTGCGCTTTCTTTAGTCATTTTGCGTGGAAATAGGGAGAATATCTAGTAAAAACATTTTTTTGCTTATAACTCTTGAATAAATTACGCTATCTTCAGGAATTTTGGCGTAGAGTATCTTCATGTATATCAACATAATCTTAACAGCTTTTTGGATTATCTATCAAACTTTTCGTATCAACCCTCCTAAAATCACAAAACTCTTCTTTCAGAGTGCGTCATTATAGTTTGCGATGATAAATTGTCATCTTAAAAAGTACAAGTAAAATGAATACAGCAAGCAATTTTTTTGAAGTTTTTAAGGAAGAATAAATTTTATTTATGGAACTTACGTACTTTCTTTCAAGAACAAGTTTAATATCGCACATACGATGGCATATGAGATCAGATATTCCATTAATATGTTGAATACAGCTGTTTGGTTATCTCCTGGTGGGGTAATAGAACAAAGTTACATCTTAATTTTCATTTTCAAATAATACGATAGAATTTTAAGAAATGCTACCTTAAAATTTAAGGACTATATAGTTTTTACATTCCATGTAGTGGTGTTTAAATAAACGTGCTGAGATTTTCTGAAAAGCATTAATGTCGATTATGTAAGTTAAACAGCTTAATATTAGGGGATTCAGTACATAATATAAATAATTTATGTGATAATAAGAAACTCTAAGGATAGTTTCATTACGCAAAATTTTAATGAAGTACAAGTGTAAACTTTTGCTTGAATTATTAATGTCCAAATTATGACTCACACAACGTTTAATGCTTTCCAGAACAAACCTAAGTATAACCAAAAGATAAAATAGAGGCCAGGGCTAAAAAAGTTTCCTATATCCTAATAGGTCTTAATAAAGTACTGAAATTAAATCTCAAGTGTCTTTTTCAAATGATTAATATTAAAAATGTGTTTTGTATGTTTTTAAAATGCTTACTACTTCCGCATTTTTGACTCTGAAAATATAGTTTGGAATTACAACTAATAAATTATCAACTTTAAATCTGTAAATAGTAAAGAACATTCTTTATTGACCTCTATCGCATTACCAATCAAATTCACCTGCAAAAGCAAATTATTTTAATAAATTCAAAAATAAATTTATATGCAATAATTCCCCCGACTCCTTTCGTATGGAATCGGTAAACAACCTGAAGCTTTTGAAATAACTACTAATAAGTCTCCAGGGCTATTATCGTCTGCACAGAGTGTCTATGCATATGTTTCTTTGTGTGTTGGTGATATGAATATATATGTATCGATTTAAAAGGTTTTGTATCAAGTAGATAAGGACAGTTGGACAGAAGAATGTTAAGTACCAAGACATCCGTAATATCGTACATTTAACAGAAAGCAGCAAATCTGAGCTTTAAAATACATAGAAAACTATGGTAGACGTATATGAACAAGAGAATTCTATCAGACTTTGACATTAATAGTGAATGTAACATCAAGAAGAGACGTGAAACATAGAATACAGCTATAGTTGACAATTAATGTATTTAATACATGAAAATTTAAATGTATCACATTCATAACTCAGAAAAATATCTAAACATAGGCAGATCTTGGAGGTTGTTAACAATAATCTGTTTCTGGGAACTATAGTTCCAAAGTTCAGTTATACTGATAAATACACGCTTCTTTAAGTCAGAACCTAAATGCCAGGAACTGTATTTCCCTGAGGAATACCATGTAAACAGCTGAAAGTCGAATAAACATGTTAGCAGATAGACATACCATATTAGAGATATCGAACAGCAGGTTTTTTAAAATGTATATACCTGCTGCGTACCAAGCAGCCATGGACCTAGTTTTTCCCTTGTTATGGTTTTAAAAGCAAGGCATAGCAGAGGGGTAATCTGGAGGGAAAGAGACTGGAATTCAAGTTGTCGGATTTCTCTAAATTTTTACTGGGGACAGACAATGTAGAATTATCCAGTCTACTACAGAAAGAACCGTCATTTATCCCGAAGTGTGGTACGAAATTGAAAATGCTCGAATATTACAAAAAGCAGCGGGGCAAATAATATGTTGCTCCATGTGTCTTGTCATCTTGAAGAAATATAAATTCTGTACTACACTTCATGATCGACGATGGTATTTTCTGAAGTCGGCAGGATATGTAGCCCGTGACAAAGGCGAAACCTGGATCAAATACTACCCCATAGACTGGAGGTGTAAATATTTGCAAATGGCAGGGCGTACTCTGTGTCTTTTTGGTTAACAATGTTAATCAAAATATGAGAATTAGTGTATATATGGCGCGGCCTTACGCAGCTGTACTAAGGACCTGTTCAACGTACTAGAATCCGAAAGCGTCAGCTTTACTCGTATTGAAATATATTTAACAAACTACAAACCTCCAATCGATTAGCCACGAAACTGGTACGGGCTGTGGTTGGTTAAAAAATTGCCAATACGAGTAACGTTGAAACTGACGGATTCTATGTGAATAGACCTTAAGGCTTAGCTGGTTCGAGATAATCGTCTTGCTGAAATATTATTCATTAACCGACTCAAGGTCAAGTTAATGCAAATAATTATTACAGAAACGTGCGTACCATTTAATGCGACATTCACGGCAATAAAAAAAGAAGGATTCGAGAAAATAAAATCGCGCGAAAAATTACCAACTGACTTCTGGTCACCATGACGGCAATCCGCTCGACTCTGGATCCACAGGTCCAATCACCCGCCATAAACCTAGACGCGCGTCAGAGCGGCACTTCGCACCATCGATATCCTACAAATGCCACTTGACACCGTTCGCTTAGCGGTCTTACGATCAAAGTCATCCAAGAACCAGAGCCGTATCTTATCTCCTTTAACCTTATGCTATTCCATTCCGCAGCCACCATCTCTGTGAAATACATCGCTCATCAACTTTATTACATTAAATTTACAACATTATATGCAGATGAACTGCACCACTTGTGCAGAAACAAAAACATGAACACCAAACGTGCTGCTCCAACTTGAGCAGAAATAACAAAGATTTACAAACAATATAAACATTGAACTAACAATTTCAAGCTCGTTCTCAGTCATCATCAGTGGAGGGCAGAGGAGTCCCAGTCTCCCAAATTCCATAGTCCGTAGTTCTCGTTATTCTCTCTATTTCAGCTTTATATCTACTGCAGACTTGGTCCGTCGGTAGATGCTTTACGTCGATATCTTTCCCTGTCTTCTTCCGAAACTTCAAACGGTTGATAACTTGTGACGTTATTCCATGCAGACGTTACATAACTTAGTGCTCCTACAGTGTTTGTCAACGTGGCCAAATCCCCAAAACTTATAGCAGATAGTTGGTCTTCTAAAGTCCTTCCATGGAAGGTATTTCCATCCCACTTTAAGTTTCATACTATCTTCAATCTTCCTATATGTCTCTCCCTTAAGTCACAATATCCAGTTAAACTATTCTCTCTTCGTCTTATAATTGGTCAGAACTTCAATTTCATCATTCTCCAACTCAGTATTCTGCTGTATTAACAACTCTATTATTTCATCTCTTTCATATTTTCCCTCAACATCATAAACTATTATGCATGGATCTCTCATTTGTGGTGTACGTGTGACATATAACATGTACATGTCATTCTTTTTACTACATTCCTTAACTAGGATGTCAAGGTCTTCTTTCGTCTCAGTTTCAACCGCAATTCCACCTCTTTTAATCATTTTACATTTATTCATTCCTAATCCCAACTTTTCCGGTTTTATGTTCTCTATAATAACTTTCTTGGTTATATCCAATTCTTACTAATTCATTGGTAAAATTTCAATTTCATTCCTCACCTCTCTCTGTATTGTCTTCATCGTCTTCTTCTCACTAGCCTTCCTCTTAACTGCTTCGGCATAAGTTATCCTGTCTTTCAAGGATACTTATCTGTCCCTTTAGATATTGTATCACTTTCTGTTGATCAGAAATTGAGCTCAATGTCATTGATTAATTGTCTATTAACTTCCACAGTTAACTTGGAAGTGCTGATTGCATTGATCAGTCTCTGATGCTTCAGCTTAACAAGTTCCTCAGTGAACACTCGTAGCTCCTCAATCCTCTCCTCCTCACTTTCCATTCTTGGCTGTTTAACTTCTCAACTAAACCCACGCTCTTCCGGCGTTAGTGACCAACCTTTCGGTCAGCCCCCAGGGTCCACCAAGTAGAGGTGCCGGAGGTAAAATTTGGAAAAATTTATGCTAAATCAAAAAGATAGCGAAACGAGACAATAACCTTGAACTTAACAAGAGTAGGGCTTAATAAAAATTCAGCGCAATATCTCTAATAATTATCATTAGCGTGGGGCGGGCCCCACAATAAAAAAAAAGAAATATAAAAGGGCCCACTTGGTGGACCCTGTGGGCAATAAAAAAAGAAAGAAAATTTCATAATTTGAATAACGAAACTCCGTGTCTGTCACGCGCCTTTCCTCTAGCTTTTTTCTCTTTTGAAAGCACTGAAAGAAATGCTCTCAAAATAATGTTTCCTATTGCCATTCGGTAATTCTCAAACAGTTATTTTCTTAATGGGGTATGTTATTACTTTACTACTGTAAAGCGTTGTGTTGTTTAAAGGGTAAATGTGTTTAGCTTCTGTAGTTCATGAAGTGGATTCTATAAAATCTTACTATTTGCAACGAGTTCCCATCCACCCATAGTTGTGTTTCATGCTGTGTTCATTTTGTTAAGTAACGACTTTGAACGCGTAATTTTCAAAGGAAAGACAGAATAAAATCAATTTCCCCAACTTATTTAGGTATAAATTGAAAGCTGATTATTGAAAGCCAGAAAGAGCAGGAAATCTTCCAAAATATCTAAAAATATTACAATGTAAGAATTTTGTATTATATTTCAAGTATACTCTCATAACATTCCGGTTAATGACAAAGTAGATGTAAAAAAGGGAAATTTTAGAGCTTTCTTGTAAGCTTCAATTACCTGTAATTGTCGAAAACATTTTAAATTTACGCATGTCGTTAGGATTCTCAATGCATTCGAGTCGCTAGTTATTAAGTAAAACAAAAAGTTGTAAGGCATATAATTAGAGAAAAGATTGTAAGCTTCACGGATAATTCCAAACAGGTTTCAAAGCAGCTAATTTTAGCAACAACGAGCGGGGAGAGAACTATAAAGACTAAGGTTTTCCGCCAGTCTCAAGAACAGTTTATTCGCAGAATAAACTAAGTTTGAAATGTGCTAACTGGCTATGTCAAATGCTAAATGTGAAGAACGTGCTTCCGGAAATTGCTACCTACTGTCAACAATTTGCTTTAAGTATCAAAAATGTTTACTTAATCTTTTTACTTTTTACAAATAGCGTGTAATGTACAGTTTCAAAATGAGCATTTTTTACTTACTTGTATCTTTATTATATAATACGCAATGAATTGTTGTAAATAATGTGATAACAACATATAAAAATTTGTAATTCCTACTGCAATAAAAATATTGTGAATATTAGGTTTTATTAGTTGTATGGGTATTCAAGTGTGCTTTAATTTAAATTATTCTTAATTTAATAATTTTATTACTAAGGAAAATAAACACCGACAACAGTAAGTTTAATTTCTACTACAACAAGTAAAACATTATCTGAAAACATGGTTATAGCATATGTAGATAAAGGGTGACATAATGCGAAAAATATTCATTTCTATCTATTTACCTATCTCTCTCTCTCCCTCTCTCTCTCTCTCTCTCTCTCTCTCTGTATATATATATATATATATATATATATATATATATATATATATATATATATATATATATATATATCTGTGTGTGTGTGTGTATGTATGTATGTGTATGCGTGTGTGCACGCCTGTTTAGTTTGTGAATTTCTTGTCTCAGATTCAAAGACATATCTTCACGCATGAAGCTTCTTTCACAAACATATTATCCATATTTAATTTTCCATCTTTCTTATCAAAGAACGGAAAGCCTCGGAGATATCGGAACTTTATAAAATTTCTACCACGATCTTATAGTCGCATTTTGCGTATATCTTAAACCGAAAGATAGATGATATCCTCCGTTTTATAAGGTAGTATGAAAGTAAACTGATTTTGATATCGCCCCGAATCTGAGGAATGCCACTTGCAGATTGCAAAATTCTCAGACTTTACGCCAAGTTTGTTCCTGAAAGGATGTAAAATCTTTCACATGCGGTACAAAATTTTTAGGTGAAGTATCAAGTTTTGGTAGAGTTATCTTTCGTTGAAAATGAAGGCCTAACTATATATATATATATATATATATATATATATATATATATATATATATATATATATATATAAGGGACTATTCTTTAGTTGGATTTTTAATAGCATTTTTAATCCATAGAGTTAATCCACAGAGTTAATTGTCAATAGCCTGAAAATTCTTTCAAATAGGGTTAATGATACATCGAAGCAGTTTTTTTTAAATCTATTGTCTAAATGTTCTGTCTGAAGTGCAATTCCGATAATGGTTTTCCGTTTTTTAATTCGCGTTATATTTTCAAATGGCCTGTGATTAATACTACCAAAATTATAATATCAAATGAAAAACATAAAGGGTATACATCGCGTCTGAAAAATATTTAAAACACATGTTTGAAGCTCTGTCTAGAAACTTTTTTATAAATTTTTAATTTTGTTTATTTTTATATGCAGTACGTTATTTTTCTCTTTCATTTTCGTTTACTTTCTTTGAAATTTGTTAAATATCCTATTTAATGTGTCCTATGCAGATGTACATGTGAAAATGCCATGTGTGTTTCGATATAAAGAAACAATTTATATTTATATATATATATATATATATATATATATATATATATATATATATATATATATATATATATATATATATATATATATATATAAACTTTTTTAGCTGGCCACCCCTGAAGACGGCCACCTTTTCCGGATCCACTAATGGACGCTATAGAGGAATTACACGGTATATATATAATATCCGTACAGACAAAATCATAAAATACGGGATATTTCATATAAAATCTGCAGTCTTACTTCTTCTACAAATTTATTTTTCTATTCTCTGTTCATTTTAGTTTTGATATTAGCACTGTACATGGCTTGACATTGCATTAGATTGCATTAGAATTGCACTAAAATCGTTTGGCTGTCTCGCGTTTAGTATGTTTCAAAAATATGCATGTCGAACTGTAAACAGTGCAACGCTTAGTTTATAATAGACGATTATTTTAGTAAGTGAACTCGTCTTTTTGCTCACGTAATTTTGAAACTTCAAATCAGCGTGTTAATAAAACATTACATTTTGAGACGCTAAACGATAGCAGAAAACTGAATTCAGGCTTAAAAATATTATGACGTGTCATTTGCATAGAATGATTTACAAGTGGTTTGTTGATTTTTTAAATAGGCAAAGTGACGCTAAACGTTCTGGTTGCCCACTATTCATAAATTATTAGAAGATCCACGATATGATGATGAAGTATAGAACATAAAGAGCGCTTTGGATATCTTTGGTTCTTTGTGTCTAGTCAGATGAAATACATAATGTTTTGCATTATTTTTTGGATATACGAAAGCTGTCGTACAAGATTGGTGCGGCGTTTGCCAGCAGTAGATGAAAAACCTCAACGACTGAACACTTCAAAGCACAATTTGGACCAGTCTGATCGAAAATCTATTTAGCGTCACTTTTGTCCATTTATCAGAAGAAAATCCCCAGAACAATTGTAAGTCCTTCTAAGTGAATATAGAGACTTAACATAGTCATTTCAAGCATGGATTCAGTGTTTTATTAACATGCGGTTTTTCATTTTTGCCGTTGCGAAAACGAGTTCATTTACTAAAATGGCTGTCAATTATAAACTAAGCACTGAACTGTTAACAGTTTAACATGCAAGCTTTTGATACATACTAAATGCGAGAACGCCAATGATTTCAGTGTAGTGGCGCCATATCTTGGATTTTGCAGGGGATTTTCAAACGAGCCTAGTACAGTGGTAATATCAGAATGGCAATGAGCAGAGATTAAATAAACAGTTTTGTAAAAGAAGGAAAAATGGAGATTTAAAATATAATATCCTGTGTTTTATGATTATACGGTAAATACATGATGGATTTTTTTCGTCGTTTCATAATAGTTCATGTAGCATAGGTAAATCACTGCAGCATAAAGGATAGAACAGAAAATGGGTTAAACCACCAAAGAAACCCAAAAACGGTTTCATCAGCGGGGAAGGTTATGACCACAAGTTTTAGGGACGCACGCTGTAAACTATTTATTGACTACTTGGAAAAGTGCAAAACAATTACCTGAGAGTATAATACAATTATTGGAAAAATTAACAATATCCACCATGACAATGCTCCAGCTCATATATCAGCTACTACGATGTTAAAATTGTTAGAATGGCGTTACGACGTTGTTCCTCACCCTCCATATTACAAGATTTATTATTATTGTTGCTAAGACCCCCTAGCCAGAAAGTTTCCATACCGGCTTTGCGGACTGAGTAGTGCGGCTGCAGTTTACAATAGCACCACAACGGTTGGAGTCTGACTTGGCTAGGTCGCACCAAAATTTTGACCGAGCATCCACAGGGGCGATATCTAAGGAGATTTTACCTTCTCCCACCCCCTTTGACCTCACCTATATCCAGCAGAAGGTATTTAATGGCGCATTTCCGGATTCTAGCCGAGCACCCTCGGTGCCGAAAGTCAACTCACTACCACTAGGCTACCTGTAGGCTACCACTAGGCCCTTTGCGATTTGAGCTCCTAGACTAGAAGTACTCAAACTGCTGTTCACTGGTAGCATGCGGCCCACAAAGCTTTTATACTACACCCTAAACACTCACACTCGTTATCAGGCAAGTCCGTTTTAAAACATAATTTTAGAAATGAGCGCCTGAAAAATACAAAAATGTGCCACTTGTTGTTCACGTTGTTCACATCAATCCCAAGTTTAAATCAGCTTATTCATTCTTACCTTGATTGTGTACTGAGAGTAGCATATATCATATTTATCCCGTACGTGGGAACATATGTCTGACCGATAGGTACTTTTTACTTCATTCCGACTGGAGTGGGGAGTGAGTGGTGGACGGTGTCATACTCCTATGTGTGCTTCAGTTAGCCTTTGGCCTTGGTGAAGAGAGGTCAATGATGTCTCTAAGTCGCTTCCTTGACCGGTAGGTTCCATTTCTGTAAAACCTACCCTGTCCCTCAGTGTTGGAGATAGGCAGTGTAGGAGAAATGCGGTAATTTTTTATTTTGTCCAGGTTTTGACAAAGCAATTTTTAAACACACAAAACGTCTTTGTTAAGACATTCTATAAAGTCATTCAAACTAATATAAAAACAAATGAGAATATTTATCTTTTAAAATATGTGTAATTAGGTAAAATATGCATATATGAATGGGAGATATATGTCCATCCAGATAGTAAAAAAAAATATCTTCCCACATACGGGTTAAACTTGATTTGTCTAAAATAGTCAAAAGTTAGTCTTAATACATTAAAAATAAATCACACTCTTATTAAAAAAAAAAACACTTGAATACCTTTAGGTTTTGTGCTTCATTTTTTTAATTACTATATTATGAGGTATAGTGTACTTTGTTGCGGCCCGTGTAACTTACGAAATATATGCATGTGACACGAGTGGAAAAAATGGTTGAGTATTGCTGCTTTAGACCTACTACTTGTTCCCAAAAATGGAAAAAAAAAAGTTAGGGCAGAAATTTGCTTCAAATTCCGAAGTGATCGTTGAAGAAAATGAAACATGTTTTCATGGAGGACATAGAATAGCTCGAAAATCTTTGGGCGGAATTTATCGACCTAAATGAAGATCATTAAGATAGCAAAATCAATTTTTTTTTCAAGCAAACGTGTGCGAACCCTAGATTGCTGTAACACAACAATCTGTGTCCGCACGAACAATTCGTTTGCCCCACAGTGGACTGTCTGATCTGAGTCCATTGCTTCGCTTACCTTTGACTTTAAACCACAGGCGTTTGCGTTTGCAATGGTACACTGAATGGCGGAGATGGAATTCCGAATGGCATAACATTGAATTTTTGAACGAATCACGCTTCTGCCTGCAACATCACGATCGTCGGATTAGAGTTTGGACACAGTGGAGAGAGGCTGCTCGACTAGTGTGTTATGCATCGTCATACTGGTCCTGCACCCGGTGTTATGGTGTGGGGTGGTATTGGATTCCACTCCCGCACCCCTCTAGTACACATACTAGTACATTTACCATCCGGCGCTATATCTCTGAGGTTTTGTAGCCTGTTCTCATTCCTTACCTTAAGGGTTTGCCTGTGGCCACGTTTCAACAGGACAGTGCACGACCACACATTGCACGCATTGTTGAAGATTTCCTCTCTGACCACCAGATTGCACTGTTACCCTGGACTGCCTTTTCTGTAGATCTATCACCCATCGAACATGTCGGGTCAATGATCGGACTTATGGCCGAATGGCTATGGCGCTGGCATTCGGTACCAGAAACAGTGGGTCTCGGTTTAATTAGCCCTCGCGTAGCCAAAAAAAAAGATCGTATCACCCTAAACCAAAACCTAGCCCGGCATGCTGCACCCGCGGGTACAACAGATGAACATTTTCTTACTCGCTTTTTTCAGCGGGCACCGTAGATCTTTGACATATTATGGGGGTTCTAAGTGTTTTGAAGTCTTCTCCAAGTGTTCTACTGAATGGGATTCTCCTGCTTGCCTGGGGCTCTTCATGCGGTATCTAGCTGCCAATCCATTGATGGTTCTAGATTTCCTTAGTATGTACAATGCCATTTATCTGATACACCCCTGCTAGTCTTTGGAGATGTGCAACAACAACAACAACAACACAGATGAACTTTGGCTAAGTGTGGAGGCAGCATGGGCTGCCGTTCCTCAACACCACATTCACAGCCTCTTTCAGTCAATGCCGCGTCGTGTCGCAAAGGTTATTGACAGACGTGGATGCAACACTCATTACTGATTTTCTCGTTTCCTCACTTCAAAGAAGGCTGTATTTCCAATAAACTATCCTTGATACTATCTGTAATATCTGGAATAAATTTGGCTTGGATATCTCTTGTCCTTCTTAGTGTTGCATTTTGGATGGCCAGAAGTACATATTTATGACAATACACATACATAATGCATTGAGAATGAAGGAAGATCACATTCATTATGCAGTGAAATTAATTTATTCATATGTTTGCATGAGTAAGGGAAATTTCCAGAGGTGACAATCGGACTTTGACGGAACAGTGGAAACGAAAAAAATGAGGTTGCAGCACACGCGCTCTAAGTCGTGTTTGTAAATAGGAATTTGAAAACAAGCCTTATTTTATTAATTACAAATTTAATGAGGCCATCGGGTAGGATTTAGATATTTCGAGTGCCACCGTAATGATCAGCACGTGCATTAAAGGGTTGTATAAACTGTGAATAAATTTATTTTTAGGTCACAGTTTGAAAAAGGGCTTGCACTCTAATATATAAGAGGATTTGGAATACGCTTAAAAAATTAATTTAGGAGAACTTATTTTTTCGTTACATATATTTATATAAATACATGCATCTATGCAAAAACTAGATTTTTTAAAACTTACCATAGAAAATACACAAAATGAAACTATTTTAATTTTTTTCGAAAACTTAAAAAATCTGTCTTTTTCTAATTTTTTTTTTCCGAATTCAACTTTTCAATACGATGACGTTGAATTATATATATATGTTAAATCCTTTCGTTTACGAATTGCATTACGGTCAGTTGATCCATTTAGTATTCTCTGAAATACTGCAAAGCTTTTTAAAGCTTTAGATTTTGAGATTCTTATAATTTTTTTCCTTTAAGACTCTGATATATATTTGTTTTTCCAAGCATAAAAAAATTAAAGTGAACTAAACATTATTCCGAAAGGTATTATAGGATTTGGTTAAAAATAAACTTTACTTCTGAAATTTTGCTAGTAAAATTCATTATATACTAGGGGAGGCCAAAAAAGCGGGCGTGTTGGCCCAGTAGGCAAGAGCAGCGGGCCAGTGATCTGAACGTCTCTGGTTCGATGCTCGTAGCTGCAAATCCACCGCCGGGTACACTAAGGCGGCTGGTGCAAGTAAAATTTGTCGTGGCTGCAGTGTCCTCCAAGTTCTCCAATTTCCTCTGGAGGTGCTGGGTCAACTGCATCGGTCTCGTCACTTTGCTACGGTTCTAAATTACGAGACTGGCCCTTTCTTTAGCCAAGTTGGACTGTGACCCTCGCAGTGCTATTAGAAACCGGACTCGTGCACTCTTCCAAATAGCTTTAATTGGGCTGCATCTGATAGATACTATCGTCCAAAGGGCATCAGAAACAACAACAGGCAAAAAATAATTTTGTCGACTTTAGATGATGGGTATTGCGGAAAAAGTGCCATCAGTGGCACTAAGTCGACGCACAAAAAAAATTGAGATTTTTAGGACAAGTCCTTGATTTACCGCAAATGTCTTGAAATTTTGATAAAATACTCATTTTGGGACTCTTAGCAAAATTTTTCAAGATGTGAAATTACTGTATTTTAGTTGTAAATACCTGAATAGTCATGTTTAGTATATTACCTAAATAAACTATGATTGTGCATATTTCTAGGTGCTATCTGCTTTGAAAATGTACAGCTTTTAGCTTGATTTGCTTTCGGGTCCAACGCGTAAAAACCCAGAACTCATTACGAGGAGGTTGTTGTACTACGAGTTCCTACCACCTACGAAATGATTTTTTGCATCATTTTTCGTGATTGCAACTTTGCTGTGATGAAGGCTTCTCTTCCTTCATTCCCACATATCTTTGCGGAAGCTTCCATCACAATTTTAATGGTTCGTACTACAGCCGGGGAGTGACTTGGAAAGAAGACAAATGATTCGTTTAACGTGGATCCTGAATTTATGTCTTGAATTTCTTCTGATGAAAGTGTTGTGTTGATTGGAGGCTCTCTGATTTCAGTTGAGACCCAGTCGATGCAGTCATAGTACTCCGTTGCCTTTAAGTTCAGTTTTGAAACCTGGAACTCTCGCACCTTTGGTCTTTTCCTTCTTTAAATTGCGGCATCTCTTAATTATTCTCCATGGTAATCTTCTAATATCTTGGTTATCGTTAGATGCCATTGCTACCAGCCAATTCTCGGGATGGTCTAATATCCATTTGTTTGAGCCATTTAGTGCACTTTCTTCTTTAGCTCATCCGGGAAAAAATTGATATTTGAATAATCTGCCAAGCATTTCTAGATCCGTGTGAGCAAACTGGTCGTTTCCTTATGCCAAACCATATTGGTTCATAAACTCGTATCACGTACTACGCGAGATCTTTCAGAGCTTCGTCAGGATTCGAAGTACAAATGGTCTAGTATCCATTTGTATCTAGTATCGTTGAGTTTGGTGGAGACCCAGTCGATGCAGTCTTAGTACTCCGTTGCCTTTAAGTTCAGCTTTGAAACATGGAACTCTCGCACTCTGTTGGTCTTTTCCTTCTTTGAATTGCGGCATCTTTTAATTCTTCTCCATGGTAATATTCTAATATCTTGGTTATCATCAGTTGCCATTGTTACCGGAAAATTCTCGGAATGGTCTAGTATCCATTTGTTGGAGCCATTTAGTGCACTGTCTTCATTAGCTCATTCGGGAAAAAGTTGATATTTGAATAATCTGCCACGCATTTCTAAATCAGTCTGCGCAAGCTGGCAGTCTCCTTAAGCCAAACCATATTGTTGCATAAACTCGTATAACGTACTACGCGAGATCTTTCAGAGCGTCATCAGGATTCGAAGTACAAAAGTAAAATTCTGCAAGCAGTTGTGATCCATCTCGATTGCACAATTGGCACTGGTTTTCTGTTTTCAAGACCTCGAGAGTCGAAACCCGACAGTCGAACCCCGTTATAACGAACTTCAAGGGACCATATGTTTTGTTCACTATATCCGGTGGTTCGCTATATCCGAATCATTAAGAAAAATGTGAGTGTTCAAAAAATGAATAACTCGTTAGTTGCTATGTGTATCCAATAATGATGTATTAAAAAGTGGTAAAATCTGTTAAAAATGATCATTAATGATTTAGATTGACTAAAATCGATTAATTAAACTGACACAATACTAATTAAATTAACTAAAATTGAAGACAATTGGAAATAAATTCTTTTTACATTTAATTGCTGCTCACTGTTTTGATACAGAAATAATCGGTAATCGTCTGCTGACGTGATGGCGATTCCAAAAACATTTTATGAATTTATTTGTCCAATACATCAAATGAATCTAACATTCTTTCTTCCACTGTTTGTGTAGACAAAAACTTATTAATTACAGGCATCGCTGCTGTAGCATCTGCAATGGTGGGGATTTCGTCATTTATGTGCGCCTCTTCATCAGCCTTAGATGCACAATCTTCGATTTCAGAATGGTTTATTTTAATTTCTTCCACAATATCTTCATCAGTCATATTTTCACATGTAATGACTTCATTCCACCAATTACACGCGACAATCTGAGAATTATGAAATTTTGTGCTTTTCTATCCTCATCGCGATAGGTAAATGTTCATCATCTCTTTCAACATTCTTTGCTTCTTCAACATTCGTTGTATCTTCAACATTCTTAAAAAGTTTAAAAATAAAAAATAAAAATCAGTAGTCGATTGAAAAAAAGTTCGTTATAGCCGATTCTGAATAATTCCGAAGTTTGCTATCAATGGATAAATTAGCATTAAATACAATAGGAAAACGGTTTGACCAAAATTTTCGTTCGCTATATCCATGAATTCGTTGTATACCGGGTTCGCTATAACGGGGTTCGACTGTAAATACTTTTTATCTGTGCTCAAATCATCAGTGTTCATTTCAGATATCCCTACGACAGAAATAGCCTCGAACGAAACAACACGTAGATTTTTGCATCCCATAGTCAATCTCCGATTGGGCTGGAAGATGTCTTAGGTCCCTTAGTTCCTCCGTCTAATTAAGACAGTAGAGTTCTAAGTGGGAGCTCGTTCATATGGAAATACAAACCAAATGTTGCATTTCTTTTCTTAATTTGTCCTCAAGAGAGGCAATGACACCGTTAATTTTTTTCTGTATTAACAGCGGTGGTATCACACCCAACGGATATCAGTTCAGAAATATCCACTTTGTTCTGGCTTAAGAAATAAGTAATGGTTTCTCTAATTCTTCGCCGTGACATGAACGAGTTTGTCAAGTGTACGAAATATTCCGACCCAGGTATCGTTTTATCTTTTCTACCTTCAAAGAATGTGCTTTTAATTTCTCTTCCTTCAAGGTCTTCTTCCTCCTGTATGTTCATTGGTTTCATCAAGAAACTGTAAACCAACACAATCCCGAAACTGTAAACGAATACCAGCTGTGTGCGAACTCTATTGGATTCGCTCGCCTAATTATTCACCTATCGAGAAAATTTGTCAAAGGATTGCTGAATTGAATTTAAGGATTCCTTTTAATAATGGACTCCGTAACAGAGAAATAAATTTTTAAACCCGGGCATTATTCGTTTTTTTACCAAGTTTTTATTAACTCGCTTTCTTGTTTGTGTGTTTCCAGTACAAATCTTGCAATCTATTTTTAACTAACTTCCCGACTAGCTAGACATTTGAAACTTTTACAGAAGGTCGTTCGCACTTTATGGAAACGATTTTGATAGCTAAGTATTATGTATAAATGTCGTATTTTATACGGTTGATTTGTTTCTATCTGATAGCCATGGTTCTTGACAATAGCTCTAGCTCGAATTTTCCATGAAAGTAAATTTTTGCCTAGTACTGTTATGTCAGTTTTTCCTCATTCCTCTTAGACGATTTTCCAAACTCCGTTCAGTGTTCTTAGATGCCGTTTTCCTAAGGCTCGTATTAAAAAACCGAAATCGCAAAAGTCCAATGGAGTAGTACAGAGGCTGTTCACACAATTTTTAGACGATGCATATTGTATTCACAAAACTAAATTACATAAAATTCTTGTGTTTTAAATGTTCTATTTGACATTCCTTATTCTGAACTATCTTTCGACACCGCAATTTCCAGGCTAATAATGCCTTTTGAAGTGTCAGAAGAGTTATTCTATCCCATTCCTCCTGAACAGCTTTCCAGAGTCCTGTAAGGGTTTTGGGACGACGTTTGAATAATGCAGATTTTAAAAGTCCGAAAGCACAAAAATCCATAGGTGATACATCGGGAGATTTAGTAGGGATATCAGTGAAGGGTATGGCCTTGATACCAGTTTTTTGTTCCATTTCTTTTAGGAAATGTACAGTGGATTTTGATGTGTGACTGCTAGCTTTGTCCTGATGGAGTCTCACAGATTGATGGCACTGTGGGTAAAGCGATGGTATTTTATTCAGAAAAATTGGCGATAAAATATGTTCCTGATAGTATTTGCAGTTAATCTCGACATTTTTTCCACTCTCTTTATTTTTAACTTGCCATTGTAAGAAAAACCAGCAACAATCATGACTGCCTTAGAAAAACTTTCTTTCGATTCCTTGAACCATGTACTTACATTTTTTCTCCCCTTTTATGATAATAAATGGCTCTTTTTTTATTGCAATCATTTAAATACACCCATGATTCATCTATTGTGACAATTGTTTTCCATTTTTCTTTGGATAAGTGTTTCTCATATAGAATTCTGCAGCGTGTCCTGCGTTCAGCGATATGATTTGGAAGAAGACGATGCACATTGCGTTTTTTCGCTTTCTTAAGATTTAAATCAACGTTTATCATTTTGTTTACAGTGGACACCGAGCATTTTAATGATTTTGCAACTGTCCTTTGACTAGGGGGATTTTCTTTTAACATTAAACAACGTACCTTTGCAATAGTCGAAGATGTCAGTTTTTTCCTTGGATACTTGTTTGGAATTTTTGTCCCACTTGAGGCTCCAATTTGTCGTTTATTCCTTTCTTGTTGACGATATTACCTATCGACGCTTTAGATATCACAATACCATGACTCGCACATCGTTTTTGGATAACGGAGTATGCATATTTTTCTTCGGAAAGAGCATAAATGTAGCCTTCGAACCATTGCTTTGTTAAAAACGCCATTTTGAATAAAAACAAAACTTTCAAGCCGCAGACGAAAATTTTGACTTTTAAAAACATAGTACAATTGCAATTATTTCTTTTGCTGCAAACGCTTTTTTATTATAGCTTACCAAAATCGTCTAAAAAATGTGCGAACAGCCTCTGTATGTCAGGTAATTTTACAGGTATTTCATTAAATGGGATACATTTTATTCCTGTTTCTGATTCTTTCTTTTCTAAATAAGCGGCAGTTGATTTAGACGTGTGACTAGAGGCTTTGCCCACATGAAGCTCAATTTTATCAATGTCATTTCCATATAAGGCTGGAATTCCTTCTTCAAAAATTGATTTTAAAATATTTTGCTGATAGTAGAGTGAATTAATTTTGGCTTTACTTGGGACTTTTTAAAATTTTAGTTTGTCGTTGTAACAAAATCCTGCTACTATCATGAACTCCTTTGAGAACTTTTCTGTACACTGACGTAGCCATTTCGTACGGTCATTCCCGTCAGTTGAGCAATAGAAAATTGATCTTTTTTTTATTACAGTTGTAAGGTATACATAAGATTCGATTCACAAATATCGAACTTTTGAGTGAATAAATTAAAGAAGCTGCTTGAGATATGCTAATTTCGGCATACGCGCTTGATATAAATACCATGCAGCTTGATTAAAGAAAAAGTTGATAGATAAGCGTGAGGGATCTACGAGGTAAGCAGCTCCAGGTGTTAACCGGCGCTTTTGCTTAGGGGGCCCAAAGTTTAGGTGGCAGAACTGCTGGTTGACTTACTGTTCGTGAGTATTGAAAAGTATATTGTTCTTGAAAGCTGTATTTATATATCCGTACAAGTAGTACGTATGCTATTGTGTAAAAGAAAAATCTATATGTGCGAAGACATTAATAAACATTGTTTCATGTATAAACTGTGTTTGTATCCAATTCTTTTAGAGTGCCACTTCAAATTATATACACCCAAGTGTGGGTAGAAGTGCTGAATTCTCTATACAGTCACATAAATACACCCATGCCCCATCGAGTGCTACCAAAAATTTTCAGTTTTCAGCAGCTAGGTGTTTTTCATATATTTTTCTACAATATGTTTTCCTTTCAGCAATATTGTTTGGCAAAAGCAGATGAACTTTAGGTTTAAATATCTTTTTTAGCTTCAAATCTTTATGAATGATTTTACTTACAGTGCCAGTAGGCATTCCTAGTTTCGATGCAATGGATCTTTGAGTCGGCGGATTTTCTTTTAGGATCAGAGACTTCACTTTCTTGATATTTACCTGCGTTCGAACAGTCTTAGGATGAGGTTTAGTGGTCATGTTTTCATTTTTACTTTCAGTTAGACGTGTTTCCCTTTCAAATTTAATATATTCTAAATACCTATTTTTGAAATGC
>OU015490.1:226994553-227294553 GCA_907164885.2 Dolomedes plantarius | reverse complement strand
TTTTCGTATTATATCCTCAAAGTATTTTAATAGGAAGCTTAAGATATTTCACACATGTTATGTTATAAAAGTTGAGACTAAGCATCGTTTGATGAAGTGTTTAGCATTTTGCGACTGCTCTATATATCATAAAAACCTAGAAATTGCTTCGGATATATATATATATATATATATATATATATATATGTATATATATATCCGAATATATATATATATATATATATATATATACTCACGGCGGAACTGTCCGATGTGGACCAGGGCCGGCGGTACCCATCTCTGCATTCTTGACATGGGCTTGGGGTGCCATACAGCAAATGTCTGAGTCAGGTGGTCAACCTCACGTGCGACCCCCAGAGTTCAAGTCCCAAGCAAACTTGGTCCTCATGTTATCGACCAACTCAAGGGATGAAAGGCTGAGTCGACCTTGCCTAGTCGCAGGTTCGAACCCTGGACCTCTGGGATGGCATCTTGACGATTATATATATATATATATATATATATATATATATATATATATATATATATATATATCGATATATATATATATCGATTATATATATATATATATATATATATATATAAATAAATAAATAAATAAATAAATAAATAAATAAGAATCAATTCTGACTTTCGCAGTCCAGAATGTTTTTTTTTTTGAGTTCTTTGAGTGCGATATTGTACAGTTTTGTATTTTGATGTAGATAATTGTGTTGTAAAAAATTAAACTTTTTGGCTACTCTTTAAAAAATCAATATGTATTACGTAACATTCTATAGTATTTTTTATTACTTCAAACTATTTTACTAGGTATGTCACACTACATTGTTGAATATTCAAGATTGAATATAATACAGTTACTGATAATAAGTAAAAATTTAAATAAAAAAATATCTATTGCAAACACAGTATAGAGAATTCAGAAACATAAAATTATTAAGGTATGCTATGAAATTTGTATGGTGGCTAGCACAACTATTTTTTACTGTCCGGGCCTGGGTTGGAATTCTGGGTTGGAACGTTTTTATCTCAGAGTTTGTAATATTTTCTTTGTTTCATTCTTCATATTGGTTGCTTTCATTGAAAAGAAATCCACAAAACTCACTACGCATAGGTCGGTATTCCCGCTCTATGACTTATATTTTTGATGAAAGACTGACGCTTTGGATCAAAAATATAAGTCATGTATGTTATTACATACATCTTACGAAGTTACATAAACGATATCGTATAAGTAAATTTCTTTCTTATTTCTTTATAATTTTAGTATCGCATTCACGTGTTCTTCTTTCATTCATATTTCCCTCTTACTTGCTCGAATTTGGATTAGTGTTTCATTTTGTTTCAACTCATGCAGATCGCGACCTCTAAAGTCTTTTGTTTGTTAAAACCTTGTTTTTAATTATTATTTCCCCTTCCTTGTTATTTGGTGAATGTCTTAAACGCAAATTGTGTTTACGTTAAATATTTTTTTTCTCTGTTTTTGCACCTCGGGTTTATAAATGATATGAATTTATGGCATCATTTATTTTAGCACAGAATAAGTGATTTTTTTAGAAGTTTTTCTTTCCTTTCACATAAAAGAAGTACAATGTAAGAGATTAATAATTAACTTTCTTTTAATATTTTTCCTTCGTCTTAAACCCTGAGTTCTATTCATCACTTTTTATCGCACATTGCATTCCTGAACCATATTCTTAAATTCTTGTCATTTTGGATATTTTCCATGGGTAATTACTTTTCTTTGCAACTACTTATTCAAAGGAAAAGAAAAACTAGAGTGTTGCTTTTTCCGTGTTGTAAAAATGTTATAATCTGTCATTTTTGTATTGTCCAACTCGTTTTACTTGGTTTAAAGTAAATAATATGTAATTATTTTACAATATATATTATAAGTATTAAATTGTAATATATAATATTGTAGTATATAATATTGTAATATATATTATAAGTACTTTTAATACATTTTATTCCCATGTTCCTCTCGTTTGTTCGAATCTGAATCACTGTGTTCAGTTTCGTTTCAAATCGCATGCATCGCGTGACCTCTAAATTATTTTGAATATTAAAAACTTGTTTTTAAATATTATAATCCCAATTCTTTGTTATTTGATGCATGTCTTAAACGCAGAATGTGTTGAAACTAAGTTCTTTTTAAATCTTGTGATAATATATGATATGAATTTACAGTATCATTAGTAGATACTATAAATTCATATCATACAGAAAAAGTATTACTTTGGACGAAGTTATTTCTTTCACATAAAAGAGGTAAAATATAAAAGACTACAATTATATATTTAATTTTTTATTTTTTTTTATTTTTCTCAAACTTAAAGTTCTAGTCATCATTTTTCTGGCGTAGTACATTCTTAAACGATATTCTTAAATTCTTAACATTTTCAATATTTTTCTTAGATCATTCATTTGCTTTGCAACTTTAGAATAAGTATAATTTTTGACGAATTTATTTCTCTCACATAAAAGAAATAAAATATAAAATACTACAATTATTTTTTAACATGTTTTTCTTTTTCTCAAACTTAAGTTCTATTCGTCATCCTTTGACGTAGTACATTCTTGAAGGATATTCTTAAATTCTTAACATTTTCAATATTTTTCTTAGATTATTCATTTGCTCTGCAACTTCAGAATAAGTATAATTTTTGACGAATTTATTTCTCTCACATAAAAGAAGTAAAATATAAAATACTACAATTATTTTTTAACATGTTTTTCTTTTTCTCAAACTTAAGTTCTATTCGTCATCCTTTGACGTAGTACATTCTTGAACGATATTCTTAAATTCTTAACATTTTCAATATTTTCTTAGATTATTCATTTGCTTTGCAACTTCAGAATAAGTATAATTTTTGACGAAGTTATTTCTTTCGCATAAAAGAAGTAAAATATAAAATACTACAATTATTTTTTAACATGTTTTTCTTTTTCTCAAACTTAAGTTCTATTCATCATCCTTTGACGTAGTACATTCTTGAACGATATTCTTAAATTCTTAAAATTTTCAATATTTTTCTTAGATCATTCGTTCGCTTAGCAACTTCAAACTTCGTGGGAAAAGGCCTAATTGGAAAGTTGCTGTTTCCTTGTTTGATATAAAAAATATTGAAGCATAGTTCAATCTGTCATATTTTGTTTTTGGCCAACCAGTATCACTTGGTTTAAACGCAATAATGTGTCATATATTATACTTTAGTACATTTGTTATATTTCTTTCACAAGTTCCTCTTATTCAAATTTAGATTACTGTTTTTTTTTTTTTTTTGTTTCAACTCATGCCTTGAGTGACCTCTAAAATATTTTGAATTTTAAAGGCTTGTTTTTTATTTTATAATATTCCTCCTTCTTTATTAACTGATGCATGTCTAAGACGCAAATTATTTTTCTTTATTCTTCTTGATAATTTATAGGATATGTAATTTTTGGATGACTTTTTTTTCACAGACAAGAAGTAAAAGTCAAAACCTTGGCATTTCTTTTAATTTTTTTCTTTTCCTTATAATTTAAATTCTGTCATCATTTTTATGGCATAGTGCATTCTTGAACTATACAGAGGCTGTTCACACATTTTTTAGACGATGTATATTGTATTCACAAAACTAAATTACATAAAATTCTTGTGTTTTAAATGTTCTATTTGACATCAATTATTCTGAACTATCACTCGACACCGTAATTTCCAGGATAATAATGCCTTTTGAAGTGTCAGAAGAGGAATTCTATCCCATTCCTCCTGAACAGCTTTCCAGAGTCCTGTAAGGGTTTGGGACGACGTTTGGATAATGCAGATTTTAAAAGTCCGAAAGCACAAAAATCCATAGGTGATACATCGGGAGATTTAGTAGGGATATCAGTGAAGGGTATGGCCTTGATACCAGTTTTTTGTTCCATTTCTTTTAGGAAATTTACAGTGGATTTTGATGTGTGACTGCTAGCTTTGTCCTGATGGAGTCTCACAGATTGATGGCACTGTGGGTAAAGCGATGGTATTTCATTCAGAAAAATTGGCTATAAAATATGTTCCTGATAGTATTTGGAGTTAATCTTGACATTTTTTTCCACTCTTTATTTTTAACTTGCCATTATAAGAAAAACCAGCAACAATCATGAATGTCTTAGAAAAACTTTCTTTCGATTCTTTGAACCATGTACTTAAATTTTTTTCTCCCCTTTTATGATAAAAAATGGCTCTTTTTTTGTTGCAATCATTTAAATACACCCATGATTCATCTATTGTGACAATTGTTTTCCATTTTTCTTTGGATAAGTGTTTTTCATATAGAATTCTGCAGCGTGTCCTGCGTTCAGCGATATGATTTGGAAGAAGACGATGCATATTGCGTTTTTTCGCTTTCTTAAGTTTTAAATCAACGTTTATCATTTTGTTTACAGTGGAAACCGAGCATTTTAATGATTTTGCAACTGTCCTTTGACTAGGGGGATTTTCTTTTAACATTAAACAACGTCCCTTTGCAATAGTCGAAGATGTCCGTTTTTTCCTTGGATACTTGTTTGGAATTTTTGTCCCACTTGAGGCTCCAATTTGACGTTTTTTTCCTTTCTTGTTGACGATATTACCTATCGACGCTTTAGATATCACAAAACTATGACTCTCACATCGTTTTTGGATAACGGAGAATGCATATTTCTCTTCGGAAAGAGCATAAATGTAGCCTTCGAACCACTGCTTTGTTAAAAACGCCATTTTGAATAAAATCAAAACTTTCAAGCCGCAGACGATAATTTTGACTTTTAAAAACATAGTCCAATTGCAATTATTTATTTTGCAGCAAACGATTTTTTATTACCGCTTACCAAAATCGTCTACAAAATGTGCGAACAGCCTCTGTATTCTTAAATTCTTTTCCATTTGAGTAGTTAAGGGTAATTACTATCTTTGAAAATTTATATTTAAAAGAAAAAAATAAATTGGAATGCTCTTTTTTCCGTGTTTAATATAAAAAAAAATAACACCGCAGGTTTCATTTGTCATGATTGTTTTGTCCAACTAGTTTCACTTGGTTTAAAGGAAATAATGTGACATATATTGTACTTGAGCACATTTATTACATTTCAATCACATGCTCAACTTATTTTTTTCGAATTTATATTACTTTTTTTGTTTTGTTTCACGTGACCTCTAAAATATTTTGAATATTAAAAACTTGTGTTTAGTTATTATAGTCATCCTCTTTTGTTATCTGATGCGTACTCAATGCAAATTGTGTGAAAGCTAATTTTTTTTATTCTTCATGATAATATATGATATGAATTTATGGTATAATTTTTTTTAACACAGAATAAGTAATTTTTTGGACTATTTTTTTTCACATAAAAGAAGTAAAAGTTAAAACCTGTAATAACTTTTATTTGTTTCTTCTTAAACTTTAAGTTTTATTCATCATAATTAATGGCATATATATATGGCATAGTACATTCTTGAACTATATTCTTAGATTCTTATCCTTTTAAATATTTTCCATGGGTAATTACTTTTGTTTGAAAATTCATTTTTAAAATAAAAGTCGAAATTGGAATATTACTTTTTCCGTGTGTAACAAAATATATTAAAATCGAAGATTTAATCTGTCACGTTTTTTCTCTAACCGGTTTCACTTGATTTTAAGGAAATAATGTGTCACATATTTTGATTTAGTACATTTATTATATTTTATTCCCAAGTTCCTCTTACTTATCCAATTTGGATTACTGTGTTCTGTTTTCTTTCAACTCCTGCATCGCGTGACCTATAAAGTATGTTTAATGTTAAAAACTTCCTTTTAATTTTATTATAATCTTCCTTCTTTGTTACATCCTACACATTGTGGCGTTGAAAAGAATAGTTTCATTATGTACTATATGATTGGAAGTTTTATTCATTATTTTTATGGCATAGTGCATTCTTGAAGTAAATTCTTAAATTCTTATCCTTTTGAATATTTTCCATTGGTAATTACTTTTCTTTGAAAATATATATTTAAAGCAACAGGCTTAATTGGAATATTGCTTTTTCCGTTTGTAATAAAATATATTTAAATCGAAGTTTCAATCTGTCATGTTTTTTGTCTAACCGGTTTCACTTGATTTAAAGGAAATAATATGTCACATATTTTACTTTAGTACTTTTATTATATTTCATTCACAAGGTCCTCTTACTTTTTAACATTTGGATTACGGTGTTTTGTTTTGTTTCATCTCCTGCATTCCGTGACCTCTAAAATATTTTGAATGTTAAAAACTTGTTTTTATTTTTTTATACTCCTCCTTCTTTGTTATCTGACGCACATCTTAAATGCAAATTGTGTTAAAGCTGAGTTATTGTTTTTATTCCTCGTGATAATATATGATATGGATGTATGGTATCATTTATTTTAACACAGAACAAATAATTTTTTAGCAGATTTTTTTCTTACACATAAATGAAGTAAAATGTAAGATCCTCTGATTACCTTTCTTTTGATATGTTTTTCCCCTTAACCTGTAAGATCCATTTATCACTTTTATGGCATAGAATATTCTTGAACCATATTCTTAATTTTTTGTTACATTGAATATTTTCCATGGGTATTAATTTTTCTTTATAACTTCATATTTCAAGAAAAAGCGAAATTTGATTCGTTCTTTTTCCGTGTTAAAAAAATAAATAAAAATAAACTTCCCTTTTGTGTGTGTTTGTGGTACCAACCAGGTCCAGTTTATTTAAAGGAAATAATATGTAGTATATTTTACTTTACTACATTTATTGTGTTTCATTCACAATTGCCTCTTTTTATAATTTGGATTACTGTGTTTAGTTTTGTTTCAACTAATACATCGAGGGACCTCTAAAATATTTTGAATATTAAAAATATGTGTTTATTTATTTTAGTCCTCCTCCTTTATTATCTTGTGAGTCTTAAAAGAAATTGTGCTGAAGCTAAATTGTTTTTTTTTATTCTTCGTGATAATATATGATATGAATTTATGGTATAGTTTATTTTAACGCAGAATAAGTAAATTTTTTGGAAGAATTTCTTTTTTTTACATAAAAGAAGTAAAAGTTAAAACACTGTAACTACTTTTTAAATTTTTTCACTTTAAGTTTTATTCATTATTTTTATGGCATAATGCATTCTTGAACTAGATTCTTAAATTCTTATCCTTTTGAATATCTTCCATGGGTAATTACTTTTCTTTGAAAATTCATATTCAAGATTAAAAGCTAAATTTGAGTGTTGCTTTTTCCGTGCATGTTATTAAAAAAGTTTTAATCTGTGATTTTTTTTCTGTCCAACAAGTTTCACTTAGTTTAAAGAAAATAAGGAGTCACATATTTTACTTTTGTACATATATTATATTTCTTCCACAAGTTCATCTTACTTATTCTAATTTGGATTACTGAGATTTGTTTAGTTTTAACTCATGCTTCACGTGACCTCTAAAATATTTTGTATAGTAAAATGTTGATTTTAATTATTACAGTTCTCCTTCTATGTTATCTGATTCATATCTTAAACGCAAATTGTGTTGAAGCTAAGCTTTTTTTTATTCCTCGTGATAATATATGTCAAGAATTTATGGTATTATTTAATTTAACGCAGAATAAATAATTTCTTTGGGGATTTTTTGCACATAAAAGAATAGAAGGTAAAAGCCTGTAATTATCTTTATTTTAATGCTTTTCTTTTTTTCTCTTAAAATGTATGTTTTATCGACCATTTTCGAGAGCATAGTACATTCATTAAACATATTCTAAATTTCTTGTCATTTGGACTATTTCCCATGGGTAATTATTATTATTAATATTACTAGTATCATTTTGCAACTTAATCAAAGGAATAGGAGATTTGTATTGTTGATTTTTCCGTGTTTAATTTATTTTTTTTAATTGAAAGGAAATTTTGATATTTCATATTTTCACCAGTTTCCCTTATTTTTTCAAATTTTATTACTGCGTTTTGTTTTGTTTCAACTCTCACTTATCACGCGACATCTAAACTATTTTAAATATAAAAGAAACTAGTTTTTAATAATTATAGTCCTCCTACTTTGTTAGTTGATGCAGGTTTTAATCGCAAATTGTGTTGACGTTGAAGCTTTTATAACATATCTCTTGATTATAAATGATATCAATTTATGGTATCATTTATTTTGTTACAGAAGAAATCAATGTTGGTGGAATTAATTTTTTTTACAAATTGGAAGTAAAATATAAGAGTCTATAAATAGTGTTCTTTTCATATGTTATTTTTTCTTTGTCTCAAACTGTCAGTTGTATCTATCATTTCTTATTGGTATTGTATTTCATTGAACCGTATTCTTAAATTCATTCATTTCGAATATTTTCCTTATATATATATATATATATATATATATATATATATATATATATATATATATATATATGTGTGTGTGTGTGTGTGTTACTGACAAAGTATGAAATCCGGCATTCTATAGAATGCCTGGTCATTGTATATAATGCCCAAAACTAGCCGGCAATGTATGAAACGATTCATATTTCACACATTTCCTAGGCATTCTATAGAATGCCAAATGAGAAACCGGTAAAGTATGAAATACATCTCCGATTCGTTTTGAATATCACGTGGCAATGCACGTGACTTTAAACGCGTGCCTCAAGCTCAGAATTTGTCAGTTTCACTAGGTTTGTTCGGGAGTGTCAAAATGCACAATTTTATTTAAATTTGTTCAAAAAATAATTAGTTTTTTACTGTGCTGCATGAAAAAGGAGGAGCAAGCTGTAGTGTTGTAGAAGAAGTCATGGTCTATATACATTAAACAACGATTCGACGATGAACTGTCTAAAATTAGAAATAATGCTGCAAAAAATAGTTCCTTCTTAACCGAAACTACTTACCAGAAGTTAATAAATAATGTACAAAAAGCCAAAATGACTACTAAGAAGGAACCCAGGGATTATGGTTGCTGAATCGCTATGATGTAATGATTGTGGAAAAGAAAGGTAAACTCATTTATCCTGTTAAAGAAGCCGTCAGTACTATACAGTATTACGTCAAGGACTCTGAGTTATTTCTCATTCTTCATGAAGCTCATTTGTCTATCGTACACAGAGGACGTGATAGAATGTTGAAAGAACTTTCAACCAAATACAAAAACGTTACACGTCTTGATATTGAACTGTACATCCACCTCTGTGAACCTTGTCAGAAAAAACCGAAAGGTATTAAAAAGGGCATTGTTGTGAAACATATGATATATTCCGAATTTAATTCCCGTTCTCAGGTAGATCATATTGACTTTCAGTCTCAGCGAGATAGAAAATACAAATTTATTATGGTGTACCAAGAGTATCTCACAAAATTTGTGATTCTAAAGTCTCTAACGTCAAAAAGAGCTGAAGAATTAGCCAACAACCTAGTGGACATATTCTCGTTTCTTGGAGCGCCATCTATATTAAAGTCTGAAAATGGTAGGGAATTTGCCAATAATGCGGTGACCAGCTTGAAAGAGTTTTGACTAGCACTGAAAATCGTCCATGGGAAACCTCGCCATTCACAAAGCCAGGGTAGTGTCGAAAGAGCTAATCAAGATATCGAAAATATGCTCTGTACTTGGATGCAAGACAACAAATCTGACCGCTAGAGTTCAATTTATGAAAAACAGAGCTTATCATCCTGGGATAAAAAGAACACCATACGAAGATCTTTTTGGATGCAAACCTAAAGTAGGGCTTACAATGTATTATCTACCCGAAAATGTTTAAAAAAGATATAAATACAGAGGAGCAGCTAGAAAAAGTAATAGAAAGCGTCGAAACAATGGAAAAAGGTGAAACTAATCAGATTATGCAAGAAAAAGAACCCATTTCAAAAAACATGGATGAGATTATAGTCGATAGTGGATTAAACCGACATGAAGAAGTCATGCTTACCGAAGAGATTTCCGTTTCTGATACCTGTTGTGTGTTGAAAAGAAACGAGTGATGCACTTGCATGCAAAAAGTGTCGTAAAAAAATTCATACCTTCTGTGGTCACGTTAGTAATTATGATGAAATGGATATTTTGTGCACCCTATGTTTCAAAACTGAAAATGCTATTGAAGGTAAGATAAATTCTAAAATCAATCTAGAAACACTTGCCCCCCCAAAAAAAATAAAATGAAAATGAATTCGGAAACAAAATTTACCACTGCTTCTTTGGAAACTACTGTGGGAGTTCCTATTACAGACGTCGACAAGAGGCGAGGTGATTCGCGCAGTATATTGGCAGTTGTAATGACATATGATGGTTTCTACCGACTTGGAACTTTAAAACAAGTATATACGAGATTACAATTCACTTTATGCCCTAAGAACTTGCTTAGAATTGAAGATATTCCTGACTACGAAATTCCTCTCCGGTCAGTTTCAATTGCTCAGTCCAGTGGAAGCGGCCAAGGATTCGTCAAATGTATGTGTAAAACAAAGTGCCAAAATATGAAATGTCTTTGCGTGAAAAATGTAATGAAAGGTAATTCAAAATGTCATTCAAGCCTACCATGTTGCATCAAGTAGGTTAATTTTAATTTATTTTTTTTTATATGAAAATTTTGTTTCCCTTAATAAGAAAGACATAAATTTTGTTTTGTATAACTTTCATTTTTCTTTACGTATTTTGAATAAATTTTTTTAACGCCACTCGCATTATGTATTTAGAATAACATTTGTGTTTTTAAGGAATGCACGTCATTTATATAAAAGCCTTATCGCAACCTTTTTACATACTTTGCCTAAATAGCATTTGTCATTCTATAGAATGCCTAGGTATTATGTACAATGCCTATGGAAAGTATGTAATAATTCTCATATTTCTTACTTTGGCGGTAACATATATATATACACCGGGTGCGTCATAAATTCTTCCAAAATTAAAAAAAAATTGTAATAAAATAAGTAAAGCTCGGTAAAATTTTATGTTTGCGCCACTAAGATCAGATGGACATTGTATTTTTTTTCCATGTAAAATGAAAATTTTTTCCAAAAGGAACCGAAAGAGGGCGCTCACACGTCATACTGAGACATTTTACGCAAATCGGGCAAACACAAATAGAAAATCAAACAGATCACAATAGCATCAGACTTTGCCAGATTTATTTTAAAGTAACAGATTTTCAACATTACCACGAGCACAAGGTAATAGGCAAGTGAGGCGCGTCACTACGCTCATTACAACGGAGGGTAGCATGTCGCCATCGATGGCAGCTAGTGTCTGTCCAATGGCATTTTTCAGTTCCACCAAAGTGGTATTGGAGCCCCGGTGCACACGAGACTTACATCTGCCGGGGCCAGATCACCACAACTAAACATCTGCCGGGGTCAAGTCTGGTGATCGTGAGGGCAACCGAACCTTACAACCACGGCTTATCACTAGGTCTTCATTGAAAGATTAAGGCAGGAACTCCTTGACATCGTGTGAAATGTGGGGCGGGGCACCATCCTGCATGAAGGTGACAACAGGTAACGCATGTCTTTCCTGCAATGCAGGCTTAACGTGGTCATGCAAAAGCGTAAGATACCGTGCTGGAGTGACTGCACAAGTTATCATGCCGGATACAGGACAAGGCTTTTCAAAAAAGAAACAGCCCAAAAGCAAAGACACGCTGAAATCCCACGAAACAGTCACATGACGAGAATGCAGTGGCTGTCTCAGGTATTCACGAGTGTTTGACGTCACCCAGATACGACTTTTTAGCATATTAAAAACACCATGAAAGGAAAAGTGGACTTCATTCGTCCACATGACGTTCAGCAACTATTGTGGGTTACATTCCATTTGTGCCAGAGCCCAAGTAGCAAAGTTTTCTCTTGCATCTGTATCTCCTGGTAATAACTGGTGAAGTGCCTGGATTTTGTACGAATACAGATTCAACATTCCGTGAAGAGTACGTCGAATCGACGGTTCCAAATCCCCGTTCTTCTCCCAACTTCACTAGATCTGCTACCCCCCGTGGATGTCTTGGCTGCCAAATATTCCATGACACTTTGTACAACATGGCCGTGGTCTGCGCTCAAGGTTGGTCTGCTACTACCTGAGTGATCCTCCAAATTCCCCGTTTTCTCAAAACGTCGTACTAAATTCAGTATCCCATTCACTGAATTAAAGTTTTTTTTACGCCTTCAGTCCTTCCTCCGTGCGAAACTTTCGCAATGCAACACTTGTGGATTCACCAGCCTTGTAGAAAAGTTTAACCATCAACATTCGATCTGGTAAAGAAAGCATTCATCCGGGTTCGAATGACGGATCCATTTCCAGCCAGGTGATTTATTGATAGCCTGATTTACATAAACCGTCTCAGTATGACGTGTGAGCGCCCTTTTTCGGTTACTTTTGGAAACATTTTTCTTTTTACATGGAAAAATAAATGCTATGCCCCTCTGAACCTATAAGCGCAAAAGGAAATTTCTTCCGAGCATTACTTCTTTTACTACGAATTTTTGAACTTCGCACGAATTGATGACGCACCCGGTGTATATATGTATATATATATATATATATATATATATATATATATATATATATGATTACATGATATAGTATCATTAATTTCCCTTTAGCACATTTATGCACATTTTTTTTGTTTTATATGAGTTATTTACTTTAAATTAATTACTCTGTAAATGATATTTCGAGTGTCATTTGTAACTATCCTAAATGGGCTCTGGGGTGTAATGACTGCATATATCAATTCTGATAGCAGATGTTCAAGATTTCGTTCCAGCCTGTTGCATTTATAATTAATATTAAATTGATAAATTTGTGAAAGTCTGACAGAGCAGTCTAGATTCTTAGTTAAAAATCAATTAATTTTGACAAAAAAATTAAATATTTATTCAGCTATTAACAGTTATTCTTAGTTTACGTATGCATCATGATAATGAATATTACAGAGGAAAAAATCGGGAAAAATAAAAAGTAATATTGCATTGTTGTTGTTGTTGTTGTTGATGATGATGCTGTTATGCCCTGGTTGGAGGTTCCATTCACCAGGTCATCAATGTGGGTGCGGTGGCCCAGTTGGCAAGAGTAGCGGGTTAGAGATCTGAACGTACCTGGTTCGATGCTCCAAGCTACAAATCTACCGCCGTGTTCACTAATGGTTTTGCGGAGCATGCAAAATAGGTCAGGGCTGCAATGTTCTCCGAGTTCTCAAATTTACCTCTGGAGGTCTGGGGTGAAATGTTCCAGTCTCGTCACTAGACTCAGTTCAAAATTACGGGATCGGTCATTTAGCCAAGTCTATCTCCAAACCTTGTGGTGCTAACAAAACAGGAGCCGCCCCATTCAACCCAATAGCCTATTAGTACCTGGTGACTAGAACCTCCAACCAGGGATCATTAGCAACGACAACAACAAAAAGCTTTTCTTGGCTATAGAATCTATTTCAATAAATATTTCTAGTACAGCCGTATTTAGTCATTAAATTCTTAAATAGGAATACATATTTTTATAGTTTAACAGAATAGTTCGGATATATTAATTTTGTTTAGTGTCTTTTGTTCATGTATAACGAACATAATATACGTGTAAAATTTTGTAGAAATAAAGTTTATATAATTCTTATGAAGAAAATCCCGTTTCGCTTATACGTACGAAAATTTTCTATTTAAAAGTTTTATCACAACTTGTATTAATAATGCATATAATGTTGGAAATATATTATCGTAATTGAAAAAAAATATCTTTAGTCCATTCAATATATTTCATGTTTAAGAAAATCACATCCAAAAGTGTACCTGGATCTAAACATAATAAAAAAGAAAAAAAATAACTGTCCAGAAATCGTTATCAATATGATTTACAAACTAACAAATTATATAAATACTATACGTTTTAGAAAATTTATTATCTTTGTCTATCATTTATTATCCGTAAAAAAACGATAAAAAGTGCTAAAGTTGAAAACTACTGAAAAGCTAATAGGTTGTTATTTTGTTTCAGAAACTATTTTCTATTTAGAGTTATGAATAAAAACTTTACTATACAACATAAAAATATTTACTATATTTTAGAATGTAATAAATTCTATTACCGATGGCAAAAACTGCCATTTTCATCAACAGACGACTGGAAAATGTCCCAATGTGTTTCATTAGCAACGAAAAATCGCTCATGGAGAAATTTACCATACCCTCAATGAAAAAACTTCAAAACTTAGGAATTCCCAAACTGAAAAATATAAAGAAAGGAAAAGTATTTTCCTTATTTTCTTTTATTTTCCTATGGGGGAAAGAAGAGAGAAAAATAAGAAATCCAGATAGAGACTGTTTTCCCATTTTTCAAAGGTAATTGTAAAATGAAAGTAGCCTTTTAAATATCCAAAGGAGCTGAAAATATATTTTTTTCATACTCACACACACACAGACATATATATATATATATATATATACCCAATGCGTAGGCACTTGTCGTCAAACATGCGCCTATACTACGCCGCAATTTTACTGCCCATTTTATTGTGGGAGCACCATATAGGCGGACAGCATTACAACTTATGAAGGGACGACACGAAGGGAAGCATTTTTCATGGCGCGATGCCCGGATTCAAACCGAGAACCCTCAGCATCGAAAACCAGCGCGTGGTATGACTGGGCCGCCACAAGCCCGTATATATATATATATATATATATATATATATATATATATATATATATATATATATATATATATATATATATATATATATATATATATATATATATATATATATATATATATATATATAAAGTTTGTTTCGCTTGTGCACGTGATTATCTATGTCGAAATATGTCCAGCGACAGCTCGGCCCTTATTATAAATTCTGGGAAAAGTAAAAATAATTCATGTGCATTTCTTCTCTCAGGAGATATCCATCTAACAGCCATGAAAACCTGGATTTTCTTTTACAGTATGTATTAAAATTTACGTTCTCTAAATCCACCGGGGAAGGGTTATTTGCAAATTGTTAACTAGGGAAATATGGGAAAATTTAAGCAGTCATAACAAGACAAGTCAGTCAAAAGGAGTTTATTGGAGTTACTTTCCCATGAAATATGTGTATTCAGCTGCTTATAACTCTTCCATATTGGAAACTTCCGGCATTGATATCTAATGGCAGATAACTCTCTATTTGATTTACGGTACCTTCACGTAATATTATGTCATAACTCGTATAGATGTTACGCAACTGATCGTTTAACACTCACCAGATGCCACATAAAATATTGTTCATTTATGTAGGACTTCAATCTGTTTAATATTGCTACTATAATTTTTCATCTGTAAAGTTTTTCTAGTTTCGATCTTCAATGTAGCAACACTAATAGTAAACTGTTGAATATTAAATTAAAATACTTCAATATCGAAAAAAAGAGCTTTTATTTTAAAGGAAATTTCCGGTTTATAATTTGGAAGAGTCTACAACACTCGAAAATCAACTTCCAGTTAATTATTTTAATATTTTTATGTCCATTGCATTTGGTACTCTTGAATGTATATCTAGCTATATATCACGTTCTGTACGTATATATATATAACGAATCTGCAATCGGGAAGGGGTCGTTACGAAAGGCGGGTTATTCATTTACAAATTTATTTCATTTATTCGAGCACATTAAAGGAAAATACTGATATTAGTTGAGACCAACATTTATGAGGAATATAAAGAGTTTAAGAACGTTTACAACAGGTATGCTCTTTAAGAGAGGAGATGTTGTTCAAACCTACTAGTTCAAGACATGATGCTAAGAAACGCGCAGCCAGACTCATACACCAGGACAATGAAATGTAAGTTTCCTTTGTACACGTGACCGTAAAAAACAATATGAGGTGATATTATAAAGAGACAGCCAGAAACAGAAACGGAAGTAGTTGAACAAGGGGAAAGACAAGAGTAAAGGTACATAAATAATGAACGTTATATATATATATATACTAGCTGAAAACCCGCACTTCGCTACGGAGTGCATTCAAAGTAAAAACATCGGTCAATGTATGCAATTAATGCCAATATATATATAATAAATACGACGATCAATGTATATAATTGATGTAAAATATATATATTTATAAAAAAATTGTAAGGGATATTTTTATAGACAAAATAATGTAGAAGAAGATATTCAAATTAAATCTAATATAAAGAATACTAAAGAATATAGTACAGTTAATATAGTACAGTTTCTAGAACATTTCTTTTACTGTATTTTAATATTTTTTTGGATAATGTCCAATCGTCTGCCGCATTAGCAAGAAAAAAAAATTATTTTTTGTCTATTTAGTTTTTATGCACGTGACGATAAATTTATTTAAAGTACCAGAAAAGGAAGTCACGTGATCAGCATTTAATAAATTAAATTCTAAAAATTAATCTTTAAAAATTCACCAAAAATCAGGAACTGAAGGTAAAGATTCGAAAAAAATTTCATTTTAAAGGAATTTTTATGATCTTTCTGGTGATATAAATTTTATAACCCTCAAATTATTATTTTAAATGCAAACGTAAAAAAAGTTTAAAAGCCAGCTTAAAAATTTAATTTAAAAAAATCTAAGAAGAATTTTAGAAAAATCTTTCTTAGTGCACCCCTACACTATAAGAAGAATCACCATGCAAAATTTCAGCCCTTTAGGTCCAGCGGTTTGGTCTGTGCGTTGTATGTCAGTCAGTCAGTGAATGAATGAATGAATGAATGAGTCAGTTACGGAACTGTTTTATATATATAGATACGACGATCAATGTATATAATTGATGTAAAATATATACATATTTATAAAAAAATCGTAAGGGATATTTTTATAGACAAAATAATGTAGAAGAAGATATTCAAATTAAATCTAATATAAAGAATACTAAAGAATATAGTACAGTTAATATAGTACAGTTTCTAGAACATTTCTTTTACTGTATTTTAATATTTTTTTGGATAATGTCCAATCGTCTGCCGCATTAGCAAGAAAAAAAAATTATTTTTTGTCTATTTAGTTTTTATGCACGTGACGATAAATTTATTTAAAGTACCAGAAAAAGAAGTCACGTGATCAGCATTTAATAAATTAAATTCTAAAAATTAATCTTTAAAAATTCACCAAAAATCAGGAAATGAAGGTAAAGATTCGAAAAAGATTTCATTTTAAAGGAATTTTTATGATCTTTCTCGTGATATAAATTTTATAACCCTCAAATTATTATTTTAAATGCAAACTTAAAAAAAGTAAAAAAAACAGCTTACAAATTTAATTTTAAAAAATCTAAGAAGAATTTTTCAAAAATCTCTCTTAGTGTACCCCTACACTATAAGAAGAATCGCCATGCAAAATGTCAGCCCTTTAGGTCCAGCGGTTTGGTCTGTGCGTTGTATGTCAGTCAGTCAGTGAATGAATGAATGAATGAATGAATGAATGAGTCAGTTACGGAACTGTTATATATATATATATATATATAACCTTATTAATTCTAACACCAGTGCCTGAGAACTGAGGCCTACAAAATATATTCAAAATAAATATATATGTAATATAATTATTTTATGTGAAAATGTACGAACATGCTGATTTTATAACTTCAATTTCTCTTTTTATAGTTAATTGAATGATTTCGATCCGCGATGATTTGTGGGACAGACTGAATTTATCAAACGCTCTTAAGATTTTATACTTTAAATGACTTGCAGTCAGGTAAATCAGGCAGTTTTTTAACTCTAACAATGAAAATTTATAGATATGGTCACGATGCCTTAGACTGGGCTAATACATGCGGACTTTCTATGCATGTTTTATACCGAAGAAATACATTTATAGATTTAAAAGTTTCTTTCTTTTATCTTCTTTTTCTTTCTCATTTATATTAATAGTGAATACATGTTTCAATTCGTTTTATGCCTGTTATTTAACTGTTTAAAAAAAATTTTCAATCCTTATGTCATGAAGGAAAATTATTAAAAATTACACGTTCTCAAAACAACACTGTAGTTCAGTTGGTAGAAAACCCTCATCGAGGTTTGGAGAAACGTAATCGATCATTATCCCTGATAGGTGGTCATTACTTTAGACCAGGTAATTGTGAAGAACCATTATGAGTCATTAGTTAGACACCTGAAAAAATCTAGAGTAGTTGATAATAAATAAATATAATAATTTCCGGATATCGTGTATAGTGGAAAAGGGAAAGTCATTAGGAATAATTCCTCACAACACAAGGATAGTTAAGTTTATACAAGGCGCAGGAGAATAGACTCACACTTTTCTGAAGGTCACTGGTAAGGGAGAGGTGGGGATAGTGTGGTGTGGGAAGTGTAACAATTCGGGCGGATTTTTCTAGTTGTTCATAGACACCATGAGTTGATCGGGTGAACATCGCGGTTTCGTTATCGAGGTGTTCTTCAGAAACAACGATTCTTTAGCATAGTCGTAGGCATAATTAACTTTAGAGGCTTCTGGGAGCTAAAGCTCCATATCCTCTGTATTCACTGTGGAATGTATCATGATTACCGTTCTCTAAAATTGATTATTACTGAGTACTAATAGTACTGAGAGTGTGTGAGTGGGAAGAAAGAGAGAGAAAAAAAGTGAATTAAATTAAATTACAAGAAGTTTTAACAGTTTAGGTTGGTACGTAATAGAGGAATACCTGGAGGTATAGAGAAAAAAATAATATATGAGAGAGAGGATTTTGGAAAAAAATATTTAACCTCAGACAATCGAGGACGATTCAATGAGTAAGGATGGCCGGACAGAGATCCAATGAGGGAAAAACAGCGAATTCTAAGGAGAGAGCTAATGGGAAATGATTCAGTGGGTGGAGCAACATGAATGGAGCTGTGGTTGATTGTTCGGAGTGACAGTTCGGAAACCAGAAGTAGTCAATCGAGTGGGGGTGAACGATTCTGTAACCGCTACGCAGAGAACATTTAGGACACACTTCTGTATCTATGCTAATAATGTCGTTCCTGGTCAAAAAACAATTCTCCTATGGGTTTCAAACTTGAGAGAATGTGGGTCTCCATTACCAAGGAAACCAAGTGGGAGTCTTAGTATCATTTGAAGAACTGGAAATGTTCGATGAGTCCGTGAGTCCATTATTCATTCGGGAAGTTGCCAACAATTCCCGAGAAATGATCAATAGAGTGATAGAAAACTCCTGTGAAAGACTTCGGCAGTGCACCACAAATACCAGACGCGACCTGCATGATTTTATTTTCGAAACCTAGTGGGAGAAAAGTAGATTTTAAGTACTTTTAAAAATTATAATGTGTTTTTTGTAGATTGTTTAGTTCGTTTTCTAATACCCATTGGAATGTGGGAGTCCATTCTGCCCGACCCTATATAAATAGGCCACGGAGATATCAGAGGCGATTTAGATCATCGCTCTTAGGTGGCGGTTGTTAAATTAATGTCTGTTATTTTTAGTTGAAAAAAAATATCTTGGGAATCGTTAATGAAACGGTGAAAAGAATTGAATATCAGAATAAATTCTGGGTCATCTTAAATAAATAAATAACTAAAAATAATATTTTTAAACCAACATATGTTGTCCCTGGCTATGACAATAGAAGAAAAATATGCCGGGAAGTAATTAGAATAACCCTTTCTTACAACGTCAGGGTAAGACATGTGGTAGATCACCTAACTCAAAGTGCTGGGGGTGTGGATTCAATCCTTGCAGGTTGTCGTTAGAAGATTTTATGTGAATTAAACACAAATTATCTTTTTCTTGAGTTGATATGGGGGAATCAGAAACAACCATAGGATAAATGTACTCTTATAAAATGTATAATATTGGTAAATCCAATATGTTTTTGATGATTATGGGATCTGATTGTATTTCACTTTCGACCTGCGGTTGTTGTTCACTAAATCCAAAAATAGAAAAAAGCACTGTCGGTAATTTTTAACACCCACGAAAACTCTTATTTGATATGTGTAGGAAAAATTTAGTTTCTTGTCATTTGAAGTATCCCAGACTGCCCGGATACCTTCTCTGAATACGTTATTTGGGAAAATTGTTTTAAAAATGATGATATATAAGGTAAGAGAAACCGACTAACAGATTATAATGATACTAAAGGATAATTTATTGTTTTTACTTATACAAAATATGGAGAGTATATCTAAAGTTGCTCTTTTTTGAAATTCAAACCTTAAAAAGGAAATACAGAATATCTGTACTGGTATACTTCTCTAGCCGGCCACACCTCTAAACGGCCATATTAAGTTCAGAACTGATTAAAGACTCTATAGAGTCAATGTTATGGAGAAACATCTTTACGACGGTCTCACCTTAAAGCGGCCATTTTTTTTGCTGGCCGCCATAGAGAAGTTCCCTTCCCCCCATAAAAAAATTGAAAAAAAACTTATTACAGAACTCATGAATATTTTTAAAGTTTTTCTCTTACTGGGAATAACTCTGAGTAAAAAATTTAAAATTCTATGCATAAGATATTCAGCTATCCTGTTTGTGGTAAGTCACCGGTTGAGAAAAATTCAATTTTTCGTAGCAGTATTTACTTTCTCTCCTTTTATCCAATTTGATGTCTAGACAATTTGTACACAAAGGACAAGGATTATGCATACAAATTTATATATGACTGATATACATCGTCAAATGCAATTAAAAGATAAAAGGACATACTTTCAAACCCAAAAATGCTTATTTGTAAATTTCAAATTAATAACTTTTAACTCTTGTATAATTCCATATATGACACACCGAGAAAATCCCAAAAATACAAAATTCTATGCGTACATTTTGCACATATATCTCTTGAAAAACATTCAACTTTTCGTAAAAGAACTCTAAAATAATTATCAAGGGAACACATTCAAATTGTAATGGAGGTGATTGGCCAAAATCTGTAACCAAACCTTATGCATCTGCATACCTATGATCAAGAATATAAAAATTTATTGAGGAGAAAAAAAACAGAAAAAACGTGTTACTAAATCTACGTCTTTAAACGTTCAATGATGGGTTGTAAAAACATACAAATATGTTCAGTCCTCCAGTTCTATTAAATTTGTTTGTAATATAATGTTTTTGATTGGTAAACATGTTGCATTAACAAGTAATAATTTTAATAATGCAATTGAATTTTTGAGAAAACAAAAATAATCATTTAAATAGAAAAACAGTACAAAGGTAAGTTAGATATGTTTTTATTTGCCAAGGCAGAGCATTTGTCAATAAAGATATTCGCCCTTTATCCGTGAGAATCTTACGTTGCTTTCAGTGGGGGCACCATATACGTGAACAAACACAACTACCTTGCGTCACCTCACTTTTGACTGACCATCCCCCAGGGGTGACATCTAAAGAACTTGCATTTTCCCTGACCCACTGATCTTGTAGGAGAATAAGCTAAATGTTGGAATTAATACAGGGTTTCCATAAAAGAACTCCGGAATTTTGAAGTTTAATATTTTAAGGAAATCAAATTTTAGGATAAGGTTTTATACATGTTTTGGAAGGAAATATTGTCAATTTTTTTTTTTACAATTTAGTACAGTTCAATATGTGCCCCGTTTGTAACACGGAATACATCCAAACGGTAATGAACCTCTTGCCCCGTCCTGGCCAGCATGTCAGGGGTGATGGTTGCTAGAGAAGCGATGATCCTTTTCATTCGATGGTTTACATCTTGAATTTTCTCCACATAAACCAGGTTCTTCACATGTCCCCATCGGAAAAAATTTGAGGGAGTCAGGTCCGGACTTCTTGGAGACCAAGGAGTAGGCCCTACCCTTTCAATCTACCTGTTACCGAATTGATTATTAAGGGTTTCCCGTGCACGCATCTGAAGTGGGGTGGAGCTCCATATTGCTAAAAGTAGAAGGGCCCCTTCTCCGCCTCAATATCAACGAATTGTGGGAAAACGTACAGCTCTAACATATCACAATGGACATTACCATCAATTGTCTTTTCGGCAAAAATAATGGGACCATTGACACGGTCATGCATAAGGCCGCACCAAACCTTGAACTTGGGTGAGTCACGTTTATGCTCAATGAACTTGTGAAGCGTCTGTGAGCCCCAAATTCGACAATTGTTCCGGTTAACAGTACCGCTGACATGAAAATTAGCCTCATCGGTAAAAATAACATTGTTCAGAAAATCATAATTTCAATCAATCTTGTCCAGGATCAATGTTGCAAACTGTGATCTCTTAATCTTGTCTGTTGGTTTAATTTCATAAAAAAGTTGAACCTTGTAAGAAGTTAGACGAAGCCTTTTGTGTAACACCTTATGGACAGTCGATCTCGGTATCCCCAATCGAAAACTGCGTCGTGTCAATGATTTTTTTGGGCTTCGTAGGCATGAAGTGCGGATTTTTTCCACGTTCTCTGCAGACACACGCGGCCTACCTGACGACTTTTGTTTCAAAACACTTCCAGTTTCTTTAAACGCACTAAGCCATTGACGAATGGTTTTGTTCGTAAGAGCATGACCACCATACTCGCGTCGAAAGTTACGCTGTACACTAACAACAGATCCAGTTTCTATCAGCCATATAACTCACTGATCCTTTTGTTGTGGCGTCGCCATTGCACTGTTCCACTGCACTAACTGGGTTAATGTCCGCTCGGCTACTTTAAGGTCAACGATCCGCCGCGCTGCCAAACTTTTTTGAAATAAACTAAAAACGGCTTGGGTGAAATTTGATGAGCTACTGATTTCAAAGTAATTTAACTAACCTGAGCAATGTAATGCCGTTCACCGGCTATGATTTTTTATAACCCCGGAGTTCTTTTATGGAAACCATGTATATTCAAATTCAAAATTCAAAATTTCCTCTGCTCTCAACAAATAACGTAGATGCCAACGTAAATATGGAGTACAAGGAAGGAATGGCGAAAACTATATGCTCTACGAGGTACATATAGTTTTCGCCATACCTTCCTTGCAGGAGGACTACTCAGTACTCAGTTACAGAGCTCAGTTTTGTTCCACGTGGGTGATGATTTTGCTGTAACTGTTTATGTAATATAGAAAGTAAGCTGTAATTGTTACGCTGTCCATAGAATATCCGAAATTAATATGTTTTACTTCTATATTCGAGAAGCAAGTTGCTTAAAAAAACTTATTTTTTTATTAAAAAATTAGCAGCCAGAATTAGCTTCTCAGATAGCAAGAACTTCATAAACTTGAAAACTCTGCTAATGGTGGAAGATGGATTTACCACCAACAACCTTGTAGAAGAATATGCTAAATAACGTGATCGTAATATTTCTTCTCATATTTGAAACTATCCTCCTGAACTACAGGGTGTGACAGATTGGACTACCACATTTCTGAAGGTCAGTAGTAAGGGAGTGGTGAGGGAAAGGTGACCCGGCAGGTGGCAACAGTTCGAGCTGATTTTCTAGTTGTCAGTAGACCCCATGAGTTGGTCCGGTGAACGCAATTTTGTTATCGAGGCTTTCTTTAAACACAATGACTTTGTAACCGCGACACAGGGGGTATTTTGGACTCGCTACGCAACAGATACCGTTCCCGATCCTATGATGGGTTTCGATTGTCAAAGTAAGTGGGTGTGCAATACCGAGGAAACTAAGTGATCATCCTCAGAACATTATAACACCTCAATATGTATAACGAGTCCTTGAGATCGCAATTCATGAGTAAGTTGTCACCATTTCCCCAGAGATGACCAACAGAGTGATGGAAAACTTTAGAAAATGGCTTTGGCAGTGCATTGCAAACAACGGATGCCACTTGAGTCGTGTTATTTTCATAACCTAGTGAAATAAAACTAAATTATAAGTCCTTTTTGAAAATATAAAGCTTTATTTTCAAATGTTGGAGTCCATTCTGCCGCATCCTGTGTATGCATATTCATATATTTTTGGGGACTAAAATATGAGATATTAAATTGTGTTTCAACATGTTTAGCGAAGATTAAGTAAATAATCTATACACTTTGTGTAAATAATCTGTACACTTTCTGTTTACACAGCTTAAACTCCAACAAATTCAGGACAAAATAATGTTCCATTGAGAAGAATAATTACTTCCCCATCTTGTCTCTGCTGTTGAAAGAGTTTTCTTAACTATTTTATACTCTTGAATTTAATTAATGACAGTCATCCTACAGTCTTCTTCAATAGGGCTAAGAGCTGCTCATGAAAGCTTTAACATATCTCCATCCCTCAGATATCTTATGAAAAGACAGTCATTAAGTTAAATTATCTCAAGATGCGGTAATTAGAGTTCAAAAATTCGTGAACTATGTAACAAATCATACTACTCCACAATAAAAGATTTCGCATTTTAAAATTCTTTCTTTTCGAGAATCAGCAGTATATTTCCCTGTGCAGTTTACATGAGCTTCCAGGTCAAGTTTTAGACTTGTATTATTCAGGAAATTGCTATCTATAAATCGTCTCGAAAGAATGAGCAAAATTTGCATACATATTTATTTACCATGCGGAAAAGCATTTATTAAGCTAAAATATCCTAAAGTTAATTTCTTGACTCGTGCTCAACTGTTTGTAAATGAAAACTAACATTAGTAGAGAGTAAATGCTTAAACATAAAAGATTTTTGAAAATATCTATAGTTTAGCGAAAGAATAAAGAGAAATCATATCTCGAAGAATCTCTAAATTAAAATTTAAGAATATCTGCTTCGTCCACTGTTTAATTAAACATCAAAGCATAAACAATTTCTCACAATATTTTTAAAAATATATATTTTAAATCTTATCTGTCTCACTTTAGAAGTCGTGTAAATATGGAAAATTTCTAAAATTTTTATTAAACTGCAGAATTTCTAAAACGGAAACCAATATTACGTAAAATATTCGTGCGAACACAATTTTGCAAACTTATTGTGGATAATATGATAACGGTTTAGGTATTTTAAAGGATATATCAATATAACTAAAAAATAGGTTTCTATGATAGGTCATTATAGTATTGTTATGCGAAGAAATAGAAAGCAAATCATAGCAGAGATATTCTAATACTTTATATGAAACCTCTAATAAAATACCACGCATAAAATTATAGAAACAAGACATGGAATCAGCTCCACGCTGATGTGACTCCACGCTGTGTGAAATGGAAATATTTTCCGTTATATTAAATGAATAAACATTAAAGTTCAAGAGAGACAAGCTGTCAAATACAATCTGTGAAAACGAAAACTTTGTCAGTTTGAATTATCAAAAGTGATAATTAGATACAGTAGTTCGTAAAATAAATCGAATTGAAAGTTAATAAAGAAACGAACAATTAAATAAAAAAATTAAGTAAAAGTAATCATAAATGGAAAATATATATACAAATAAAAAAATTAAATTTAATATTATCAGAAGCTCAATTATAGTTAAATGTATTTTGATGAAAATACACGTACCAGTAGAGAGGTCTTTATATGTTTAAGAAGACGTTTTACTTAAAGATGTTACTTGTAATACATAATGAAAGATAACACAATTTTCTTCTATGTTGTGAATATTAATTTATATATATGAGGGAATTAAACATAGGTCTCATGTATATTTCTCTACAGTGTTAGGTCTAGTAATTAGGACTAGTAATATTTAGGAAGCTAATATATATATATATATATATATATATATATATATATATATATATATATATATATATATATATATATATATATATATATATATATATATATATATATATATATATATATATATATATATATATATATATATATATATATATATATATATATATATATATATATATATATATATATATATATATATATATATATACAGTAAAACATCTCTATGGCTGCCGGTAATGGTTTCAAATAAGGGCCTGTTCACAAAGAATACATCAGCGTCAGCATTAAAGATACGGACTTGGTATTAAAGACAGTTGAATAGCATTATTTGTGAAGAAATGGGCAAAACACGTGATTGGATGGACATTAAATGTGGAATAATTATACACTCTTGGACAAAAAAAAAAGACGCACCAAGAAAAATTTATCCGACTGGGACGAAAATCGGTAGATGTAATGTACATGTACAGAGAAACAAATGATTAAAATTTGAGAAAAAATTGATGATTTATTCAAGAGAAAGAGCTTCACAAGGTGAAAAAGTCAATAACGCGTTGGTCCACTGTGGTCCTTATGCAATCTGTTCCTCGTCTAAGCATTGTTTGGTAGAGGCGGCGGATGTCCTCTTGCGGGATATCGTGCCGAATACTGAACAACTGGCGCGTTATTTTATCAAAATCTGGAGCTGGATGGAGAGACATGCCCATAATGCTCCAAACGTGCTCAATGGGGGAGAGATCCGGCGACCATGCTAACCAAGGTAGCATTGGGCAAGCACGAAGACAAGCAGGATAAACACTCGCCGTGTGCGGGCGGGCATTATCTTGCTGAAATGTAAGCCCAGGAGGGCATAGTATGAAGGGCAACACAACGGGACATAGAATATCGTCGACGTACCGCTGTGCTGTAAGGGTGCCGCGGATGACAACCAAAGGGTTGTCATCCTGCTATGAAATGGAAAGGCACCCTAGACCATCACTCCCGGCTGGCGGCCCTTATGGCAGAAGACAATGAAGTTGGTATCCTACCGCTCTCCGGTGCGTCTCCAGACTCGTATTCGTTGGTCATCGGGGATCAATTCGATGCGGAACTCATCCCTGAAGATAATTTTACTCCAGTATGTGATATTCCAGGTCTAATGTGCCCGACACCACTACAAACGGGCTTGTCGGTGTACAGAGATCAATGGTAGTCGGTGCAAGGGGCGACTTGAGCTCAGCCCCCTTTCTCTGAGCCGCCTATGTATGGTCCTTGAGGTCACTGAAGCACCAGTTGCACGTACGATCTATGATAATGATGAATTTGGGGCTGTGAGTGCCGCTCTGACGAATGTTCGGTCTTCACATTCTGTCATTCCTCTAAGCCGACCACTTCCTTCTTGACGCTGTGTACGGCCATGGTTCACCTATACCTTCCAACATCATCTAATAGTGGTATCACTCCTATCCAAATGTCGAGCGATTCGCTGATTAGACCATCCGGATTTTTGAGCCAAACTACACGTCAGCTCTCAAATGCTGACATCTGCTCATATTGTCAGCGCACCTGTATGCGAGGCATAGTTAATGTCTACCTGAGTACACGGAATGAAATTCGCAAAGAATTTATGACCGGGAATCGAAATTTCTCCTCTTTAATATCCTGCCAGATGCGCAGTTAAGATGCGCTGCGTCGTCACATATTCATTTATTGGCCTCCAAACTTTAAAATTTTGCATTTTCTGTCGAAACATGTATGCATATCAATTTGTGTCTAATTTGCATTACGCCTTCTTGGGGCGTCTTTTTTTTTCGGGGGGGGGGGGGGTAAGAGTGTTGGTATAGGACGTGGTGACTCAGTTGGCAAGAGCAGCGGGCCAGTGATCTGAAAGTCCCTGATTCGATGCTCATCGTTGCAAATCCACCTCCATGTTAACTAATGGTGTCTGGGGCACGTAAAATAGGTAATGGCTGCAACGTCCTCCAGGTTCTCAAATTTACCTGTGGAGGTACGGGGACATGTGTGACCAGTCTTGTCACTTGACTAGGTTCAAAATTACGGGACCGGTCGTTTAACCAAATCGGACTCTGAACCTTGTGGTGCTAATTCAAAAACAGGAGCCGCCTCTTTCAGCCCAATAGCCTATTAGAACCTGGTGAAGGAAACCTCCAACCAGGGGACAACATGATTATAGGTGTTTGAAACAGTGGAGCGTGTATCAGTGAAACTGCATCGCTTACTATAGTGTGAAGTTTTGAATTTTTTGTGAAATGTTTGAGAGAAGACGTTTTTTATTTTTACAAAGAGTGAGTTGCCAAAACAAATTTCAACGTAAGGCGTTTGGTCTTCACCGGCTAATCGAGGCTGAAGTCGAGAGGGTTTCTAGGCTTGCCCAGTCCATTAAAACGGCAAATTACAGCTAGAATTACTACGAAAATCTAACTCCGATGGCCTCTCAATGTGCTTTTAGCCTTACATTACACCGTACAGTTATACAAACCAAAATATTGGTTGAAAGCTTTTGGTGTCTAAAGTTAACATGATCAAACGTCTCCAGTTCGTACAGGATCACAAGAATTTGACAATAAATGAATGGAAAGAGAAAATGCAAAATGTTCATGTAAGAGAGAAAAAATTAACTAGGTTTCAGCTTAGTCAAATTCTAGAGGAAAACTTATTTTTACTACAAGTTCATTTTAACTAAAGTTAAAAAATCCCGCCAAATTTAGTTCTTCATCGATGTTACTAAGTTTTCCTCTCAACGTATTGCTCGTTGCACATTACACGTTAAGGGTATACAAGCCAAAGTTTTCTTTGAAAACCTTTGCTGTATATATAGTTATCATAATTAAATGTCTCCAGTTCAAACAGGATATGAAGGATAGGACAGTAATTGAATGGAAAAGTACAATGCGGAATGTTTACACAAAAGTCAAATTTTAAAAGGTTTCAGCTTATTGAAATTCGACGGAGTAATTTTTTTTTACATTGAATTGATTTTAAATAGAGTTAAATGATCACGTCAAATTAAATTCTTCTTAAAGGATTAAAATCATTTTCAAGTCATCATCTATTTCCTCTCTCAAAATATACACTGCTGGCTACCCAAATTGCAACACCAAGAAAGACAAGAAATATCACAACAAAATTTATTTTGTAGATAACATGTTGACCAAGTATCAAATGATTGAATTTATAGACTTCTGTGAAGTGTGGTTCTTGCCAAAATCAGTAGCCAGAGTAGCCGCAATTGTTGGAGATCACCACTGCCACACGCCTCGGCATTGATTCAAAGAGACTTTGGATGAGTTCTTGGGGTACAGCAGACCAAGCAGCTTCCACACGTTGCAAAGTTGATCTGCTGTGGCAGCTGGGGATGGAATCTGGGTCAATCGTAGAGCAACCATGGACCACATGTTTTCTATCGGCGAAAGATCCGGAGAGCGAGGCGGCCAGGGAAGCAATTCAATCTGGCGATTGACGAAGAACCGTTGGACAATGCGTGCCACGTGTGGTCGCGCATTATCCTGTTGATAATCCACAATCTCGGTAGGCCACTATCCTTCCTCTGTCGAACTTGATCAAAAGATTATCGCTGTTTTCGACGACGCATAATTGATCGTTTTTTTGAAAAAAACACAAGAAAAACACAATTGCCGAACTTGAAATCCTCGAAATCTCCAATCCTTAAATAGTGCTTTGAAGTGGCGCCACAGGCGCGCGTGATGTACGTCTGTGCTGAAATTCTAATCATTTGCATATCTCACCTCCGCTAATGCATGTTCTAAATTTCATGTTATTTGCATATTTCCTTCAGGGTGTTGCATTTACAGTGGCCAGCAGTGTAGTTTATAACAGTTAATAATCATTGTTTATTTAAATATCTAAGATTATTTAAAAACGTAATTTAATGCTTGAAATATTTACTTTAATAGCAAATAAATTTTCTTGATTTTTTAATGTATCAAAACTCTTATATAAAATAACTGTTCTACTTATGCAATATAAGTATTTAACTTCCCTTAAAATATTGTTTGAAGGAAGTTTAAAGAAACACACTACAGTTTTTAATTTTATAAATTTTAATTTTTTTTCATCTGCGATGTAAACGGTCAAATATAAATACGGGGCAAATATAAATATATACGAGGGTTATTCGGAAACTAAGGTCCGTTTACTTACAAAACAGAAAACATTACAGATTTTTTCAAAAAACTTTATTTTTTAAATTCCTTACATGTGTCTCTATTTTTCTACATAGTTTCCATATTTGTTTAAACATTTCTCATAACGTTCTACAAGCTTCTGTATGCCTAAGTCGTAGACGTCTGCCGCCTGTGAGGATAACCAGTCTTGAACTGCTTCTTTCACCTCGTCATGACATCTCTAGTGAATATGACGAGAATGACATATTTAATGCTGATGAAGCTGCACTGTTTTACAAGAGGACACCAAACCAGACATTAAAATTTAATGGAGAGAAATGTAATGGCGGAAAATTGTTGAAAGACAGAATCACATTTCTTGTGTGTGCCAATATGAGTGGAACGGAACGTCGTAAGATTCTAGTAATTGGAAAATCTAAACACCCCAGATGCTTCAAAAATATCAAACGGCTTCCTGTTTCTTATGAAGCCAACCGTAAGGCGTGGATGACTAAGGAATTGTTTGAAAAAGAACTTCGAAAGTGAAATCGTGAACTTTCAGCTTAAAAACGGAAAATTCTACTTCTGCTTGACAATTGTAGTGCACACAAGAACGATAAACAGTTACAATAGATTAGAATTGTACTCTTTCCCCCGAATGCAACTTCTGTAGTACAGCCTATGGACCAGGGTGTCATCAGAAGCCTTAAATGTCATTACAGAAAGCAGCTCATTTTACGAATTTTAGACGGATATGATAAAAATGTAAAATGTGACGTTTCTCTTCTTGATGCACTTATAATGCTCGAAAAATCTTGGCGGCTTGTTACAGATTCTACAATTAGAAAATGTTTTCGACATGCTGGCCTAGCAAAGAATGTTGAAGAAGAAGATGATGAAGATTTACCTATCGCGATGTGGATAGAAAAACACAATATTTCCTCATTCTCGTATTGTGACATGCAATTGTTCGAAACATGTGATGATGAAATCATTACATGTGAAAATCCGACTGATGAAGATATTGTGGAAGACATTAAAATGAATCATTCTGAAATCGAAGATTCTGCATCTGATACTGATGAAGAGGAGTACATAAATGATGAAATTCCCACCATCTTAGATGCTACAGCAGCAATGCGTGTAATACGTTTTTTTCCACACAAACAGTGGAAGAAAGAGTGTTGCAGTCATTTGACGTACTGGACAAAGAAATTCATATAATGTTTTTGAAATCGGTATCACGTCAGCAGAAGATTACCGATTATTTCTGTAACAAAACAGCGAGCAAGAATTAAAGGTAAAATGAATTTATATCCATTTGTCTTTCATTTTCAATTAGTTTAATTAGAATTGTATCACTTTAATGTTATCGATTTTAGTCAATTTAATTCATTAATGGTCATTTTTAATAGATTTTATCGTTTTTTAATACATCATTATTGAATACACATAGCAACTAATGATTTATACATTTTGTGAACATTTTTCTTAACGGTTCGGATATAGCGAACCACCGGATATAGCGAACCAAACCTTTGGTCCCTTGAAGTTCGTTATAACGGGGTTCGACTGTATATGTATAGGAAAGGAAATTTATTGCTTCTCGATCTGAGTAAAACAAATATGGATCTAAGTTGAACGAAGTGAACTTTTCTTCCTGTTCAGTTAAAGTTTTAAGAAGGATTGAAGAAACTCGTTAAAAACTTTGATCTTTCTGAAACTTAACAAATTCGATTTCTATCACATAAATTGTTTAAAAAGATATTGTGTAATGTGACAGCATACTTTAAAACGCTCAATTTCATTTATCCACACGCAAAAGTTATCGGTTTCTTATTTAAGGAAAATAAATCGTACTTTCTATTCATTTTATATATACGTTAATAATTTATACATGTATTATTATATACGTAGATGTTATATATATATATATATATATATGTATATATATATATATATATATATATATATATGCACTCTGTCACAAAAAAATATATGCACCCAGAGGAAATCGAGCTACTATCACAAAACTTGGCAAGAATGTAGTCTGGAAAGAGATGTGTAAATGATTAAAATTTCGACGCCAATAAGACAAGCGTAAGCGCGTGATGCGCATATGAGACTGCGCAGCTGGGAGACTTTAAAAGCTTAACTGCTCGTGACATAAGGTTATTCAAACAGATCTGTCGACTTGGATCGACGGCATTGTGACTAGAGATGCCTCTGAGACGTAACCGGCGACAGTACTAACAATTGTCGGACTTTGAGAGGGGGCGTATAGTAGGCCTCAGAGAAGCCGGATGGTCGAACAGGCGTATCGGTCACTACCACGGTCGGAGCAATATGGTAGTTCCTCAGTGTCGGCAACAATATATCACGGAAGGGATAGTCTTCCGTCGCGGAGGGTCAGGGCGTCCCAGGAACACAAATGCGCGCGAGAATAGCGCAATCATAAGAGCTGCCACGTCCGCACGAACAACGTCGCTAGAATCGGTTCAACGCTATTTATCACCTTACAGAGATCCGGCGGTATCAATGGAAACCATTTGGAGACGACTGGCCGACGCGGGTATAAGGAGCCGACGTCCATTAAGACGCCTACCACTGACCCCACATCATAAGCAGTGTCGATTGGATTTTCGCCGACCTCGAGCAAGCCGGAGTGTGATCGACTAGAGCCGTGTGATCTTCAGCGATGAATCCTGATTCAGTCTCAATGCTGTTGATCAGCGCATACGCTTGTGAAGGCGGCCAGGCCAAGGGTCCGATCCGGCATTTGTTGTCGAGAGGCATTTGGAAATTACACAAGGTGTGCCAGTTGGAGGAGCGATTTGTTGGGACACACGATCACCTCTATTTGTCCTTCAACGCACTTTGACGCCACGAAGTTACGTGGACGAGATTTTAACGCGAGTTGTACTGTCTATGCTATCATGTCGCCCAGGTGCCATTTATCAGAAACACATCCCTCGTCCACTTATTGCGCGACTCTCCCAACAATGTCTTCAAGGATATGACGTACTCCAATGGCCTGCCAGGTCACCAGATCTCTCGCCAATAGAGCCCGTCGGGGACGTGCTTGGAAAGTAACTGCAGCTGTCCCAGAATACTAGTGAATTAACTGCCCAGTTGCAAAGATTATGGCTTGAACTTCCGCAGCAGGTCATAGTTGACCTTATTCATTCGATGCCACGCCGTGTTTCGGCTTGTATATTTGCCAGATGGGGATTACTACTTACTGATCTGTAACATTTTTCATGTCATATCTTCTTAATAAAACGGTCTGGTCTTCTGAATTTGTAATCATTTGCTTATCTCCTCATACACTACATACATATTACGTTTCGTGATAGTAGCTCGTTTCTATATGGGTACATATATTTTTTTGTGACAAAGTGTTTGTATATATATATGTGTGTGTGTGTGTGTGTGTGTGTGTGTGTGTGTATGTGTGTGTAAGTAATAAAAACGCTCCACCTTTATTAATTAACGCATATTCAAAATTTCCCCGTTAACGTTTCAGTAAAGAGTAGCCCCGTATTTCAAATTATGACATAAGGATAAACGTGTTAGTTAGCTAAATTGTCCCTTAACGCATGTGCGAAAAACAGTAGGAACCGTTTTCCAAACAGCATGTTCCAACCTCGCCAGTTTTTCTCGCGCCTTCCGAAAGATCAGACATCTTCTGAAGCACGAGGTCAAATGGTCACCGATAACCAATTAGAATACTTTGTCCCCCTGGTGTTCAAGGCCCTGAAGCCTTTGTAAAAGCGAGAGCAAGGGTTCTTCGCAGCTTTTTTCGTGACTGACCTCGATTATTGATGTTGTCCCGTGTCTGCTTTTGTACATCCGTGATTTCTCGTCCTGTGTATCTCTATGGCCGCTCGTCTCTTTCTAAATATGTCGTTACTGTTCCATTGATGTAAAGCATATTCAAGCTCGGGCTGGTTTCCGGTGCCGATAATGTCATGTCGTATATTTGTGTCTTGTTATCGAGTTACAAGACGTACAGTTACTTTTGCTAAAATCTCTTGTGCCGTGTAATGTTATCATCATACTTCTGCAGTAAAATCAAGTTTGCTGTTCTTGCGTCTCTTCCCTGGATCTCCACAGTGTATATAGTCCTGCTCTGTCCATCTGTGCTGCCTAACTACGAATCTCTCCACCACAATGACTACAAACTGATGTATTCGCATATCCTGTATTTACCACCATTCATGAGCCGGAGTGATGTATATATATATATATATATATATATATATATATAGTATATATATATACATATATGACAAAATTGAAAGTGAAAAACCAGTATGAGCTCTAAAACTTCAGCATCTCTCAGTATCAGCATCTCTTCATCAGATGTGCTGATACTGTCTAAAAACAAATGGATTGTTTCTGATAAGTATGATCTAAACAATAAACATACTTAGACACCGTACAATCCATTCGAAACAGAAGAATTGAATAATTAGTTACTTAATCAAAGAACTCCAAGCCTGGCGCAAGACAAAGATGACTTTAATATTAGGAAACCGCAAGAAGACTGTTGTCACAAAACTTGCAACCATGGAGCAAATGGAAACACAGAAGCAAACTTACAATGGAGGCTGTGTTATAGGACTAATTAACCTGAATTAAATTAGTATTTTATTATTACTAAGAGTAGTATAATATTATTTATTATTTAGTATTATTTTTACTTAAGAGTTTAATTATTATTAACTAATTTTAATTGTTAGTAGTTATTTTCACTTATTTATCTTTTATTTTTTTTAGTTTGTATTACTAATTAATTGCAACAGAAAAAGGCTATTCATTAAATCTAAAGCAACCAATTATGTGCTTGGAAAGACTATGGGGTAATATATATATATATATATATATATATATATATATATATATAGTCTGAATATATAATATTTGCGTGTATGCAATCGAGGGAGAAAACGATAAACGTAGTAATTAAAGATTAATAAATGCAATAAAAATAAAATAATTTGCTTCATGAAGGGATTTAACTTTGTCTTTTTTTATAATAGCAATAAATAAATAATTCATGTACTTTTCATAAATGACATTAATGCAGCTGTCAAGGATTTAACAATAGAGTTTTGTGTTTTTAAACTTACTGAACAAAAACACTGTGTGAATAAATGTTGCATAAACTTATTCTGACGTAGTAAAGTAAAGATATTTTAATTCCCTAAAAAGAATATATTAGCGTGGGAAATTGTAGATGATAACTTTTTTCTAAAATTTATCCTGTTTCTAAAAGAAAGATTAATGTCTTTCTTTACAGGAACATTATAAATTATTTTTGGGGAGAATAATTCACATATTATCATAAATAAAAATCTTCAATACATCTCACACAAGCTTTTCTGGACTTAACTATTATTATGTTAAGAAGTTTAGAAAAAGCTTTTTTTTCTTCGAAAAATACGCCTCGCCGAACAAATATTAAAGTTTAAGTTAAGAAGCTTGTGCGAAAAATATTAGCTTTATTTCAGCTTCAAGAAGAAAATGTTTGCGTTGTTTTGTTAAAACTCACATTCTTTTCCTTAGTATAACCAGGAAAAATCATCGCGTAAGTGATACATGATTTTTTTTTTTAATTTCAAGCCCGTTTTATTTAAGTTAAATGTTCTATCGTAATTTCTTTTGAATTCTTTGTTAGCACTTCTTGCTGTAGTCTGATGTAAACATAAGTTTATGATTACAAGTACACTTTGACATTCTCAACAGATAACAAGAGGAAGGAAGCGTCTGAAAAACGTTCTCCAGCGCTAACATTAGTCATTAAAATTGTTATACTTACTCTATTGTTAAGGCTAAGAAGCGTACTCGGTGCACTTTAGGGCATTTTTACACAGTAATTGCGGTAGTACTTACACAGTAAAGTAGCGTCCCTCTGTTGGAGAAGAACTTGTTTACATGACCCGTAACTTGTTTGATGTATCACGTGGTCTTTACGTTATCAGTCAGTACTGAACTTGAATAAGTATCAACGGATAACGTCATTGCTTTGAGCTTTGTTATTACTATGTTTTTATGTTTTTATTAACTCGCATTCTTGTTTGTTTAGGTGTGTGTTTGTTCAGTCCAAATCTTGCTATCGATTTTTAACTAACTTCACGACTCGCTAGACATTTGAAACTTTTATAATAGCTCAGAACACGATGACAATGCATTTTTAAATACTTTTAGCCATCTTTAAACAGTTTGTATTCATTTTCAGTCAATTTTTTTGTAGATTGCAGCAGCCATCTATCGACCGAGACGGGAACGAAAATTTCAGCGCAATTTAACTTCCAATTGACTTTGTTTTCTGTGAAGTTGATGGAATAATTCATGAAAAAAAAAATTTAAGTATTTATTAATACATAGAATTGTCAAGTTTATATCCTTCAACAGAAAATTTAAAAACATGGTATATAAAAAGTTCTTTTTATCTTGAAATTATTATAAGTTGAAATTTTTATTGCTGCCGCTAATCTCTGATAAGGATAAAGTGTGAAAAAAGCCAAACAGTGAATCATTTTACCATAAACTATAAACACATCTCAGCGAATGCAAATGTATTTGCAATGCCGTCTAAAGTGTTTCAGAACATCCTTCATAACAATTAAACATAAACGTTAACACCAAATTATTTTACCATTACCTATCAGAAGGTACCATGGCCTGGATTATTTTAGCATCATCCTGGCCATATTGGTTCAAGATTAATACTAAAGGTTGAAAGCTGAAGCGCAAAAAGTTATCGACTTACAAATTTGAGAATGCAGTAAGCACATAATTATACACTGCTGGCCACCCAAATTGCAACACCAAGAAAGACAAGAGATATCACAACAAAATTTATTTTGTAGATAACATGTTGACCAAGTATCAAATGATTAAATTTATAGCCTTCTGTGAAGTGTGGTTTCTGCCAAAATCAGTAGCCAGAGTAGCCGCCATTGTTGGAGATCACCGCTGCCACACGTCTCGGCATTGATTCAAAGAGACTTTGAATGAGTTCTTGGGCTACAGCAGACCAAGCAGCTTCCACACGTTGCCAAAGTTGTTCTGCTGTGGCAGCTGGGTGTGGAATCTGGGTCAATCGTAGAGCAACCATGGACCACATCTTTTCTATCGGCGAAAGATCTGGAGAGCGAGGCTGCCAGGGAAGCAATTCAATCTGGCGATTGACGAAGAACCGTTGGACAATGCGTGCCACGTGTGATCGCGCATTATCCTGTTGAAATATGGCTGTGGGCAAGCCCTGAAGGTAAGGAAGGACAACTGGCTCCAACACCTCGGAGATGTAGCGCTGGCTGTTTAAAGTACCGGCAATGCGTACTAGATGTGTGCGAGAGTGATATCCAATACCGCCCCATACCATAATACCCGGTGCAGGACCAGTGTGGCGGTGCATAACGCAGCTGTTCAGCATCATCTCTTCACGGTGTCTCCAGACTCGAATGCGACCATCGTGGTGTTGCATACAGAAGCGTGACTCGTCAGTACAGACAATTTCATTTCATTCTGCCGTCCATATCCTTCTGTCATCGCACCATTGGCGGCGGAGACGTCTGTGGTTCTGCGTCAAGGGTAGACGAAGCAATGGACGTCTTGCGGACAGACCACTCTGCTGTAAACGGCGTCGAATGGTACGCGCAGACACTGGATGATGCGTTACAGACTGCATGTGCTGTGCTATGGTTCGTGATGTGACTGAGCGATCCGTCATCTGCCATGCGCACAATTTGCCTGTCATCACGTGAGTAGTGCGCTGAGGTGGATGCGATCGAACACGCCGGTCCGTCGTACCCTCCTTCATCCAACGATCACATATCCGCATTACAGTTGTTTGGTTTCTTCCAACACGACTACCGATTTCCCTGAAAGATAATCCACAATCTCGGTAGGCCACTATCCCTCCTCTGTCGAACTCGGATACTTGATCAAAACATGATCGCTGTTTTCGACGAGGCATAATTGATCGTTTTTTTTTTGAAAAAACCACAAGAAAAACATAATTGTCGAACTTGAAATCGTCGAAATCTCCAAGCCTTAAATAGCGCTTTGAATTGGCGCCACAGGCGCGCGTGATGTGTGTCTGCGCTGAAATTCTAATCATTTGCATATCTTACCTCCGCTAATGCATGTTGTAAATTTCATGTTATTTGCATGTTTCCTTCAGGGTGTTGCATTTACAGTGGCCAGCAGTGTATAACAAATTCACAGTAAAACCAAGGAAATCTATAACTAAATATATTAGTTGTGACATGGCAACATTTAGCATGTGGTCATGACAGTGATATTTTGCAACCAATCGGGCAGCAATTATTTATTTATAGTACAATAAATTTTAGAATTTAAGATTTCTGTCTGAACAGGCCCTGGGACATAAATTTTTCCTGGGCCGTAAATTTTAGATAAACCAAACGACTTTTAGAGTCCAATAACTGAAATCGTACGTTTCTGCGATGAATGTATTCTATCTTATGTCTATATTGTGTCTGTGCTTTTATCTTATGCACTGTTTGTAGTTTAAGAACTGCGTGAAAGTGTTATCGATTTCCCATCTGAAGATGGGTATTTACTGAACTGTCATCAGGATTTTTAATATAAAATAAAATTTCTAGAACTATACTCTATGAAGAAAAAGTCCTCAATTTTTTTTTAAAATTAATCAGAAATTTTTATATTTATATATGTATATATGTAGAATCCGGGAGTAGAAACAAGTTTCGGTGTATCGTCTAGGTTATTTCAATAACTAAAAGTTCGATTACCGACTAACTTTTATTCAAATTTAGATATGTCGGCACAGTACAATATAAACAGAAATTAAACAAGTAAACAGTATCATGTAGTCCTAACAACGGTATACCTCCCACATCGTCCGCATACGCCGACTTCCACACGCCGAATCTCCAAATGCGTAGACGTGAAATCTGGCGGTGCCTACTTCGAACTCTGGTGGATTTCTCATCCGACATATATATATATATATATATATATATATATATATATATATATGTCTATCTATCTCTCTCTCTCTCTCTATATATATATATATATATATATATATATATATATATATATATATATATATATATATATATATATATATATATATATATATATATATATAAAGTGAGAGAGAGATTCTGATGCCAAATTATTCTGAGAAAAATTTCTCATGCGTGATTTTAAAATAATTATGCAAATATATCTCTTGTGTCGCAGTTCCATCAAAAACTGTGTGTGCATTAAACTTTTGAAAGCTTTTCGGGCAAAATTTCAGATTCTTTAAGCATTTTTATATTTATAGTGATCTTTATATAACGGCATAGTTAAGAAACAAAAAACATTAGGAACCGCGGATAAAAAAAAGCTCAAAACTCACTTAACTTTTTTTTTACTCCGTGGTACTCTGCATCTACACTTCTTAAATCTAGTGCTTTAGCGACAGTTTACAAAAACTTTTTCTGTTGTAGCAGTTTCTTAGATTTATCCGAAAAAAAAGCGCTCTTTTATTTAGAAAAAATGGTGGAGTTAGTGAACCACGTGACTAGCTACGAGGCATTTTTTTACGTGACTAGTTTATATTTATTCGCAGAACCTATAAGTTAGCTAGGTTTCTTGAGATTTATTGTTGGAAGCATTAGATTGTGCTTTCTTTCATTGTGGACGAAACAAATAGCAATACTTTTGGGATTTAACTATTGTTTGTCATTTTTAAAATACAGCACTACATATAAAGTTACGCATTAGCTCAAAAATGCTGTTTCAACCTTGTTTTGAGTTTGTTGCTTACGTGTCATAAAGATATAAAGAAATTAAGTGTTTCAAAATCGGTAAAGATTACTGGATTTTCTGCGTCGAATTATTAATATCATGTAAGCAAATAACTTGAAATATTTAATTTATCATGTTATAAATACAGATGAAAGAAATACTTCATGTGCTGAATTTTTAGGATATTTGTCTGAGAAGTTTCTCGCCACATGGTGACAATATATTTACATATGTGTGTGAGCGATGGATATTGTGAAATAGTATTATCAAAAAAATTAGGCTTGAGTTAAAATTTATTCGACTGGTGTAGAATCAAAATTAGCAATCTACCTTTTTTAAAAACTGAGTTAAGTATAATTTCTTACAGTATTTCACTCATTTAAAATCTAAAATTTTCGGGAAAGTGCCTACTAATAAAAAATAATGTGAGAATTTTTCTAAAGGCAGTTAAAAATTTTTAATCTTCAAAAACCATAAGATATATCACTTTACCCTTTATCGTAAGAAAAGTTCTGATGGATTTATCCAGTTTTGATCCTACACCACTCATATCTATAAATATTAGTTCTAAAAGTTTTTCTTTGTTTTATCTCTTTTTCTCCCTTCATTCTTAGCCAAAATGGATAAATGAGGTACATTTTAAAGATTAAGATCTTCGCTTCATTCGAATTGTTAATTTAGAATTACACATCTCATTATTTGTTTAAAAATCGAAGTATAAACATTATAAACAATTGTTATTCCTCTAGATGGCGTGCGTGCTAGCTGTTTTTATTTTACCAATATCAGTCGCAATGAACTTTAAAATTTAAAAGTCTTTTACTTTTATCATCACTCTGTGATTTCATTAATGAGTTTTTAATGGCAGCAACCGCGTAGGTGTACATTATTCTTTTTGCATGGAAAAACTATATATTTTATTTCTAGAATGTGATTTTTTGTGACGATCCCATTTTCTCCATTCATACTTAATCAAAAACGATATATGAGGTACCATTTTAAAGATTTATTTTTCCACATCTGACGAATTGTTAATTCAGAATGACACATTGTAGTGTTTGTTTAAAAATCGAAGTGAAAAATTTACTTTTTGCCCAAAACTTTTTTCCCTGGATGCCTCGAAATGACACTGTCAAATAGTGTGCACAAAGAGGTTTTCTGATGTAACTATCACATTTTCCTCGAGTTTGTGTCATATTTAACTTTTAATATTGTCTACAAAGGTGTTTTGATATCTCAAGTTCCTCTGTTCTGTCTTATGCTTCACCTCCAATATTGTGGCCAAAGGCGTTTTGTAATTGGTTTTGTATTATCCTTACGCACCATTGTTGTTTGACAAATAAACAATGGCTACAAATGGACCGGTTCTTCTTTCATCCTAAAACGAACAACCATCCTCGCTGTATATTTTAGCGAGTATTAATCGCATGCGAAAGGGTCACACGGGCCACTAAGTATAACATATAATGTTCTTTAGAAAAAAAAATCCTTATTTTTAAATTCTGTATAAATAACTTGGTTTTAAACCCTTTCAAAAATAATCAAATATAAAATAAAGTTAATAGTAAATTGTTTAATGTGATACACTGACTTTATAAACTTTTTTAGACATAGCTTCTTTTCGTGACTTTCGATAATTTGGCCATAAATGTGTCGTCATTCATTACTTTACACTTCTTTTCTAGTATTACTTATTAACGTTAATGATTATTATCTTATTTATTCATTTTCCTGTTTTTAATCTCATGCATTATGTATTTTACCTCCATCACGGTAAAGTAAAAAAGTTGTAATATATCAGACTTTAGAAGACTTTAAAACTCACTTTCGTCCTTCTAGACTAGTTTTCAGCGGCGAAATTACTCAGCTTTGAATTTCCTGGAAGTGCTATCAATAGAATATTCTTGAAGTGACAAACTCTGAAAGCCCTGACTACTGTTTTAAACAAAGCGAATTTGAACATTTTTTCTAGTAAACAAACCTCCGTGTTTCTGCTGATAGTCACCGATCGCAGGAGATAACGCCGATCAGAAACATGAAGGACATGCTAAGTTCCTTCATTAGAACCGTATTTCTTTCATCATTTCCTCTGCCATTCATCTTCTTGTCACTTTAAAAATCGTGTTATCACGTGCTATCGGATGCTTAGTTCTCGTCTGATATTATTATTTTTGCTTTCTCTTTTTGTTATGTTACATAAAAGCCACCGATTTGCCGGGAATCGGTTTTATTTGGAGCGTAATTAAAACATTTCTTGGAATTGATTTACCCTTCAAAGTGTTTGTACTGAGGTTCAAAAGCATTGATTTATATACATATATATTGCGCCGTGGCGGCCTTGTGGTACAGTGTGCTGGCTTACGGTATTGAGGGAGCTCGGATCGAATCCCGGCGAAGCGCCACTAAAATGCCTCTGTTCGTGTCGTCTATTTATAGGGGTTAATGCTGGTATATATATATATATATATATATATATATATATATATATATATATGTGTGTGTGTGTGTGTGTGTGTTGTTCAGTCACGAGAGTGCAGAGTATATAATGCTATTCTCCGTTGATACTCTCGAGCTTTTGTTACATGACGGAGATTTTGAAATAGGGCGTAGATTTATAAATTTTATAAGATAATTAAAATGTTTTTAATTATATTCTCTATTTAGGAAACTCCTATTTGATAAAATCTTCAATTTAACGATATGATCTGCTGATATTGAACAAAACTCGTTAAATCCAAAATTATAAATATTACTTTCTGTAAAAGAATTTTTTATACATTGCGGAACTGTTTTATTATATTCCACTGGAATAACTATAACTAGGTCTAAGGTAGCCTAGTGGTAACGCGGTGGCCTTCAATCTGGGGTCGGTCAGTTTGAATCTCGATGAAAACCAATAAATACCTATCATGCCTGTCGCTCTTTATGAGAGAAGGGGAAGACGCTATGAGGGTCCTATGAAGGGGAACCCACGGTGGTCAGTTTGTGTTGCGGAGTTGGAAGAACGGTACGGAGTGTGACCCCGAAGACACATTAAATATTTGTTTACTCTCAGTCACAGTCAGAGAAATGAGGTATATATAGGCTATATATATATAACAGTGTCGTGATTGACTGACTGACTGACTGACGGACAGATAACGCACAGACCAAACTGCTGGATCTAAAGGGCTGACATTTTGCATGGTGATTCTTCTTATAGTGTAGGGGTGCACTAAGAAAGATTTTTGAAAAATTATAACCTAAAAATTCATTTAAAGTGTAATCTTTTACGAATTTTAACTTTTATTTTCTGAATTTTGGTGAATTTTTGAAGATTAATATTTAGAATTTAATTTACTAAATGCTGATAACATGGTTGCTTTTTTTGTGATACTTTAAATTAATTTTGCGTCACGGGCATAATAACGAAATTGATTGACAAAAAATTATTAAAATACTGTAAAACGTAAAATTTAACCACTAGACTAATTGATATGGAAATTTTAACGTAGGATTACGTTCTTTAATAACGGTCCTCTGGAAAGAAAAAAAAATCAGAGTCCGTCGTGAGTTATAATTTTGGCAGCGCGCCAAACCGATTAGCAATAAACTGTTAAACAGAAAAGTATCAAAATGCATAAAAAAAGGAGGTAAGCAATAATAAGTAATTATATGTTAATAACCCTCGGTAGTTTCGTTAGAAGAGACTACCTGAAATATTGTGTTAAAAATTTAATTAAAATTTGTATGTTTGATGTATATTAAACATACAAATTAATTGCATACATAAACCGTTGTAGTTAATTTGAATATTTTCTTTTACATCTGAAAAATATCCGATTAAAAAAATATTAAAAAAAATATACGATTTTTTATAAACGTTTTTTTGTTTTGTGTTTTTGGCATTAATTGCATACATTGACCGTCATATTTTATTTGAATGCCATCCGTAGCGAAGCATGGGTATTCAGCTAGATAATGTATATGATATAAATTAGTTTTGAAAATAGGTTTGATAATTGTGTTTCTTTCTTGAGCCGCGTAAATAAAATATTTTTAATATTCATCCAAGTGTGTTAAATACGTTACCTTCAACATCATCGATCAGAGAAAGATCGAGGATAGAAGATAATACCATCGTATGAATTCCGGATATGCGCCAGCTAAATCCGTCGACCGAAAATAGTATCTTATATGATGTCAGTGGGTGGAAGAAGGTAAGATCCTTCCATACGTTATACATGGAGGTTCTGGGTCAGAACTGAAGTGGAACCAGACCAAAGTCGGACTCCGACCCTTGTCGTGCGATCGAAGTAAATCGACGTCGCATTCATCTTCCTCCAGTTGAGACCTAACTGTTAAGTTCCGGCCCGGGGTGTCATAACAACAACAACAACAACAACAAGTCACAACAACAACAACATAACTTTAACTAAAAATTATTATGGAAAAATTTATCTTTTCTTTTTATTTTCAAAGCAAGATTGCAGTTTTTTCTAGTTATTACAAATCTGGAATTTTGCGTAACAATTTATAATATTTTTCATTTAGGCAACATACTTTATTACGTGCAAGATCATGTCAATTATCTTTATACAAGTTATTTTAAACAGTTTTTTAATATAGCTTTGTACTTTTCTGAGTCTAATACAAAGCACTATATAAGATTGCATTTCCGAATGTAGTATTAGCTAAATTTTATCTCGTTAGATGCATTTCCACTAATGCGAAGAGCATTCCCATACTGTATGATTACCGGCTCCGTTTTACAACGGCACCGCAAGAGTTGGACCCAGAATTAGCCGTGTGCCATGTCAATTTTAACCCCGGTTAGGCACCGAGTTGAACTGGTCTTGGATGACAGATACAGAGAAGTCATTCCATGCTGCTTCAAGTCTGTTGTCTCCTAGTTGTGACAACGTAATAAGAACTGTCAGCGTGCACGTGAAACGAGCACGTCAACAAAAAACCTAATAATTAAATTGCAGAGTAAAATCGCAGAAGAAACGTTGTTTGTTACAATAGGTATACGTTAAAACTATTGATGAAAGCATAGACGACAAGACTTTTTCAACAATAACAATTCAAATTTATTTGTTTAAAATATTAAAAGTTAGTTTAAAAATCTTCAACAATAAAATATCCATATCAATCAATAGCGTTCTCTAAATTCATTAAAAAAAAACAAGTCTCATATATACAAACAACAGTGTCTTTACACTGTGATGGAATTACCTCAAGTTAGGCATAGGCAAAGACTGTTAACCCCTTATTCTTTTTTCTTTACTGCGTCTTAAACTTAAACTATAAATCAACATTACCTTTCTTCAGATTGTCCTCAGCTTCATTATCTATCTAATCAATGGTAGTCGAGAAAAGCTCCTCCTTCTCCTCTTTTTTTTCTTGTTACTGAATCGTATGTGAGCCTTATATACGCCTCATCTAATGATATTCAACGATCCGGTTTGTTTAAAACGCACCAACTACTGGAAACTGAATAATAAATTATTTACGGTAGCTTCTTCACAGCTGTGGAAATTCGATTAAAGATTTGATCCGGTTATCAGGTTTTATGATCAAACCGGTCTAAAACAAATGACGCAATACCCGGAAAGGCAAGTACATGATTCGTTTCACAAGTAGTCTTTAGTGTAACTCGCTAACAAGAACTTACTCTTTAACGGTGTTTAACTTAAAAAAAACTAATAATACAACTTATCAACACCACACCATTTTATTTTTCAACTGAACTGGATTCACTAGGCTACCTCGGGTCTTAATATATGTTAATATCAGAACAGCTAGTATTCAGGGCACAAAGGGTAAAAATAGGATAACTTAACAATCGAATTGAACCTTTAAAGCTGTAATAATGCCATGACGTCTAAATATCCTCGCCTATCAGAACAGAACATTCGATAAATACAACATTTTTACTAATTAAATAATTTCTATAATGTCATCAAAAAATATGTTGTATTCGCATGTACTGCAGCTTCAATGAAAACATCGACAGTGTTTATTAAAGCATTCTGCATATCGTTCATGGAAGACGCTATTGAACATTGCCTCTAAACTTATGAACAACTTATTGAAAAACGCAATATCAGAGTTTATCCTATATAAATGATTCTTTTACAGACGATCTCTGATAATTATATATATGAAATAAACTAGTTATTTTTTCTAAAAAAACTGAGTAAATTTTCAATACTAATATATTCATTACTAATATATTCAATACTAATATATTTTTCTCGTAACCAGCAGAATCAATAACTGGTTTAGGTTTAGTTAAAAATTCATTTTATAACTGCCATATATTACATGATTGCATCTGATTAGTGAGGTATTTAAACTGGTTGAACACTTTGCACTCCCATTCAAGTAATATATTACATCCTCATATGCTGTAACATTAATGAGGTAGGCAAACATAGTCCATAATAGCGGCATGTCATTTCTCAGCAAGCGATCTATATTTCACCGTGTAAACTAGTCTAAATTTGTCAACACCTAATTGGAAGAGCTATTACCAAAGGATAAATTGAGCTCTGATGTTTATGTACGCTTAAATAGATGAAAATACTTTTAATTCAATAGACTGACTGTTTAATGTTTTACCCTATCCTCTTACTACAGTAAAAATGTATTATGATGTTTGCATTTTGCAACGTTTATAATTATATAAAGAGGTCACAACGTTCGCCCAGGAATCGAATCTATGCGCTATCCTACCGAGATAACGTGTGGTTGTAACTTTACCTGCCACAAAAATACTTAATTTCGTTCACTTTACTTAAAAGGTTATTTCGGGGAGGGAGGGAAGCAAAAGTCAGTAGAATATACAGCTTGACTCGTCCCCAAATCTAAAGTTAATTACTGTTAGCCGAACCGTCTGCTGTGTGTTTTGGATTTTGGCTGGTCTTTAGATCACTCATGCCGGGTATCGCAGGGTATGGGCCGGAATAAAATTTGTGATTATGAAGTCATTTAAGTACAGGGTGTCCGGGCTAAAAGTATCCATCAGTTATGGCTTATTTTTACGAAACTCCCCATTAGAATTTTTTAAAAATATTTAAATAGAAAGAACATTTCACCAAGGTTTAATATATTTCGATCATAGTATCATATATTTCGATGTGTGCAGCTTTTGTAGCACGACAAACGCCTAAATGGTAATCCAGTTCTCTCCAAGTGTTTCGTAGCATATCAAGAGTTATTACACGAATTGCTTGAATGATACGCTTCTTCAACTCATTCCGCGTTTCCTTTTTTTGTTTATACGCAACATATTTAATGAATCAACGTATCTAATATCTCCTGATATGCTACGAAATACTTGGAGAGAACTGGATTACCATTTAGACGTTTGTCATGCTACAAAAGGTGCACACATCGAAATCTATGATTGATATTAAAACTTAGAGAGACGTCCTTTCTATTTAAATATTTTTTAAAATTCTAATGGGTAGTTACTTAAAAATAAGTCATAACTTTTGGATACTTTTAGCCCGGACACCCTGCATTTCGAACGAATAACATAATAGGATGTTCAATACTAAACATAAGTTGCATAACTGACTAACATTCATTCCCTTTAATTATTGAAATGAGTAAAAATATATTAATATCCCTAGATGTAGTAGTGTTTAAAAAATAAAAAAATTTCAAGGCCTCCTACTAGACCATGCATGAGAGTAGAAAGTACTTGCTTAAATTCAATGTTTACTTTTAAAAAAAACATTAGTGTGTAATTAGTGTTATCAAGGCTCTTTAGTCCCAGAATCAATTAGTTTGTTCTTTTAGAACGTTATTCACTCTCATATGGACAAACTTATTTTGACTGCTTTGAGGAAGGGTTAAATATTTACATTAAATTAATAGAAAATAATAAGGAAAACCAGTTGAGATTTGATTCCGCCATAACTGCTACGGGTACTTTGGAAACGCCTAACCTCAGTTGCTATATTCTCCGACGAGTTATTTTCTGTATATGACATAGCCTAAGCAACATTTAATAACAACTCCAACTTGAAAAAAAACTCATTTCATAAAAATAAGATCTGAGATCCTGATTAGAAGTATTTAAGTATAAAAACAATAATTCATTCTGGCAATTTGAGATTCTTTTATCAAAAACTTAAAATGATTATATTGAAAATACTCCAGCTCTCATTTTTCACGAGAATCCTTTATCTATATATATAAAACGGTTCCGTAACTGACTCATTCATTCATTCATTCACTCACTGACTGACTGACATACAACGTACAGACCAAACCGCTGGACCTAAAGGGCTGAAATTTTGCATGGCGATTCTTCTAATAGTGTAGGGGTGCACTAAGAAAGATTTTTCAAAAATTCTTCTTAGATTTTTTTTAATTAAATTTTTAAGCTGTTTTTTAAACTTTTTTTACGTTTGCATTTAAAATAATACATTGAGGGTTATAAAATTTATATCACGAGAAATATCATAAAAATTCCTTCAAAATGAATTTTTTTTTGAATTTTTACCTCGATTTCCTGATTTTTGGTGAATTTTTAAAGATAAATTTTTAGAATTTAATTTATTAAATGCTGATCACGTGATTTCCTTTTCTGGTACTTTCAATAAATTTATCTTCACGTGCGTAACAACTAAATAGACAAAAAAAATATATTTCTCTCTTTCTAATGCAGCAGACGATCGGATATTATCCAAAAAAAATGCATATCCCTTACGATTTTTTTATAAATATATATATATATATATAGATAGATATATATTTTACATCAATTGTATACATTGATCATCGCATTTATTATAAATATATTTATTTATTTTTTGGCATAAATTGCATACGTTGACCGTTGTATTTAATTTGAATGTACTCCGTAGCGAAGCGCGGGTTTTCAGCTAGTCTATATATATAAAACAGTTCCGTAACTGACTCATTCATTCATTCATTCATTCACTGACTGACTGACATACAACGCACAGACCAAACCGCTGGACCTAAAGGGTTGAAATTTTGCATGGCGATTCTTCTAATAGTGTAGGGGTGCACTAAGAAAGATTTTTCAAAAATTCTTGTTAGATTTTTTTAAATTAAATTTTTAAGCTGTTTTTAAAACTTTTTTTACGTTTGCATTTAAAATGATACATTGAGGGTTATAAAATTTATATCACGAGAAAGATCATAAAAATTCCTTCAAAATGAATTTTTTTTTAAAATTTTTACCTCCATTTCCTGATTTTTGGTGAATTTTTAAAGATTAATTTTTAGAATTTAATTTATTAAATGCTGATCACGTGATTTCTTTTTCTGGTACTTTCAATAAATTTATCGTCCGTGCGTAACAACTAAATAGACAAAAAAATATTTTTTTCTTGCTAATGCGGCAGACGATTGGACTTTATTTTGTTTATAAAAATATCCCTTACGATTTTTTTATAAATATGTTTTTTTTACATCAATTGTATACATTGATCGTCGTATTTATTATAAATATATATATATATATATATTTATTTTTTTGTTAATTAATTGCATACATTGCCAGTTGTATTTAATTTGAATGTACTCCGTAGCGAAGCGCGGGTTTTCAGCTAGTCTTCGCATAAAACGATAACATAAAACACAAAAGTCCAAATAGAAAATCATCATGCATCGTGTTGAAACGAATTTTTCACAACCGAGTAACTACGCATCTATTTAACTGCTGTTTGCTGTTTTCTTTACATACTATTTAAAATAATTCTAAAGGCGGAGTTTCTCTAAATATATGCTTTTGACTAAAGGAAGTGAAGGTGAATTAGTCACTAGTGAAAATTTCGGGAAATTTAGAATTATTTTCCCTGTACCATACTTATCGTCTATGAATTGCTGGGGAGACCAAGGGAAGGGCGAAATTCAGATTCAGGGTGGTTGGACACTCTGGAGGTGCGTACATTTACTGTTGTATTTTTTATTAAAGCTCTTCTCTACTATACTGCGAGTGAAGAATTATGGACACTGGACTTTCCCCTAATGTATAAAAAACGAAACAATAAACATTTGCAGTCGTGGTCGCCTCTACGAGGGCCTTTTTCCATAGATTTTGTCAACTATCTAAATAACAACTCCAACTTGCTCCTTTTAGCAAAGTATGAACAGTAAATATGTTCATACTTTGCTAAAAATCTCCTAACGTTATACAGGACACCTTTTGAATTATCCCTGTTATATATATATATATATATATATATATATATATATATATATATATATATATATATATATATATATATATATATATATATATATATATATATGTATGTAATAAATTAAATATTAGGCCCTCCATTCTATCAGTTAAATTCCCTTTTCTGAATCCAATCCCCAGTAACATTACTTTAACGCTTTAAAAACCCATAGCAACAGGACTTCCCATAAAACAGCAAACGTTGCATTTCTACACGTGTATACGTCCCGAGAAAGGCGTGAGTTCGCATCGCCAGCCCGAAATTCCGCTGACATTTCAAAAGAACAGCCACATGTACCTCGCTTCTAGCGCGTAAGGTTGAAAGGTGATATTACACTTCGCTCCGAGCATCTGAAATGAAAAGACGTATGTTACTATCGCTCCTAATAAAACGATTCGACCCGACTGCTTCAAAATTTTAATTCCTTTCAGGCTGAGTCTAGCTCCAGCCATGTAAATTTGAGCTAGTTTTCCTTTTCAGGTTGCATTTTAAGAACGAGATGTAATGATTATATTACATATATATATATATATATATATATATATATATATATATATATATATATATATATATATATATATATATATATATATATCGAGTGTATTATTACACCCGTCATATTACAAATTATGACAGTCATGGTCATCCGGCGGTGTAGCAAGAAGTGATCTAGTAAACATTGAACAGGCATCAGTTCGAGTTACTCATGTTTATTTCTTCATTAGAACACACCACTGTGTTCTAATGAATCCATCCACATCAAGTGGTGGATGTTCTAAGAAGTGGTGGATTCTTGGAACATCCACCACTGATCCAAGAATCATCCAATTTAAATGTTCGCCATTTACATTTTGGGCCCCGACGAACACACGTCCATCGGCATTGAGTTTATTTCGCGCTCTGCTAAACCCTTTGTTAAAACTTAGGCTCAAAACTTTCGCGCATGCCCTGTGATGTCTATGAAATATTCCAGAATCCTCTCCATCTCTGAAATTACGTAACAGCTTCACTCCTCATAAGCCCGTGCTTGCTCTAAAAATAGATAGCTCGCCCGACCACAGATGCGAATCAAGGTCATCTAATGAAACGGGGAAATTCCCTCCTATTTCGCGCGAAGCGCGTGCTGAAATCTGAAAGCAGTGACGTTTAATGCCACGAAATAAATTATCCCGAAGTCCACCCTTTAAATTTTAACTTAATTATTTCTTTCCCAACTAATTTCTTGACACACACACACACACACATATATATATATATATATATATATATATATATATATATATATATATATATATATATATATATATATATATATATATATATATATATATATATATATATATATATGTGTGTGTGTGTGTGTGTATAAGTATTAATAGCACGCATTAATGAGGTATTAATAACATGCTACCATTAATTAATTCCACTCTTTTTCCATGGACCATATAGAACCCTACCCATATCATTTTATGATTGTACCAACCATGTCTATATGTGTGGAGTCTAGCTGTCTCTGGACATATTGGGACATAGATAATCACGTGAACAAACGATACATACTTTCCATTTCCCTTGTATAAGAGTCAAACTGCACGACATTTAACAGATTATATATGGGGTGAACAAAACGCTAATTACTCTCTCAGTTTTAAAAAGCTTTCGTAAGTAATTTTTTTTGTTTTATGTCTTACAATATGTTACTCTATTAAATAGTGATTATTCACATCAATTCGACTGATTGACTGGTTTTGAAAACCCCTCATCAAATATTAGAATCCAAGAAGCCAGTGCCTTCCGTAACAAACCGTTCTTCTGTTAATGATTCCGAATTCGTCACAATAGAATTACATCAACAAAATTTGAGGTGCGTCTTATGGTCCGAAAGTAACATTAAAATAAAATGAATATTTTATTATACATATTAAACATATTTTTATATATATTTTAAATCTTTATGAAGTTATTTTTTTAAAGCAGTTAAGTAATTTATCGTTAGGTATATGAAGACATTTGAAAATATCATTATACCTAACACAATCAAAAATATTCTTTTCTAAAATCTTCCAATAAATTTGAGTCGCATCTTATCGTCCAGAGCATCATACGGTCTAAAAAATATGGTATCTCTCTCTCTCTCTCTCTCTCTCTCTCTCTCTGTATATATATATATATATATATATATATATATATATAAATAAAGAAATAAATAAATAAATATATATATATATATATATATATATATATTTATATATGCTCATTGTCTCTGAATCGACATTTAAGACATTTTGTACGTAAGTTTTAGTCTGTTTGCACAATGCAAAGAAACATCGAAAGCATAGTATTCATCTACTTTTACTTTAAATTGGTTATTTTCAGATCCATGGTTCCTTGAAGCGGTAAAATTGTATTTATATACAACAGTTTTCTCAACTAACTATTTATCAATATTTAACTCTCAGAGAATGTAAACAGTATGTAATGTATTTACTATATAGATACCTGAAGTTTTAATTCACCTACTCAGTAAACAATTTCCTCCATTGAAAAAGAAACTATGATTTTATTCCTCCGGAATTAATAAAAAATTAACAATAGTTCTGCTTATTTACAGTACACGGCATAATGATTTGCACGTAGCAATTACACGCATAATTGAAAGAAAATAAAAATTATTTTGAAGAGGAAAGAATTCCATTTTCGATTGGATTTTCCCTGTCAGTCTTTATGAGCTGATATGCTTAAAATTAGAGTAAAAGGAAAGGAAGTCGGTAGAATAGAGTGTTTTTCATTTACTACATCTACACAGAATAGTGTTTTTGCGAGTTAATGTTGCTATGAATTAAACTTATTGGACTCAATCACCTCAGAGTTAACCTATGGAGAAAATGTGTCCAATTATTGCCGTCTTACTTTAAAGATTTTTATAAATTGTGGTCAGTAATAGAGAAAGAAATGTTACACATTGGGGCATATTTTGTTTTTTAAAATTGATGCAAATAATATTTTAAAAATTAAATTATTCATGCAAAAAATCTGGTATAGTGTGTTTTAAACGTTAATAAATTCGTTTGGTGGATCAAATTTAGAAACGTTCTGGCTGCCTGAAAATGCCTTTTCTTACTGGATTATCAGCATTTATGTAGTTGGAAATAGCATACAATTTTTTCCATAGGTTAACATTAAGGTGAGAGAATCCATTGTGGTTAGTACACATCAGTCTTAAAAAAAATCGCATAGATTTAAGGTAATTCAATTCGTAATGAAAGGATAGATCAATTCTAAGGTATATATTGTGGCCCAAAAGAAAGTATACAGGATATAGTATATTTTTGATGGGATAATCTTAATAAATAATAATATTAAGGTATAAATGGTGGTTTGTTTTACCACTATTCAGAACATTCGTTCAAATTGTTTTTCTGAACATTTCATTAATGTTTGTTTCCAGATACACTAGAGTCCCATACAACGCGAGTTCATACAACGAGATTCGCGCTATAGAATAAAATGCGGAAGTTTCCCTTTTATACACTGTTTATACATTTACTTTTATGCCTAGGGGTTTTTAACGATTTTGACGAAGTAGCTAACATATGCCATGTTAGATCTGTGCCCAGATGACAAAATGTTATAAGAAATTTACTTGACAGCAATTATAAGATTCAAAATATCATGAAATATCATCAATTCGTTTTACATGAGCAAACGTGGTACAAATGTTTCAGAAAAATAGTTGGCTATTATTTACAGTATTTACAGTAAACAGAAAATATCGAGGAACGAGAATCCGGAATGTGAAAAACTCATTTTCATAAAGCAAAGTTTCTTATAACATTTTGCCGCCCTCTGAGCACAGAGCTATTGCTGTAAAAACAAATTTTAAAAGATATATATATATATATATATATAGTTTACAAATGTAAATTACTTAATATGAAACAAAAATGAGTAAATAAATTTTAGGCGCTAAGCTGCTCATAAAGATATTTACGATATATAGATATTTAAAATTAAGATGACAAAAAGGGCAGATGTGACCATTTAATACTCCTATAACCTGAAAAAAGATAGACATATATAAATAAGCAAAAAAACGGAATTGGAGGTGGTATAGTTGATGACTGGGGGGGGGGGTTGTGACCCCCCAACCCCGGTTAAACATGTTTTAAGCCAGGCAACACTCCCGGAGGTCGGCTATAACACCAAGACAGTAATAAACAATTATGAAGAGGAAAAATATTTTAGGTGAAATAGATAAGTTAAACCAGATTTTTATACTTATATAGTCATCTAAAACATAATTACAAGATGAATAGAATGAAATAAATGAAAAAAATGAAAAAAATCTTAATACTAAGATACAGAAATAGAATAATACTAATTAACTAAATAATTACTCACTAATATATACACTATACACATAAATATAATATATATATATATATATATATATATATATATATATATATTTGTCTGTTTAACAGGATAATACTCCATTCGCTGTATACAAGAAATGTACTTGCACAGTATGATTTCTTATAACGCGATTTCATTCAACGCGTAACACATTAATCGATTTATACGGGAGTACTACTCTATTGGCATTGTGACAGTACATAGTTGTTAAACATTTAGTTAAGGTTCTGTTATTATTCTGTATTTAAGTTGTTAACATAGTGACAGTACTTAGTTGTTTAATTGCTGAACAATGCATAATCTCGTAAGTGTTCGAAGTGTCCTCCATCAACATTATAACTTGCACCAATCTATTGGAAACACTTTGTCACACTGTTCGACATAAACTACGCTTTGAACCAATATCCATTAATGTGTCTGATTTGAACACTTTCATTTCGCCTACTAATTGGAGCTTTCTATCATTGAAAGTAATTTACACTATGTCCGATAATTCCCAGTTTTCCAATACTGCTTCAAAATCCACTTTATTTATTCTTTAATAACCCATATTGGACCGTAAGTAAAAACAAAATATTCTAAAATTTTTTACACTTTGTTTATATCATTAATGTGGAGTAACTAAGTATATAAAAGCAAAATTGGGAAATAAAGTATTTAATATTTTAAGTAATAAGCTGTTCTGTAAACAGGACAACGGTCCGAAGCACAACTAGTGTTACAAAAATATCACTTACATTACAGGAGGATGTATTGTGAGGGAAATTTAGGGAAAAACTCAATGCAAACCCCAACACTGCATTTTAACTAAAGCCTAGCATTACATTTTAATTAAAGCCTAGCAATGCATTTTAAGCAAATTATTGTTGCTTTTCCCTTGCTGTTCTTTAATTTGCATCTTCTATTTCGACCTTCGGAGTTTTTCATCAATATATGGTCATTGTTGAGATTGTGGAGGTCTTTATTATTTTGATTTCGACAGCGTTGTCTGATGTAGTTTCTCAGGATTGTTTTACCTAGATAACTAATTGTAACAGATCTTTGTAACTCTAAGCGACCCTCTGCTTCATCAGGAAAAAAACATTTTTGAAATTTCCCACTTTGCGATAAGTGCAATTAAATTTAATTTCGTTGTCTGCTACTTTTGCATGTGTGTTACACTGTCTGTCTGTTTTGAAGGTGTCATGGTAAAATTCAACCAGAAAATGTTTACCGTATTTTCCGGCGTATAACGTGCACTTTTAATACAAAAAATAAGATCGAAATTTACGGGTGCGCATTATACGCTAGATATAAAAATGACACATTTAAAAATAAGGAAAAGATGAACATAAAAAAAAAATTAGATTTCTACATGTACCTAAATGCTGTTTATTTAAAAGAAATTACATACCTTATGAACATAAAAAATTTAATTATCGGATAACATGAATAGTTTGTCATATTCAACATCCGTTATATCATCAGGTACATCATCGAATTCTGTTTTATCTTCCCCATCACTGTTACTCTTATCCATAAATAAATAATCATCTTCCGTTCCATCTACAATTTTAGATATACAACATTTTTAAAATGACTTTTGAATCATGGCAGGTTAAATTTCATTACATGCTTTTATTATCCACTCAAACACTATTTCTAGGCTGGCATGACGCATTTAACCTAATGTTATTTTTCACCTTCAAACATCCACGTGTTCCACGGTCATTTTAAATTTCCTTTGAATGACTTATTGATAGACATATCTAGAGGCTGAGCTAATGGCGTTAATCCGCCTGGAATAACTGCCATGTCTGTGTTACACTCTTTCATAAATTTCTTCGTATTATCCGTTTGATGGGATCTCAAATTGTTTCAAACTAAACGACTTTCTGGATTCTTTAAAGCACCAGGATGCTTTTGCTAAACATGCATTATCCATAATTTTACACCGTTTTCGTTCATCCATCCTTTGTCGTTAACATGAATGAAGACACCATTTGGGTTACACTTTCATGAGCATTCTTTTTAGCCCACTTTAAGGCAAATAAACGATGCTGTTTCCTGTTACAATTAATTCATTCTGGCTATTTTCTATGACCCAGTTCGCAGAACTTTCTTCTAGGATAGACCATTTTGTTACTCTTTTAAGCAAAGCACATTTATTATTAGGTATATTAATGATTGTGATTTCATTTTTCCTCCACTCACGTATGGAGCTTCCATCAATACCAAACATCCTTGCTGCAGCACGATTGCCATTTTCTTTTGCAAATTAAAGGATTTTGCATTTAAAACCAACACTGTGTTTGTTTCGTTTGGCAGGCCCCATATTTACTACTAAAAGGAACACTAGATCAACTGTATTTCAACTAAAACAAATGCGATTTACTAAATTCTTCGATGTTCACTGCAAAATCACAGTTTCAAATGACTGGAGAAAGAAAAATACATATGACTCCTAATTCCACGAATTCATTCGAGTCAGAAGTGTGTTCTTACACCCTGCTTGCAGATTTATTTACCCCCTCAAGCATTTCCCCCAGTCACATATAGTTACCCTTTTCGCTTGTCAGTTCAGTATACCATTGTTCGATAGCCTGGGAATGAATTACTTCAAAAGATTAGAGCATCGCACATGTACCTTTCAGGTTTCTTTGTGAGGAAAAGGATGCACATTATACGGAGAATATACCTAAAAATATGTAGTTTAAAATTATAGGTGCGTGTTATACGACGGAATATATGGTATTACTTTTTTTAATGAAGCTTTATTAGTGGTCCTATTTATAGGACGTTAATGCGATACATTTTAAATGACTTGAAATTATTTACAATACTTATAAAGAAAACAAATACTTACTATATAACTTTATGCCTATTTTTGTCCTACAATGTATACATGAAAATAGTTTATATATACATATAAACAAATAAAAAAATAAATTATTTACCCCCCCCCCCCAACAGATGTATCTGTGCTAATGATGTTTTTCTTTAAAAAAATCATTATTTTAGTATTTTAAATAACACATAAAGTAGATAATATTTCTGGAAGCGGTAGATTCTCACAAAGGAAATTTGATTTCATTTCTGGCAAAAAGGAAGAAAAGTTAATCAACATGTTTCCAATATTCACATCCTGTAAAGACACATCAAGAAATTTCCTTGCTTCGGAGAATTTTAAAACATTTTTTAAAAAGATTTCAATCAATGAAAGGTTCTAGTTAACATTTGAGTTTATTTAAATTAAGAATTCGGACAAAATTCTGTCTGAAAGTCACATCTAAAAACTATTATGCTCCAGGAAATTCTCGTAAGCATTTTTTTAAAGATTTAAATCAATGAAATGTTCTAGTTAACGTTTAAATTTATTTAAATTAAGAATTTGGGCGAAAAATTCCAATACAAATTATCTATTGTCAGGGGTATTGAAATTAAAATTCTATACCTAATCATCCGATTTTATGTGCCTCACGCATTCTGTGCCAGAATATCTAAGGAACAAATCGATCTAAGAAAGAGTTTATCTGTATTCTACAATGAAGACCACTGTACCGTGTGATCAATATTTCTGTATTCAAATTTAAGAGAAATTAAAAGGAAATCGTTACTCGTATTTTTCGAATAAAGCCGATAAAAGACCATTTTGATTTCTCAGAAAGACTTACGCAAATATCTCAGAATATATATTTTTTCTCTTTAATTAATTTCCAGTATAGAAAAACCAATATAAATGTAGCCCATATTGCTTATTTTCATATTTACTTTCAATACATAGTTAATTTATTTCGACATAGTTATTTAAGATTAGACTTTACTTATGACCTGTGTTGTTTTACATGAATATGAAATACATGACACAGGTGCCTAACTGTTCACACACCTATATAAACACACTCACGCAAACAAACACACACACACACACACACACACACACATACACACACACACACACACATATATATATATATATATATATATATATATATAAACACACACCAGTTTTAATTCTATTTCAGTCTTTTTTTCACATTATATAACTAACTTCCGCGTTCTTCCTATACTCGCCTGTATGTCTTCTGTGCATATGGCACCACACTAATTATGTAGCCTTCTTTTGCTTTGAGAGATTTTGTTAGGAATTTGCATCAAGAGATTGTAAGATTACGCATGAAAAATATTTAAACATATTCTATATTTTAAAGATGTTTCTTAATATATGCGATAAATGAGAATTAATAAAATAGTTTTCATAAGATAATATTTTTGAGAGATACATTGAGTCTGAATGAGAATACAGCCTGGTAAAGAAATTTATGCGTTCTTCCTTTACTCGCCTGTATGTCGTTTGGGCATATGGTACCACACTAATTATGTAGCCTTCTTTTGCTTTGAGAGATTTTGTTAGGAATTTGCATCAAGAGATTGTAAGATTACGCATGAAAAATATTTAAACATATTCTATATTTTAAAGATGTTTCCTTATATATGTGATAAATGTGAATTAATAAAATAGTTTTCATAAGATAATATTTTTGAGAGATACATTGAGTCTGAATGAGAATACAGCCTGGTAAAGACATTTATGTGATATTTTGAATATCAAGCATTCGATTTTTATTCAATTCCTAGAAGGCGTAGTTTATAATTTTTACATAACAACTGAATATTTTAAAGCATTTAATTCAATTAAGATTGGAAATAGTACATTCAATTAAACTCCGACTTATGTATTTATACTCATTTTGTCCTGTTTAAATAGTTTTACAATTTATTTTTAATTTTAAAATTAATTTTATTTATTTGGTTAAAAAATATTATTTCCGTCATTTTAGTTAGTGAGATATGCAAAGTTCGGATCCTTAATTATTATTCAAAATATATGTAAATCTAATTGCAAAGCTGCGGGAAATTCCAAATTTTACACTCAACTGAAGAAAGAATATTGTTTCGCAAATAGATTTCAATTAGTGAGAATGAATCTTTGAATTTAATTTGTTCATATAAGACTAATTATACTGGTATGTGAGTTTAAATTATACTAAAACAAAATATAAGTTGATATCTCATAGTTAATAATTTATAATCTAAAATTTGTATTTGGAAAAAAAGTATGAACAACTAACATTATATGTAGGGATTACAGAACCGGGTATCTGTGAAATTATTGGAACTGAAAACCCGATTCCAATGGTTGTAGAACCTTGTATTGTACACTATTTAATCTTGGGTATATAAGAAATTATTGGAACCGAAAACTCGGTTCCAATGGTTGTAGAACCCTGTATTCGAAAGTAGTCAATCTTGAATATCTGGGAAATTATTGGAACCGAATACCGGGTTCCAATGGTTGTAGAAAATAGTATTCTAAAGAAGTAAATCTTGGGTATCTGGGAAACAATTGGACCAAAAACCTGGTTCCAGTGGTTGTAGAACCTTGTATTCGAAAGTAGTCAATCTTGGGTATATGGGAAATTATTGGAACTGAAATCCCGGTTTCAATGGCTGTAGAACATTGTAATCGAAATTAGTCAATATAGGGTATCTGATAAATTATTGGAACCGAAATCCCTTCAATGGTTGTAGAACATTGTAATCGAAATTAGTCAATATTGGGAGTCTGGGAAAGTATTGGAACCGAAAACCCGGTTCCAATGGTTGAAGAACCTTGTATTCGAAAGTAGACAATCTTGGGTATCTGGGAATTTATTGGAACCGAAAATCCGGTTTCAGTCGTCGTAAAACCTTGCTTTCGATAGTAGGAAATCTTGGGTATCTGGGAAATTATTGAAACTGAAATCCCGGTTTCAATGTTTGTATAAACTTGTATTGGAAAGTAGTCCATCTTAGCTTTTAAAAACAACATTTTGATGGAGGTAAACAGCTCTATCATACATTAAAATTTAACACTATCTAGATGTTTGGAACTCTTTGTCCTAAGCTCATCACTTTTAACTACTAGATCAGGGGTTTCCAACTTACAAGTGTCCAAGGGCCGCAATCGAAAACACCTGTCTAGTGGCGGGCCGCAATTCAATCAGGACCATACCCAGGACTTTATTTCTTGAGGGAGGGGGATTTGGAGGATTTGTGTATAGTATATACTATGAATTTTTTAAAAATTCGAAGATGAACCTCCAACAACGACCGTGATTATAACTGGTCAACTTTCGTTAAATTACACAGACACACACAAAAAAAGTCAAATAAGAAGTGGGTATTTAAATAAGAAGTGGATCAAATAAGAAGTGGGGGGGGTATGAAATAGAACATGAGTGGTCACCCTACTCATGTTCTACTTTTCATGGAATTCGAGGAAAATCTATCTTTTTTGTAAATGAACAACATTTGACAACAATAAAGATTTTTACAAAAACAGTTTTCGTTAACTAAGAATATCTAAATTGATGCTGTAAATTATTTTCCTAGAAGTCTTCGCGGGCCGCAAAAAAAGGCACCGCGGGCCGCCAGTTGGAAACCCCTGTACTAGATCTTCCCCAAGCATGTAAGAATACAATCGCCCTGCACCCTGCTGTCTAAAGATATTCCATCGAGTGTCATTCGACTTTTTTTAAATATTTCGTATAAAATTTTCAAATGAAATGTTATTCATTGCAGTTATAAACGGCAAAAGAATGTCTTTTATATTTTAGGGTGGTTATAGTTAAAATTCCACTTTGAAATGGTCGTAAAAGGAAAACTACTGGACCAAATCTTATCAAACTTGGTAATAGTTTAAAGGAGGTCATGGGAATTTCTTTTCCGCCAAAAAGAAAAAAAAAGTTCAAAAAGTCACCACCAGGGGAGAAATGACGTTGTATGCAATATTGTTAAGCGAAATAAGAAATGAAGATATAGGTTTAAAATGTGTTTAATCCTTTCTGAAACGTGTTACAAAGCATGTTCAATGTGGCGTCCACCATTTTCCGAAAGCAAGTTAAATCGTATTACTGCATTCTAAACAGTAGCTCTTAGCATATCAGAAGGAATGTTACGGTTTTGCATGGTTAGAGACATTATTAATTCGTAACAATGAGAGTTCTGACAAACAAACTCACTTTTATCGGGAAAATCAAATGACGTGTAAAGCGCATCTGCATAAATCATTTGCTTCTTCCTGACGTAAGCCAATTACAAGCCATTGCGATTTTGCATAACCCCACAAGGAGTTTCGTTTTAGAAACGATTAAAAACGTTTTAAACCGATATATTCATGTCTTAGGGCCAAATTCAGGCTTCAAAATTGAGAAATTAGCGATCTGTAAGAAAACGATTTCCAGAATGCGCACACTTTAAATGGTAATTTTGTGTAGGTCAATGTTTCTTAAGGGTATACAAAATGTTAAACCCGTGTAATAAAAGGTTAAGTTAGATTTCGACCCTTATTTCGTTTAACAATATTGCATACAGCGTCATTTCCCCCTGGTGGTGAGTTTTTCAACTTTTTTTTGGCGGAAAAGAAATTCCCATGACCTCATTTAAACTATTACCAAGTGTGATAACTTTTGGTCCAGTAGTTTTCTTTTTATGACCATTTCAATGTGGAACTTTAATTATAGCCACCCTCTATTTAAAATTATGCATAACTTCGAAGAATTTATAAACTAGTGGCAAATTGAAAGTAATAAATCAAATCTTGACAAAGAATTCGGTAATTTCGGTCTTTGTGGCCCTTTTCCTTAAATTAAATTAAATTGAATCAAAATAAATTTGAAATAAAGATAATTTTCAACTTCGCAATAAACTTAAATTTTTCTTTACATTTTAAATGAATATAGTTTTTTATTAATATTTAGAACAAATGTTTTGTTGCTCATGAATTTTTTAAACTCGAGAAATACTCGGTAAACTGGTTCTTGAAAAATTTGAGAACCGAAACCCGGCTATGAATTTTTAGTCCGGTTATGCAATCCCAAATTATTTAGTAGGAACTATTCATATAAATCCTTCTGCGTTTACTTAATAAATAGTATAACTTTAACGTTAGTTGTTGATAAAGTTTACAAACTGTGTATACTGAAAATTCATTACAAATGTGTACAAAGTATACTCCGGTGAGTAATTTGAAACAAACGTTTTATAGTTTCGTATGCAATTATATATATCGCTAAAATTTATAAATTAAAGCCTGGTTTGATTACAGGACTAAACTTCGAAATCTTATCAAAATTCCGTATAACATTGCATCAATGTAGTAAAATATTCAGAGAAGCTTCACTTCCACGAAACGTGAATGGATGCAGTCCGAACAAACAATCCCATTTAATATGCGTGACTAGTAAAATGAAACTCGTTATTTTAAAAGATGTTTGTAAAAGATACTCCTCCTGAATCAGAATGGAATGTAAATTTACATTCGGAGTAAGTCTCGAAGTAATGTTCTATAGATCGTTAAAGTGTGTTTCGAATTTTATTTGAACATGCCAGTAAATCAAGCAGAGTTGTCTTAAATAAACAGATCGTAAAGAGAGACATAAATTCATATAAAGTGGATAACAATTTCTCCATTTCGTGAGTCTAAATAAACTAATGGAACGAGAAACTTATCTTCAACATCCCCTGAAAGCATAATTATTGAAGACTCCGTGTAGGAACTACGGTGGTGGATTTACGCATTTTCAAGGCAAAGATATTCAGACAACATGCGATGTTACATCAAACACAATTCCTTTATATACAGGCTTAAAAAAACAGCTTAGTTAATATCTTCATTGGTTCGTTATGCACACAAGTACAGCGATTTCATTGGTTGAAGTCATGAACAAACACCATGAACAAACAACTGAAAATACACCGATTTGAGAGTATAGAGGACATCAAAAAGAACGTGACAGCCAAACTTGAGAGATTAAAACAGAGGATTTTAAAACATGTTTTCAAAATTTGTATGAACGGTTCTGTAAGTGTATAGTCTCAGAAGGTACCTACTTTGGAAATTATTAAACAGTTTTGCCAGAAATGTGTCTTGCATTTGTTAAATTTCTCCAGTCTCGTTTATTAATTGCTCCACCTTGTATATCCAAAATCAGCAGTTAGTTGTGAAAATAGTTTGTTAAAATTTGATTATTTCGCTTTTTATTCGTTTGCTAACATTTTCCTGATTTGGAAAATAAATTTACTACTGCCAAAAAATTTCCATTGGGGTTTGGATGAATTTTTATTTAAGGAAAGTGGGTCACGATTGAAAAAAAGTTTGGGCACTATTGATCTAATACGCTATAAATCTCTCGCTCAACAAAGCTTATACTTATTTCAGTAAGGCAAAATGAATTTCTTTAATAGCATTTAAGAATGCTGTAAGATCCTAAGGTATAATATACTTTACGTATAATGTTTTTATATACTCGTATACATTTATTATTAGCTATAAAATTATTTTTTCTCAGTTATTGAAACATTTTAAGCAATGGTTCATAACACTGGTCTGAAAAAAAAATTTTTTTTCGAGCCCTGACACCATTCCTGCTGATTGTTATGTAAAATGACTTCCTGAATCCGAATACAACTCTCGTTTTCCCCCATCACCCACTGTTTTCGGGGGAGGCCGCCCTACTATTTTTATCACTTTTCGACAATTTGAAGAGATGAAAAGGATTATTTTAGCCTTTACATTTCTTCTGAGGGACGACAGACGTGAAAAATTCTAAAACATGAAGATTTGTAGCAAGAAAGTAGATTTGGGGGGATGTGCCCCTTAAATTGTAAAAAAATCATTAAAAAATGATCCATTTTTCTGCTTTGTTTGCAATTCTTTCACTTATTTTCTATACGTTCCAGCTTCCAGCCCACCTCATCCTCCCCCCAAACACCCCCAAGTAATAAAAATATATAGCAGCAATATATAGCGGCAATAATTAAAATATACAGCAACAATATAAAGCAATAATAATAAAATATATAGCAACAGTTCGGAAGATTCACTGTACCATTCTGGAGCTGTCAATACCTCGCGTGCACAGGTTTGCATAGGAATTATCATGCTTTGGCAAGTTTAAACTTGCATTGCTCTTGTCACTTTAGTCCTGCACTGTAATCCTTATCGTCTCTCAGTAAAGCCCTAAGTTTTTGTACATCTCCTTCATAATTCACAGAGTATGCAACCGAGATTCATTATCAACTCGTTATCATTGGCCAACAGGATACTTTCAAGCTTATCTTTGATAAATCTATAAACAGTCAGATAACTTTCAAGCTTATCTTTGATAAATCTATAAACAGTCTCCATTTCTCTGGGTCGCATGACATCTCCAGTTCTATCATCAATGCATTTGAATTAGGGAAGAACACTAAGCCTTCATCTTCCGAAAAAAGTAATTTCAAGGTTGACTGCCTGGTCCTGTAAGAAGAGATTTTAACGCCCTTTTCTAAGAAATTGCACTGCTGAAGCCAGGATCCAAGAAGTTGAGATTTACTCTTAGGTAACTTCAAATCTCTAACGAGATCATTCAATTCCGTCTGTGTAACGAGGTGAGGTTGTCGATGAGCTGAATCAGATGAACACTCATAAATTATGTTTAGCAAGTGTTGAGACTATCAAATGATGATCATCGGTGGACGTATCATTTGATGGTCCAGGCTGTGGCTCAAAGTCTTTGGCTCAAAGGCTGTGGCTCAAATCCGCTTCATGCTCTAAAGTATTGGTTTTGGGGGGGGCACTGGGATTGGAATAGATTCGTTGTGAGGAACTGGTTTTAGAGCTGAAGGGATATTAGGATACTGAATTGTATGCTCACTTTTGCCAGAGAACCCGACGGTGGAAGTCATGCAAAAGTAACAATCTGTGAGAGGACAGCGAGGTTCACTCCAAATCATAAGCACAGCAAATGGCATTTATTTACGGGTACCTTTACAGTGCAGGACTATAGTGACAAGAGCGACGCAGGTTTAAACTTTGAAAATAATTAAAATTCCTGTGCAAACCTTTGCGCGCGAGGTATTGAGAGAGTCAACGCAGTTCAGTGAATCTTTAGAACTGTTGCTATATATTGTTATTATTGTTGCTATATATTGTTGCTATATATTTTTATTATTTGTGGGTGTTTGGGGGAGGATGAGGGATCTTGAAGAAGAAATATATAGAAAATAAGTGAAAAAATTGAGATAAAAAACGGAAAAATCGATCATTTTTAATAATTTTTTTACAATATAAGGGGGCAAACCCACCCTCCCCAAATCTACCTCCTAGCTACAAATGTTCATGTTTTAGAAATTTGCATCATGTTTTAGAAATTGCTGAAAGTAAAGTAAATTCCTAATGATGACCACACAAACTTCCGTTTCTCTTATTTTAAACAATGAAAATACATTAAAATTAGAAATAATGCTTTCGTTTAATAAATTTGAGCTGAAATTATGTTACATTTCACCTAATCGCAGTGCTAAACGACTAGGGCGTTTCATGGAATTACGAAAAAAAAAAATAAAGTCAAATAAGAAAATCAAAGAATACCGGAAATAGACAGTCCATATAAGAATAAAAATTTAAACAAAAATAAATTAATAAATAAAAATTCGAAAAAACGTATGCATAGTAACCGATCAGGGATTCAACGTAGATGAAGCATATCTTTAATGTTTTATTCACAATCTGCAAATTTCTGGAAAAGATTTTTTTATAGAGCGTCTTGCAATGATAATCTTTTTAAGGACTCTTTAAAATCCAATTTAAGGTTTTTGAGCGCTTTAAGTTCCACCTGTATTTACCATATTGTAGAACAAAAATGTTTTTCAGGGAAATTTTCGCAAGCGAACGAGTCGTAAGATGTCACGTAGACATGGTGACACGTCGCAGACAGAGAGAAAATAAATATAGAAATAAAATAAAAAAAACTTTTTGTGTATAGCCTTACAATTTTTTTGTTTTGTTTTATTTATACATTGTAGTAAAATATCAAGAGTAAAATGTCTAGAGGGAAAAGCATATCAAAATTTCCTGTCATTATTTTTACTGTGATTGTGTCTAAAGGACTAAAGTTTCCATTTGGCTTAAGCTCATATATTTTATGTCAGTGTCAATATTGCTTGAGTATGAGAAATGAATGAGTAAAATTATGTTTCACTTTGAGTTCTAAACTGTAGTGCACTTAAGATTTATATTTAAATTATATTTCATTCGTTAAGGATATGATAAACTACTTATAGTCACCTATGGTTTCTCGAAAATAGGAACAAAATCTAAATGTAACTGCATTCAGAAAATATTTTGTTTGCAATTTAATTAATTTGTTGAGGTTGAACTCTTTTTAATTTTTTTTTTAAGGTGTCAAAAATATGTCCAATAGACTAGAGAAACTCAACTCTTCATACGGAGTTCTGAGTTTAAATTTTCCTTCTCCCAAGCGGCATTAAGGGGAAAATAGTTAAATTATTGATCGTGCATTTCCTGTCTTGGTAGATAGATGGCGCCAGCTCCGGGGTACTTGATATTAATATTCTGTTGACAACAAACAATCAGACTTGTGAGAGAATAAATACGCTCGGAAACAAAGAAGATGACAAGAATAAATAGCATTGAAAAAGTACCCTCTACAGATTTTTTCCTTTCTCTTCGTTTGTTAACTGAATTTTTTTTTTGTAAAAAGAGCGTTTAAATTGGCCGTTACACGGCTTTCCCGGTTTTGTTTTATTTAAATTTTATTTATTCTTAATGAAAAAATATGGCTTCAAAAAATCAACATCGAGAAACAATGGAAATTCAAACATAAATTTCTTTATATTCGCCAGTTTATTATTTTTAGAATTATATATGTTCCTTCGTGATCAAGACATAGAATACTTGAAAAGAAAATCGATATATTGCTCTCGCGGACCCACACAGGAACAATATATATATATATATATATATATATATATATATATATATATATATCTTTTCATTCATTCATTCAATAAATGAATTTATTATACAACGTTTAGTGCAAATATACATAACACCCTTGTAAAATAATTTATCTAATTATCACCTGGACATAGGAACGTTTATAAATGTAAATGTAATCTGCCTTTGTTCAGGTATTCAAAAAACCATAAGACAATCAATGCGTCTTTTTAATTCAAATTTGAATGTATTTTAAATCTTTTAAACTCATTTCCGATTTTGATTGTTAAAAATATTCTCTTTTCCTTTTATCTTTACATTTTTTTCGTTTTACGAATAACATAAATTTGTTATGTAATAACAACCCGAATCAACTTAAAAAGTTTGCTTCTGTTGTAAATGGTAATTTATTCACGATATTTTGTTAAATTCCTGGTGTAACAGAATTAGCTAAAAGTCCTTTTTCTAAAGTATGCTTTCTCTAATGCTGAAGCACTTGTCATGAGACATTCTTCTTTTGTTTTTCACCGCAGTCTTGCCGGGTGTTTTGGTTCACCTACATGGGAGCACCATGTAGGTGAATCAACATTGTTCCCTATGAGGGGGACAACACGTAAACGCCCAAGCTTTATTCCGGCTCAATGCGTGGCAGTTCTCGACGCTAACCACTATACCAGTGATTCACAACCACTGCACCGCGGAACTTTGTTGTGCCGCGAGATTCTTGCAGTGTGTCGCCACTACGAATTAAAAATAGACTAGTTGATACCCGTCGAAACATGACGGCTAGATAGTAAATAAATGTACTAATACACAAATTATACTCAACACATCATTGCCAAATGTTAAAAATCATAATAATTCGCAGAAACAAATTAATGTGTTTACGCGGCCTCGTGCTTAGTGAGTATCTAAAGCCAGATTTAAAAATGTCACTGAGCATGCGCGGAAAGCAATTTTTTTAACTGTAATTTATCGCTCATTGAACAGCCCGAAATAAACAATTTCCATGAGGTTTGATCTTATATTTCACAAACATAATTATCATAAAAATAAAAATGGCAGAGAGAGATCTAGAGAGACTATCATTAAAACATGTCACTGAGCATGCGCAAAAACAGTGAGTTTCTAAAGACAGATTTGAACATATAACTGAGCATGCGCAGAAATCAATTTTTAATTCTAAATGATCGCTAATTAATAGAAATTACGGTTACAAAAACCAAATTTGACAAATCTACAGATTACAATCTTTCGTTTAAGACCAAAATGAAGTAAATGGATGCAATAGTTTTCTCTCATATACTGCCCAAAAAGTCGGCTTAGCAACTTAAATATATAGATGAGCAACGTCAGACAAGTAGTTCAATCAGTTCTACCTTCCTAGCGGGGACTGGCTGAACCAATGCCATATGCTATTACAGTTCTGGACTGATAACTGGTAGCTCTGGACTATTCAAGTTTTGGACTGTTAACTGGTAACTCGGGACTATTACAGTTTTGGACTGGTAACTGGTAACTCGGGACTATTACCGTTCTGTACTTATAAATTTGGATCAATAAATGACAGTAGCATTGTCAATTTTACACCTAAATAAAAAAAAAGTTATCAAAAAACAACAAACTCAAATTTCGCATTAAATGTAATTAGCAGTTAAACAAACATTTTATTTACTTTGTAATGAAATTTCATGTTATATTTCAATGAAGATTATTTCGTATGCTATTTTTACAAAATTTATTATATGTACGTCAATCAATCCAAGTAAAACTCTTTTAAATTTATCTTATTGCTAATGTGCCGCCAAATTTTTAAATTATTAAAACTGTACCGTGACGAAAAAAAGGTTTAAAATCACTGCACTATACAATAATCTTTCATGAAGTATAAAGTTCTAAGAAGGCGATTACTATTGCTGATTCACATAACTTTGAAACACTTTCCTGTTGATAAACGAAATCATGGGCCTCTGTTTTGCCAGACGTCCCTGGCTAAATTTATTTAGAGACTAGCATTATTGCCCGGCGTTGCCCGGATAGATATATAGATATAAAATATTTCATGCATTCCATCAAAAAAATACTGGGATGCACTCCCGTTCTTCATGTTCATCTGGCCAGGCAGAATGCGCTTAGCGCGTTTCTACTGAAATGATACACAAACAATAAGAAAGAAAGAAACTTTGAGCCTGCGGACCTTCGTCTGATTTTATTGAGAATTAATAACACCGTGTTGCGTGATTCGCACGTTTGGATTGAATAAGTTTACTGTTAAATTATATTTGTTAGATACTGTTCAATTAGATTTAATTAGATTTTTTTATTCACTGTTTAATAAGAAATAAGTTTTATAATTTGCATTTGCCTTTATTATTTATTTTTCCCTTAAAAACGTACTTTTTTTCCATTTCATCCAAGAGGTAAAGTGCAAGATACATTATTCCCTTTATTTAATCAAAGTAAGGCTTGATTCCCCATGAAGCCTTTTTCCTTAAGCTTGTATGTTTTGTAAGAAATGTTTTGAATCAGATGTATTACCTGTGAGTAACGTTCTCGAAGGCTCGGGTGGTTCTTGAATTGTGGGCAATTGTACTTTCCCATTACTGCAACACATAGCAGAGCCAGGAAAGTTGTGTTTGTCTGAGGAGCCAGAGAAAAAAGGTCATTCCCAACCCTCTTTCTCCCACGCATTGTAATTTGACCTCTCCCCCCTCCGACTTCCTCAAACCACCCCTCTTAACGCAGCTGGACGAGGGGTATCCACAGGGGGTAGACGCACCTCTATCGGGCACAAAAACATTAAAAAAATAATTTTAAAAAACTAATTGATCCCCAAATTTCGTTTTTCCTGATTTACGTTTCTCGGGTCCAAAACATTAACTGTGCCGAATTTGGTCCCGGTGGGTGAAACAGTCTATGATTCTATAGCGGACAAACAAACAGACAAGCTCTTTTATATATATAGACAATAACGAATTAAGGGAAAAACAGATCTTCAACCTCAAATTTTTAAATTTTCAATTTTTAACTTTATATTCAAAAAGATAATAGTTCCTATTCTTTTTTGCTATATTGAAAACTCTTAGGATTCAAAATAAGGATTTTTTGGCAGAAAATTGACTGGTTTTCAAATAAAAAATTCAAAATTTTCAAGCATTTTTCCAAATATTCTATGTGCAATCCAAATCATTAAAAAACCTTTATTTTTTAATATAAGTTTACCGCACATGTATAAACATAATTGTGGAATAATTTTTTTATGTATCTAAAGCCATAAATAGTTATTTTTAAATGTGTCTTTTGTTTTCTTTATGTTTTCGTTTTATATCATGGTCTATAAATTTGAAAAATATTTCTGGTTTCAAATAACGATGCACTGGATCGTGGAAAATACGTCAATTAATAATCTTAAAAATTCGGAAGAAATTAGAAGAAAAATAATGCGCATGGAGCATTTTGAAAAATTCTAGCATTTTTGAAGAATTTTTTGATAAACAAGTCTTATGCTTCCACAAAATACTTATTTGTGGATTTTAAATGTCTTCAACGTAGTAGGAAGGAATATTAATTATTCTCAATTTGAATATAAGAGTTAAATATTGAAAAATTTAAGAAGCGATGTTAAGGTCCCTTGTACCCTTGTAACCAGATAACGAATTGTAGAATCAGGAAATTGTCGTTAAACATTACATAACACATATTTCCTTCAAAACATATATATAACTAGACTACCAAAGACTTGCTTAGGACCAAATACTCCTAGCTTTTAAGAATTCAAGTTAATGTTGTAATTATTTCTAAACACAAAAGAATTTTTATACACTGGTTATCAAAAATTTAAAGAAAAGTCACAAAAATAGCGATTACTCTATAAGTTACGAGTGGAATCTAATAAAACTTATACACATTATAAAACACATAGGTAGGTATCAAATAGCATAAAAAGAAATCGCCAGACAATTATGGTGTTATAGAAACTAGCATATGTATACAATGACCAAATCGGATGTGTCAGTTTGGTATAGAAAAAGTACATTTAATATGGCGTAAGATCCCCCCGATAAGCAATACAGCACATACAGCGATGTGTGATGTTGGCAATCATGCGGTCTATGAGTGCGGTAGGAAGTGAGAGCCATTGCTCTTGCAAATTAGTTGGAATCGTGGCTAGGGTCCTAAGAGGAGGATTGAGAGCAGCTAAGGCGTCTTAAGAGGAGGATTGAGAGCATCCTAAAGCGTCCCAAACATGCTCGATAGGACTCATGTCCGGTGATCTAGCTGGCCACTCCATACGCTGTATTGTTTCCTGCTCAAAATAAGCATCCAAGATGCGAGCCCTGGGAGGTCTCGCGTTATAGTCCTGTAGCACGAAAGCATCACCTATTGCCCCGGCATAAGGGCACAAGGTAGCCTCAAGGATGTCATCTCTATAGGTGTGAGCATTCCCATTTCCACGGGGAAAGACATGGAGGTATGTACGTCCACCCAAAGAGATACCACCCCAAACACAGACACTACCTGATCCGTATGCATCTCTCTCACGAATGTGTGATGGATGAAAACGAGTTCTCGGTTCTCTCGAAATTAAAATACACCTACTATCAGTTTGGAGGCTAAACCTGGGCTCGTAAATAGAACAGTCCTCAATTGATTACGCGTCCAGTAGACAGGTTGACGTTCCCACTGCAAACGTTCCCGTCTATGGCGTGACGTGAGCGGGACGCAAATGGCTGGTCGCCTCGCAAAACGACCACCTTCGTGAATCCTTCTACGCACGGTTCACGTTGATACCAACCTTCCGGAGCTTGCTTCGAGGGAGGATCTGTTCAGACGGGGTTCAGTGAGAGATGCGGTTCTATTCCTTCGTGAGCATAATGACAAATATCGGTCATCGGAACTCGTCGTGGCGTATGGCCGTCCTTGGCTGAACCTCCTGGATGCCGAATCCATGGTTAGAAATTGTTGCCAAAGTCTATGAACCTCAGACGGACTCACATTTAGCCATCTGACCACTTATGTCTGACTTTGTCCTACCTCTAGTCTCACATTAGCTCGCCATCGCATTTCTTCGGTCAAAGGATGCCTGGTGGTCATTGTTACAATTTGGCTATGCCAGATGTCTAATCTCAGACTCGCAGCGACAACTGTCGCCTTTCTCTGAGACATGCACGTTTATGCTACTCGCAAATCACGTATTCCAACTGTAAGGCCACTATTTTGCATAATTTAGTAATGTTAACCACCTTTTACTTAATAACATATTCAAAGTTTAAACAGATTGTCCTAGTTTTGAACGTGTTGTCCCTTTTTTGTGAATTTTCCTTAATTTTTGATAACTCGTGTATTAACGAATGTAGTGCGGCAAGTATATTTGAAAGCACCTAATTGATTATACAAAAATGTGGTACCATGTTTCCCCGAAAATCGGTCAGGGTTTTATATCAATTTTAACTCCAAAAGTCGCATTAGATCTTTTTTTCAGAGTATATCTTATTTTTTCATGCACAAAATTTTACATTTATTTATTTACAAAAATCTACATCTATTCTTACATTCATGTACACAAATTATTAAGCAGAGATTTATTCAAGCACAGACATGTCATCTTCTAGTAGAACATCGTCATAAATCTCCAAATCTCGAATTCCAGCCTGAAATTCTTGCGACTTCTAACAAAAACTGTTAAAAATAATGGACTAAAGAAAAGCGACTGAAAATTGCAGGCTCAAAATTCAGAAATCGTTTCTTTATTTCATACGAGTGACTTACGTATGGCCACTACAACACGCGACGTATTGAATTATGAAGATTTTAATAAGTCACAATCACGTCGGTTCGATATCAAGCGCGTACGTGTGTTGTCACTGCACTCCCATTGGTCCTTCGGCAGTTAGTCTGGCATCCGTCTGGCTGACGATCTTAACAGGGGCTTATTTTAGGGGAAGGGTTTATATTACGAGTATCCAGGAAAATCATACTAGGGCTTATTTTCCGAATAGGTCACATTTACGGGAAAAGACGGTATACGAGTGTGCATATATATGCAGTCGAACCCTGTTATAGCGAACCCGGTATATAACGAACTCACGGGTATAACGAACAAAAATTTTAGTAAGGTCATTTTCCTATTGTACGTAATTTAATTAGTATTGCCTCAGTTTAATGCAATCGTTTTAGACGATTTAATTCATTAATGATCATTTTTAACAGATTTTAAAATTTTTTTCATGCATCATTATTGAATACACATTGCAACTAATGAGTTATACATTTTGTGAACCCTAGCATTTTTCTTAACGGTTCGGATATAGCAAACCCCCGGATAAAGCAAACAAGACGTTTGGTCCCTTGAAGTTCGTTATAACGGGGTTCGACTGTATTTGAAATTTATGCAGCTGTTTAAACTACACAGTGCTCTGGAGGTCTTCAAAACAGAAATATATATATATATATATATATATATATATATATATATATATACTAGCTGAGTGGCAACCCGATGTGTTGCTTTTTCGATTTAAAATGAAATAGTTTCATTTCTTAATGATTAAAAACCGTTTAATCACTTTTAAAAATATATTAGAATTCTTAAAAAAGGAAATAATAATTTAAAATTTTCTGTCTCAAATTTCGGTTTTTGGCTTTTGAAATAATTCTTTCAAATTTCCATTTTCAAATTTTGCTTTTTAGACGAAAAAGAAGTTCATTCAATTAGAAAAAAATTCTAAAGGTTTTAACTTCTCATTTCCTAAAACTAGAATTATTTCTGGTACTTTAAAATTATTTCTGGATTTCAATAATTACATGACTCGTTCTCAACTAATAATTTTCCAATTTGGCAGCATGGCCGAATGTAAATAAAAAATCTCATGGACGAAAAAGTGCTTCAAAAAATACAAAAACAGTTCTCAGGAATTCAAAATTGGTGGCGGAAGAATCCTCATCAGTTGCTCATTAATTAGAAAAAGATTTCGCGAACTTACTGGAATTATTAGTGAGTAAAAAAAATAAGTCGAAAAATTACGAACTCCCCATTCAGTTACATTAAGATACCGTGTCGATCAGCGCGGGAAATTTCAAAAGTGAGTTTGGTACGCTTTTTTAGAATGATAACATTTTTTTTTATTAAATGAATTTGGTATACTTTGGAAGCTGAACATCTAGTAAATGCCGATAAATCGTAAAATTGACACTAATAGGTACAGAAAACCGAAATATTTATCCATTAAAATTGTCGATTTCGGGATATTCGTAAAACTGCTTTGGGGAAAATGCTTCGTTTGCAATGAAAAACATTTTTAGCTTTATAAAAATGTGTATATCCTTAAAGATGAAGAGTTGTAAAACACATGGAAATAAAAAAAATTGTCGATTGGTGGGCGAAAAAGTTTAATATTGCATGTATGATAATAGTGGAAGTTTGAGAAACGGAAAGGAGCTGGCCCACCCGGAATGTCATCTGTATCTGCCGTCCGCTTCTTTTGAGTTCGGCGGTTTTAATTTTATAATTAAAAAAGTGTAAAGTTTTCACAGTTGAGGATGGGACCAGTGCGCGCGTCTCGTCCATCCGCGTCCATCGGTACCAGTCGCGATATCCTACTATGCTCGGTTCGTAAGATTAGCCCGTACCCGTGTCTGCTGACTAACAAACTAACATTTGTTTACCATCAGCTGATATTATATAGATGGTGGGCAGAAAAGTTTAATTTTGCATGCATGAAAATAGTGGAAATTTGCGAAACGGAAAGGAGCTGGTCCACCCGGAATATCAGCTGTTTCTGCTGTCAGCTTCTTTTGAATTCCGTGGTTTTAATTTAATAATTAAAAAAAAGTTTCAAGTTTTGAAAGTTGAGGATAGCACCAGTGCACGCGTCTCGTCCGTCCGGGTCTATCGGTACCAGTCGCGATATCCTCCTATGCTCGGTTCGCGAGATTAGCGCGTCCCCGTGTCTGCTCACAAACATATATTTGTTTACCTTCAGCTGTTATTATATATATATATATATATATATATATATATATATACAGTCGAACCTCCATATATCGAAGTAGCAAAATGTCGGAAAAAAATTCGATATATAGAATTGATCTTAGTTTTATCATAATTCTCCTAAAAGAATAAAATTAAAGCTAATTTTCGTATACGTAACTCCATTTCCAATTTATATGCGAATCACATTACATGAAAGTTAATAACTAAAAAATGAATTAATGTGAAAGATTTATTGAGTACTATATACCTTTAAAAAAGCAATAATCCAGACAGTGGTTACAGTGATCACAGTTACATTCTTTTAAAAAAAACTACGAATATCTTGCTGAACAGCCAGTTTTGCGGAAAGTTCACCAAAGAAATGCTCGTTTTTATTCAGTCCATTAAAAACTTCATCAGGGGCATTTTCCACGAATTGAAGTCCACGAAGTCGCCAAAAATTGGGAGATTTTATTCTAAAGTGGAATAAAATCTCCCAATATGTCGTGAAAAAAATTTCGATTTATAGAGATTTTTTCGATATATAGAAACAGTTTTTCTATGTAATGAACATGGAGATTTGCTAAGAGTTCGATATATGGAGGTTCGACTGTATATATAAATATATATATATATATATATATATATATATATATATATATATATATATATATATATATATATATATATATATTTGAATTGATAAAAAAATATAATGGAACTTCATTATTTTACTACACACTATTTTAAACAATATTCAAGCTTAAGTATACAGAAACGTAAAATTAAAGGAGATATTTCCACGTACTGTATGATGCATGAGTATTTCCACCATCTATCTTCTGTTATTTATTCTTCCCTCTCACTTCGTTAAGAAGTACCCCTGACACATTTCCGCATTCAGTTTAGAGTAGTCATTTTCACCCGACCCCGGGTGAAAAGTAGACAGATCTCATTCTCCAAACATACATGGAGGCGAAGTGGAAATGTGAAAAGAGTGTCTCTGGAAAAATAAATATTTCTTTCCTGGAGAACCTCTCTGCCAATCCATCCTATCTGGAATGACAAATACGCGGAATCGAAGGAAATGATTTACAGTTTTTTAGCGCTTTGTCGCTGCGAAATATTAGTTTTGCCAAAGAGCTGGATGCTCCAGTCAGCTTTCACTTTTGCAAAAATACGGAAAAGGCAAGAGAGTATTTCATCAAAATAGCTTTTTTTTTTTCTCTCTGGCGATATGTTGTCATAGTAGTGTATTTGACAGTTATATCGATCCATTTTTCTGTAAATTGCAGCACTCGGAGGAAATTTCAAATTGGATCTGCTGAAAAGAAATAACGATTGGGAATGTTTTCAACCCCATAAGTGTCACTTCTATCTCTCGTTTGAGTAAGATTTATTTAAAATATCATTTCTCCGAATGAATATTCCTGTTAACTTTATCAGACAACTCCAAGGGTCCATCTTTTAATGATCTTAAAATTAACTATTTGATGACCCCTTTTAGGGAGAAGTGTACGTCATGAAAGACTGGAAAATCAATTTGAATTAATATTTCTAGGAACATAAGTCAGAATTTTATCATAACAACTCATTTTTTCATATTAAATTCTATGTAATAATATGTCTGGCAGCATCTTTAATTTATGTTTTTCTTTACAAATTAAAATCTTATTTCTCAACGAATTAAAATCTTATTTAAAGACAGTTATCAATCGGTTATGGACTTTTTCATCCTCATTATGAGCTCCTTAGAAGATCACAACCGATAGTTATGGCAGACTTTGAATCAATCAAAAAGAAGAAAAACATTAATACTTTTACTAGTGACTGAAATATTGCATTTATTATACCAACAAAAAAGAAAGGAAATGCTTTACATCTTCAGTCTCCGACGAAAACAATTTTCTACTCCCCATTGTGAGTACGTTTACAATATAGTTGGGTATGAACGCAGTTATATTCACCAGGTGACAAAATCACCTGCTTTTTTACCATGTTTTTATGAACTCGCTTTCTTGTTTGTTTGCGTGTGTGTGTGTGTGTTTGTTTGTCCAGTACAAATCTTGCAATCGATTTTTAACTAACGTCCCGACTAGATAGACATTTGAAACTTTTAGAATAGCTCAAAACACGAAGACAATGAATTCTCTTAATAATTTTAGCCGAAAAAATGCACAAGGTGGCGCTTCGATCGAATTCAATGCTTGCACTTTTACGTAACGGCGTTTGACGATTTTGAAAACAGAATACATGTGAATTTAGTTTGTTTACAAAAATATTGTGCGAAAAGTTTTAAAAAATTATAAAGTTTATAAAGTCTGTGGATAGTGGAAACGACTGAAAAGTGATTAAAATTAAATAAAAGAAAGTGAAAAAGAATAATTATGTGAAGGTTTTTGTAATTAAGAGAGAATTGTCAAGTTTATATGATTCAACAGAAAATTTAAAACTATGGTATATAAAAAAGTTCTTTTTATCTTGTAATTAATTACATATGCATGCAACTTATTATCGTTAAAAGTTTGAAACAATGTACTACCAACCCATGTTTTTTAACAGTTTATGTATGCTGAATACACAAACTTTGTTAAATGAAAAAAAGCTTTACTTTGCATAGCGAGAAATTTATCTCTTTATTTGTAAGATCACTTTGTTGTTGAAACATTTGAGATCGCTAGAAAACTGAAATTTATGTTTATACTGAATTTATAATATATTTTATACAAAAATGTAACATTCTCTTATTAATTTATCTGAATTGTAAAATAAATGCTCAATTGATTTTGTTAGATTAATTTCATACGAATAAGGAAGTATAAAATAAGATATTTTAAGAAAAAGCTTTCAATTCGGAGTCCTTTTAAAATATAATGAAAAGGCGGCTACATTAAAGAATAATACGTCAGTCCTTTTTCCAATAAAAACACAAAATAACAGGAGAAAAGGAATGAGATTATTTTTAGCTATTTCTCTAGGTAATTATCTTAATATTTTTTCCATTGAATAAGATTTTCTATATTTTTTGCAAATTATGAAAATATTGTTTTTTCTTTAATTCTTTCCTTCTAAAATATACAGATTTTATTACTTTGTCTGAAAAAGTTATCCGAATCGTCAAAGGTAATTTTTTTAGCTTTCATTTTAGCAACCCAAAACGAAGTTCAATCTTGAATTTCGTCCAAAATGTCATTTCTAAAATACTATAAAAACAATCAGTCCAGCAGATACCTCAATACGTGTTTAATATCTCTTATTTCTCTCTGTGTCATATCTCTATTTTATGGTTCTCCTATATTTTTATTTTTAATAAAAGGTAGACATTGCCTAAAATTTTATATACTTATATGTAACCCTCCTTCAAGTGAATAGGAACTGCCAACCGAAGTCATATAAACAATACTTCCATCCAGTGAAATCCGGTATACAATCCATAGGGAAAATAAAAAATTATCTTTTCTTTTGTTTTCTGGGTGGCCTGAAACGTTGCACTGATCTTGACGGTTTTATACATTTTTTTCACCATTAGCTAACAAGAAACATGAGTTACGGAAGAACCGGCATTTTAAAATCTGATCAAGTCGAAAGGGTAAGATAAGCAAGATCTGAGCATGAAGCCCAGTAAAACCCCTTAAAATGTGTTTATGTATTTTTTATCAACATGGCCTCAGGAGATTCAAATACACCGGACTCCATAACAAAAAATCTTACCAAGTAAAATCCTGAATACATTCACAAATCCATATATATATATATATATATATGTGTGTGTGTGTGTGTGTGTGTGTGTTTGTGTGATATGGGGAGAACGGCCGCCGGTCATTGCAAAGAAGAATGCCGCAACCCCACATGACAGTCAACTCTGTAGACACTGGATTACTGGAATGATAGTCTGGTCGAAAAGAAATGTCGTCGACACCAGATTTCTCGAACTACATTATTATTGAAATCACCGACCGCTCCTTCGGTATGAATGCAGCAAATGTAAGTACAGGAATCCCTCTAATTCTGGATGTCAAGGGTGTGTCTTAATAGTTGATTGGTTTAAAGTTGTTGTTGATGTGCAGAACTGATTTAAATTTGTACTCACGCGGCGCCGCGTCCCTTTACTTAAAAAAGACAGCTATCTTTAATGATATTGCCTAAGGCTGCAATAATGGAATTTAACGCGAATGCCCAAAGGGAATTAAATAACTTAAGGGATTAAAAAAGGGTATGTAGTTTTGAATAGTAAAGTGAGGAATTAATAGTTTTTAAATGTTAAGAGTGTTGAATTAAGAAATTACTAGTTTTTTAATATTATATATATATATATTCCTATACTTCCACTTCCTGCATTCATACCGACGGAGTGGTCGGTGATTTCAATATATATATATATATATATATATACACACAGGGTGACAATTATTCAGCTATATGAAATAAATCTAATTTTAAAAAACGTTCAAATATTTTATTCAAATTTGGAAAGTAACCACAGATAATCGGATTTAGTTTATGGCATGTTCGATAAGCTTACAATCAATGGCTATGATGTGGCGCAGACGAAGAGCAAAATTCTGCAAAACCTGCTGAAGTGTCGAGACATTAATGTTTTCGATGACCTTCTGAATGTCTGTTTAGATCTCAGCGATGGTTTCGGGGGTTATTTGCGTAAACTTTCTCTTTAATATTACCCCACAAAAATGAGTCACTAGGGAGAATATGGCGGGCAAGTGATTCCTATTCCAGTGGCCTCTGGGTACCGCAAAGCCAGAATGTGATCTTCAAAGTGCTCTTCCATGACATCAAACACTCTGTTGGTCCGATGCATTCATGTTCATTCCTGCATGAACCTCATCTTTTCGAAATCTGGGTCACTTTGGATAACAGGGAGGAGATCATTTTCTAAAATATTGACATATCGTTCAGCAGTCACCGTGCCTTTGAATGAATATAGATTGCATCGATGATTTCCTTTGAGCAGCAAACGGGCTGTTATTGCTCGTATTGCAGTTCCTTGACGATGGATATACTCTCAGAAACGCTGTATTTCGACATTTTCAACGAAAAATGAACAACAACAACAATACGACCTGCGTAAGTCAGGAGATTTGGTCTTGTCCTAGTATTCTGACCTATCGACTGCAGCCTGGTTAGGTAAGCTGGGACTTCCTAGAGTTGGTCCAACCCTAGAGGTCACGGTCCTCATCATTGGGGTGGTGCCCTTTGGCGAATACAGGACACGCCGGCTCACGAAGGTTCCGCAGGGTGGGTTGCACAGCAACGATGAGGTTTTAACCATGTTGCTGGTTATGCGCCCAGGGTTGCGACTGTTCCCTCTCAAAATCGACCATTCCCAATTTAGGCCAAGTCGTCTCCTATCTGGGATTCGTAACGATGCCGTCTTTCCTCACTTAATTTCTTGAGTCAGGGCCAGTAATTTGACTCAATCCTATCTTAGGCCACTTAAGTTTTCGTGTTCTCGTTCGCAGGCATTAATTATGTGCAGTCGTTTCGTCTGGGCTTTCTCTTTTGCCTCCTTCTTTTACTGCTTATGTCCTGAAGGCTGGTGTGTTCGAGTGTCCTCAGGCAGAGCTTATTCAGAACTAGACTTCTAAATTAAGCTAATTTATTTTTCTGGCAAATCCGTCTGTTCTGCTTGGAGCCCAACTGTGCCGCTGGTTCTATGGGGTGTGTCTTGTGGATGGTGTGTGTGGGACCTTATCTGGGTCGTGCGCGGGGTGGTTGCCTGCTGCGGGTCTGTCTGCACCATCAGGATTAACCCAGTGGGGCTTCGGCCAGGTCGAACCTGCTGCGTGCTTTTTGGGAGTGCGCATGCTTAAAAAATCCGACATGCCTTCCATTCAACCAGCAAGTTTTGACTGAATCTCGTTAATGGTTCAAAAGTTATGAAGTTTTTTTTTTTCATATAGCTCAATAATTGTCCCACTGTCTATATATATATATATATATATATATATATATATATATATATATATATATATATATATATATATATATACTGGGTGGTCATAAAAATACTTTGCCGATATATGGGCCTCTACGGCTGTTCCGTTCAACCAATAGAAATGAGATTTCAGATATAGTTATTCAGAGGTATGAGCTCGGGATTCTGTGAAAGGCAACAAAGTGGCGCTCACTGTTACGGTTATAGGTGTCGAAACTTGAAATTTTTGAAAGGCAACGCCCACTTTTTCCCTTCGCAAAATGCTCAGCGCATGAGAAAACCCTAAAGAGCGTTGGAACGGTACTTGTATCACAAAAAAACTGACGCGTTATGCACGCACAAAAACAGCTCTGCGAACAGCCAATAATAACATGATGATGGCACCCATGTGGAAAATTTGTAATCCAAATAAATGTTTTCTTTTGTCCGATCTGTGATGTCATCTGTGATTGGTGTCTTCCTTCTGTCTGATGCAAATATATATATATATATATATATATATATATATATATATATATATATATATATATATATATATATGCGTGTGTGTGTTTGCGAATGTGTGTGTGACATGTATACAAATTTCCTTGAAAATTCTCTGTATTCTGAAAAACACCGAAGATGTAAGTAATATTTTATAAGTTTACAGTAGTGTAGTTTCAAAATATAAAAATTGCAATTGGAGTTACTATCCAAAATATATTTTTGTATAATTAAATTTTTAGATTTTTTTTCCCGATGGGACAGAAATTTTCGTTTACAGATTTCTTTACCTCACTCAGTTCTTAAACGAAAATATTCAAAAACTGAAGTTGACAACTTTTTCCTTTTCTCCATTATATTTGATATGTAAAATTCTAGTCTATCCTGAAGGCCACTTAAGCTTGTATTTTCTCCTCTTCTGATATTAATAACAAAAGATATACATCTTTCACCCGCTATACGATAACCAAACTAAAAAGGAAAGCGACAAAAATACTTCGATGCAATAAATAAAGCTTTTATCAGACGCTCTTTTCTTATGACAGTGAAAGGAGAGGGAAAATTGAAGTAAGTGCTATTTAGATTTTGATTTCTTCTTCCGTAAATACTTATTCAGAGTATTTGTTCCGTTAAAATTCTGAGGCTTATTTCTTTATGTCAGGAGTGAGGTATTACATAATTATTTTATAGGTATAAACACTATTTTGAAAGTTCTCTTTTTAAAAATTATTATTTGAGGGCTGGGGGAAAATTTTCGTTCTAAAAATATTACTTATCTCTTAAAACAATACTCAATTCTAATGCATAAAAGCATGCTTATAACAGCATCTATTAGCACACATTTATTAGAGATTATGACACAACTAGGAGGCAACGTTTATGGAAATGGAAATATACATCGAAAGAGAGCCTAGCCCAGTGCATAACACCGGAGAGATTCCATTCAAAGAATATGATATATAAGAGTTAGCTTTATATGATATATAATAGTCAGCTTTTGTCAAGTTAAGAGAATGTGGTGAAATAGTTTTAGCACTTCATGTTCAATTTTTTTTCGAAATCATGTTCAAAATGTTTTAAGTATGCAATGGATGCAGATATATTTATCTTATCTGTTGGTTAGGTGACTCAAAATATATCTATTGGTTAGGTGTCCATTGGCTATCTATTGGCTATCTATTGGTTATCTATTGGTCAGGTGACTCAGTATCCTAGGAATCTCCACTCGAGAGTATTTTCGCGGCTAATCAAGGGCTGGGGCAGCTATCCCCGCTCTTCACAAATGATAAATAATATGATCTTGTTTAGAAACTTCTAAAGACGATCACCAAATCTTCCATTTAAATAACTTATAGTTATAGGGTGCTAATAGTTATATGATCCCAGCTGCGTTCCGTATCTGCACAGACATAACTCTACTCCCCTTTAGCCAATGCCCAAAGGTAGCGTATGTACAGGTTGCAAAAAACATTACCCTGCCAATGTACCCATGATGGTAATATTGGCTTTGGTAAGGTTGGTTTTGGCGTTACCATGGCAATGTTGAATTGGTTTTGTGATAGCTTGGGAAAAGCTCTTCGGACAATGTTCGTCTACCGTAAAATGGAAGTATGTATGGGTGCAACATGTGCTTTTAGAAAAACTCTTGTTAAGAAAGGGTTTTTTCCTGGGTGGCAAAAACGCCCGACCGTCAGATGCTGTCGGAACTGTTATAAAGCCAAGAATCCCTTTTTGTACTTATCTTTTTCTCTCCGTAGACACAATTTATTTGCAGCGTGACAGGGGGTACAACGGCGTGCTCGGAAAGAAAGCGAGGACTGAAACAATGCCATGTCCGATTGTCGAAGCAGAAAGGGACCCGGGAAGATCAACGGTTTTCTGGGTGAAAAGACGTTTTCAGGACGTGTCACGTCCAGCGAGACATGATTGACAGCACCTTAGGAGGTCGCCTGACAGGGGAAAAGGCCCTATCGCCCGAATGGATGACGTCACCAGGAACCGGATGAGCACGCGAGCTAGCTTTTAAAAAGGACTTCGGATCGTTTCACGAGGCTTTCATTTAAGTTAATTATTTTTACTACAGATCATATTAAACCGCGAACACCCGCGCCCAATTTCGAACATGAGAACTCGCTCCAGGTATCTCATACCCTAGTTCATTTCTGCTAATTAAATATGAATTAGTATTGTTTATATTCAAACCTTACGTAACTAAAGAACATAAAATAATAAATTAATGATTTATAGTGAGTTTTAATAATACTTACATTTTTTATAGACAATTTTTACAAACTACTTATTGATGTTCAACACAGAGACATTTTTCCCTTTTTTGGCACATAAACTTTGTTTTTTTGCCCTTCTTACTTGGGAAAATTTAACATCGTTTATATTTTGTCTTGGGTTTTTTTGCAGGCGGTTCACTATTAGTGATTTCCAGCTCCATTGAAGTGTTTGAATAAGTTGGTTTTGTTTGAGGCACCATCATATTTAGCATGTTGCTATCGAAGAGAACATTCCATGCATCTACGGGAGAAGCGACATCTCTTCATTAATGTGTATTACCTGGAAGCTTGCTAATTACATTCGTTGAAGGCTTCCTTACATTTTTCCGGTATTTTTCTTCAGCCATTTTGAAATTTTATCTTTACCAATATAGAAATCGGCTGTGGACAGTGAACTTTTATCTTCGGTTTCTGTCTCAATTTCAGTAGAAGAATCATGATTGCTAAAGTATGCTCCATCCTCAGAGACATCATTATCTTCGGATAAAGGTTCATCAGCACTAGAAACAGTCTCTAAAAGGTGTCGCAATTGTTGCATTTCCTCGTCGAAATTCAAAAAGCGCGCCATGATGCACTAAACTGACACATAAAATGAAAGATCTGACTGACGCGAGGACTCGCACCGTTATGACATACCCCTCAAAATATTTTACTCAAAACCTATATTTAGAGCAGAACTAGTTTTTACCCCGATGAAAGAACGTGACCTTGAATACAGCTACACGAAATTTCGGCCTAATCCGATAAGAAGAAGATAAAAACATTGAATGAAAATGGATTGGGCATGTCTTTCCCGGTGCGAGTTCTCGCGGGTTAACATTAATTATAAGGCAACTTGCGACAGGAGATAAAGTCAATTGACCAAGGCACTCCACTCATCAAATTGAACTCTGCTCGGCACTGGGGGGGGGGGGCACTATCTTTAGCTTGTAGGGAGAGAAAACGGCAGGTCGCCGTACACTAAGTGACTGGTATTAATCTCGCCAGAGGGCCACGTGATTTGACGAGTGCAGGGCACCGTCGAAGCGTGTGCATTTTGTTTTTAGGCTGTGGGCCTTGTCAAAATGCAAGGCAGTTTGTATTTCGAATTGTGTTATAATGTTAGGCAGAGCGCCTTTTGACCCTGCGAGGCAGTGGTTGTTTTCTTATGTACAGTTTTATTTTGTGTGATTTTCAACTCAGCAATAAAATGTTACTCGTAACACGAACTTTTCGTCTCGAGTCACTTCGTGGGCCTTTGGAAGTGTTCTCGGCCAGTAGAAGTCAGGGACAGTTTGCATGTGATCACCCGGGGCACAGCAATGAAACATCTTCGCCTTGGAGCCATCACAGTGTATATACCTTGGCCAAAGTGGAGTAGAGCAGACCTTCTAGTAACCATCTTTGTTTCTTTAAAGTCTGTTTACTCTGTGGTCTTAAAAACATCTTAAATCAGTACAAAAATGTATTGTACTAACGGCTCAGGACCCTTGAGACATGTCATATATAACCCAGTTTCATATTCTTGAACGTGAAGTTTTTTACAGAGTGCCTTTCTTACGTTATTTCTTTTTAAATTTGAAATAAAATGCCAGACTATAGTCTCAACTGTAGCCTTAAATGCTGTAAGAAATTCTAAACAGATTTCTTTTAATTCAGATCCGTTTCATTTTATTTAATGAAAGGCAAAAAAGAATTACTGACAATTTCTGTTAAAAAAAAGTTAATTATTTTATTAAGTGTGTGCTATAAAATGCTGTTAAAAAAAGAAAAAAGCATGTTCAAAAGATTTAAAATTATATTGATAACCACCATTCATTGCATAGTTCGCATCTTTGTTTAATATTTTCAAACGCAAGTATCATTTGTGCAAAAAAGTTTGTTTCTAGAATTATTCATTTAGAATGTTTCCTTTATGCTAGCAAGAGCATTGCTTTGTCAAATGACATCAGTTCTGTTTTGTATATCGTAACTGCTTGGCAAATGTATTTATTTAATGAATTTATATATCTACTTATTTTCAAACTAATTTATTTTCATAAAAGGAGAATTTTTATATGATTCTAAAATTTTTGTTTGAAGTTTTTGTTTTACACTACACAATCTGAATTATATTAAGCATAGAGGAAATATACGTCCCAAGAAAAAATGCTTTCATCCGATTATAAATACATCTTTTATGTCTTTAGAATGTATTTTTGTTGAATTCTTGCATTCTTGCCCCCAAAATTCACAGCTCTTATAAAAATACTATCTTCCACATTTTCCACTTCATAAGCTATTACTGTCTTTCAACCGAGACACTCTCCTTCAACACAACGGATACATCTTCGAGAGCAATTTAGACCAGTCATTCGTCTCCCTCCGTCAGAAAAAACAACCTGTTTATTTTTCAGGACGGATTTCGAAGTAAAATTTAACATTATGTGTTCTGGGAAGTAAACAATGTCTTTTCTGATATCTTTTGGCTGCTATTCAGTCCCTAGAGAAATGATTCTTAACCGTTAGAGGCAGGTAACCATTGTGGTAGACAGTTTTGCCTTTAAAGACACGAAAAAAGTGATTGTTAAAAACTAATCTGTCTATTTTATTTCGTGTTTCTTTAGACAACTAAGTATTTTGATCGATAAAACTTTACAAATGAATAATGATGAATAACCTGTGGATTTTTACAGTTTAATTATTATAAAGGGATAAGTTAAATTAAATATACCATCATTAAGGGTCTTAGTTACTCTATGGGCTTATAAAGTTTGTAAAAAAGAGTATTAACCTTTTCACTATGGGGTCGGATAGCATATATCCCAAGAACATATGTATATACAGAATATATATATATATATATATATATATATATATATATATATATAGAATATATATATATATATAGAATATATATATATATATATATATATATATATATATATATATATATATATATATACATTGATAGATATATAAATAAATATAGTAGTATATTGACAAAGTTCTGATATATAAATATTTCAATTTTAAATTTAATGTCCTTATTACATTTCAGTACACTGTTTGTCCTAATTCCTTTTGCTGGATTCATAGTTAATTTTCACTTCATAAAAGGCAAGTTTGCGTATGAAAGTTCTCATCAAAATCTCTTTGTTTACAGGTAGGAAACTAAAAAATAATACCAACAAATGATCTCGGAAAATGAAATCGTATATGACGGCAAATTGAAAGTAAACAAATGGTTGAAACACACATGACAAGTCATTGTCATCATGTAATTAGAGAACAAATAAGACAAAATAAATAAGAACCACAGAAGCCATCACTCTGTAACTGTCTTAACAAAGGAAGGGTGAGTGTGTGTTAGGGAAGTTAGTCAAGAAAATTTTCTTTATACTGACGGTAGCGTTGATTTAATTATTATAATACCAACCTAAAGGTCTTGCAAGCTTATGTTGTAACCTTTTGCACGTAACGTTTCTGAAATTGGACTACAATTTTTTGGACTACATATTGCCTGAAACTACTCTTGCGAGATTATTAAGTTTCACTATAATTTGTATATAGGTTCAAAACATAAAAATGGTACACGGGAGATGAAGATTCATGGTATTCGTTCATAATATGGAATTAAATTTCTATTATCCAACGCAATATTTTTCTAATTTAACGTGGCACATCTAATTTAACGTGGTTCTAATTTAACGTTTTATAATTTAACGTAACATTTAAAGTTTTAACCAAAAATATTCGAAATAGGGAAAGATACCTTGTGCTTTTTATATTATTTACTTATTTTGGCATTGATTTGTAACAGATTGGAAGCTTAATAACATTAAATATGCATGCAAGAGCACTGTCTGCTGCAACGTTAAGATGCTCAGAATTTGCAACTTAGGGATTACAAATAAATTAATTGTGAGAAACCATTGATCTTTCAAAACATAAGCCAAATATCCATGTCTACAGTGATATGAAGCTTCATAGTATTCGTTCATAATAGGGGAATTAAAATCGTATTACCCAACGCAATATATATATATATATATATATATATATATATATATATATATATATATATATATATATATATAGACAGGGTGTCCAACGAAGAAGTCCCTGATTTCGAATCGAAAAATCTCGAAAGATCCGTAGAAGTACGCAAGAAACGGTATGTTTATCGTGAAAACTGTAAAACTTTTATACACTCATTTTCGAAATAGTTACTAAAGCTGCTAACAGAGGGCGCTGTTAGCAACTTTTACCAATAGAGTCGTAGGCATGGATTGAAATCTATATTCCCCGGACCTAAGTCCTTGTGACTATTTTTTGTGGGGCACGTTAAATGATACTGTCTACATGAACTATCCCATCACGCTGGGCGAGCTTCAGTCGGCGATCTATGTGGCAGCTGAATCAATTTCTGTTGAGAAACTACATGGTATGATGGCAAATTTTATTGCGCCACCTCCATAGAGCGAATGGTGGACATTTTAAAAAGATTGTGATGTAGTGATAGCAAAGAGTTCAAGTTTATATAAGCCTGCTGGTACGAGTTACACAGCGCCATCTGTTAGCAGCTTATGTAACTATTTCGAAAATTAGTGTATAAAATTCTTACAGCTTTCACGATAAAAATACCGTTTGTTGCATTCTTCTTCAGATTTTTATTCTCGAGATTTTTCAATTTGGAATCAAATACTTCTTCGCTGGACACCCTGTATATATATATATATATATATATATATATATATATATATATATATATATATATATATATATATATTAATTAACCCCTTCAATGGTCGTTCTTACAAAGGGCGTATGCAATTTCCCGTTCTAAAGAGGGAATCGGAAAACTGGGCCCCGTAAGCTAATGGTTAATATACTTTAATCTCAATAGCAGCGAAAATTTTCATTTTAAGTTTTATACATTAAAAAATAGCTATTGTTGTGAGAAAGATGCATATCTAAACAAAATTACAATGTGGTATAGGCAGAGAATTATAAAGCATTAATTATTTTTATTCCTGTCAAAACATAATGCGTTTAATTAACGAGGTGATATAGATTGATTTAAACTTATTTAAAAAAGGCCCATGGTTAAGGTGAATGTGATACTCATTTTTTTATATTACTTAGAAAAGTTTTGAAACAATTTTAGATTCCTTTCAGAAAAATTAGAGTGGCGATTAGAACTTTTTGACAAAATAAACTAGAATTATTTCCAGGCACTTTGAAGCATTATAGCATTCTAAAATTCTTGGAATTTTGAAGAATTTTTCAAAAAACAAGTCAAATTCTTCCGAAAAATACTTGTTGAAAAACTTTGAAACTAGTAGCTGTTTTAAAGTTCCTAAGTAATAATTGTCTGAAATATTTGTAGAATAGAGACATAAAATGTCATCTTATTAGATTACCTCCAAATCTTCGACTGTCAGGATGTTATTTAAAGGCGATTACGGCATGTCCCCAGGGAAAAATATTATTGCATGCAGATAATGACGTGTTAAATTATCTAGTCAATATATCGTTTTAAAGATAAATAAAATGTCTAAGTGATAAAGGGAAGTAAATCTTTCGTCGTTGTATTGGGGCCAAATGAGTAATAACCAGATTTTGATCGGTATTAATAAGTTCTCCGTCTATTTCAGAAGAGAAAGAATTAAAGTTGCATTGTCGGGGTTAATGCTTAGTCTCTTGTGATAATAAATTTTAAATTTTACAGTTCCGTGATATACAAACCCCTTTGAAGACTGTTACGTCAAGAGTCTAATTTCATATTACAAGGTAATCAACACATAAGGATAATTTCATATTTCAATTTAATCCACACGTAACCTCAGTATTACAAGGTTTTATCGTGTTTATTATAATTTAAATGTAGCTTCAAAGGGAAGATTTATGCTGAAGTAATTCAATTATACATTTTAATCCGTACATGACATTCCCAGTACAATAATTAGTATTAGATATAGCTCAGAGGTTTCAGAAGTTACACATTTATGTCCATTAAAGCATGCTTTTCATGGGGAGACATTCTAATGGTGTATCACCTTTAAAAATAATGATACATGTCTTTTGTTATTCTTGCCTTAAACCCCATGAACGGGCAAAAGTCAGGAAACTTCGTCTAGATCAATGCTTATACGCGTGGGATGACAAATTATCAACTTTGCAGTTCCGTGCTAGGCAAACTGCTTTGAAGAATGTTACGTCAAGAGTATAATTTCAAATTATAGTTTTATCCACACGTAAGGATAATTTCATATTTCACTGTAGTCCATACGAAACCTCAGTATTACAAGGCTTTAACGTGTTATTATAATTTAAATGTAGATTCAAACTGAAGATTTATGCTGAAGTAATTCAATAGTGAATTTTAATCCTTACCTGACATTCTCAGTTCGATAATTAGCATTGGTTATAGCTCAGAAGTTTCAGAAGTCGCGCAGTTATGTTCATAAGAGAATGCTTTTGATGGCAAGAATTTTTATTGGTTTATCATCTTTGACAATGCTGCGTGTCTTTTATTTTTCTTACTCTAAACTCCACGAAGAGAAAAAGTCGGGATACTTTGTTTAGATCAATTCTTGGTCGCGTCTGATAATTAATTGCCCATTATGCAGTTCCGTTCTAGACAAACTCCTTTAGAATACTGTTACATCAAGAGTCTAATTTCTTATTATACTGTTATCCACACGTAAGGCTAATTTCATATTTCACTGTGATCCACTCGTAATTACTTGGTTACCTCAGTATTACTTGGTTTAACTTGTTTAATATAGTTTAAATGTGGGTTCAAATTGAAGATTTATACTGAAGTAATTAAGTGGTACATTTTAATATTTACATGACATTCCCAGTTCAATAATTAATTTTGGTTATGTCAGAAGTTTCAGAAGTAACACATTTATGTTCATTAGAGAATGCTTTTGAGGGTAAGAGTTTCTGTTGGTTTATGATCTTTAAAAATAAATGCTAAAACGGAAGATTTATGCTGAAGGAATTTAAATCAATGACGCCTTTTAATCCTTACATGGCATTCCCAGTTCGATAATTAGTATTGGTTATATATCATAAGTTAAGAGTTTCTGTTCATTAGAGAATGATTTTTATGGCAAGAGTTTAAATTGGTTTATCATCTTTGAAAATAATGCTACGTGTCTTTTATTCTTCTTACCTTAAAACCCATGAAGGAGCGAAAGTGTGGTTACTTTCTCTGGATCAATGCTTTGTCGCGTCTGATAAGAAATTACCAATTTTGCAGTTCCGAGATAGACAAACTGTTTTGGAGACTGTGACGTAACGAGTCTAATTTCATATTAAAAGGTTTGTTTTGGTTTGGAGTGCTACGGTCAACTTTTTGCTACACGAGGGCTAATTAGACCGCGACCAACAGTTTAAAGCCGATTCCGAACGGCTACAAATATCCATGCCAACAGTGGGATTCGAACCCACAGAATATGAACCGAATGCCAGCACCCTAGCCATTCGGATATTACCTGGCTCATATTACAAGGTAATCCACACCTAAGGCTAACTTCATATTTCATTCTAATCCACACATAACCTCAGTATTACAAGATTTTGTCATGTTTATTATAATTTAAATGTAGCTTCAAAAGGAAGATTTATGCTGAAATATTTCAATTATGTATTTAATCCTTACATGACATTCCCAGTACAATAATTAGTATTGGTTTTAGCTCAGAGGTTTCAGAAGTAACGAATTTATGTTCATTAAAGAATGCTCTTGATGGCAAGAATTTCTATTGGTTTATCATCGTTGAAGCTAATGTTGCGTGCCTCTTACTTTTCTTTCCTTAAACCCCATGGAAGAGCAAAACTTTTTAAAATGTAAATAAAGTAATTTGCCACGAACAAATGTTTTAATTTAAACTGACAAATGGCAGATATGAAATGTGAAACAAACTGCCATATTCCGTTCAAACTTTATGATGAACAGCATTAAGGACCTTAATTAAAAAGGACACAATTCACTAACTGGTAGCCCAAATTTATTACGAGAACTAATTTTATGCTTTAATCTTATTAGAAGTACCTTAAAAAGCAAAAAAACATGCCTTTTTCTCTATATTAATTTACAAACTCCATAAATGCTCCGATGAAGACCATTTCATTTCCTTGGTAATGCAGACCCACTTGTTCTCACGTTTGAAACTCAACGCTGGCTTGTTTTTCGATCAAAGACGGCATCATTTGTACGGAGCCCGAAGCGCATCCAAAATACCCTCTGTATCGCGGTTACAGCATCGTCTTTTTCAAAGATCTCCTCGATACCGAAACTGTGAGGTTCACCGGACCAAATCATGGTGTCTGCCCGTAACTAGAAAATTCACCCAAACGGTTGCCTCCAGCTCCGTCCAAACCCAACCACTTCCTTAACAGTAACGACCAGGTGATGGTCGAATGGCTAGGGCTCTGGCATTCGGTAGGTCCCGGTCTAATTTTCCCTCATGTGGCAAATAGTTGGCCGTAGTGCTCCAAACCAAACCAATCTTACCAGTAACTTTCAGAAATGTCAGTCCATTGTCCCTCACCCTGTGTAATATGAACATCCGACGGAGTAGGTCGAGCAGATAAAAGTGATATTTTTTATTTCCTATTCGGAGATATTTTTTAAAACTTTTATAGCATAAAGTACGCTCCACCTAATAAATTCGATCCTGTTGGTTCGAATTCCACTATTGGTAAGGATCTTTCGTAACCGTTCGGAATCGGCTTTAAACTGTAGGTCCCGGTCTAATTTTCCCTCATGTGGCAAATAGTTGGCCGTAGTGCTCCAAACCAAACCAATCTTACCAGTAACTTTCGGAAATGTCAGTCCATTGTCCCTCACTCTGTGTAATATGAACATCCGACGGAGTAGATCGAGCAGATAAAAGTGATATTTTTTAAATTTCCTATTCGGAGATATTTTATTGGCTTTTATAGCATAAAGTACGCTCCACCTAATAAATTAATCCAGTGTAATGAATGAAAAATGTAGTCTTTTAGCTGATCAGTAAAAAGACCCTATTTTTCATTCATTATACAGATTGTTAATAAATGTGATTAAATTTTTGAAACAAATTACTCAAATTATCTTTTTTTATCTGTCATCGCCGCATTCTCCTTCAATGAACCATGATGTAATTCAAACTCAAGTTATTCATAAAGCATTATTTTTCAAGACACAAAAAGATTTTTATCTCCCATAAGAGGATTATTTTGTAAAAGAATTTTGCGTATAGTACTATTTTCCAGAAAGCTAATATGAGGCATGGAGTCTTAAAAACTACTGAAGCAAAAATTAAATAAAATCTTACAAGAGATTGTTTTAAATGAAATTTTGCATTTTATTAATCATACTTTGCTACTTTTTGATAGAATTTAAGTAGAACACAAGTTTGTAAAAAATCGAAAAATATCGATGCAATACTTTAGAATTACTTTAAATGAAACAAAAGACATTAAAGGTTTTAAAATGGAGCATTTTGTTTTGTTATGTAAAACTAATACTTTTTATTTGCATATCATTTTGATAGTTTCCAGCAGATTTGTAGTGCAAACGAATTCTGTAAATCCAAATAACTCTTATGTTTTAACTAGCTGAATATCCGCGCTTCGCTATGGAGTACATTCAAATTAAATACAACGGTCAATGTCTGTAATTAATGCCAAAGAAACAACAAAATATATTTATAAAAAAATCGTAACGGATATTGTCATAGACAAAATAATGTAGAAGAAAATATTCAAATTAAATCTAATAGACCATACTAAAGAAAATAGCTTAGTGAATATAATGCAGTTCGGGGAACATATCTTTTACTGTATGTTTATATTTTTTTGGATAATGCCCAATCGTCTGCCGCATTAGCAAGAAAAAAATATTGTCAATTTCGTTCTAATGCACGTGACGCACAATTAGTATAAAGTATCGCAAAAAGAAAAGAAACCACGTGATCAGCATTTAATAAATTAAATTCTAAAAATTTATCTTTAAAAATTCACTAAAAATCAGAAAAAGGAGATAAAGATTCGAAAAAGATTTCATTTTAAAGGAATTTTAATGATCTTTCTTGTAATATAAATTTTATAACCCTCAAAATATTATTTTAAATAAAAACATTAAAAAAAGGTACTAAAACAGCTTAAAAATTTAATTTTAAAAAATCTAAGACGAATTTTTCAAAAATCTTTCTTAGTGCACCCCTACACTATAAGAACAATCGCCATGCAAAATTTCAGCCCTTTATGTCCAGCGCTTTGGTCTCTGCGTTATATGTCAGTCAGTCAATCAGTCAGTCAGTGAGTCAGCCAGTCAGTTACAGAACTGTTTTATATATATATTGATATCATTAATGGGAATTCCTTGTGGGACTTTTGCACCGGTCCTTGTAATGGAACGCTCACTATAATATGCGATCTTATAACGAACACCGTCTGTATTATAAAAAGGAGATAGAAAACAAATTCTTTTACTTGCTGTTGTTTACCAATGCAGGGTGCTTGTCCATTATGTCATCCGTACTAAATCCACAAGAATAGCTGGTTTCTTACAATGAAGGCACCGTATTGGTGAACCCAAACAACCCCGTGGAGCTACCTCAATTTTGAAGGAAACTCCAGGAGTGGCATAAGGAGAGGGCTGTTTTTCCTTCTCACACTCTCCCTGACGTCATAGAAGGACTTATCGGGATACAGATTTAACTTGCCCATATTTGGCCTATACACGAGTGTATTTATTGGCGTTTGTCGTGATTCGAACCGAGCATCTTAGTTTTAAGCCCAACTATCTACCACTAGACTACCTAGGGCCCAATAGAAAACATTTAGAATATATAACACATTCATTAAAAAAAAACATGTATTGGAATCAAGACAGAGAAATAAAGTTTAACGATGATATTTAAAGCTATTTTAATTGTATTAAAAATTCAATTAAACGAATAAATAACCTTTCCATCTTATCTTCACAGATAATAACAAAAAATAGTAATTATTGCAGTATGATATTATTTATGATAAATAATGTTGCATTACAGGCAATAATTTGGAGTGTGACTTGCAGAAATAATTTGCCGCATCGATTGAAAAAATATGGAGCTCTTACCGCTTTCCAGTGAAAACGAATTTGAGAAAAAAAATTGCCGTAGAAAATAATTAATCATACTGGAACATTTTGTAAATGTCTCATTAGTTCCGTCATCCTAATAATTAATTATATCAGAATACAATAGAAAACCCGTAATGTGCTTAGTTAGTCTTTAAAAAAGTAAAAGTTAGGTTTAAAAAACCAATTTGGAAAGTTAGATTTTTTTCCCCTTTCTTTCAGTAAATAGCGAGCAAAGTGTTTGATTATGTAATATACGTACACACACACACACACACACACACACACACACACACACACACACACACACACACACATATATATATATATATATATATATATATATATATATATATATATATATATATATAAAGACCTTGTCTGTTTGTTCGTCCGCTATAGAATCATAGACTGTTTCACCCACCGGGAACAAATTCGGCACAGTTAATATTTAGGACCCGAGAAACTTAAATCAGGGAAAACGAAATTTGGGGCTCAATTAGTTTTTTTTAATAATTTTTTAATGATTTTTGTGCCTATAAACGCACCTCTTAAATATGGATACAGCCCCTTCACCACAAACAGTCTAATTCGATACGAGGGGGAAAAGAGGTTTGTTCTGAGGGGTGGTTTGAGAGTTGGTCTGGGGGTGATGGGGCGGGAAGGGCGAAGTGTGTATTATGCTTGGAGTGCAGCCTAGTATTTTTTTTATGGAATGCATAAAAAATTTTATATCCATATATCTACCCGGGCAACGCCGGGAAATAATGCTAGTATATATATATATATATATATATATATATATATATATATATATATATATATATATATATATATAGTGCTAGATTTCTAGAAATAGAGGTGCCGGAACGGTAACCTTCCAGGGTGTGTGATGTTGGTGGTATTCCAAATTATTGGCCTTAAAAAAAAACGTCGTTTATACAAAAACTTAAACGTTTTATTTAATTCCAAATTTTATTTTGCAAGACAAGTTCAAAAAAAGTTGATGAATTTAAATACCTTTCCACTATAATTAATGACAAAAATAAACTAAGAACAGAAATTGATTACAGAATCAAAATGGCTAATAAATGCTTCTTTCGGCTGAGAAGACAATTGAGATCTAATCTCGCAAAACTAAATTAAGAATTTATAAGACACTAATACCACCTGTCTTACTTTACGCAAGTGAAACATGAACCTTGAGCATAGACACGCAGCGCTCACTGGACATGTTTGAGAGAAAAATCGTCAGGACTATCTTTGGCCCTGTGCAGGAAGAAGGATGTTTGAGAACCAGATATAATTTTGAACTGTATAGGCTTTATAGGCAATTACAAATAACACAAGTCTTCCGTAGTAATAGAATAAGATAGCTTGGCCATGTTTGGAGAATCTTGGAAGATAAACCCTCTAAGATCTTGACATTTAAAAAACTTGAGGATATCGAGCTAGAGGTAGACCATCGACTAGATGGTTAAATGACATTGAAAAGACCTAAAAACTTTGAAAATTAAAAATTGGAGAGGAGTCGTCGCAGATAGAAGACTCTGGAAGGAGTGGTTGAAGCAGCCAAGGCCTGTAAGGGGCTGTTGTGCTTGTGCTTGTGAAGAAAAAGAAGACAAGTACAAAAATGTGTTGTAGAAAAGTAATAAAACCAGTAAAAAAGCACAAATTCATGATTTTTTAAGTTTTGTGCCCATCCTAAAAGATTGTCCAAAACTTTAACATGTTTTCATCATACTTCTTGCCTCTTGACCTCTCCTTACTCTTGACGGCTAATGCTGAATGGTGTCCAGACACAAGCCAAGAGTCAACATACTTAGTTGGGTTAAAGAGCCGAAGAGGAGGTCTATTGATCTTTACAAACAACAGGCCAGACAATTGCAATATTCAGTGATGATCGCAATGGTGTGATAATGAGGTTCATCTGTGAGAAACCTCTTTCACATTCACTCGACGATATGGCTATCGAATTGACTGACTGTTTCATCGGGTTGAGACTTTCCGGGAACACTCTGAAGTGGAGATACTCCCAGAATCCTGTAATTAGTTGCCTTTCATTAAGTTTGAACTTGGAGGAAAGTTTCCGCATTTCATTTTCCACAAACGTTATTGGGACTTTTTGTGGCCAGTATTTTCATCCATTACTTTCATGGTGTCAGCAAGCTCAAAACCTTTTTCACTGAGCAGTCTTGTTTCAATAGACTTTTTAAGTGCCTCGTAAAACTTTTCGGAGTTCAAAGGCTGGTTGTTTTTCCTACCTTCTTTTTCGTGGAGTCGGACTCCGAAAAAAGTCAAGATGTTTACTGTTTCTTGAGCCATCGATGAGTAAAATCCTGGAACTGATTTTCTTTCCTCAAACAAAGAAGATGTAATTTTTAACTATGTGTTAGCATAGATTAGATTAACGTTGCGATGTTGCAAAGCTTCACTTAACTCTGATAGCTCTTGCAATGCATCAGCCATCAAGCCCAGGTCTAAAATGAAATTAGTTTCAGTAATCTCTTCGAGGAGGCCTTCAAACGTACTTTTTCTTTGCTATCTCTGTTTGGGTCATTTGAAGCTTCTTTAAAGTGATGAACTAGTGCTTCATAAGGCCTCCAAACGGCTGACACAGATCTGAAACTAGACGCAAACCAACGTGTGCTCAAAACTCTTCATATTTTTAAAAGTTCTTTGTCTAGTAAACTTGTACAGATTCGCAGTTCCCTGTTGTTCTTTGGTAAAGCATGATACAAAACATACAGTTTGTCGATGAAGGATTAAAGTCTATCAACTCCTGAAACTGACTGAACTACATCAGACACTGAGAGCTCAAGCCTGTGGTTAGCACAGTGCCAAACAATAACAGAAGGGAATTTTACACAAAATAATGCTCCAACACCTTTGTTTTTACCAATCATAGTAGCAGCGCCGTCACATGTTAAGTTTCTTAAGCTTTTACTTAAAAACGTGTCAGTTATTCCATTAGAGAGAAGACAGTTAATCAATGCGTCAAATATCGCCTTAGTAGTAAATCCATCAAGTTCTACTAAATCTAAAAATACGTTGGTAGGACCACACATACCACTTTAAACAAAGAACAACGAACGTAAACAATCAAACTTGACATGTTACTAAGGGAAGTTGACTCATCAATTATCAGGCCAATTTTCGTGTCATTCTTCATTATGCAATGTTAGTACAGGCTTTGTATAAATGTCAAATGCGACCCATGTCAACCCCATTACGTTCTTGCAAATAAATTTGTTTCAAAATTGTGAAATGACTGTTTTTCTTTAATAATCTTATATGCAGTAACAAATATATTTTCAGTAGCTTGTTTTTCACGAGCATACTGCTTCAAGACAACTTTCTACAGTACTTCATTTTTACCTTCACATAAAATTTTAACAGCTGCTTTATGACCAGCACTTTCTTTGTGTTCATTGTGTTCATACATTTTTTTCCTTAACGAAGTTTGCTTTTTTTCTTTAGTCGCTGTAGCTACTTATCTCCCCATTTACCCACGCTTTTGAAATTTTCATACGTGTTTTCTTATGGACAGATATAACCCCAACCTTTTCACAAGCACTGCATCCTAAAGTTCCATTTTTAACAAACAACCAGTTATATTTTTAGCAAAACTCGTTTTTGGGAAGTTAGTCCTGAAATCTGTCAAGAAATTGTCGCACTCAACAGGTGTATCTTTTTCTTTAGGGTATTCTACATTACAGTCAAGCTTTTCAGAAGCCATTGTTTCGCTTGCAGTGTTAGAGGACGGTTGCGAACTTAGGCTTTTCATTTCGCCGTCATCGTCAATAACCACTTTGTCATCACTGGTATCGTCACAACTAATGCTGTGCTTGAGTCTTTTACTGCCATCCAAAAGTGAGAAAAAATCAGTTTTTTGGTCATTTCACTTCACAATCTATCGCACTCACACTGATTTGACGCTGCTAAAACGCAACTAACCTCAACAACACAACATGGATGAAGGGTAGCTGCCTCGGGGAGGTCGATTCTCGAAATGAGGGGTCGGGGCTAATCAATACCTCATTTGAAAACCCGCGAAAAGTCAGTGCAGTCCGCAAAAAATGAGTCAGACTACCGTCCCGTCAGCCGACCAAGGTCAAGCCACAATACCACCCGCTTCAGTGAAATAGTCGCAGTTCGCTGTACTCAATAGTAACGCTCAACAAACTACCCCAGCCTCACATCATAATCAATCGTTACGACCTGCAAATGGTTCTTTTACGTGAAGCGTAAAGAGTAGTAGGTCAGGCTCACTCACTAAGAACAGAGTAATTTGTGATTAAATAAATGTTTTTAACTATCATTTTTCCTATCCTAAAGAGAGGTACCGGAACGCCGTTCCAGCGCGTTCCGCCTCAAATCTAGCCCTGTATATATATATATTTGTTTCCTAGGTACAGATTTCTAGAAGTAGGAATTTTAGTTATAAAATATGTTGCTACGTGAATGATGAGATATTTCAGTCGTAACAACTTGGCGGTATTGGCGGCAGGAATTTGTTCCAAAAATAAGAACCTAGCGTCGTCGTTCAGATGTTTCTATTAACAATATTTCCTCGAAGTTTCTGAAAATGATAAGCCGTTATGGCATCATAGCTGTAAAAATGCGGGTGAAAGCCCAAACATGCATCTACGGGTGTTTTGAGATAAACTCTGATGGGCTGCGTTTAATCTGGGTTTTAGAGACGGTTTTTGCTATAAATCTTTATAAGTTTTGTGTATAGTAAATTTGTTTTAAATTTTTGCTAAATACTTGCATGGTAATATTTATTTTAGAGAAGTTTCTATGCGATGTACTGAAAATTATTATAGAAAAATTGCTATTTTTATCAAACAAATATATATGTTTTTATGTACTATTACTCCTTTAATATATTTTTTGTACTCTACGCCTGGTTATAATATATTGATATTTATCCGTTATTTATGACTCTTATTTATTCATATTTATTTCTGAATTTACTTAAAAAATATAATAGACATTTTACTATTTATATTTATTTTATTATGTGTAAATTATTATTATTTTTTTATGTTCTAATGTTAGTTGTTATTCAATGTGTTATTTCCATTTAGTTTTGAAAAGCTATTCTTATCAAAATCACTTCCCTATTTCTAAAATTTTCATATCTAAAAAGTATTAGAGGTTTAAAATCCGTTTATAACTGACCTCATGAGTTCAGGAAAATTTTCAGCACATTTTATTGCTGAAGTTTAATGAGCGAACTAACTAATTTGTTATTCTTTTTGAAATTTTGAATCTGCATGAAAGGAAAATATACTTTATTTATGGACTTATAAAATTCATGTGTAAGTACTGAACACACTATAAAGCTCTAATGATTAATGTGGTTAAAAACTAAAGAGATAGCTCTGTCATATATATTACACACTTTATATTAAAACCATACAAAGTTACTGACATTACAGTGAGATTCGGTACTAAACTTGGACAACAGACATTATACTAATTTATTTATAAATAAATATATTCGTCCATTACATCTATAAAGATCATTAATAGTTTTAACTAAAGTACTAATTCTTCCCATTTTTTAACTATTTCCATGTATACTAAACTAAATAATTGCCAAATGGGTAACAAAATAACCAATTTTTTCGATTTAACGATGGTTTCACTTTTAAATCTCTTCCCTTAATTTGCGGGTATTTAAAATATTTTCCCCAGATTCCTTGGAAATGACCGGACATTTTCCGTTAAGTAAATTTTTATAGAACTGCAAAATATTAGATGCCTTTTACACAGGTTCAATAGTTTTAGAACTAAAGGCATACTAGCAAGAAAATGGGACTATTTTCTGCTGCCGATACCTCGGTTTCCATAGCCTTAGCAAACCCATGATACAAAGCAAACTGACTGAACAATATTAAGTTCTTTTCGCCATCATTTCAGTATAATATTAACACTTGAATGACGGTAATTAATTTTTTTTTCTTACTAAAAAGACTGAACAACGTCATTTTGACGGTTAAAAATAAAATCAAGAATTTAAAAATTTGATGTTTTCAGAAAAAAATGGTTAAATACCTTAAATTTTGAACTATTTCATACCAATATATAATAAATTAGTATATATTTAGATATATTTTTATGCAGGTATGCCGAGCTGACATCCTGGTATGGCTTATCCGTAAAAATATATGCATGGTTTGTTCAGTCCTTATTTTTCAACACCAATAATTCTGAAGAGCTAATATTTCTGTTATTTGCAGACGGGGGAAGAGATGAAAAGTGACTACCATTTTTCCGGTACTATTTTAAAGATTTCTGCCTGTTTTCTATATTGCCGTCAAATTGCCGGCTTCCACTCTTAGTAGGTATACAACACATTTTCTCCCCCCTTTTTACTATCGAATATAATTTTGGAAATGTGTGTGCATATTTCGCGTAAAAATTTTAAAAAAAATCATAAAATTTCAGAAGACTCAATAGTACGCTCAATAGTATGTCCGAAACCGTCAAAATGACGACAGCCGTCTTTCTACAGTTAACATGAGAATTAACATCTTTTATCTCTAATCATCCTTAAAAATACAGCCTGCGAAATATTTCTGTTATGGCAATCTTGAGCTGTAAATTTTGTATCGCATTTCGGGATGGACGGTGGTTCTTTTCTAAGTAGGCTGGTTGACTGCACTTTATCAGTCACCAGCAAAATTTTACAGAAATTATGCATTAGGAACTAATTTCGTTCCAACGTACTCATCTGCTCTGATTCACACCCATAACGATGCGGAATCTAGATCGAAGGCTACCTTCACTGTAGACATGGATATTTGGCTTATGTTTTGAAAGATCAATGGTTTCTCACAATTAATTTATTTGTAATCCCTAAGTTGCAAATTCTGAACATCTTAACGTTGCAGCAGACAGTGCTCTTGCATGCATATTTAATGTTATTAAGCTTCCAATCTGTTACAAATCAATATCAAAGTAAGTAAATAATATAAAAAAGCACAATGTATATTTCCCTGTTTAGAATATGTTTGGTTAGAACTTTAAATGTTACGTTAAATTAGAAAACGTTAAATTAGAACCACGTTAAATTAGAAAAATATTGCGTTGGATAATAGAAATTTAATTCCACATTATGAACGAATACCATGAAGCTTCATCTCCCGTGTATCATTTTTATGTTTTGAACCAATATACAAATTATACAGAAATTTAATAATCTCGCAACAATAGTTTCAGGCAATACGTAGTACGAAACATTTTAAACATGTCAGAAATCTTACCCGCAAAAGGTTATAACATAAGCTTGTAAGAAATTTAGGTTGGTATTATACTAATTAACTCAACGCTAACGTCAGTGTAAAGAAAATTTTCTTGACTAACTTCCCTCGCACACAGTCACCCTTCCTTTGTTAAGACAGCGACAGTGATGGCTTCTATTGTTCCTATTTATTTTATTCCATTTGTTCTCTAATTATACGATGACAATGACTTGTCACGTGTGTTTCAACTATTTGTTCACCTTCAATTTACCGTAATATGTGATTTCATTTTCAGAGAACATTTGTGGGTATTATTTTTACTTTCCCAGATGGAAACAAAGAGATTTTGATGAGAAGTTCATACGAAAACTCTTGATTTTTTTAAAGTATAAATTAACTATGAATCTAACAAAAGGAATGGGGACAAACAGTGTAATGATACGTAATAAGGAAATTAAATTTAAAATTGAAATAATTTTATATCAGAACTTTGTCAATATACTAGTAAATATACACACATATATGTATATATGTATATATATATATATATATATATATATATATATATATATATATATATATATATATATATATATATATATATATATATATATATATATATATATATATATATACAGTAACCACCGCTTATAGTGATCAGTGGTTATAAGAATCAACCGTTTATAAGAATCAATATCGCGAAAACAAAAACAAATGCATTATTTCCATGTTAAAATTTTCGCTTTAAAGAATCAATCCACCGGTTTTAAGAATCAGTTTACACTCTTCGCTTTCCTTTCATTTTTCCAAAAAAGCCACTTAAACCCTCAAAAGGTACGAAGTTCTTTCTTTATTCTTTTTAAAAGAAAGAGTGATAAGATGAGATGGAATACAGTCGTAAAATGCATCCCTTTCTTTGTTAGGCATAACATAATAATTTCTCCTTAAACGCTTTAGCTAAACACTGTCCTATTAGCTTGACCCAGGGGCATCCTAACCGTGCGGATCCGATTTCACTTTTCTCCAGTAACAAAGAAAGACAGGGACTCTTTTTCCCACCTCCCACTTCCTGGTTGCGGATTCCTGAACCCTGAAACGCATATATCTTCGGGGAACTGTCCACTATCACTTAAGAAAACGTGACATTATTAGATTCAGCACCTTATCAAACCGTGAAACGTAAGCTAGATGGTGAATCTTGGTCTGAGACTATTGGTATCGAAAGAGGTATAAACAGCCTCCTGAAAACTTCATTACGTCAAACTACCATAGAAAACTTTTTCTTGCACCCTTCCTGTAGTTGAAATGTTAAAACCGTTACGCAGGTATGTTGTAACAAATATTGGATTTTTTTCTTCACTTACTATAATCATGTGTATCTACTTATAGGTCTAGAAATTAAGTTGTATTTTTAAAATTATAAAAATAATTTTAATAAAAGATAATTAACGCAAATTAAAGAGTATTTTATGGTAAATGATCTAATATATGTATATATAGGTGTGTGTGTGCCTGTCCAAAAACCTAAATTTCGGTTATAAGAATCAACCGCTTATAAGAATCAAAAACAGTAATTACAAACGTGATTCTTATAAGCGGAAATCACTGTATATATATATATATATATATATATATATATATATATATATATATATATATATATATATATACACGAACATTTCTTTCACAGGTTCTGTGTACTACTGAAAGATTCAAACTGCCTATAACAACAAGTTTTTCATACTGAAACTTTGTAAAATGCCTGAGAAATAATTTAAACACAAATTAAGATAAAAATTAAAGAGGCTTTTCCGTAGTGTATATTAAAAGGACATGCAATTTTTAATTACTATATGTCATACGTCACACTTAATTCTCCAGTATTTCAACGCTTTTTACCAACCGGAATAGGGAAGAATATTATTGATAGCAGTAATCCTATTAAAGTATACATCATTCTAAATTCCAAATAAGAAAAAAGAATTGTCGTGGGATTCTTTTATGGAACATTTTGTATATTTCTTTTTCCCTCTAATTAAAACTCCTTTTACATTTCTGCCTTTAACATCCAACTCCGTTTTTTGCTCCATAGGGAGGGTTAAACCTCCTTCACAAAGATTTCACAAAATAGAGTGGTAACTATACTGACAGACACAGTAATTAAGCTAGAATAGATTTTATTTACTGCACAAAAACTTAACTACTTTATCACGATCCTAACGAAAATTATACTTAAATACCTAATTGGTTTGAATCCCCTTTAGAAAGACGTTCTGTGTTCAATTAACAGAATTAAAGTTTACTGGCGTTAGTTCATGAATGATAGATCTGTTTCAGTTAAATATAAATTATAAAAATTAATCCCACATATATTTTAAGTGGACATGAGCGAATAGCAACACGTGTTTGGTTGATTGCTGCAAAATTTTCGTAGACGGTGTATTAATTGAACTCAATAACATTTTAAAACTTTTATATTTTTGTTTTTCCCGTTTTTCACCATATAGAGTAGAGGTTCCTCACCTTTTTTAAGTAAGAGCTCACCTCTTCAATTATTAATTCAACCAGCGCCCTCTTTATAAAAATAAAGGCAGATTTTTTTTCAATTTATTTGTTATACAATTTTTATGTATTACTAGCTGAAAACTCGTACTTCGCTACGGAGTACATTCAAATTAAATACAACGGTCAATGTAGGCAATTCATGCCAAATATAAATATATATTATATGATAAATACGACGATCAATGTATACAATTGATGTAAAATATATATATATATATATTTATAAGAAAATCGTAAAGGATAATTTTATAGACAAAATAATGTAGAAGAAAATATTAAAATTAAATCTAATATAAAGAATACTAAAGAATATAGTACAGTTAATATAGTACAGTTTTTAGAACATTTCTTTTACTGTATTTTAATATTTTTTTGGATAATGTCCAATCGTCTGCCGCATTAGCAAGGAAAAAAAAATATTTTTTGTTTATTTAGTTGTTATGCACGTGACGATAAATTTATTTAAAGTACCAGAAAAAGAAATCACGTGATCAGCATTTAATAAATTAAATTCTAAAAACTAATCTTTAAAAATTCTCCAAAAATCAGGAAATGGAGGTAAAGATTCGAAAAAGATTTCATTTTAAAGGAAATTTTAGGATCTTTCTCGTGATATAAATTTTATAACCCTCAATGTATTATTTTAAATGCAAACGTAAAAAAAGTTTAAAAAACAGCTTAAAAATTTAATTTAAAAAAATTTAAGAAGAATTTTTGAAAAATCTTTCTTAGTGCACCCCTACACTATTAGAAGAATCGCCATGCAAAATTTCAGCCCTTTAGGTCCAGCGGTTTGGTCTGTGCGTTGTATGTCAGTCAGTCAGTGAATGAATGAATGAATGAATGAGTCAGTTACGGAACTGTTTTATATATATAGATAATATATAATTGATGGTGCGGCCATTAATTTCCGGGATTGATCTAGTAACTCCAGAAATATGTGCCCATTAAATACATTTCGAAGTTACTCCCACCTTCCGTAATACACATCTGTGTTCGGCTGTATGAGTTTCGGATACAACTTTTTAAGTCCTCTTTCGGAATGCTCTTTAATCTGGACGTCACATTTTCTTGATGGCTTCGACATCCTCAAATCTTGTTCCTTTCAGCAAATCTTTCAGCTTTGGAAACAAGAAAAAGTCTCCCGATGCTTAGTTCAGAGAGTATGGAGGATGCTGCATCTCCACGACCTCATGCTGGGCCAATTTGTTGAAGGGATCAATGTTTCAGGATGTCGAAGCCATGAAGAAAACGGTGACGTCCTCATTAAAGAGCATTCCGAAAGAAGACTTTAAAAGTTGTTTCCGAAAGTTATACAGCCGAGCATAGAAGTGCGTAATGGGAGGTGGAAATGTTTTCGAAACATATTAAATGGGTATGTATTTCATGTAAAATTTTCTGGAGTTATTAGATCAGTCCTGGAAATTAATGGTCGTACCTTGCACATCAATATTTGGTGCCTTTTTTGTCATCACGAGTCTTAAGTCACCGCGTTGCACTTTTAACAATGTGTTTCTTTCTTTGCTTGTCAATAGATTGCAAGCTTTTTCTTGTGGTGTGCCGCGGAATTATCGAAAAAAACGTTGTTGTGCCGTGGAAGATAAAAGGTTGCGGAGCTCTGCCTTAGACGACCTTAGTCGTTTAATATATGAACTACTAACATTTTCCTCTACTTAATCTTTTATATTTTTCGAGAATATTTCATTATGTTTGATTGGCCGGCAGTAATGTTTCATATTAATTTTATTTGTAACAAGCTGTTTACCCTGCTGATTCCGGTATTTATTTATCCCGATTTTTATTAGACAGGAAAAGGAATGAATTCTACCTTTAGTGGAAATCGAAGTCTTAGTTTATATTTATTGCACTAAAAATATAATGGAATTTACAGTAATAATGCTGTAAAGAAGAAAACAATTTTTCACTGCAGCTAACCCTTAAACGGAAATACAGATTAACAAAACTTATAACTAACTTCAAGATAAATGTGTTAGGCTTACATCTTACAAGAAAATAGACGATAAATTATTTTAAAAATACTTAAGAATTCCTGTATCAAAATTTCACTTACTGCTAAACACCCTAAAAAAAAGGATCGCAAAAGTGACTTACACTTAAAGTACGAGACCAGAAGAGAAGAAATGAAGGAAATGCAGGCCCATTTGAAACAAAAAAAATTCTAGAAAAATATGTTACGAGAAATATAATTCTAATTTCAAGATATTTGTTTCCTCCCCCTCCCCAATACTGATGGTCACTATTCATCTCAACGACCTCGAAATATAGGGATTCGACAGCTAAATATGATGAAGGGACTGTAATGAAGAACTTTTTTGTTGCAGCCCATAAAGCTGGAGATAATATTGGGATTTACTTTTGGATCCAAAATTCTTCATACCCAATTTTAAATTTTGATTTCAGTTCTTTATTTAATGGCAATTCTATCAACTCCTCCTGCAGCGATAAATCTGCTGTATTTTGATTTGAGGCATGTTCTAGGACACAATGGGGAATTTCCACATGGAGAATGCCCTGATATTGATCCATGAAATATTTTTGAAGTGAAATAATTTTTAAAAACAATGGTTTGAATTTAAAAAAAAAATTAAAAATTATCTTCAAGCTAGAAAAGATTGAGAGCCATATTTATAAAGAAGGCAGGGTGTTTAACTCACATTAAAATTTTCATATTCCTGAAGAATTTGTTATCATAACTACTGATGGTTGAAAATAGGGATATCTTTATCGAGTCTCTTAGGTTTTTAAAGGTACCTGACCCCTTAAAGAAAACATTACAAATTTGCAAGAATAACACATATTGGAAATTTATAGACAGTCATTGCAGATGATAGATAATGATTAGAAAGTAAATTTTCAAGGAAATGGAGCGTAAATAAAATAAGACTATTAAATAGCAGGGGAATGTTCACCAAATGTAAGCATGATTACGATAAAATTTATGAAAAAATTGAGCTTATAGAAGTTTATTACTGCTCAAGAAGCATGCCAGTTTAAATAAAGATGATAAATTATACATATCTGAGATCCAATATCAAAATACCAAAATCTAGAATGATGATGATAAATCACAAATTCTTACATATGCATGATAATGATAAAATTTACGATAAAATTCAGTTTTAAAGAAATTTATTATAGCTCAAGAGCCACGTCAGTTTAAATAAAGGTGATAAATTATACATATCTGGGATACAATATTAAAATACCAAAATACAGGATGATGATAAATTACAAATTCTCAGATTCACGTTAATAACGAATTTATATATCATTAGTTATATAGTAATAATGATATGTAAATACCCAATACACTACTTATGAGTATTATGGTAACTTTTTACTAATAAAATGAAATGCACTCCGTGATGTGCCCCTAAAAATCAATTTAATGCCATAGTGGTGTATGTTGAAAAAATTTATCCCATGCGCTTCGGCATGACTTCATTATGGAAGTAATAAATAAACATACTTTTATACTGTGACTCGAGGTAGTCTAGTGGTAGAGCGGCAGCTATCGATGCTGGGTATACTCATATCCAATCCCGACACGCGCCATTATATACCTCCGTGTCTAGGCCGGATACGGGCACATTAAATCCGTAAACCGGAATGTCAGAGAGGGTGGGAGAGGGTAAGATCAACCAGATGCCGTCTCTGGGGGTGCTCGTTAAAAATTGCGGTGGCACTTGGCTAAAAATGTCTCCGACCCTTGTGGTGCCATTATAAACCGGGACCACAACCCTCGGCCTACTTAACTACATGGACCTGGTCTGGAATAAATTCGGTACTATTCCATTACCGGGGCCCAAATTGTTGCCAAGATAAAATGTCGGCGCTATACCATTGGCGGACTCCAGTTGTCGTCAATCATAAATGCTTTCGCTTAATTGACCATTGAAAAGGAAAAGACTTTCGTAAACAGTTATTAAATAGCAAAGAAGAAAATAATGAAATAAAAAAAGTACTGAAGAAATAAGAGATCAGTTTAAAAAACATGCATTAAATTGTAAATATCTTTTAGTATTGCTGAAAAAATGTCCTTTTTTGGATGCAAACGCCGCCACATAAACTAGATCAGATATGAATCTAAATGTTGGCGAGTAATTCCCCGTTGGCATTTATTCGCCCTGCCCCACAACCGTTCTATTCCTTGTGTGTGAAATCCAGTTACAGGATCAACAAAATTATAACTGTGATTTACTGTGAAGTGTTCAAAGCTGGAAGTACTATTCCGTTAGTGGGATGTAATGAAATTATTGTTTACGAAAGCCTTATTTTTTTCAATGTGCCATTTGGTGACAGTATTCACGAATGGTGACAACTGGTGTCGGATTTGTCGCCAATCGTAAAATCTCAAAATTATAACTGTGATTTTCGGTGAAGTGATCAAAGCAGGAAGTACTATTGCCGGATGTAATAAAATTATTGTTTATGAAAGTCTTATATTTTTTTCAACGTTCCGTTTGGCGACAGTATTTACGATTAAAACAACTGATGTCAGATTTGGTAGGTTTTTTCTTGGGGCTCCGAAACGGAAAAGTATCATAAATTCTTACCAGGGGTCATTAGAAACAACAACAACAACTTTGAAAGTTACAAGATAAGTGAAACAAAACATAAGAACGTATTTTCTAAATTAATTTGAACCCTATTATATTTATTATAAGAATCAATCATTTCGAGTGCAATTTTTACGATATTTTGATAGAAAAATAACTTTAATGGAAGTAAGATAAATATTATCAATATAAATGCGAAAAAAAAATAAACCAAAGAAGGAAGATTTCTGCAGACTTTAGATATTATACAGTATTTAAGTAAAAGAAAAATCATGTCCTTCAATTAGTCGGAAATAAGTACACAGTTAAAGACAGATGGAAGGAAATATGAAACTGTTTCCTGAAAAAAAAATTATCAGAGAATTTCGGCAGTTATTACGCCAAGGGCACTACCACTCTAAAAGTTTTACCAGGCATTTCAAGCGACGCCATTAAATTATATCACAGGAAAACAAGGCTAACATACCTTGTCTCCCTGAAGAAACGGAGATATCATGTTTTCAATTTTGTTTTTTGTTGTTTTCATAAGGTACTTTTAGTGGAGGCTCTCTTCTTGAAGTTGTTTTCTTAGACGTCATACAAAACTTACTGATAGCTTCTCATTCTTAAAAGTTCTAGATTCTGTTCTGATACATGATTATTACTTCGGTGAGAGATTTTTGAGATATCTTGCGAATGCTATAAGTAGAAACTTTTATTGCCGAAAGGAAATAAATTGATCTATATGGAATGGAGTATAAGAACTATAACATTTAGAACAAATTTAAGTTATTTTTCTGTCCATAAAACAGAACAAAAAGAAGAATTTATAACAGCACAATTTTTTCTTACCAGCAGTTTCGAAAAAAAATATAGCGATATTTCCTTAAATCATATTTTAAAAAGTTACTCGGTTTTGAATCCATAGATGTTATCAATGTGCATTCTCACCAGTTTTCTTGTATTTAAATATATTTGAAAACATTTTTTAAAGTTTTCAATTGCAATGAATAAAAGCTGAAACTTTAAATTTTTCAGAGGTGTAAAAAGACTAGTTCTATATTAATCTTTCCGTAGAAATTTACCTGTTATATAAATACTCTTTTACGGAATTATAAATAAAGACATTGAAATGGAACTATAAGCTAGAGACAAAAATTTCTCTTCTTTAAAAACAGTAGAAATATATAAATTATCTTCCACTTTCGCGAGAAAGGTAAAGATTGTGTTTTGGGCAAAAAACGGAGACACCTGTCTGAAATTCATATTGTATGCAATAAATTGGTAAAAGTGAAAAGTTAGAACATTTATTTTTTTAAAGTGTGAAATATGGCTTTTAATATATAATTCATATTACATGTTATAAATTGGAAAACTTGAAAAATCAAAACATCTAATGTTTATTGTCTGAATATATGGTTTTTTCAAATACATATGGCTTTTAATATATACTTCATATTGTATTTAATAAATTGGTAAACTTGAAAAGTTAAAACGTTTAATTTTTATTGTGTGAACATATGGATTTTAAAATATATGTGGCTTTTAAAATATAATTCATATAATATGTAATAAATTAGTAAACTTGAAACGTTAAAACATCTAATTTTTATTGTGTGAATATATGGCTTTTAAAATACATGTGGCTTTTATTATACAGGGTGGTTATAATTAAAGTTCCACTTTGAAATGGTGATAAAAGGAAAACTACTGGACCAAATGTTATCAAACTTGGTAATAGTTTAAAGGAGGTCATGGGAATTTCTTTTTCGAAAAAAAAAATGTTCAAAAACTCACCACCAAGGGTATACAATATTGTTAACCGCTGTATACAATATTGTTAAACGAAATAAGACATGAAGACATCGGTTTAAAATGTGTTTAATCGTTTCTGAAACGTGTTACAAAGCATGTTCAATGTGGCATCCACCATTTTTCGAAAGCAAGTTAAATAGCATTACTGCATTCTCAACAGTAACTCTTAGCATATTAGGAGGAATGTTACGGACATGTACGGACATACCACGTGTCGTTTTAGAAACGATTAAATACGTTTTAAACCGATATCTTCATGTCTTAGAGCCGAATTCAGGCTTCAAAAGTCACAAATCGGTGATTTGTAAGAAAACGATTTCCGGAATGCGCATACTTTAAATGTTAATTTTGTTTAGATAAATGCTTCTTAAGTGTATAAAAAATGTTAAACCCGTGTAACGAAAGGTTGATTTAGATTCCGACCCTTATTTCGTTTAACAATATTGCATACAGCGCCATTTCCTCTCTCTCTTTTTTTTATTTTTTCATTTTATTATTATTATTATTTATTTAAGAAATTCCCATGACATCCTTTAAACTGTTACCAAGTTTGATAACATTTGGTCCAGTGGTTTTCTTTTTATGACCACCTGAAAGTGAAACTTTAATTATAACCACCCTGTATAATTCATATTGTATGTAATAACTTGCCAAACTTGAAAGGTTAAAGCTCCTAATGTTAATTAAGTGCGAATATATGGCTTTTAATATAAGTCATTTAAATTTTAAGATTAGCTGCCTTATCAAAATACTTTTATTTCCCAAAGCGGCAGACACATTGCCTTTCGATAGTCTCCATGAACCTGGGGAAAGTTGTCGGTATCATTTAATGGGTGTACCGTATATGTGAACCAACAATGCCACTCCGCCATCTCAGTTTAGACGCAGCACCCCAGCTGACATCTGGTGCGCACATTTCCACTCCTCACCCTTACCAACAACATGGACCTTCTAGCTTGGATATTTAACGTGTCTATGCACATCATAGAGAAAAATGCATTCAGCAATGCTTATCGGGAGGAAATCTGAGCTCCCTAAGCATCAAATCTCTACACGCTTACCACTAGATTGGTTCGGGTACTGACTGAAAAACTTATGCACTGAATCAATTGCATTCCTGGTATGAATTCTTTAAAGTCTAATTATGCTGAATATTAGACTTTATAAATCTTATTCATTTATTTCCTCAATTTTTCTGTCGTAGCTTTTCCTTATATATAATTTTCTTATAAATAATTGTAATACCATTCTTGATAGTCCACTACCATTCAATTCAATGATCTTATGTGTGTGTGTGTGTGTGTCTTTCTCTCTCTATCTCCCCTCTCTCACTCTCGAAAACCTTCTGCCAGAATCAGTAACATTTTATACATCTCATAACTTCGGGAAATGCATTTACAAAACTGAACTTAGACGTCCGACTGAGGAATCCTCATTTTTTCTAACTTCATTCTACAAAACTAACATTGTTTGCTTTATTTTGTATATCTGTATTTTATGGAATATATTTCTAACTAAAGAACTAATCTATATTAGCGTTAGGTTTATATGTTTCCATAACTCTTAATTTTTCGGTTATTTTAAAAACGTCCAGACAAAGGATGGATATCTAAGACCTGCATTGGTCACGCGGCGTCTCACAGACGCCAATATCATTTTGTTTACATTTTGCGTATTGATGGATTGCTCTGTATGACCAGCAGATGTCAGTGCCTTCGAAGTGTTTAGGTATGAGCCATAGCTAATAAACAAAACTCATGCAGTTGCTATCATTCTTTTATAGTAAGCGGTTATATACAAAATCACCTGAACATTTCACGAAAACTGTAAAAATTGCTGAAAGAAATACACACACACACACACACACACACACATATATATATATATATATATATATATATATATATATATATATATTCTGTCACAAAATATATATGCACCCAGAAGAAATCGAGCTACTATCATCGAGCGCTATCCGAATATCAGATGCGTAGCTAGGAGAGTTTAAAGGCATGATTGCTCGTGCCATAGGGTTATTCAAACAAATCTGTCGACTTCTATGGACGGTATTGTGACTAAGGATGCCTCTGAGATGTAACTAGCGACAGTACGAACAATTGTCGGACTTTGAGAGGGGGTGTATGGAAGGCCTCAGAGAAGCACGTTGAACAGGCGTATCGGTCTCCACCTGGGTCGGAGCGATATTGTAGTTCCTCGGTGTTGGCAACAATGGATCACGGAAGGGACAGTCTACCGTCGCGGAGGGTCAGGGCGTCCCAAGAACAAAAATGCGCGTGAGGATCGCGCAATCATACGAGCGGTCGCGTCTGCACCAACAACGTCGCTAGAATCGGTTCGACACCATTTACCACCTTCCATAAATCCGATGGTATCAACGTAAACATTCGGAGACGACTGGCCGACGAATGTATAAGGAGCCGACGTCTATTAAGACGCCTACCACTGACCCCACATCATATGCTGTGTCGATTAGATTTTTGCAAAACCTCGGGCAAGCTGGAGTGTGACCGACTGGAAGCGTGTGATCTTCAGAGATCAATCCCGATTCAGTCTCAATGCTGATGACCAACGCATACGCATCTGGAAGCGTCCAGGCCACCGTCAAATTCCGGGATTTGTTGTCGAGAGGCATACGGCGATTACACAAGGTGTGTGGGGCAAGGGGAGCGATTTGTTGGGACGCACGATCACCTATAGTCCTTCAACGCACTTTGACGGCACGCAGTTATGTGGACGAGATTTTAACGACAGTTGAACTGCCTATGCTATCAAGTCGTCCAGGTGTCATTTATCAGCAAGACTACACTCGTCCACATGCTGAATGACTCTCCCCAAAAATGTCTTCAAGGATATGACGTACTCCCATGGTCTGCCAGTTCACCAAACCTCTCGCTAATAGAGCACGTCTGGGAAGTGCTTGGAAGGCAACTGCAGGAATATTGGTGAATTAACTGCCCAGTTGCAAAGATGATGGCATGATCTTCCGCAGGAGGTCATAGGTGACCTCACTGAGTCAATGCCACACCTTGTTTCGGCTTGTATAGCTGCCAGAGGTTTATTTACCTCTTATTGAGTTGTAACATTTTTCATGCCATATCTTCTTAATAAAACAGACTGTTTTTCTGAATTTCTAATCATTTGCTTATCTCCTCTTACACTACATACATGTTAAGTTCCGGGATAGTAGCTCCTTTCCTTCTGGTTCTGGGTTCATATATTTTTTTGTGACAGAGTATATATATATATATATATATATATATATATATATATATATATATGACACGGAGCGTGTTTTGCTCCCGTGTTTAAAAATTATTCCTGCAGTAGTCATATTCTTGAATTAGTTGGGCGAATGGAAGGGAATGGTTCACAAGAAATTCAACTACTTTTTAAATCATTATTTATTGCGTTCTTGAAGTAACTATGCTCCAGGGTAATCTATTTCACGTAGCCATTTTGTCGACTTACCCGACACGACTGCCGCGAGTTTCCGCTCTCAATGAAAATCGCACGCAATCTACCGCCAAAACTCAATTTCCTCCGAGCTCCTGCTGCACGGAGCAACCTTGGTCATCTGGACCCTTAATATTGCTGATTGTGCATTTTTAACTTCGCGCCCAAAACCTTTACACTTATAAAAATAAATCCTCTCGCCTAGAATTATTCGCTTTCCGCTCAAAGTCGGTTTTAAAAGATGATTTACCCCACAGCAAAATATGCGCGCTTTGTTAATGGATTGTTAGATTCTTATTATTTTAAACCCCCTTTCCTCGTACTTCTCAACTATATTTTGACAGTTCAGGTATGTTTTGACACACACACACACATATATATATATATATATATATATATATATATATATATATATATATATATATATATATATATATATATATATATATATATATATAAAATTTGCTTTAATTTACTTTATTGTAAAAAATGCATAAAAATTATCTTACAAACAAATTTAATTTGTTTTTATTTACATCCATCATGTGTTTTACTTACTATTTTTAAAAATAGAGTAACTGGAACCTAAATAGTGTGGTGTCTATCAGACGCCCAGTGATCATGCATGCAATTTTTATATACACGACCACTTCAGGGTTAGGGATTGATTTGTTTAAAGATCTGAGTCTTAAATGATGTGCTATGAGCAGTTCAACACAACAGGTGTGGTGTCCGACATAAATCGTGCTATTAAATGAGGCATCGTGTACGCGTGTTGAAATGGTGAGGTGAACGTATTAAAATTTTCGCCAAATTTCTCTCAGTGAATTTTGTCAATTTTCTCTGCAGATGAATCTTTGACCTACATCTTATGTATAAATAATCCCAAGAGTTTTTATAATGGAAATAAATGGAAGTACATTTAAAACTTTTTATTATAGTCTGCGAATTTGATGGACATTCCCTAGTTCTTTAAGCCTTCCAGAAAGAATTTTCTATTACTTACTTTTTTCTTAAAAAAAGTGGTTGCAACGAAATTCAATCCTTTATGGTTTCTTAAAAGGCTCATATTGTCAGTTTTACACGCTTTTGAATACCAAACCTGAAATTTGAATAATATGAAAAGAGCACTTTTCAGTGTGAACGTAGGTAGACTAAAAATTCGTTCCAAATTCTAGAACATTACTATGTCATATTAAACATGATATTGTGCTCTATAGGTAACTTAGTACTTAAACACAACGTTTTAATATCACATAAATTGTTTTCCATCTGGTTATATACGTTTCAGGACACATAACTGAATTCTTGATAATTCGGTTGTGGAATATATACATATGTTTTGAGAATTATCGGCAAGTTGTCCAATAGAATAGAAACAATTAACTAATATTCGTATTATAAAAAAAAACGTATTTTTGTTTATCTTCCTTAAACAGCCATTTTCAAAGGTAAGGTTTCGTATTGTTCCAAGTATGATGATTTGAATGGAGGAATTTCACTACTTCAGCTCATTATGGTGATATTCCCCTTTTATGTTATTGTAAGGTTCTTGTACCAGATCCAGGACTTCTCCCTGGCATAGATCCATCAGTATATACGTTAGCCAATAGCTTGGGAAAGGCAACCGACATTCCATTGTAATATTTTCAATTTACCCGCAACCACAATGGAACTAAATCATTCAATATGAAAGCATTCAGAAGCGGCAGAACTGTTATAGATTAGCGTTACTTAGGTTGCACCACGAGATGGCCTATCACATTACACCCCTTAACGAATCGATCTAATGACTCGAAAAGGATTTATAAATGTAGATACTTACTGAACTTTAGGTGATTCCGTAGTGCTGCAATGGATCCCTGTTCACTCTAATTGGAAGAGAATAAAATGTCTATCTAACGACTCGAAAAGAATTTATTAATTACGATCATTACTGAACCCTAGCTGGCTGATTCCGTAGTGATCCAATGGATCCCTTCTCATTGTAATGTGGAAGGGAATAAAAAGTCGATATAACGACTCGATCTAATGACTCGAAAACAATTTATATATGCATATTTTTACTGAACTCTAGCTGATTCCGTAGTGCTACAGTGGATCCCTACTCACTCTAATGTGGAAGGGAATAAAAAGTCGATCTAACGACTCGAAAACAATTTATAAATGCAGATCATTTACTGGACTCTAGCTGATTCCGTAATGCTGCAGTGGATCCCTGCTCACTCTAATGTGGAAGGGAATAAAAAGTCGATATAACGACTCGATCTAATGACTCGAAAACAATTTATATATGCATATTTTTACTGAACTCTAGCTGATTCCGTAGTGCTACAGTGGATCCCTACTCACTCTAATGTGGAAGGGAATAAAAAGTCGATCTAACGACTCGAAAACAATTTATAAATGCAGATCATTTACTGGACTCTAGCTGATTCCGTAATGCTGCAGTGGATCCCTGCTCACTCTAATGTGGAAGGGAATAAAAAGTCGATATAACGACTCGATCTAATGACTCGAAAACAATTTATATATGCATATTTTTACTGAACTCTAGCTGATTCCGTAGTGCTACAGTGGATCCCTACTCACTCTAATGTGGAAGGGAATAAAAAGTCGATCTAACGACTCGAAAACAATTTATAAATGCAGATCATTTACTGGACTCTAGCTGATTCCGTAATGCTGCAGTGGATCCCTGCTCACTCTAATGTGGAAGGGAATAAAAAGTCGATATAACGACTCGATCTAATGACTCGAAAACAATTTATATATGCATATTTTTACTGAACTCTAGCTGATTCCGTAGTGCTACAGTGGATCCCTACTCACTCTAATGTGGAAGGGAATAAAAAGTCGATCTAACGACTCGAAAACAATTTATAAATTCAGATCATTTACTGGACTCTAGCTGATTCCGTAATGCTGCAGTGGATCCCTGCTCACTCTAATGTGGAAGGGAATAAAAAGTCGATATAACGACTCGATCTAATGACTCGAAAACAATTTATATATGCATATTTTTACTGAACTCTAGCTGATTCCGTAGTGCTACAGTGGATCCCTACTCACTCTAATGTGGAAGGGAATAAAAAGTCGATCTAACGACTCGAAAACAATTTATAAATGCAGATCATTTACTGGACTCTAGCTGATTCCGTAATGCTGCAGTGGATCCCTGCTCACTCTAATGTGGAAGGGAATAAAAAGTCGATATAACGACTCGATCTAATGACTCGAAAACAATTTATATATGCATATTTTTACTGAACTCTAGCTGATTCCGTAGTGCTACAGTGGATCCCTACTCACTCTAATGTGGAAGGGAATAAAAAGTCGATCTAACGACTCGAAAACAATTTATAAATTCAGATCATTTACTGGACTCTAGCTGATTCCGTAATGCTGCAGTGGATCCCTGCTCACTCTAATGTGGAAGGGAATAAAAAGTCGATATAACGACTCGATCTAATGACTCGAAAACAATTTATATATGCATATTTTTACTGAACTCTAGCTGATTCCGTAGTGCTACAGTGGATCCCTACTCACTCTAATGTGGAAGGGAATAAAAAGTCGATCTAACGACTCGAAAACAATTTATAAATTCAGATCATTTACTGGACTCTAGCTGATTCCGTAATGCTGCAGTGGATCCCTGCTCACTCTAATGTGGAAGGGAATAAAAAGTCGATATAACGACTCGATCTAATGACTCGAAAACAATTTATATATGCATATTTTTACTGAACTCTAGCTGATTCCGTAGTGCTACAGTGGATCCCTACTCACTCTAATGTGGAAGGGAATAAAAAGTCGATCTAACGACTCGAAAACAATTTATAAATGCAGATCATTTACTGGACTCTAGCTGATTCCGTAATGCTGCAGTGGATCCCTGCTCACTCTAATGTGGAAGGGAATAAAAAGTCGATATAACGACTCGATCTAATGACTCGAAAACAATTTATATATGCATATTTTTACTGAACTCTAGCTGATTCCGTAGTGCTACAGTGGATCCCTACTCACTCTAATGTGGAAGGGAATAAAAAGTCGATCTAACGACTCGAAAACAATTTATAAATTCAGATCATTTACTGGACTCTAGCTGATTCCGTAATGCTGCAGTGGATCCCTGCTCACTCTAATGTGGAAGGGAATAAAAAGTCGATATAACGACTCGATCTAATGACTCGAAAACAATTTATATATGCATATTTTTACTGAACTCTAGCTGATTCCGTAGTGCTACAGTGGATCCCTACTCACTCTAATGTGGAAGGGAATAAAAAGTCGATCTAACGACTCGAAAACAATTTATAAATGCAGATCATTTACTGGACTCTAGCTGATTCCGTAATGCTGCAGTGGATCCCTGCTCACTCTAATGTGGAAGGGAATAAAAAGTCGATATAACGACTCGAAAAGAATTTATAAATTCAGATAATTACTGAACTCTAGTTGGCTGATCCCGTAGTGCCACAATGGATCCGTTCTGATTGTAATGTGGAAAGGAATAAAAAGTCGATCTAACTAGTCGATATAACGACTCGAAAAAAATTTATTTAATGCAGATCATTACTGGACGCTAGCTGATTCCGTAATGCTGCAGTGAACCTTGATCACTGTAATGTGGAAGGGGATAAAACGCCTCACCTCTTAGCGAAGAAAGGTACCACCACCATACAAAATTCATCCTGTCATTATTTCTAAAGACTGTGAATTGGCTAACGTAGTTGCATTTCAGAAGTGAATATATATTTGTGGGTAATCCACAACTATGAACCATCATTGAGAATAATATCATTATTTAAAATATTAACCAAGGGAATCTATGACCCAGTGGTCCTAATGATTAACAGAAACAAAATCAAGTTTTGCACCATGTTCACCACCGTTCTTGGCTAACTAAGTTACTTTTTGCACTAACGTGTACTTCGGTTGCACTCTTTATCGCAGAGTCAGACATATCAGTTATATTTAATTGCAAATTTTAATTGGGAAATTCCACCAGTAGCTTAAATTTCTGAAAAGGAATTTTCAGGAATTTCTTTAATAATGTGAGTTAAATTATTTCCCGAGGAGCACAAGGAACATAATTTATTACGAGGTATTTTAAATAAAGTCAAATCAAAATATTCCTTTGCTGCAATAATCGTTGGCACTACTCATCGCATATTTTAAATAAAATTCACTTTTTTAATTTATCGTTTTACGGTCTTTTAAGGTAGGATTAAGCTCCTCCATAACGGTCCGCGGTAAAACAAAATTTCAGACGTTAAAACCGTCGTCGCGAGTTATAAATCAAGAGTGGCAGAATATTATTTCTAAAAGGTTTTTTGTTTTTGTTTTATCTCTTTTTCTGTCCTCATACTTAACCGAAATCGATAAATTAGGCAATCGATAAAAAAAGAGGTAAGCAACGATAAGTAATCCTACGTGAATAACCCGCAGTAATTTCGTTAGAAGAGACTGCCTGAAATTTTTCTATGTATTTGAAAACAATAATCAAGACAAGTAAAATAACTGCTAAATACACGTCAGGCATTCTCTGCACCTAAACAAAAGCTAGATGTATGTATAAAAAATGTTAAATTTCGATTGCAAATATTTTATGTACAAAACAAATAAATGTAAACTTAATGTCGTGTAAAATGCTTGTATACATAAAGAGAAGAATATTTAATTTCGTAACTATCTAGTATAAAAAAATTAAATTAATTTCGACAAATAGAATTATTTTCGAAAAATTTAACTGAATTTATTGAATTTTAAAGAATGCATCCCTATTTATAGAAACCGAAAGAACGTATAAATTCAATTATTTATGAATAATTTTGCAATATTTCAATTAAAACAATGTATATTTACTTCGGTAAAGAAATAAGGTATTAAATGCAATTTCACAACTGAAAATGCGTTGCTCCCACCTGTTCAAGGTACAAATACATATTCGTTTAGATACAATAATGGTTAAAAATGCATTGCATAATGCATTTTAATGTATTATGCATATCCAAAAAGAATGGGATATTTTGAACTTCTTAAAAATTTTTATATCTAATAATTATTTTCCTCAAACAAGTCTCCGAATATGAGAATTGTGGTTTTTTGTTACTTATAGCCCAAAACTTTTCACTAAGTTACATAAGACTTTTAAGTTCGAGTGAAATTTTCGTGTGACCATTAACTTTCTCGAAAGCTAGGCAATAAAGCAAATTTCACTTCAAAAGAACAGAACTTAGGGTAAAAAATGGCTTAAGCCTGATATGCTTGCCACTTACGAAACAAATCTAAACGAAATGTCTGTATTCCTTTGAGAGTAACTGAATAATAAAGACTAAAACAAATAGCGGTTGATTTATCTTGCGCTAAACCACAAAGATAATAAAACTGAACTCAGAGTAAGCCGAACATATACGGTTTTATTCAAACAAAACTTTATCTTACGCTTTCTTTACCACGAAAGAAATCCACTCTTTCTGTAGCGGTTTCATTTCAGATTGAACCCTGGACAGTTTACCCTTATAAAATTCAAATTTAACTAAAAGAAATTTAGATTAATTAGTCTATTTTCTACACTTTTAATTTTCTTTCTTTAGTCAACTGTTCCCTGAGATGTTTGTTTGCGGCATAATTTCTTTGTAAACTTAATGTATGCATTTAAGAGCTAATTTCTCTTGCAGGCCATGAATTAATCCCCTAAGTATTTCAGACGGAATTTCTCGTTTCCATCTACTAGCTTTAAATATGTTTTTGGCGGATTTTTTCATCTTGTAGTTTGAAGTTCAAAGGCACCCGAGACGGATAGTTCAGTATTCAATTTTATATTTGAAGACTATCGACAGAATTAAACTGTGCTTTTTTCTTGAACGTTGAACTGACACCTTTCCAGTTGAGTTCGACTGATCATTACAAGTGCAATAAAATTTCGTCCCACCATGGATGTTGAAATAATACTTATTCGCCTTTACACAAATTGAAAGAGCTAACTGTTTGTAATCAAGTAAAACATTGAAAAAAAATTTCAAATAATATACATTTCAGGATAATGTTGCTCAATGTCTTAAAGATTGATAACTTATAGGTTTTTAAAAAATTCTCTTCAAGGTTTCTACTAATCAATGGGCTAAACCTGTTAAAAATAGGAAAGTTGTCAATACATATCCAAACCTGGATACATGAAGGCAAAATACCTGCTGGATTTGCCGTAAACTGGTGTCGCCTTCTTTGATACTGCAGTTATTCTAATCGAAAGCAAAACAATCGCTTCAAGAGAGAGCTTAAATTTCCTGTTACTCACAAAAAATCAAAATACAAGATGAGCTAATTCTGTTCCCCTGGATACCAGAAAAATATCAAATTTATGAAAATAAAACGGCAAATACAGATGTATTTTACTATTATGACAATTTAATAAGTAACAAGTAATATAAAGTCAGTAATATAAAGTAGTATAAAGTCAATTCCTACTTAAGTTCACAAAGAAAAATTTGAGTGTGAACTAATAGTAGGAATTGAAAAAAGGATTGGCTGCCAGAACCTTGCCTACTGTGCGAGATTAGGAAGGGAGGGGGGGGGAAGAGAGAGAAAAAGTTTGTCAGGTTGGGGATTCGATCCCGTAACCCACAGGACGAAAGGAGCGCGAGCTACCGCACTCCTACCGTTTACACAGTATGAAGAGCGCTCTAGGTCTCTTCCTATTGAAAGGGCTCCCATATAAAACTAAAATTAATTAATTAAATTAAATTAATGAATTAATATCTGACAAAACTGCATTTACATCAAGTGTCATCCACTACAAGTTTTAAAAAATGTATTTGAACTTCAGTGGATGAATAAAAAGTATTTTATTAACCATTGAAAATTTGAACAAGATATATAAATATATATAGGGAGAGTGTGAACTAATAGTAGGAATTGAAAAAGAGATATATTTTAGTATATCCAAGTTTTAAATTTTTTCTTATGTGCCAAATTTTAATAAAATTTAATGCATTGAAAAAGGCCCAGTTGTTCTAGATCATGGAAAAGAAGTTCAGCTTTACTTCAAAAGCTAAATGCTTGGTAGAAGAATATGCAAACGTAAAACATCGTTTGGATTTGGTAAATTATATTGGAAAAGAAAACAATGCTACTACTCAGTGCATTAATGTACCTTTCTAATTAAGTTATTTCGCACTGTTAAACAGAACTGTCTTGTAAGCTGTCCTTGGATGTCATTCTATTCAATTTTACTATTGTCATTAAAGTATCCTATTAATTTCTACACCCAATTTTGAAGCTAAGAATATTTATGATATTACTAAACGTCTAGAATAGGGTAAAACATTATTCACTTGATAATCCATCATTCTAATTTACAATTTCTTGATATGAATCATCTTTTCTGTACCATTTTCTTAATGATCTTTAAATTGAAAATAGCCAAGAAATCATTTCCTACAATTTGCGACTAATATAAGAAAAAATATAGCTTACGCTTCTCGTAAAGTAAAACACAGGGAGAAGTGAAATCAATAAAATGGTGTTCAAAATCGGGCTTGGTTTATTTTCAAACTTTAAAATTTTAGTTTCTTTTATTTTAAGACCTTAGGTTTTTAAGCCATTTTGTGTTAAGAGTAAGTTTTGACTAAATATTCATTCATCAACTGAAGGTTCAAAAGGAATTAGGGAAAAATGAGTCGATTAAAAACGAAAAAATAGTGTCAAATACCTTTAAAACAAAATACAATTACAAATGATAATCTCAACTCTCATTTCTTAATATTTGTTGATTGTAGAAAACAAAATGATAAATAAAAAAGAGGTTTTTTTTTATTTTCGCTTTATAATTTATTACATTAATCGTCTATTTTTCTTACAACTTGCAAGCAAAAGACAAGTATATCAAATATTCTTTAACATATAGTGATTACAAATCAAATTCATATATAATAATTACGTCAAAGCATCAAATTTAGCTAATATGTTTTTTTATTATATATTTTCTCATTTTTTTGTAGGAAAAATGTTTTGCGAAATATAAATGTTTTTTTGGCACTGAAAGCGGAATTTTATTGCACTGTATGAACCCCTATCGATTTTAGGAGAACGACATTGCATGTTTACCAGGATATACATTTATCTACCTATTTTTCCATGTTTTTATTAACTCGCTTTCTTGTGTGTTTGTGTGTTTGTGTGTTTGGGTATTTGTTTCCGTACAAATCTTACAATCGGTTTTTTTCTAACTTCCCGACTAGCTAAACATTTGAAACTTTTAGAATTGCTCAGAACACGATGAAAATGCATTTTTTTTTAATACTTTAAGCCATCTTTAAGCAGGTTTGAATTCATTTTCAGTTAATTTTGTTTTATAGACTGGTTTCAAACATCTATCGACCGGGAGGAGAACGAAAAGTTAAACGCAATTTACCTTCCAATTAACTTTATTTTCTTTAAAGTTGATGGGATAATTCATCAAAAAAATTTTTTTAAGTATTTATTAATACATAGAATTTTCAATTTTACGTGATTCAACAGAAAATTTAAAAACATGGTACATAAAAATTTCTTTTTATCTTGTAATTATTACTTATTTCGATGACGCTAGTTATTTTTGTCAAAAGAAACCATTTTAGCATCCTTTTGACACCATCCGGTTAATATATTAACCACCTCGCAGGGACAAGGAACACATTTGATTCTCTAAACTCAAACCACAGTGTAACAGAATGAACAAGTTTGACAACAATTTACTCAAGTGTTATTTCTAATTATTTTCTTTTCCTACCTCAGCACCTTTAAAGAACAATACTGATTCAAAATTTATACACCGTAAAATCTCGACTGTAATACGCATGCTTGATTTTGCGCGAAATTTTCGGAAACAATTAAAATTCGACTATAATACGAACCCATAACTTTCCAATATTTTGTTTGAAAATCGCACAAATATTTATAAACATAAATAAAATTTGTAATAAAAATAAATGAAAACGTCAAATACGGTAGAAAAACGTGAATTGTTAATTCAAAACGAACAATACTGTCAAATTATCAGTCTTAATCACTTTCACTAGATTACAGCTCATCTATTGTTGTTGCGTCCATGTCATAATTATTGTTGCCGTTGCATTATATATCGCCATCATCATCCTCACTTGACGATACGAACGACACTTGACGAGTTCCATTTGTTTAAAAGGATATCGATGAACTCCATGGCAACTACGAAGCCTCTAAACCGATGAAAAGAAATCCGCAACTCATAATAAACGGAGTTGCGGAAAAAAATGACTGAAAAATTCCTCATTGACAAGCTTAAAGAGCAAAACCAGGAATTGACGGAAAGCGAGATAAGCATTGTAGCTAGCTACAAGGCTAAATATGGACACAATTGGATCTTGAGCATTAATGGAGAAGCCTTCTCAAGACTGAGAGGCGTGTGCAAGCTCAAGCTACGTTGGCAAAGGTACTCCTTTAGGGAGTGCATAAGGCCAAGGGTGTGTTATAACTGTTGGCAATATGGACATATTGCCAAAGCGTGTAAACACGACAGAGTATGTAAAAACTGTGGCAGTACGGGCCACTGTTACAGTGATTGCAATGCTAGAACCAGATGCGTGAATTGTCATAAGAACAATAAGAAAAATGGCACAAAGCAGGAGACCTCTCATATGCCCACCACTAATTCATGCTCGATCTACAGAGCAGAGGTGGCTCGCATTGCTCAGAGAACCAACTATGGAGAGTCACACTCCTAGTTGTAAATTTGTGCATTTAAATGTCAATAAAACGTATCTGGCTTCTAAGGAACTGGGTGAGGACGCCGTAGCCCAGGACCTTGACATCCTCTCGATCACGGAACCGTACTATTCCAGAGAGGATGCGCATGAAACTGGCATACCGAACACGTACGCAGTAATAGCACACAGCTGCAGCCCCAAGGCTGCCCTAGCGGTAAAGAGGAGGCACAAAACGCTCAACCTGATGGTGACGGAGTGCTTGGTAGCAGCCCGAGTACAGCTGCTAGGGGTATAACGTTATCACAGTCTATCTACCCCCCTCTCCCAGGGGGGATGATGATAGAACGGAGCCCCAATTGAGTTATCTCAGGTCCATCTTGGACAATAATGACGCAAAGTCAATTATTATGGGCGACTTCAATGCGAAGTCTTCTATTTGGGGCCCTAGGCCAACTAACGAAAGGGGAATAACGATCTTGAGCATGGTGACGCACTACGGTGCGCACATCCTAAACGACCCAAACAGCCCTCCCACTTATAACGGACCGTTCGGGTTGGGCTGGGTCGACCTCGCGATAACCATTGGTATCGACGAGGATAGGATCTCCAACTGGAGAGTCTCAGATGATTTTGTGCTGACGGACCACAATGGGATTCTGTTTGAGCTAAGTGGCCTTGACACAGGTCACAGACAGCCCAAAAATCTTAAATGGGATATTATATCCATGAAGTGGATGGAGTTCAGAGCTGAACTCCGCAAGGAGTCTAATACGCTCAGAGACACGGTGGAGGCCCTCCATCCCGAGGAGGCAGTCATGGCCATCAATGACAAGCTACACGATCTGTGCAGCAAACACCGTAAGAGGAAGGGCTGTCTGAAAAAGAATGCACATTGGTGGTCTCCAAGCTTGGCGATACAACGCAAAAATGTCAGAGCTCTCAGGAGGAGGGCTCAAAAGATCAGTGATCCCCAAGAAAGGGCCCTGAACATGGAGATCTTCAAAAGGGAAAGAGCTTCCTATAGGCGAGCCAAACTGGCAGCCAAAAGGAAGTCGTTCAGAGATTATCTCGAAGGGGTGACGTCCAAAGACATATTTGGCAATGTGACGTTTACAATTCCTAAGAGTGGCAGAGGGGATTGCGCCAAGCAGCTCAAAAAATCTGACGGTGACTTAACGCACGACGAGTGTGAAGTGGAGTTATTACTGGCTCAACACCACTTCAAGAATATTGACAATGTTCAATATCCCAGAGTCGCTATCCAAGAGACTCAAGATCTCATCACGTTCGATGAGATCGACTTGACTTTGGATAATATGGCTAAAGGGAAGGCTCCGGGATTCGATGGGCTCACGCTCACGATAGTGGAGGAGCTGCTCCAAGTGGATGCCCGGCTACTGGGTAACCTATTTAATAAGTGCCTGAAAATTATGAAGTTTCCAAACACTTGGAAAAAAGCGAATGTGGTCTACTTCCCCAAAGCGGGAAAAGACCTGAATATGCCGAACGCATATCGTCCAATCTGCCTCCTCCCAGTTTTGGGGAAGGTTCTGGACAAGTTGATCACGAACAGACTCGTGGAGTTCCTAGAGTCGAACGGGGTACTCTCTAATGAGCAGTATGGCTTCCGTAGAAATAGGAGCACTAACGATGCCCTAAAAAGGGTACTTGGGATCATAGGCGAGAATAAGGGAACAAGCTTTTTACTTGTATGATCACACTCGACATACAAAACCCCTTTAACTCTATCAACCCGATACGGGTTATAGAGGCTATAAAGAGTTTAAACATGGACACGAATCTCAAGTACCTAATAATTGATTATCTCCGAGACCGCAGCATAAAGCTGGGTCAAGGGGAGTGGAAGTACAACGTAGGAGTGCCCCAAGGTTCCTCCTTGGGACCCATTCTCTGGCTACTAGTGATCAACGACCCCCTGAAAGCAGAAGAGGACAATGTGGACTTCCACAGACAAGCTTTCGCGGATGACCTAGTCATCCTCATCAGTAGTAAGGCCGTTTATAGGTTTACCGACCCAGCCAGCACTGTTCTAGCCAAGTGCGAGAGTTGGGCAAACCACAATGAACTTAAGTTCAATATTGGTAAGTGCAACTTAACAGTAGTGGGGCCGAGCACCAGAAATCTAAGGAGACCAACCCTAAAGCTTTGTGGACAAAGTATCAAGTCTGAGAAGGAGGTGAAGTATTTGGGGGTTATCATTGATAACCAACTCAACTTCAACGCCCACCTGGATAACGCCAAGGAAAGGGCTCTGGCTGTGATGCACAAGCTCCTGAGATACTCCAGGAAGACTTGGGGCATAAAACCACTCGTCGCAAAAGAGATCTACCAGTTGGTAGTTGAAAAGATTCTGCTTTATGGAGTGCCGTAGTGGTACAACACCACAAGTAGGCTTAACGACAAGCTTTTGCATATCCAGAGACCATTTGTGTTGCTCTTGACAAAGTGCTACAAAACAGTAGCTACGGACACTCGCGCCGTACTGGCGGGGTGCTTGCCTTTGGACATTAGAGCCAAAATGGAAAGGACACTACACCTGATCCATAAGGAGAATGGAGCTTATGACCTTAATGGTCTTATGCTCGATGGGGAAAGCTGCGAAGTGAGAAACTTCGATATCCACTCGATCAAGGATATCAGCAGCATAGACTGGTCGACCAATCTTGAGCCAAGGTGTAGTACCCAGTACTACACATACGGCTCGAAGATGGAAGGCAAAGTCGGGTCAGGTGTTATCAAATACGATAACAACGTAAGGCTCTATGACCTAATGGAGAGGAACTCAGATCACAGTTCCTCTTATCAGGCTGAGTTAAGGGCGATAGAGATGGTAATCGAGGACGCAATAAGGTCGCGAACCGAAGAGTTCGATGTCTTCACGGACTCCATGAGCGTACTACAGGCGCTCAAAGCAAAGAGCTTCAAATGCCGGCTGGTGGAGAACCTGAAAAAGAGTATCGATAACAATGGCTTATATATTACTTGGCACTGGGTGAAGGCCCATGCCGGTAATAGTAATAACGAAGAGGTGGATGAGATCGCCAAAAGAGCGACTCAGTTTCCCACTGACTATAAGCTGACCAAGAACCAGCTTAAAGGCATTCTCATGAAAGACGCCTTAAATATGTGGCAAGAAAGGTGGAATGAGTCCACCAAAGGCAGGCGGACGCAGGAGACATTCCAGAATGTCAGCTTGGATAAAGTCCAATGTGACTTCCCGAGGAACCAGGTGATTACTGGGCACGGCAGCTTTGGCCAGTACCAGGCCAAATTCTTCGGGAAGTCGGACAGCTGCAGTTGTGGCGAGATTCAGACAGTCGAGCACTGTCTATTCGACTGCATAAACTTTGCTGACCTGCGGGCCGATCTGCCTGGGAATGCAAGACAATGGACCAAGAATAAACTATATAACGATTACTACTTTTGCAAAGTAGTAAACAAAATCGTTAAAAGGCTTATGGACGAACATGTCCAATTGCCATAGACTATTTCGATGTATGTATTTTGCTGTTTGTAACCTTTAATAAAGTATGTGATTTAGCGAAAAAGTCGTTCTGCAGGCGGTTGGCCAGTGGAGTGACTCGGTAAAGTTGCATATGTAGCTGAGTGGCAGAGCTTGGGATGTGCTCCCTCGCGGCGGCCGGTCTTCATAAAATCTGAGTTGGATACCTACAAGTTGGGACGACGATTAGCTTACGCTTGTTTAAAAGGAATGCTTGCTTAGTAAACGGGTGGATGAATCAAGCAATGAAGATGCGCACGCAACCGTGTTGCGGCAATTCTATGTTGCGGCAATGTTGTACGTTCGTTTATCTAATGTTTAAGTCTGCGTTTTTTTTTTTGTAAGCATATAATACGCATTTTCAATTCTGCGGACTAAAATCTGAAAAAAAAAGTGCACATTATACTCTAGATTTTACGACAAATGAATTTAATAATACTGGTGTAAAACATTACCTATACACCCTGAAATATTTTAATCTTAACTAGCAAATAAGTGTTTTAAATATTAAAACTTAGTGATCAGAATAAATAATCATCTTTGTCATACAGCCTGCATCCATTAGAATTTTTAAATATTAATTAACAATTCCATTAATTAATTATTCATTTCTGAGGGATTACTTACTAAAATAATGTACGCTTCGTTAATGTTGAGAAATTTTATGCTACATTGAATATAATTTAAGAGTTTTGCATGCGTATACAATAAAATCAAATTTAAAAACGTAATCAGTGAGAGTACTGATTGCTTAAGTCCATAAAAGCACGTCCATGCTTAGTATTCAGCTCATTACTATTATATTCCTACGAAGTGCATTAAGAAATTAAAACAGAAAAAACAGAAATATTTGCACTGGATTCATATCGTAGACAGTTGTGGAACCCGGAGAGTGATTCAAGGAAACCTAACGAGAATTGAAGGAAGTTTTTCCTACGCTGTTTTCATGCCTTTCAGTCTCTTCTATTTTTCTTTTATCCTCAGAGGCGTTTACTTTAGCAGTGTTTGCCAGCTAAAGTGTGTATTTCAGGCTGGTTTAGTGTCAGACGGTATTATGTTTTGGCTCTGAGACCAACGAGTTTTGGCAATGAAAGACAGTTCGGGATATTTTCTAATCTTTCCTTTCCCTTTGATAAAAAGTGATAGTTGATCTATTAGGGAGATGAAACTGGGTATGTGGATTGGTCAAGTAGTGGAAATGGATTTGTGAGACTGATGAAAATGAAAAAAAAATGCAGTGCCTTTAAATTCACAGCACATGCATATTTCATAACAAATATAAATAGTGTTATTTTAAAATACAAATTTGTTTTGTAATACAACTTAGCAATTTCTCCTAAAAGAAAGGTATTTTTCATCCTTCCTCTTAAAAAAGTTGTATCCAAATATAAACTTTTAAAATAATATGGAGTACTATTTTAATTTAGAAAAAATATCGGATTCATTCTGTTTTATTAAACATATTAATTTTAAACACTTTCAATCTAAGCATAGGGTGGCGCCATCTAGTGGAGGTATATAATATGCTTTTCGGTATATATGGATGTGCTAATCATAGATCAGGAGTATAGGAAAGTGTACATTTAACCATTTAGCTTGTTCCGATAGCATAACTTTTCTATAGAAATATCTCAAGTGTCTTTTGATAAATGTGTAAATTTCTAAAATAAAAAATATTATTTTTGTAAAAATAACAATAGAATTTTTTTTCCCAAACACCCAGGGAAACTTGTTAGTGTGTTAGTTTAAAATTACTTCAAATTATTATTCCAGCATTACAAACAGACAGCCAAAATTTCGTTTTAGTATAAATAATACTTTGTTATATAAAAACACGACAATATATGCATGGAGTTATTTTTAATCAGTTTTAATGTTAAATTTTTTAGAAAGTTTGGCCTCATATTAAAAGGGAGAAAATATGACTTTAAGAATAGAAGATCAGGGTTTATTTGTCTTGTACAAAATAATATATGCATTGAATTATTTTTAATCAGTGTTAATCAGTTAATTTTTTTAGAAAGTTTGGTCTCCATATATAAAGGGAGAAAATATGACTTTCAAGAATTGAATACCAGGTTTTATTTGTTTTGTACTAAAAAATATATGCATTGAATTATTTTTAATCAGTTTTAATCAGTTAATGTTTTGAGAAAGTTTGGCGTCATATAAAAAGGGAGAAAATATTATGACTTAAAGAATTGAAGACCAGGTTTTATTTGTGTTGTACAAGACAATATAGTCATGCCATTATGTTTAATGAGTTTTAATCAGTTATATTTTTTAGAAAGTTTAGTCTCATATATAAAGGGAGAAAATATGACTTTACGATTTGAAGACCGTTTTATTTGTGTTGAAAAAGGATTTCCAATAAAACATCAAATCTATATCGTAACAATCAACTGATATGTGCCATTTAGAGTTTGCTACAGAGAGTTTCTCTTGCTATTCCCCTGGCACTCGGCTGTTTACTAATGATCCAGACACTGTCATCTACCCGTGAATCATTCTGTTGATTACATAATTCCTAATTAAATCGAGAAAATGCATCACTTTGAGAATTTATACAACAGGCGTTTCTATGCTGCTAATTTATTATTGTGCAACTTCGAAGCAACCTATTCTTGTTTAAAATCTGTGTTTATATGAGTAGTTTTTCTTTGCTGAATACACTTTAGAATCTGACCTACTATCTCTACTTTGTAGAGATATATCTTGGAAAGGAATAATCTTATTGCTTAATTGTGGAAGAAGTCTATGCGTTTAGCTGTTCCCACTGGGTAAAGAAATTCAAAGCAATTTAAGAATTACACTTTTTTCTAAAGTTTTTTAAACTACTTTGTTTGCTTTTTCCAGTACATACTTCGAAATTATTGTCTAAAATGTCTGTGAATAAGATGGAAATAAAAATAATTGTCTTAAATAGCTCTAAAAACTTTTATATCTAATTAAGTGTTTTATGTGTGTTAAAATGTTAAAAAATGTATGAAAATGACATCTTAGCCCTCGTGGGTTCCTCCCATTTCGTTTACACTCAAGACCCTTGGGGTCATAAACGACCCCACAGGTTTTCCTCCAATTAATTTATTATGATCATTGCATGTTACATATATTTTTTTAAGTTTACTCACTTTTAAATGATAAAGAAGAAAAATAAAAAGACGCAAAGTAAAATTTAGATTATGTATTAAAAATATTAATTTTAGAGGAAAACTTACAATAACTGCAGATTTATTGACAACTGTTACAGACCTGAAACGAATGATTTTTGCGAATGAATTTCAAACACTTACCACATTTTTCACTACATTTTTTATCCAGTCTCTTGGACAAAAGTTGCAACGTCCTCTTTTTTTGGTATTTGTCTTGCTTCCACTCATATTTGTATTTACGGTAGGATCTAATTTGCATTTTCTTAACAATTGCTGCGGCTGCTTCAGTTCTTGGGAGAAATTTTCTCTCCTGTAGTGCAGGTTTTATTAATTCATAACCTAATTCTTCCAGAAAACATCTTTTTCTATTATTTTTGTTTTCATGGTATGTAGGGTTAATTTCCCGCCAAATCACAAAAATATTGTACGCAGATACATCAATTATGTTGTAAAAAAGTACAACTGGCAAACGAGCATTCCTCTTTTACAAGTGTAAGTAGCAACTATTTGATCCAAAGTATCAACTGCTCCTTTTGCCGAATTGTAATCCAATATCATTGTTGGTTTTTTTATCAGATCTATTACTTATATCACCTTTGTTGTGCATGGTACTAATTAGAGTGACACATTTGTTTTTCTTTGGTGTATATGCTACTAATGTAGTGTCAGTTGTAAATCCAAAAATTGAGGTAAATACCTCCGATCCTTTCGAATGAATAAATTCGATGGGAAGTTCCTGCTTATTTTTTCTTTTGTTCCTAGCATAGTTATATTTCTCTATAGTAGTAATTGGCCAAGTTACTAAGATGAAAACCAGTTATCGAAAGTAACATTATGTCCCTTGAGACCATAGGTCAAATCCAAAACAACGCGTAAAGCTTGTTTTTTCTCTGGTGAGCCATCCTTTGGCTTTCCAGTGTATACTGGCATATTCCATGCATATGCACTTTTAGAGTCACAAACAATCCGTATTTTTATGCCATACTTCGACGGGTTTTGTGGCATGTATTGACGGAAAGGGCCCTGGCCTCTAAACTCGACAAGTTGTTCGTCAATTGTAACATTATTTCCTGGATTGTATAATTTAGGCAAATTTTCAACCCAATTGTCCCACAAATCTCGAATAGCAGCCTATTTATCACTCAGTCGCCTTTCTGCTCTAGTGTCTTTATTGTCAAAACGAAGGACTCTAGATATAACTTTGAAACTCTTTAGAGACATTGCAGCTCGAAAAATAGGTCTTCCAAACTGTTCATCCCACAAACTTGTCAGGGTTTCGCCATGTGATTTGAAAACCCTAGCTAAAATTAGAAGCCCCAAATAGCAATGCAACTCATTGTAATCCATTTTTCCCCACTTATCTCCGAATAATTTAGCACCTTCATTATTCGTCATGTCTATAATAGTTTTTTCAGTGTTAGGTGGAAAGCACAATAGAAAAGTAGATTTTACATCTATTACTCTTGATGTTGCATATGATGTTGGTCCCGGTTTTAGTTTTATGATATTTACCGACGAAGTTCGTCCAGGTCCTGCGTATGGAGTATCACGCCATTCAATTTTTTTATCTTTCGAAAGCATATATTTACATGGATATAAGAACATGACAAGCATATAATAACATGGGAGGGGTAAGCAAACAAGATAATATTTCTGGGGTCACCAGTGACCCCAAAGGTCTCGTGTGTAAAAAATGCAAATTCGGGAAAAATAAAATAAAATAAATACAATATAATAGCATTACTTTATATAAAAAACTAAAATAATAAAAGTCACAAAATGTTAAACAACCATTTGTTTTTAATGACAAGATGTATTAAACACAAATTGCATTGGGGTCATATATGATCCCAGGGACCCACAAGGGTTACCTATAAAAACCTATAAAAACTGCAATAACCAATTAATAGTTTTATCTATGTTAAAATTTTCAATATAAGTATGTATGAAAATGACTAAGCTCTCTATTTTTTGTTTGTTTCAGGAAGTATTCCCAAAATACCCCCCATTTGAGGATAATGAAGAAAGAACTGCATTTACGGTTTGCCAACAAAAATGAAAGATATTTCAAGATAGCGTTATGTTGAAATATTTCAGGATTTATAAAACTCCTGATAAAGGACATACCTGAAAATAAAGGAATGTGAACATCTATTTTCCTGTAAAATCTGAATGTAGATTTTAAGGTACTAGGCAGTATTCATCTTTTAATAAAAATGTAATGCGAGTTTTTAGGTACGCACAAGAAATACTTACGTTTACCTCTGGACATTCAAGGCTTCAAAATGATACTGAATGAAACTGACAACTTGGTAAATATAACAACAGTCAACACCAGTGTTATTGATATCATAGACTACAGAATAAGTGAGAATGAGATACCAAATTCTGATTATGGTGACTTGTCCGTCACAGTTTCAAACACAGTTAATGTGTTCAATAACCTGCTTTTCAACAACACGATCTTGTCACCTTATCCTATTGAAGAAGGAGGGGCAATGGATAACAAATCAAGTATTCTATTTGTTAAAGATGATGTTGTTACGTTTGCAGGATTCGAACCAAATCTTAACAGCAACTTGTTGGCAACAGTATTATCTTTCTTCTGCATTGCGACAATTTTCGGCAATGTGTTGGTGATGGTTGCCGTTGTAAGAGAACCTTATCTGCATACTGTAACGAATTATTTCATTGCTTCATTAGCCACAGCTGATTGCATTGTCGGGGCCGTAGTGATGCCTTTTTGCGTAATCTTAGAAGTTGGCAACGGTTATTGGCCATTTGGGCAGGACTGGTGTGACGTTTGGCGATCCATTGATGTGCTGGCGAGTACAGCCTCCATTCTGAATCTCTGTGTCATATCCTTGGACAGATACTGGGCTATTACAGATTCAATGTCATATCCAAGAAAAATGAGTCCAACAAGAGCTGGAATACTCATTGCCCTAGTATGGGTTTGCTCTGCACTAATATCTTTCCCAGCAATCGCTTGGTGGCGGGCAGTTTCAACAGATCCCCCTCTGGATTACCAATGCCTATTCACAGATGATGTGGGATATTTGGTATTTTCCTCCACAGTATCGTTTTACGCGCCATTGGTTGTAATGCTCTTCACCTACTACAGGATATACAGAGCAGCAATGGAGCAAAAGCGGAGCTTAAAACTTGGAACGAAACAAGTCCATTCCAACGGGGAAAATTGCCCTTCTCTAACACTCAGAATTCACCGAGGTGGAATGCTTTCGCCGAAGTTTGAACCAAACCTGACGAATGGGAATCACAGAAATCACAATTTCCACGAAGGAACATCACTAAGAGTCCCGTCGAGGCACATGAAAAGCTTCTCCCTTAGTAGGAAAATTAGCAAACTCGCTAAAGAGCGTAAAGCAGCAAAAACTCTCGGAATTGTAATGGGAGTGTTCATTCTTTGTTGGTTACCTTTCTTTGTGACAAACGTACTAATGGGCATTTGTGGTGACAGTTGTGTAATGAACTCAAAACTGGTCTTCTCGATTGTAACATGGTTGGGATGGACTAATTCTGGAATGAACCCAGTTATATACGCTCTGTGGAGCAGGGATTTTCGAAGAGCTTTTACCAAGCTTCTTTGTTCTTGCTGTCCGAAGCACTTACGAGGAAGACAGGCGCACAGATCAAGATTTCGCCAAGTGGTGAGAGATGAAGTTACTCTAACCCATTTAAAGTCGGCGGAAACCCCTATGATGATAGAAGACATACATCTATGACTATACGATCCTGACAGTTTCCTGAACGTGCGATAAATTTGGAACTATTTCAGAAGAAAAGCCAAAAAATGTATAACGACATAAAGAATATTTATTATTTTAAACATCATTTTTATGTGGGTTTTTTTTTGCCTTCAAATGCAATTTTTCAGATTTCTTGTGCATTTTATGTTGCTTCATTATGTTGCTTTACATTTAATTCAAAGTGAGTAAATATGTTTCTACGTAAACAAAATATGGTAATACATAGAATTGTTTGGAAAGAAAATTGTTAAGCTCTTCTGTCAAATATTTAAAATTGAAAGTAAGTGATATAGCATGAACAATATAATGTTACCCGATTGCCTAAAAGTCCCGAAAACAGCTTTGAATTCGAGAAGATACATTTAATAATTTTCGTAATCTTCCAAAATTTTAAAAGTCGGCGGGAGATAAGGATTTTATCTGTATAAATTATATTAATTTGCATTTTACTACTTCCTCGAATTCATTTTGTTTCAGGTTTTACGATAAAGAGCTTCAATTTAAATATATAGTCAGTTCTAATTTTGATTCCTTGTTTTCAAATGAATTAAATTTATAGTAATTACTATCGAAAATGAAGCATTAGTTATTTCAATGTCTACATTAGTGCGATCAGTGACAGATATTTTTTTCACTAATTCTTTAGAACTTATATTGTTCAAAAGACGTATTACAATTATGTGATGGATAAAATAATTGTAGAAACTTGACAAAATTGCTTCAAATTATGCATTCAAAATATTTTTTAGTTCAGTTCTACATTTTCTACCAAACGATATATCAAGTGGTTATATTCTTTGTTAATGCATTTCCAATTTGTGAACCATGATTATTTCAAAAATTACCAAGCTCTTGTTACAAAAAAATTAAGTACACGATTTATTAGTCTATATTGATCAAAATAGTAATATTTCTAGAATGATATTTGATTAACAGTTTCATATTAAACAAAATTCTTAATATACCAGTTGAATTCAAGTTCTGAGGTCACATGTTGATTTTGTTTTTTCCCAGAGAATGAGGACTGGTAGAATCTTTAGATATCATTTTTAAGATGCGGGTGTTATTTATGGTTATAAAGGATAAATGGCAGCACCACAGGTTCAAAGAATACACGAGGTGCCAACTATCTCTGGAAACGTTTTAGAAACCTAATGAACCGAGGTCACGCATCAACTGGTCGGCTCTTGCATGATTTTCCAGTGGTCACAATATACCCCAAAGAAGCGTCCACGAAAACAGTGCAGTACTGGCGTGGATGCTGTGAAAAATTTTTGGGGTTACCGGAAGATTATTTAAGATTGTACAAGGCAGTAGTTTCAGTCTATGTTGTCACTGTACGGGACAGTAGTTTCAATCTATGTTGTCACTGTACGTGACAGCAGTTTCAATTTCCCAGTGTATGTGCTTTTCGGGGAATAAAATAGGAGACCTTAGAACTTGGATGCACTTCCTACTTCTAGACAAACCTTAAAGCACTATTTTGGTATAATGTGTAAAAATTAATGAGGAATAGGTTTGCATGCATTTTGAATCTGTACATACTCGTACAAAATATAACTATGCGAAGAAGTAAATAGTATTTACAGGACTCAAAAACTATGTAATTAGAATATATATATATATATATATATATATATATATAAATTTTCATTTAGTACAGTTAAAATTTTACATTCGAAGTAAATATTGTTCATTAAACACGAGTAAACAGCGTTTAGTACTTAAATTTTTATATATAAATTTATCAGAAATTTACCACATACATATATGGTTCATTTAATCCAAACTGTTATTTTTGATGTGTGTATACAGTTGCACTCTTTTAATCTTCCACTTGCATTTCATCTGATAGAAAGCACAAAGCAATGTCTGTCAAATAAGCACATTTTATTGAATGGTATTCTCAATATTTATGTTATCGTAATGTAACATGTGATGTAACAGTGCCAAATGTGTCTTGAAGTGTATTTTAACGTGTGTGGAAGTACTTTCATTTATGGTAATGTGCCAATGACTGAAGCTAATTGTCTTGTTGTTGTGACAAAAAAATAATTGGATTTAAAAAAAGTGAGAAACTTTTTTCAATGTTGTACTTGCTATTTATTATTTGAGTGTATTAATTTCCTTTTACAGCTGCGATAAATGGTTGTCATTTTTGACGAAAGTTACTCATATTATAATTTTGTAAATAATTTTTACTCATATATTTATTTAAATAAATTAAAGTGTAAAGTGAATACAAAAGTTTACAAATGAAGCTTTTATTTATTTACAGAGGTTTCCTTGCTTGTTTATACGATATATATAATTTATTTGAAAATTTCTTCAGATTTTTATAACACTAAATCTCTTGTTTTTCAGTAACTCAACAAGCCAAAAATTCTAGGAAAAAATATCCACAATTGTAACAATACCATAAACCTCATTGAAAAGAAAAACGATCAGAAACACAATTAATTAATATAGAAGCATATCGTACGAAGTTAACATTAATTATATTTATATGGCTCATTATTATGTATAAATGGTATATGGCGGATAATTTATACTTTAATGCTGCCCTCTGTCGGTGGAAAAAAGAATCTTTTGTTTCCGGCAGTATTATTTGGTTTTTAGATAAACATAGCTAACTTAGTAATGTCTGTAAAGGGATTTAAATCCAGAAAAAAATCAAAAATACATATGAGTGTTTTTTTTAATATATATGAAAAGCATGATAGTAAAACTTCAAATGTTCTATTAAACAGCATCCTTTTTTCGTAGTGAAGATAACTTACTCATCATGACATTGATAAGCAATTGATCTTTTTTAATAATGTAGAAAAGGTACTGATTGATATCTTTTGATATTTTAAAATAAATTTTCATGTTAAAACTAATTGAAATTGGAGGGAATTTCTTTCATTTGACGTATACTGAATTATCCTGAAGTATCAGTAACTCTTATAAAAAAGTCATTTTTTAAAAGAAGATGATATCTAAATTTTGTTCCTTTGAAGGAATCTGTAATCATTATTTATAGTAAAATGAGTCATAGTAGAAAAAACACTTATATTAATTACATTAATCACTATATAAAAAAAGTATATTAGCCGCTAGCAGTAAAATGTTCCTATGCTTAATTATTAAGAGATTAATATTTTTATAATTCGAAACAAAAGGAAAATAAATCATTAACTTTCTGTAATTAAAACACCTCTGATAAATGATTTTGTTAATCATTCATTTCCAACTTCTTGGCTTTAGTTAATCAATGTTTGATTACCCTAATCGTAAATTAATTTGTAATCAAAATCCTATTTTTCATACTCACCTAAAGATTCTACGTGAATTTTCCTTAAATTTCAGAAGGACAAATTTACGTGCTTTTAAAATAAACACATAACTTTTATCATCCTGAAGAAAATCCTTGATTCTCAAACCCTTTTTATTACTCATCATAACAAGACGTCTTTTAACTTTATTTCTAGAGTAATTTCTCAAGCAAAAATGTCTGAAGGAAAATTTTAATATAATTGTTAATATACACATAAAGCGTACGAATAAAACAATAGTACAGTCGATGCTTATTATAATGACCAGCTATTATAGAGACCCTTCCAATACAACGACCAATGCAAAAAGTCCCAAATGGAATCCTCTTTAGAGACATGTTAATTTTACATCCAATAAACGACCCTGAAGATCATTTCATCGGAATACACCAATACATCCCCAATTCACTTCCGAGAAAGAACGATTTTTTTGTTCTTCCATGAACTGATTGCCGAGTTCGCAAGTAACTTATCACCAAAGTCTGCCATAGAATACAAAGAAAAGATGCGTTTCTCCCGGGAAGTGATCCCTTCTCGGAATCCGGTTAAAGAAAAGGGATTATGGACGGAATTGACTTAAAGTCCCAATAGACTACAAATGCTGACCTTCGTTTTGACAGGGGAAGAATGGAAATATACGTGGGCAATGAATCAGTTAATCAGTTCTTTCTGCTAGACTTCCTAAGAAGTCAAAACTTTCTAGGTTTACTATCAACTAACAGTGCAGATACAGAGTGTCCAACGAAGGATTCCCTGATTTCAAAATTAAAAATCTCGAAAACAAAGATCTGTAAAAGAATCCAACAAATGGTATATTTATCGTGACAGCTGTGAGACTTTTTACACTAATTTACAAAATAGTTACAAAAGCTGCTAACAGATGGCACTCTACAACTCGAATCAGCATGCATAAATAAACTGTTAGTCTTTGCAATCACTACATCACAAAATTTTCGAAATGTCCACTATTCGCTCTATGGAGGTGGCGCAAACGAACATTAAAGTTTGCCATCCCACCCTATAGTGTCTCAACAGAAATTGATTCAGCTGTACACTAGGGTGGGTCGATTTTTACTTTTTTTAAAAATCGAAATCGCCTGTGGTGGGAAAAGCTGTGTATTGCTATCAAGTGTTTGTAATTTTTTTTTTGAAATTAAAATATATTTAGGCCCCCGCCCGGCCCCTGAAGTTTCTCCAAAAATGTAAAAAAAAAGCATTTTGTGTTTATTTTTAAATTTTTTTAGTACTAAAAATTTTAACCTCCTGTAGTGGATATTGTTGCATAGCAAGACCCTTTCTTTGTGAAAAAAAAATTTTTAATTAAAATTTATTTAAGCCCCCCGCCCGGCTCTTGAAGTTTCTCCAAAAACGTAAAAAAAGCATTTATTATTTATTTTTTAATTTTTTACGTACCAAAAATTTTAACCGCCTGTAGTGGAAATTATTACATAGCAAGTCCCTTTGTTTGTGAAAAAAATTATTTTGATATTGTATCATATTTAAAGCCCCAGCTAGGTCACCGAAATTTGTTTTGAATTTCACCGAAAGATAGTGTGATTGTACTGCGCGGTTTCAGAAAAAGTTTCATAAAAAAAAGTTTCATAAAAAATTCATGAATATAAAGAAGTCTACTGAAAAAACAAATAAAGCTGGAAAAATTAAATTAAGAAAGTTTCAAAATGATGCAAAATCTACACTGTTTGATATCTGAATATGTAAGTGTCATGAATTTTCATTGTGCACATGTCAAGAAAAGTTCCGGTTTTGGAACAAGATTTTTTGAAGTACCAGAGATCTTGGACGAAATGTATATGTGGTATTTGGATACTAAAATCACTAGGGTGCTAAAACTTAGAGTGGCAAGGAAAGCAATGGATGCTGAACGTGTGAATAAGCAAAAATCTGAAACTGAGATAAATAGCCATTCTCAACAATGTGAAAATATTATGGATGGTAGCTCTACTTCTGAAAGGGAAGAGGATTTTTATTTTGATGAGGATTTTTAAGCAAGTTTCTACATCTTCAAAAGAAGTGGTCAGCTCCAAAAGTGTATGCGAAAGTTTGGTTTCTCACTAAAAGTGGGCCTTCAAGCACAGCTGGTACACAGAATCTTTGGGAAGTTATACACTACTCAAGATATCTGAGCGATGAGCTGAAATTAGTGGTGGATCCTGTAATGCAAATATATGATTTTATGGTCACCCAGAAAACCTGCTGATTGCCATGATCAACGACAAACGATCCTATGTGAGGAAATTAGGTTTCAGAAGAATCATGAAGGCCCGAACACTTCCCAATGAAACCACTTGCAATTTTGTCACTCTGCCTCTCAAATTTCACGCAAACGACTGTGCAGAACTGATCAATTGGAAGAAATGTTCAATTACAGAACCTCCACTGACTTAACATATACCCAGTGCAGAAATTGAGAAAATGGCTGAAATAGGTGGCTTTATTGAAAGTAAGCTGTGGACTCTCCCATGTCGTACACAAGATGTCGAAAGGGCAGTCAAGATAGTGTCAGAGGCATCCTTATCTGTTTGTGGAGCAAAAAGTCGAGACGGCTTTATACATACAACACTGGCGTCTCGAAAGCTGATGCCAAACTTCAAAAAAAAAAAGGCAAAATATAAAGTGTAAGATTGCTATATCACTAAACTTGAAAAAAAAATGCGCCCATATTTGGTTTTTGTGGGAAGAATTCGAATACAGCCACCTCCTCGTGGTGAATTCTGGGTTATTCTGCAATAATTTTGGCAAAATAAGCAAATACCTGTTTTAACCCTTTGACACAGATGGATCATTGAGCTTAATAATGACTTTAATTTTTAAAATATGTTTATTAAAAATTCTTTTCAATGGGTTAAAATATCAAAATTTCGCCAGCCTAGCGGGGGCTTTAAATATGATATGATATCCAAATAATTTTTTTCACAAACAAAGGGTATTGCTATGTAACAATTTCTACAACAGGCGGTTAAAATTTTTGATACGTAAAAAAATTTAAAAATAAATAAAAAAATGCATTTTTTACATTTTGGAGAAAATTTATGGGCAGAGCGGCGGGCCTAAATGTATTTTAAATTAAAAAATCACAAACAAAGGGTATTGCTATGCAGCAATTTCCACTACAGGCGGTTAAAATATTGGAAACGTAAAAAATTAAAAAATAAATAAAAAATGCTTTTTTTTACATTTTTGGAGAAACTTCAAGTGCCGGGCGGGGGGCCTAAATATATTTTAATTTCCAAAAAAAATTTTTTACAAACATTTGATAGCAATACACAGCTTTTCCCACCACAGGCGATTTCGATTTTTAGAAAAAGGAAAAAACGACCCACCATACTGTACACAGATCACCCGATTGCAGCTCGTCCACCGTGGTGAGATGGTTCCTTTAAACAGTATGCTTTATAGTGGCCCACAAAAAATTGTCAGAAGGATTCAGGTCCGGCGAATATGAAGGCCAATACATGCCGGGGCAAAAAAAAATTGATTAACAGCGCCATCTGTTAGAAGCTTTTGTAACTATTTCGAAGTTAGTTTATAAAATTCTTACAGCTTTCACGATCAACATGCCGTCTGTTGCATGCTTCTACAGATCTTTGTTTTCGAGATTTTTATTTTTGAAATCAGGGACTCCTTCGCTGGACCCGGTGTAAGCAGCATCTTTGCATTAGGCATAGACGACTGCCTCAAAAAATCTTCCCGCTACATCTTCGGATATAAAATTAAAAATGTTAACACAAGTTGACAAAACAATTGATGTCTGAATCAAAAATTTCTAAAGCTTTTGACTTACCAAAAAGCACGTTATTTACGATCATTAAACACCGGGAATCGATTCTGAAAACCACAGAGTTAAGCCTCAATTTTGTCGCATAGTAGCTCACGAGGAGATCAATTTAAGGAACTTGTTAAACCATTTGTATACAGGACTAAAACAAATGCGATCAAAAAATAAAACACTACATTAGATGAAATTTTGTTGAAGACAAAGCTCAAATTTTTGCACAGAAAAGGGACTTTGATGGAGTAAGATTTAAAGTTTCAGATGGATGGCTTCTTAATTTTCATGCATATGACGAGAGCTTATTTTTTTTTTTTTTATCAGTTCTTGGTACACCGACCAATCGTAAAAACTAATGTTGTATGTACAATTGAAAACTGAGAAAGAGGGAAAGAAAATATTGTAAAATTTTAAGATTATACGGTCTAACAAATCAGTATGTTATATGTATTTATTTATTTGTTATTGTGTGCGTTTGTGAGTGTGTGTGTGTGTGTGTATAAGGCAAGAGATACTTAAAAATATTATGGAGTATTAAAGGCCACATGGAATTAGAAAAAAAATTCAAATTATGACTATAGGGCAAAATTTTGAAATAAATGTAAAACTTTCAGCAAATTAAAAAAACAAATGACTCATAAAGCAGAAAAAATACAACTGATAGGCAGTCTTAGAAATGTTATAGCTAGATTATGTAAAAACAGGAACTTTCGCGTTGATATCAAAACTCCGTATTATGATTTTGTGGTATGAATATTTTGTTAGATATTCGAGTAATGTCACCTATATATATTTAAAGAGTATATTTTTGGTGAGGCATTTGCCTATTAACATTCAAACCCATTAGAAAATGTAAATGAAAATTCATATGCATATGTTGTGCATGTCTTCTTGAAAACAAGAGGACGAAGTTTCTAAAGGGACACACAATTCTTCAAATTTTCGAAAAAAAAATGATTTCATTAAAAACTTTTCGGCTCTTTTCCGCTTAAAAGGATGTTTAAATTATTTTTCTATTTCAATTAGAACAGGAGATATTACTTCTTTGTTTTGCAACATTCTAATAGCAGCCAATCTTTGTTTAAGCCTTTAAATGCGTTTTTTTTATGATGGTTTTTTTTTTCACCATTTCTCGTCTTTAAATTCTTATAAGTCAAGAACCGTCAAAAATAAGTGGTTCAAACTTGAAACTTGTCTTTTGCAATTATTTTACTTTAATTTTGATTCAGCAGATTTGTAAAAATTATTTGCTTTTCAAAATATGATTTTTTTAATATAAGTTACATCATATTTTTTTGAAATTTTTACTATAAATATTTTTAATTTTTATAAATTAATATTAAAAAACATGCTGAATCAAAATTAAAACTGACATATTTCTGTTTAATTAAATGCAAAAAATTTAAATTCGACAAATAATATTTCGAGTCATAACGATTTTGAATTACCCCACTAATTTTATTTAAATTTTTTTTAATTTTTAAAATTTCTATGAGAAGTTTTAGAAAGTTATTTTGTTTACAAATTATATACTTAACCATAAAAAATTCAAAATTTCAACTCAGTAAAAAATTTTTTTTAAATGTGTCCCGGACACCCCCCCTCCCCCTTAAAGAGAAAATACATTTTACTACCGTCATCTTGCGTGATTAATCACCGAGTATTCATATAATGGGAATTAAATATAAAAGGGAAACAAAATAGGAATTAAATAAAACAGAATTTAATATAAAGATTTAACAGATGTGACAATCTGCATACATGCATATCCATACATGCATATTTGAAAAAAATTCTTTATCTTATGTCGGAAATTTAAAAATCACAACGAATTATTCCTTCTTTGAAAAATAACATTTGTAAGCTCAAGAGAGGTTGTTTGTACGACATTTTTCATTAATCAGCTATTTTTATTTTGTTTAGATCCGCATTAAACTGTTACGAATAATTTATAAAAATAAAATGGTTTCTTTTAGAAATAAAGGAAATGAGTAGAGGCAATTAAATTACAAAAGAAAACACATTATAATTTAATTTAATTATGATGAAAAATGAAATCTCATTAAATACGGTTGCTGTCTCGATTAGCTAACGCTGACGTGTTTATCTCTTTTCAGTGTCAGATTTTGTCAATTATGACAGTATTTGAATATCGTTTTTGTTTTGAAATTTATGAATACATGGTAACTTTCCTTTGGTAATTCCCATAAATAAATGCAAATAAAAATAAAAATTTTTGCAATTTAATACCGCATCATTAATAATAGCTATATTTTAGAACACCTGTGTGCCGTTCTTCCTGAAACTGGATTTACTTTGTTCCTACTGAAGTCAGAAATACCACAGTCCATTAGATATGAAACTCCTGTGTCCTCTTTTTGATATCTTGAATTTCAGACAAAGATATTCTAAGATTTGGATTAACGAATACTTTATTTTTGGGGTATCATAAGTTTTCCATTTGAAAGCAATGAAAAATTTATTGCATGAAAAACTGTATTCCCTGTTTTTAATTTTTAACTTTAGAAAACTACTATTTTATAAACATATTTCCTTTTCTAAATTAATTTTAATGATATATATATATATATATATATATATATATATATATATGATAACTGTCGCGGAGCTTTCGGCAAATGGACGTGGTCGAACCGGAGCCAGGCAATCTTGATCAGGCATTGAGTCGTAGCAGGGCAGGCGAATACTAATTAAATTCACCACTAAAGGAAGAGGCGAATTCATCTTGATTTAAACTTATTTTTTCAGGAACTTCCAGGAGTCATACAGTTACACACCATCGTTGATGGACATTAATCCGTACATTATGGCCTATTCCGTTTCAGGACAAAAGGAGACGCGGCGAGGCCAAAATTTGACGTCCTACCAGATCCGTGACAAACACACAAAATCCCGAAACCCTAGGTTCACAGCCGTGGTACAGGAACGCTGAACTTTTCTGATTGGTTAGAATGTGACACCTGACCCCAATCACGCCATATCTAACGGGGATCCCGTCATATTCTAGAACACTCTCCTTATATAACCTGCAGACGCGTGGCTTGCTTAAGGGGAAAACACTAGCCCTCCTCACACCTCCACTCTTTTCTATCAGAACCGGACAATAGAAGTTACAAGCCTTAATTCCATTTATTTATTAAGTAAGACAATTCTATAGTTTCGAAACGTAATTATTCGTCATAACTTTACTTGTGGTCTTCCATCTCTCTATCTAATTATTGGTTGTCCTGGTTAATTCAGTGTGTTAAGACTGAACACGAATTTCTTAACCTCGAGATGAATACTCTACTCTACAACATAAACTATGTAGGCGATAAATAGAAAATATCATTTTTCGAACACCTTTCTTCGTTCTGCGTTTTTATAAAATTTCTCACACCTCATTCAAAAATAATTTCACTTTTCTTTAAATTATAATGTGTATGTCAAAGGAAAAACTCCATCCGTGTAAAAAATTACATATTTATGACACTGATAAATCCCAGATCGCTATAATTTAAATTAAAATACGGGATTTTCTTCTTTAGTCGGAAAAAATGCTCTGCAATCATGTTCAAAATACCTTCATATCATCAGTAAATTTTCTTTCCTACTCAATTTTTTAAACGTAACAGTATAAAATAATCAGAAAGCAAATTTCAACTAATAATACTGCAGGATTACAACTAACAGCATATATCATTTGACTTTACAATTTTACATCCGATGAATCATTCTAGATCTGTAATACAAATTCTATAAATTAAAATTATTTTTTAGTTTTTATCCTTTTACAGATCTCCGAATATTCTCGGAACGTTCACGCCATACTTTCTTCTTAAGAGTAATGTAGAAACAACTCTGTTGTGGCAATTAGAAGCTGTCTGTAACTACATTACAATTCATATGATTATACTTTAAGAGAAAGAAATTCTTGTCAGCAGTTATATTTTTAATAGCTCTTTTATGCTGTTGCTCTATTTTCGGTCTGTTTAACACATGCATTTTACTGAATTACGTCTGTCGTAAAATACGCTAGGCAGTGTACGTTCTTTTTCCTATTTTTTTTTATTTATTTATTTCTTTTGTATCTTTTCCCCAAAGTTGTTGAAAAGTTTTGTCTTTAAAAAGTTAGAGACGAAACATGCAATATCAAAAGTTAGTTTTAGGTACTCCGCATTTTTTTTGCCTAAACCTAAAAACAATACATGACATAAAATACCACCATACCAGTCCGTACGAGGCAATAATTGGTTTTTATCTTATCCTATAAACAATAAAATTATATATATATATATATATATATATATATATATATATATATATATATATATATATATATATATATATATATATATAAATTTTTTTTGAGATATTGCTACAATTCCTCAAAAGTCTTCAAAATACATCCTTTGGGCGTCGACACACTTTTGCCAGCGGCTTTTCCACGACTCGAAGGCTCCCTGGTAGGCGAATTCCGGAAGGTCCTTAAGGGTACGCGTGGAAGCTTCTTTGACGGCACTTAGGGTCCCATGGTGGTGTCCTTTGAGGGAGGATTTCACTTTCGGGAATATGAAATAGTTTGCTGGTGCCAAGTTGGGACTGTAAGGGGGTGGGGGAATCGTCCTGATGCTGTTTATCGTCAGGTACTCGGTGACCTTGGAGCAGGTGTGGCTGGGTGCATTTGGTCATGCGGCAAGATCTTTAGGACGAGTTTAGAACAGATCTTCAGTGATAATGCTGTGCACTGTCGTCGTATCAATGCCAATTTTATCTGTGACCATGCGCACACTTAACCGACGGTCTGAATTCAGCATTTCACGCACTCGTTCCACGTTGTCGTCGGTTCTTGGGGTAGGTGCCGTCCGGCTCGGGGCTCGTCCTCCACACTCTCTCGGCCGTCTTTGAAGAGATTCTGCCACTTAAAAATAAGCAGTTTGTGACATGCTTTCATCCTTGAACACTTGGCGAATCATGCCAAATATCTCCGTACCCGATTTCCCCAGTCCGACACAAAACTTGATGGTGTATCACTGCTTAATCGATCGCTGCATTTTGCGCTTGCACCGAATCACTCGACAGGGGTCCACTAAAATCAATATGTAGCCTGAATGAACGCTCGCAGGCGACTGGCTCTTGGTGCGTCTTGAAGGTCACACCTCCCACTACCGAGCATGCACGGTACGAGCACACCCCCGATGTACAGTCACGTCAGGAAAAAATGGTTCCCCGGTACTTTTTAGACAAACCCTGTGTGACTGTGTTATATATATACACACACACATATATATATATATATATATATATATATATACTAGCTGTACCCGTCCCGGCGTTGCTCGGGTAATGTAATTACCAATTTTTTAGTAGCCTTAACCCTTTGTTAATGGGCGTCGCTGTCATCCTTTTCCTCACCACGATACATTATTTTACCCATATAAATTTAATCCTTTCTGGCACATTTTGGCAAAATTTTTGACATAGGATTACTAATCGAATATCACTGCAATAGTAATCGATTTCCTTGAAAGCGAGTATATCACATCCTCCACATGCTGAAATTCTTTGAAATCTTCATAGATTTTTTCCACAAATACACCACAAATTATATGATATTAACTAAGTGCTGGCCAAAAAAATTACGGCATTACTAAATGTGATTTTTTAATCGATTATCACTGCAATAGTAATCGATTTCCTTTAACCACCGAATCCCTCATAGAAAACAAACGCCCCAACACATCACGTGCATGACGTTGAAAAACTGGTTTTCCTCCTATTTTACCTTCGTCCGGAAATGAAGAACGAAATCTCCAAAATGAAATTTCTCGCAAGAGTTTCCGAATCATAAAATAAATTATTAAAAAATAACTACAATTTGTAAATTAATTTTGGTTCTGGCTTTCGAAACTGTGATGTCTAGGGTCTCTGAGATAAAAATTTCGTAAAAATGTAACGACATTTACGTATCGATTCGACAATTTGGAAAAAAGGGGCACGGACAAAATCGCGTTTTTTGCCGAAAAACGGGTGCGTACAGGCGATCGAAAAAAAATCACAATTAATCGATAAATTAAGACAGACAATTTTAATTGTGATTTCCGTATAGTGTCATCTTTCCCGTATAGGCTCGTCCGAAAAAAAAAAATTCTTGGACGGATACGTTAGGATTTACGGGGCTTTTACTCGTCCGGGAGCTCCAAATCGCGACTAAATATTTAATTACGGAAAATCTAATTAAAAAATCGAAAAAAGGGCTTCGAGGTGCATAATGAGACCTCGGGAGGCATCTTCGTGTCGAATCTCAAGACTGTCCGACCTACCGTCTTTGCGCTGCGCCGCGAGCAGACAAAAACTCGGTCACACACACACAGACTTTGCCTTTTATATATAAAGATATATATATAATATATATATATATATATATATATATATATATATATATATATATATATATATATATATATATATATATACTAGCTCGAAACCCGTACTTCGCTAGGGAGTACATTCAAATTAAATACAACGGTCAATGTATGCAATTAATGGGAAAAAAAATATATATATATATGTATATATATGTATAATAAATACGACGATCGATGTAAACAATTGATGCAAAAAAAAAGAAAAATATTTTTATAAAAAATCGTAAGAGATATTTTTATAGACAAAATAATGTAGAATAAAATATTCAAATTAAACAGGAAATCTAATAGGACATACTAAAGAATATAGTACAGTTAATATAGTACAGTTTGAGGAACATATTTTTTACTGTATTTTAATATTTTTTTGCATAATGTCCAATCGTCTGCCGCATTAGGAAGGGAAAAAATACTTTTTTTTTGTCTAATTCATTGTTATGGACGGGACGATAAATTTATTAAAAGTACCAGAAGAAGAAATCATGTGATCAGCATTTAATAAATTAATTTCTAAAATTTAATCTTTAAAAATTCACAAAAAATCAGAAAATAGAGCTAAAGATTCGAAAAAGTTTTTATTTTAAAGGAATTTTTATGATCTTTATCTTGATATAAATGTTATAACCCTCAAATTATTATTTTAAATACAAACTTAAAAACATTTACTAAAACAGCTTAAAAATTTAATTTAAAAAAATCTAAGAAGAATTTTTCAAAAATATTTCTTAGTGCACCCCTACACTATAAGAAGAATCGCCATGCAAAATTTCAGCCCTTTAGGTCCAGCGGTTTGGTCTGTGCGTTGTATGTCATTCAGTAAATCAGTCAGTCAGTGAGTCAGTCAGTTACGGAACAGTTTTATATATATAGATATAAGTTCCAAATAAAATGTGAACAATATTAATCCACAGAAGAATTCACATAGTAAAGTAATCAAAATTTACTGCGCCAGTCTGCTAATAAACATGTTACTAAATAAGTAATATCAAAGTATAAATTATAGAAGCAATACGAGAAGACCATAAATACTCAGATAATACATAGATAAGCAGAAAATGAAACATTAGAAATATGGAAGGCCTTGTAGTTGATGGCGAGGGGATTTGTGACCCCCCACTCCGTTTAAACATGTTTTATGCCAAGGCAACACACCCAGAGGTCAGCTACAGTTCCTCAACCTTATATATAAAATATATTTGACGACAAATGAACAAAATATAAAAAACCAGACTACATAGACATCCAAAATAGCATTTCTTATTGTTTATACGATAAATACGATAATAACTGCTTTAAAACCATTCTTATAATATCTTGGGATAGTGATATTCATAAGAATATCAAACGAAATGTTATAGTAAATCACCCGTTAAGATGCTTTTGATTGCATTCTGATGAAGTACAGATGAACATTAAAATAGATAATTTCTTAAGAATGCTTTGTGATAAGGGTTTTCCCATCTATTTTTTAAAAACTATTTTAACCCAATTTTTTAGCCTAAATAACTGCGACCGTAGTCGTCGTATTGCATTTTGGTTGGGTGGTAGTGTTGCAATTAGTTAGAGCTGTTGGCAGAGGTGTGATTGGAAGTTGCATTGGTGTCATTGCGTTAAGTGTTTGTGTTATATGATTTAGTTTTTACTTTTTCTGGTTTATTTAAATTTTGTTCATTTGGCTCCAAATATATTTTATATATAAGGTTGAGAAATTGTTGCGGACCCCCGAGAGCGTTGCCTTGGCATAAAACATGTTTGACCAGAGTGGGGGGTCACCGGTCCCGCCGGTCATCAACTACAAGGCCGTTCATATCTGTAATGTATCATTTTCTGCTTATCTATCATCTGAGTATTTATGGTCTTGTCTTATTGCTTCTATAATTTATACTTTGCTATTTCTTATATATATATATATATATATATATATATATATATATATATATATATATATATATATATATATATATATATTATTTATTATTTTTTTAAATCCTCCTCACACCTTCATTTGCAGCAGCCTGCAGCAGCCATTTAAATGATTGATTAGTGGCCCATATAAAAAGAATAATACAAGTTCTTGGGTAAAACTACGGAATTCTGTTTCACAACCTCCTAGATTCAAGGCTATAAGAAATCACACTACATATTTTGAATTTCAGAGCAAATTTACTTTTATTGAATATTTTACGCTTAAATTTTTCATTTAATCTTACCTGAATCTTTAAGCTATCTTGGAAGGCCTTTATCTAAGGTATAAAATATTTAAGTGTATTTCCCCCATTTTATAACATTTCAATTGAAAGTACCAGCTACATGCGTAACATTTTTTACTTTTTCGTTTTTGATAGCTAAGTAAATAATCGGAATTAATTATTCCTTATTATTTTCAAAAGTTACATGTCCAAGGTCGTTAAAGTCAGTAATTTTCGTTGATCTAATATTTCTGAAAATGTTCTTTCTATTTTCGTGCCTTACAGACAGAACTTTGTTACATTTAGTTTAATGAAAGGTTTGTACGTAGTAAAGAATAAAAAAAGTACTTAGTTCCCTATGGCGCAACAAGCGTGGAGTTACGTTTATTACGTTTATTTCGTCATTACCAAGCTAAAAAATGGTTTAAATTTTTCCTACAGTGTAGTCCAATGTTTTAAATTTATTTCCAATTATTTAAAAATGATAACAATATACATATTTACAATTATAAATACAGCTGCAAACAATATTTGCAATTTTATGTGATATTAAAAACATAATTTTTTGGTTATATGTATACATATAGGGCTAAATAATGTTTGAATTAAGTCTATAAAATATCATAAATTTCAAAAATATTTATTTTTTTACATTAATGGAATAAACTATCTTAAGTAAATAAGCTTAAAACCTTGTAATATGATAACAGAAAATTATGAACTTTAACCTTCCAGCTGGCTCGCTCTCTATACCAACGTGAAAGGTCGGGCGTATTTCCAAGATACGCTATTACAAAATATAATTTTTTAAGAATTTAATTTAAAAAAATTATGTTGTGATTAGTTCTCTACTGAGTTAATAAGTACGCTTTATTTAAACAAATGTTATTTAAATTACAAGATTATACCTTTATTTAAAGAAACAGAAATGTTGAAATTACGTGAAAATAAAATAAATGATATTGCGGATAACTGTACTGAATTATACGCATGGACAAAAAAATTAGCGCAAAAAGAAATAATTGCGGGATCGTAACGAAACTTGCAATGAAGGTACATGTCGGGGAGATATGCAAATTATTAGAAATGCAGCGTGATTGCGTATTACGCATAGCCGGTAGAGGGCATTGAACATCGTATTCTGTGGAGTATAAAACAGGTAACCAAAGCTTGTTTGAGTGTGCTGAATCATTTACAAAGGAAGAGCTGAGATAGACATGCCATTACGCCGTGTTCGAAGACAATATAAGCATTTGTCGCAGTTTGAGAGGGGGAGAATCGTCAGGATGATGGAAGCTGGGTGGTCAGCTAGGCGAGTAGCTCTTCAATTAGGTCGCTCTGATTGTGTTGTGAGGAGGTGTTGGGACCAGTGGACCCGAGAGATGTCATGTACACGAAGACCAGGCTCAGGACGCCCTCGACAGACCAGTCATCGAGAAGACCGCCACATCGTAAGAAATGCACGCGTACAGCCAACTGCTTCATCGGCCGCCATCCAGGCACAGGTAGCACCTTCACTAGGGGCCTCTGTGTCTTCTCGAACCATACGAAGGCGCCTGGCTGAAGGACAGTTGGTATCGCGGCGCCCATTAAGTGTGCTGCCCTTGACGCCCACCCAACGACGCCTCCGTTTGGAGTTTTGCCGCGCACGAGGAAACTGGACTGCAGCGGAATGGAACCAGGTCGTCTTTAGCGACGAATCCAGATTCAATCTCGGCAGTGATGACAATCGTGTCCGTGTGTGGAGAGCCCGTGGTGAACGCTTCAATCCTGCCTTTGCTGTACAGCGACACATCGCTCCCACAGCTGGTGTGATGGTATGGGGTGCCATTGCCTACAATACACGGTCATCCCTAGTATTGTTCCGTGGCACCATGACAGCCCAGCAGTATGTTCATGAAATCCTGCAGCCACATGCGTTGCCACTCATGCAACGGTTCCCAGGAGCCATTTTTCAACAAGACAATGCTCGACCTCATACGGCAAGGGTGTCACAATACTGGCTCCGCACTGTTACTACCCTTCCTTGACCTGCCCGATCCCCATATTTGTCTCCAATCGAGCATATCTGGGATCATTTGGGACGACGAGTTGGGCATCCTATGAGTTTGAACGAACTAGAGGCAAGGTTACAGCAAATATGGAACGAAATGTCTCAAGACATCATACAGAACTTGTATGACTCAATGCCCGATCGTATCGCATTGTGCATTCGCGCTAGAGGGTGTCCAACGGAGTATTAACTCCTCCGTTCTTTTGCCTTTTTCTCTGAAATAAATTATCCTTTTTCTTTGATTTTCTTATCATTTACTTACATCAAACTAGTCATTACGTATGTAAAATTTCGTTTCATTTTGACGACTTCTTCTTGGTGTGCTAATTTTTTTGTCCATGAGTGCACTTATATTTGTAATATAAATGTATAAACATACTATAAAAGAAGAAAACGATTTTAAACTTAGATATAAAAAGGAAAAAGATTATACTTTATAGTCATTGAGCCGCAGCTTTTCAGTCTGAGTAAATGTGTTTAGAGTGCTCCAAGCATAAAAATTTCTTGCAAATATCACAGCTAAACTTCGTGATTCTAGTGTGCTTGTTCTTTTGGCAGTCTAGCACCTTTTTTCCCTGACAACGCTTCTGCCACTTCTTCAACGCCTAGTTCTGCTTTTGTTTTCAACACTTTAATTTTTAGTGACAGATACAGTACCTCTATTCAGAGATTGAACGCAATTAGACGCCAAAGTTACGACCATAATGTTTAATAATAAAACAATAAAGGTTTCTTATGAAAAATTAAAAAAAAGAAGACATATCGAAAACTTACCCTAACAGTCGTGCGTATCTCTAGAATACAAATTACGGATATACGGCACCGTAATAATACCTCGAAATTCAGACGATGACTAAAAGTAGTCAAAGTGTGCGGGTAGAATAGCCAAGTTCTGGTGTTCGTAGTGCGGACTGGCCTCAATATATAAAACCGACTTCAACACGAGTGTATCTCCCACATACGCGCGTCGGCTGGAAGGTTAAAACTGTTTTGTGATTTTCAGATGTAATTTTAAAATGATGTGTAAGCGTTTTTAGATATGTACTGTATGACAGAAAATTATTTTAAAATCAATAGTTATTATCATGAAATATTCCTGAAAATTAGTTATCATCATCAATAAAAAAGTTCAAATGAAATAACAGTAATCTGCAATATTTAAATTACAACAGCGTTGTGTCTGAGTTTTTAATTAAGGCAGAATTTCCTAATGGGTATGTGATGCACACGAGTTAAAATATATCGATTTAAGGTTTCTATAATAAATATTAATTATTTTGCGTACTTCGATATTTTAAAAATAAATCCTCTGACAACACATTCAGCTCTGTTTGTTTATTTATTATATTTTTTTATGTTAATTATCATGGAACTTTAAAAACTCTCCGTACTTCAACTGTACACTTACTTCTATTAAAAATATCCAGAATACATTTATTGAACTAATACGTATATTAATTTCGATTTAGAAACAGTTTTTCTTTGTTTTCTCCCGTTACTGTTATCTGAGACATTTAGGACATAAAGTGATAAATTTCCCTTGTTGTTTGATGATGAAAATATATTATCAAATTCTAAAACACATATTCAGATAGCAGAAAAATAAACATGTATTTTTGAAGCAGGTTTTCGGAGCTGAAAATATTAGAGTTCACAGCATTTTGTTATATAAGGTAAGCATTTATTCAGAATTGTAAAGGGGAAATCCCTACACCCTGTTGTTTTATATCGTAGACATTTATAAAATAATATCATTTTATTCAAGGAAGATGCTTTTCATAAAACATACTTTCTCACATGCAGGAATAAGTATATTCTAAAGGTATAGCAAGAGGCTGTAGGTATGTAATAAAAAGTTTTGTTCGTGTCGGTATGAATGAAAAATGGTTTAAATTTTTCCTGCAGTCTAGTTCAAGGTTTTAAATATTTTTCAAATACATTAAACATGAGATAAATATAATATTTAAAATTACAAATACAGCTATATACAGGAATTGCACTTTTATGTGATACTAGCTGAAAACCCGTACTTCGCTACGAAGTATATTCAAATTAAATACAACGGTCAATGTATGCAATTAATGCCAATATATATATATATATATATATATATATATATATATATATATATATATATAAATCGAAAGAGATATTTTTATAGACAAAATATTGTAGTAGAAAATATTCAAATTAAATCTAATAGGTTATACTAAAGAATATAGTACAGTTAATATAGTACAGTTTGATGAACATATCTTTTACTGCATTTTAATATTTTTTTGGATAATGTCCAATCGTCTGCCGCATTAGCAAGGGAAAAATTATTTTTGGTCTATTTCATTGTTATGGACGTGACGATAAATTTATTTAAAGTACCAGAAAAAGAAATCATGTGATCAGAATTTAATAAATTCGATTCTAAAATTTAATTTTTTAAAATACACCAAAAATCAGAAAATGGAGGTAAAGATTCGAAAAAGATTTCATTTTAAAGCGATTTTTATGATCTTTTTAGTGATATAAATTTCATAACCCTCAAATTACAATTTTAAATGCAAACTTAAAAAAGGTTACTAAAACAGTTTAAAAAATTAATTTTAAAAAAATCTAAGAAGAATTTTTCAAAAATATTCTTAGTGCACCCCTACACTATAAGAAGAATCGCCATCAAAAATTTTCTCCCTTTAGGTCGAGCGGTTTGGTCTGTGCGTTGTATGTTAGTGAATCACTCAGTCAGTCAGTTACGGAACTGTTTTATATATATATATATAGATTAAGAACATAAGTTTTGTCTTATAGGTATACAGATAGGGCTAAATAATCTTTGAATTAAGTCTATAAAGTATCGTAAATTTCAAAAATATTTATTTTTTACATTAATGGAATAAACTATCTTACTAAATAAGTTTTAAACCTTTTAATATATTAATAAAAAACTTGAAACCTTAAAACTGTTTTGCGATTTTGAGATGTAATTTTCAGACACGCTAGGGATCTTAGAGAAATTCGTTTTAGGGAGTTTCTTTTTTTCAGAAAATATTGCATTTTTACCATTCACTGATTTCTCCGAATGGGTATTCGAGGAAATTCTCTGAGCGAACTGAATTTCAATTCCCCAGGAAAAATTCTTTTGCTCAAGTGTCTAATTTACATACGATCCTATACCAGTTTGTGCGCGGTCCCATTTAAACTTTTCCCCATTCAATAAAATATTTTCATATCCATGCATTTAGCTTGAAAAGCAATGTAATGGATTAAAACCTCCTCCCGTTTGTTCAAAGTTGACCGGAGCGTACAACTGTGAATGGCTTTTTTTATCATTTATTTTTATCACAGGAAGAGTGTTGTCGCAACATTGCTATCCCCATTTAACTTCCAAGCTGACGCTTTGATAGATGAGTGCTGACGTGGACTCATCTATCAAGACACCACTTGGTTCACAATGAACAGCAGTGATGAGAGTGCATGCCCTCCCAGCACGGGAAATATACCCAGTTGCCTTTCTGACTTAGGGGAAAAGAGTTGTTTATTCCGTACAGCGTAATAATTAGTCGGACTCAGAGACCTTAGGGAAACGAGATAAGTTTTCGAGGAGTTTTGAGGAGGCCTACTTATGACAATATTTTTTTCAGTTGTTTGTTGATTCTTGTCACATGCAGATGCATTTGTTTTAAGACAGTTTACATGAAAAGCAACAGCTCAGAGGGTATAAAAAATTCCTGAATTACTGGCAAGGAGATCAGATGAACCTTGTCATCTCTCTCTCTCTCTCTCCCTCTATATATATATATATATATATATATATATATATATATATATATATATATATATATATATATAACAGTTCCGTAACTGACTGACTGACAGATAACGCGCAGACTAAACCGCTGGACCTAAAGGGCTGAAATTTTGCATAACGATTCTTCTTATAGTGTAGGGGTGCACTAAGAAAGATTTTTGAAAAACTCTTTTAAGATTTTTTTAAAAATACATTTTTAATCTGTTTCTGTAACATTCTTTGAAGTTTGCTTTTAAAATAATACTCTGAGAGTTATAAAATTTATATCACGAGAAAGATCATGGAAATTCCTTTAATCTGAAATCTTTTTCGAATCTTTACCTCCATTGTTTGATTTTTGATGAATTTGTAAGATAAACTTTTAGAATTTAATTTATTAAATGCTGATCACGTGGTCTCTTTTTTTGTGAGACATTAAATTAATTTTGTGTCACGTGCACAGCAACGAAATAAATTGACAAAAAATATTAAAATACGGTAAAAGGTAAAATCTAACCACTAGACTAATTGATATGGATGTTTTTTAAGAATTTAATTTCAATTAGTCGCGTTACTAGCTGTAGCACGAACAGTCGCGTGGGTGACAGGTGTCACCCACTTTTATGTCGCGTTATATCCATATGTATTTAACTTTTTTGGAACCTAATTATTTCTATAGTTTTTTAGGAGTATATACTACAAATAAAACACAATTAAATTTTAGAAAAAGAAACATTAAATATTACAAATCAACCATACATTCAAAATACAAAAAATTAAAACATTCTGCACATACATTTTTCAGTTGGTCATTACATATCCACTTTCCGCATTTCTCGCACCAATTTCACGTTATTCTGTCTCTCTGTTGTCCATAAGAGTAACAACGTCAGTGGCGCACCCAGAGGGTGGTCGAAGGGGCCCTGCCCTTCCCCCAAAGAAATAGAAATTGCATTATGAATATTGAATTTGCATTATAAATATTTTTATCCGTTCAAATCGTCCCCCCCCCTAATAAAAAAAATTAAATCCTGGGTGTGCCACTAAACAGCGTCCTCTAGCATCTTCTTTTCCTCTTGAGGTACACTATTTCAAATACATTCCTTATGGGAGCAAATTTATCAAATTCTCGGCGAGATGCCCTATCCCGAATGCCATCAAAACGAAGGCACCTGAAAGGAAACGCAAACCTGTTTCTGCTGATTGTTAGGTAGCATGATTCTAACCCATTACCGTTCGAGTTATCCCATAACTTATCAATATTTGTCCTGGAACTTTTATAAGTACCTATCAAAAGAAGAAGACCAAATAAGGCCCTGGCCTCTACCTCGTTGGTATTTCTGGCATCGCGATCGCTTTCAAATTTACATTTGATAGAATCAATGTAAATATTTGTGCAGTCTGCTATTATTTTATAGACTTGTTCGTAAATAAACAAATCTAATATTTTTTCTGGAGAAAAAAAAAAATTTTGCTGCTATGCCTTTTGACCCTGGAAGGTGTGTTATAATGTTTTCCTGCCTTGTTCTGACATTTGTAACAAACTTTTATTTTATCACATTAAAAAAAAGTCATAAAAAAAGTTTGTAAAGAACCTATTAGAGATTGACTCCTTCTTATTAGATTTTTAATCATAAATAAAGAAAAGGATCTAAAATCTAAATTTTACAGAGAATAAAATAAATTCACTTTTCTTGTAAAGTTACGTAGATGGTTGCGAGGGGGACAGGTGTCAACCAGTGAACTTTGGCACGATTTAATCGAAGAACAGTTAGAGACTAACTAAAGTGAAAAGAGAGGGGGCAAGAGGGAAGGCTTATTTGAAGGTAGAAGGAAAAGGGGAGATTTTCAACCTTCCGATGGCCGCCATTAGGGAAATTGAAAGCAGGTGGGTGACATATGTCAACCGCGCGAGTATTGAAGGGTTAACCACGTATATGTATATTCTATGGAAAGAGAAAAAAATTTCACGTATATTTAGTTTATGTGTACATATTTGGTGCTTCCATACTATCCTTTTTCCACAGGGCATTTTCTGCTTTATAATAATAATAATTCATATGTACTTACGATCATGTATCACTCTTAACACATTGTTGACTGGCAATTTTATTTAAATATTTACTCAATTCACTAGCAAAGACTGAAACTTTTAATAAATCACGGCATTTTTATTTATAAAATATATTTTCCTTATATAAGGGTCAGATATTCCCAGTTTAAATGATAAAATGAGAGGATTTGCCTGAACCTTATTCAGAGCATAGTAAAGAACGTTTTCAACTAATTCAATGTTTAGTTGATCCAAAATTTCTCCAATATGACTTTCCTTTATCCTAATTTGTCTTCAACCTTGGCATGTAAAAAACACTAGTTTACCTCAGTACCAGTCAACAATGTATTAATTTAAGTTGCGCAAATAGTTGCCTGTCAGAAGCCATCTATAATGTTAGGCAGTGAATGTGTGGCGGCTTCGCTGCGGAGAAGAGAAGTTTCCAATATGCAAATGACGGACACTGGTGAATGTGTGGCGGCTTCGCTGCGAAGAAGAGAAGTTTCCAATATGCAAATGACGGACACTGGTGAATGTGTGGCGGCTTCGCTGCGAAGAAGAGAACTTTCCAATATGGAAATAACAGACACTGGTGAGTGTTATGCGAAGGTGCAGGGATTTAGGGAATGAATAAAAAGAACCTTACTTTCTCCATATCTCATTTTTCGAATGCCTTGGCCAGTTACTTCATAGCAGCACGTGTTGTGCAAACGTTTTTCTCCCAAGGAGGGATTTTTTTAAATTTGTTAAGTGTAAGGTTTAATATGATGCAAGGTTTTAAGTTTTCAACCTCGTGTCTATTTATTCACAGCCAAACACTTATTTCAGTTCGCCAGGTAGACACCTTCCGTTTATAGAATCAGATGTCATGTGGAAATATAGAGCCAGGAAATCAGTAGTTACCCAAACGGCAGTAGGTACCAACGATCCCCTTTGTGAGCCACAAATGCAGGATATGGAGTCTGCAGAGAATGCAATGTTGTCGAAATTTTAGTGTTAGACGAGATCATTGCTATATTTTTTACATTTATTAAATTGTAAAATATGCATCCATATTTTTACCTTGTTCCTGATCACGATAACGTGGAAAAAGTTCCCTTACATAACTTATAATAAAATACAGCTATGCGCTTAGCGCAAGTTACGGTGTGTTTGTTAAACTGCATTGTATTTGGGATATGTAATGCAATCATAAAAAGCTTGAATTTGGTAAGAGATAAGTTAAGTGTAAATAATAATCTGTATAAAAATCACGCAGTTCCATTGTTTTTAGCTGCTTATTCCCTTTGTTTTTTTTACATTTAATGTTTCAACAAGTGGATGCATATTTAATGCATACACTTGTTGTATATTATAAGTTAGTTTCCTGAAGATAGAAAATCTGTACAGTGTTCTTCCGGAGAATATATGTAAGCTCTTCCCACTTTCTTTGAGTTCCGTTTTTATTAAGCTTATAAATATTCAAGATCCTCGTTGCATACTTCTCACCATGAACCCGGACTTCAGTAGATGGCTAGTCGGCTGCCCAGTAGCATGTTATATTGCACTATCAATTGCACTATTTATAGAACAGGGGTGTCATTGCCTCGTAAGGGGTTGTACTTCTACCCGTTGGTACGTGGACGGTATTTTATTTCCCTTCTACCACCCGATGGGAATTCCAGTGGAGACATTCCTCGATCCGCTACCTGGGTGCTCGTCCTCTGGTGGTTACATGATCCCCCGTGGGATACATAATAAGTAAAACATAAGAATTTTGCCTTTCGCCAAATATCTACAGCCACTATGGGTAACTTATTCAAATTCAGTTGTTCGCCGATTGCCATTGATATAAATATCTGATAGCCATTGTATATACCCATTCCGATCATAAAAAATGTTGCTTTATATAATTGTTTATAACAAATGTTTAAACTTAAGCTTTGAAAGAAGCATAGGAAAAATTAATATTGAACTTTTAAGAGTATTTTATGCTCATTTAAATTGATTATCAAGTAACCATTTTAAACTGTTTAAAATGTAGAGACAAATTTTACAATAAATATTATTTTAAATAAAACGTTTATTTATGTGTCATTCCTTCAGCACTAAGATCACTGTAATGCATGTAAGTTGCATTACTGTAGCTTAGAGCATTTGCATTAATATTTAGAACGTTAAAATATGATCATAGAACTACAAAATGAACATTTTTTATGCAATATTATTAGGAATATTTTTATTGTTATGTGGCCCAGAATCAAAAACCAAATAATGCACATATTTCCAAAAGAGTCTCAAAACGTTCGCTATAGACAGTAATGCTTTTACTAAATCAGAGAAAAAAATTTTTGTCCTGAAGAATTGTATTTTAATTTTTCATGAACTGTATAGCGCATCGTTTATACAACAAAATTACGTAGTTTAAATTATGTTCTTTAATTTCACTTAATATTTAGAAAGAGCAAGGTCTGTTTACTTAAAAAATAACATTTTAGCCATCGATAAGTTTAATGCAAAGTGCTACAGAGCGTTAATGAAAACTATGTCAAAAGTCTTTCAAACGCTTTCCGAAGATCAGCTTCATCGCTTCATAAAAACTGGCTAATTGAGGCTTTAGAAATTTGAATATTTTTTTATTTATTCTCATATATTTTAATGTAATTTTTTTATTTTCTAATACATAAAACAACGTGGTATACCGAGAGAAAAAGTTTCAATTTTTAGCACTTTGCTTGTTCACGGTATTTACCGTGTAATGCACAATTCCGTTACGTACACGGACGACGTTTACTTGCAGAATAGTGCAGCTCCATGAATGCCAAGGGAACCACGTTTTGTGCTCATTCAAATATAACAGCAAATTTTGTATCACATTTAATATTAAATTGTTTTTATCCGAATAATATTATGTACATTTATGCCACTTTCGATGTTAGATTGCATTTTTCTAGGAATTTACGTCTGTATACGTCACGGGAATCTTTATCGTTTGTTAAAACACTTTCAAGGGCGTCTTTCGCATAGTGCGAACGCTGAAATCCAGTCTTTTTCCCCTTGCATTCAATGCATTCCAGCTAAATAAGTAGAAAATGGCTAGTGCTGCCATCTTTTTTCAATTTAAAGAAGTAAAAACATTTTGCAACCTTTAATTGGACAAATTTTCAAGATTTTTTTAGGTTAGAAAAAAATCGCAAAAATATCTGCACCATGCCAACGGTGCATGTTGTTGGCCCTGAAAGGAATAAATTAAAATTTAGGTTAAAATTTTCAGGAGATATTTTTAAAAAACATAACATATAATTCTCTAACAGAAAAAAAAAATGCTTTTTACTACCCAAATTAATGCAACAAAAATGTGCATTAAATGGTTAAATAAATTAGTAAAACAGAATTGATATACACTGCTTGAGCAAGAAACAGGAAATTAAGTGTAACGGGGCCATATGGTCCTTCAATAAATAAATCCCAGTGAAGTATTTTATCCCTACAATAATTAATCCCGATTTGTTTCGCTACACTCATTTTAGCAAAAACAGTCCGTGATAGTGCCATATTTGTGAGAATATGTGTCCTCTGGAATAGAGCTGTAATAGGATAAAACAAATTTCGTTAATATCAGACCAGTTACCGTATGGTTACCGTTACACATTTTTTATAAATAGGCAGTTCTAAATAATAACCATATTGTATTTTTTATGTTTGCACAAGTGTTTAATGAAAGTATGAAAGGAAAGGTGCGAGCTATTTATTACGCCTTAAAAAATAAAATCTCTAGGGCTTTCATCTTGACAAGAAAGAGCTCTAAAATGTTAGAAAAAATTAAACAGTAGTTTTTCAGAACTAACTCTATCTTTAGTATTTTTTCTCACGGGAACTTTCATCCTTAAAATTTGATTTATGTATTCATTTATTTTATTGCTGTCATTTGTTTGCAAAAAGTTATAGTTTACACATCGCTATTGTTCTTAGTTAAAAATAGTGTTCGTGTTAAAAATATTGTTCTTAGCTGAAAAAGTATGATTCTCAAAGTGGTGTCATAATTATCAGTTCCCATTCTTGAATCCTCAAGAACACTAAATAATTCAGATATTTAACTTAAAATGAAAGGTAGTTACTGTGTAGTATAAAAAGTAGTGAAAAACTTTATAACTTACTAGCTGAAAACCCGCACTTCGCTACGGAGTAAATTCAAATTAAATACAACGGTCAATGTATGCAATCAATGCCTAAAAAAAATAAATATATATATTTATAATAAATACGACGATCAATATATACAATTGATGTAGAAAAAAAAAATATATATATATATATATATATATATATATATATATATATATTTATAAAAAAATCGTAAGGGATATTTTTATAGACAAAATAATGTCCAATCGTCTGCCGTATTTGCAAGAAAAAAATATTTTTTGTCTATTTAGTTGTTATGCACGTATTGATAAATTTATTTAAATTACCAGAAAAAGAAATCACGTGATCAGCATTTAATAAATTAAATTCTAAAAATTAATCTTTAAAAATTCACCAAAATTCAGAAAATAGAGGTAAATATTCGAAAAAGTTTTCTTTTTAAAGGAATTTTTATGATCTTTCTCGTGATATAAATTTTATAATCCTTAAATTATTATTTTAAATGCAAACTTTAAAAATGTTACTAAAACAGCTTAAAAATTTAATTTAAAAAAATCTAAGAAGAATTTTTCAAAAATCTCTCAAAAATCTCTCCTACACTATAAGAAGAATCGCCATGCAAAATTACAGCTCTTTTGTTCCAGCGGTTTCGTTTGTGCGTTGTATGTCAGTCAGTCAGTCAGTCAGTTACGGAACTGATTTATATATATAGATAATAGCATATGACCAGAATGACCAAAGATGATTTAGATATATATGGCCTGAAGAGCTATTTGAAATGCAGCTTTCTCAAAATTAAGTACTTTACTGTTTCTTTAGAAAATTCTTATAAGATCTGTCCTGACATATGCATCAGAGACCCGGGCATTGACTATACGTGATGAGGAAGCTTTGGGGATTTTTGAGAGAAATATTTTGCGTTGCAGACGCGGTGGGGTCCAAGTTGATGGATCATGGAGAAGAAGATCTAACTTAGAACTCTTTAAGATTTTTAAACAACCTAATGTAGCAAACTTCATCATATTACAGAGATTTAATTGGGCTGGTCCTCTGGCTAGAATGCATGAAGATCGCTGCTGTAAGAAAATCCTTCTGGTAAAGCCCATGGAAAATAGACCTTCGGGTAGTCCCCGCTAAGATGGATTGGTGTGTTGAAAAAGACCTAAACGTTCTAAAGGTCAAAAACTGGAAAACTGTTGGCAAAAGTAGAGGTGCCTGGAGAAGACTTCTGGAGAAGGCCTGAGCCCACCCAGGGCTGTCGATCTATTGAAGAAGAAGATTTAGATATAAATATAATCGATTATTTTTCATAAAGACAGAGAAATTTAATTGGAATGTTATAAAATTATCCTTTCATATATTCCTCCTTAAGGAATTCCACATAATTTTTTATTAGATACTAAATATGTCATGTGAAGTATTAGTAAGTATCCAGTCTACATTTTGTGATGGATAAGGTATCAAGATTCCCCTGCATGGTTCTGAGTTCAACTTCTGGATAAGGTATGGGTGATTTTAGGTGTTGTCCCGTCATGGGGAGTAAAGTTGGTTCACTCATTGGGTGTTTCTATAAAAAGCTGTGTGCATGGCTAAATGCCAATATATACTCACCTGGTAGAAAAAATATTAAATATGTGTTTTGCTATTAAATAATTCATTTAATATTTACGCATAATGGTACTAAATTGAATGTGAAAAATAAAAATCGTAAATCATTAATTTTCTGTTGTAGTTAAATTAAAATTTTTTAAAATAAATTAAATTAAATATTTTCCATTTCTGACTTTAAATCATCTTATAAACAATGGGAAGTAAAGGTGTTCAGAAATATTGTATCTTTTGCTTGGTTTCGGGCGTTTAATAAGTTATTTTCTGGAGCATCGCCAAAATGTATTGTGTCCTTTGAGAATGTATTAAAAAAACTTTCACATAAGAAAATACAATGATCAGTTCACAAATAAGAAAAGTTTGTACAGCATTCTGTATTATTATTAATGGAAGTTCTAGTTTTGTTATCATTGCTCTATGTGCCTGTTGTAACGAAATTACACTTTTAACGAAATTAAGACACATAATTATAGTTTTTGTGAAATGAGAGTGGCTGATATTAGTAAATATATTAATTGTTTCCGAAGACAAGACTAAATGTTTGGGGAAAAAAATAATAAATTTCAAATGCATTAAAAATTATCAACCCACCAAATCTATGTAGTATATCTGTTTTAAATTGAGTTAAAGAACAATTTAACGCTCAATAAATGAAGTATAAATGGTATTAACCAATATTAATACCACTTATTTTCTATGTTATTCAAAACGTTTTTCGAATATTTTGTATTTTCCTGAATATTACCACAGATGTCGATTACATCAAATAAGGAAGTATGAAAAAGACGATTAAAAAAAAGAAGAAAATAAACTCTAAAAATCAAAAGTTACAAAACGTACTCTGTTGATAATAGGAAATGCGATATAAATTATTATATAAATAAAAAACAATAAATATATGCATTTTACTTCTCTTATTCCAATGTATTCACCCCAGTTGTAGTTATGCAGGAATTACGGACTACCGTATTTATTTTGTCTAAAACTTCAGAGTATTAACTCCTACGTTTCTTGGAAGGTATGTTTTAAGACAATTTGTGAGACTTTATAGTCAAACTTAAAAGTGTAATTGATCATTTACTGAACTTTTTTATCTGTAAAGTTTCGGAAACTTTAATTCAAAAACATTTCAGGATTGTTCTTACTTATTTTCTTGGTAACCAGCTTTTAAGTGCACTGAAAAAAGATTTTTTCTAGTAAAACTAAACATGCATTACAGCTTACACAACTTAAAAAACCATACATTTAAAAAAAGAAGTTCAATGAAGCAAAATAATGGTATCACATTGTAGTATTCCTTGAATTTTACATTATTTGGTTTTGCAAAAGTATTCCATCTGAAACGCTGAAAAGAGATAAACGAATAGGATCATACATTATTTAAAGGAAGTCACTGATATGAAACTAAAGGGATATTTATGTTTTATTGTTTATCGTAAATATATTGCTGATGAATTGTTTTCAATATAGTTTCAGAATTTATTTTTATCAATTAAGCTATACCCTTATAATATTTAAAAAAAAGCAGTGTTCATTATTTCATCAGATGTTTATTGTCGTTCTAGATGTTCATAATAATGTTGAGATGTAACCATTGTTTCAAAAGAGAAATTTGAATTGCTAGTTGCAAAAAAAGTAGAAACTTGTCATGTAATTAGAATGTATTTTTATCCCGTTTTTGAAACTTGTTCATAATACAAATTCTCTGCATTAAACAGAAGAACCTTTATTAATTGTATACCTTGAAAACTTATGATTAGAAAGGTAATTTTTCATCAGATATTATCTCAGTATTATTCAACATCATAAAATATTCCAAGACTGAATAAGTATTTTAGAGTAAATAAGTATTTAAGAGTGACTTTGAATAAGAGCGACAAAAAACGACCCATAATTTCTCTCAATCTTAATTTTGAATCAATACATACTCATAATTTCTTTTTGCCAATAGAAATAGGTAGCCAAAATTTCATAAAATGATGACCGTCTTATGTATTTTTTTATAATAACAAAATACTCAGATGTTTCGTTATTATTTTTTCATATTGTAATGTACTACAATATTCACTTATTATCTCAGAAAGAAATCTCATCGATAATTTTGCAATATGCAATTACGTATTATTAGAAAATTAATATTCACTTAGTTAATTAAACTTATTATTAGAAAGATATTTTTTATCAGATATTTTCTCAATATTACTGAACATCATAAAATATTCCAAGAGTAAATAAGTATTTAAGAGTGATTTTGATTGAGAGCGACCAAAAAATAAACATAAGTGCTCTCAATCTTACTTTTCAAGTAATAGATACCTATAATTTATTTTGAACAATAGAACTAGGTAGCCAGAATTTCATAAGATTATGACCGTCTTATGTATTTTTTATAATAATAAAATACTCCTAGATGTTTCGTCGTTACTTTTGCATGCTGTAATGTATTACAATATTCACTTATTATTTCAGTAAGCAATCTCATTGATAATTTTGCGATATGCAGTTATTACTTTGGTATAATGTTAGAAAAGGGGAAAAACATGACGCTTCAAACTACTTAACTAATTTGATAGAAACGTTACTCGTGTTTTTGTTCAGATCGGTTATCTAAACAAAGAGCTTGAACTTGCGAGAAGGTTAAGTTCCCAACTGCAAATGTTCGAAGGTTACATACTAACTTGCATAAGTGCACCAAAGTAAGGGCCTGTACACATACAATCCGTCAGAGTCAGCGTAAAAGATTTAAAGAATCATATACAACTCATTGACCCATTCTAACAATCAACTCCAACGGAATCTTTAACGCTGACGGATTCTAAGTGAATAGGCCCTAAGAGTTCACAAGATCTGTCGCGCAAAATTAATTTACATCTACAAGTTGGTTTAATTACCAAACGCATTTAATAATACAAAATATACATAAATACACTGTAAGACAATCTTATCGTAGTATTTTTGTATCTTCAAATTGCTAGAACACCGATGACATAAGAAGGTACTGTCCATCATGAGCGTGCAAGATTCGGGGGAAATCCCACGAGCCAGTCCAAGGTAGAAGCCGTCAATGTAATTTTGGAAAAACCCAGGGGACTTACTCCGTGGTCCATAACTTGCTGGACAGGTCGATTCTACTGAACTTCCAAGAAACGCCGCCAACTGAAGCGATATAACACTCATTATTATATACAGAAATGGAATGAAGTATTAAAATGTTGCTCGAAAATGACTTTAAATGCTTGTTCGTAAATCACTTAACATAATCATTCACTATTTATTTACAATCCTAAACTAATTACTTATTATTGTAAATTCTATTTCTGTTGAATATTTGAAGATACACCTAATCCTACAGTACAGTCATCCAATTTTCACGGTTACTCAATTCTGCATCACGCTGTCCGGTAAGATTTCACCTGTCCAAGTGTGTGGCACATAAAACCCTCCTGTCGAATTGCGCATTACAGTGTAAAATAATGAATTGGTTTTATTATTATCAGAGCAAAGAAGGGGAACTAGATTATTTAATGTATACGTGTTTAAGGAATTTCTAATAACTTAACAAACTGCGTAACATAATTTTATCCAAAGCAGCGGAACTATGGATTCCTTGACACCTTTGTTAGTTTTCCAATTCACAGAGCATGTACTTGGGGAAAACACTTTGGCATGGAATGAACACAAATTCCTAATCATTTTATGAAAGGGATTTATGGTAGATAAGACACATAGCAATGGTTAACAAAATATAAGGGAGTAAAAGGTTCCAAAAGCATTCACTGAAGAGATGAGATTGTTTTCGATATTGCAAATAAATATTTCGTAACTCTCAGATAGTTTACAGAGTAGAAGTGAAATTAAGACAAGCAGGCAAAAAAATTATTTCAAAGATAAAAAAAACATTCAAATTAGCTTATACAAAAAATGCAGTAAATTAGAATTAGAAATTGTAGTTCCATAGATAATGGGACTCATACACATGCATGATGAATGTGTCATGATGATTTATGATACATTCTTAAAATACATATTATTCAATTAATGCACTTGATTCTTTTCACTTTTCAAACGGATGTATTTAACTGATAAACTCTATCGCGAATTCTTTGAATTTTATAATAGTAACAGATCTAATATTAGTGTTACAGTGGAATGTATCGTTTTTCATCCAATATGTTTGCATTCTCTTTACAACGTACGAAACAAACTAAAAATAAATTATCTATAAAATGTGGTGATTTTACAAAGAAAGCATTTTATCTTAAGTTTTTTTATTTCGGGTGAAAGTAGATTAGAGACTAAGACTTTAATGAAAGAAAAGATGAAGAACATGTGGTCAAAAAAGTTTGTAACCCCACATATATCACGAAACTTGACAGTTTAGTTAGATAACTCTTGCATATACTTCGTGGTGTCTGGAGAGAATTTTAATACTTACGGCCTATGAAAATTGGAAAAGGAAATTTAGAAAAGGAATTGTCTTTATGTAGATAATACACTGGTAAACATACCATAAATCTATAAAAACTAATTTTCTTGAGCGAGATTTTTGCAACTAATCTATAATCTAAAATTTTAGTGTCCTGTTTTACATTCGGTAAAATACCTAATTTCATTTTCCTTATTATACGACAATTAATGCCAACTTGATTCTTTAAGATTTATTGGAGGTTCAGTAATACTACAATACATTAAATGAATGTTATTTTTTCTTCAAAAGTGCTATTTATAGTCCACTTTTAAGTAAACAACTTTTTACAGTTACTAGAAATATTATCCAACAAGGTATGTACAGCAGTATCAAAATTTAATCTAAAGTTACCATAAAGTAGAATATATATATATATATATATATATATATATATAGGGTGATTTTTTTAAACTGACACTACTCAGAGCTATCTGCAGCGCGATCTATCAGCCGAAAATCCACAAAAATTGATAGAGGGACTAAGGACGACATGCGAAAGAGCATCCGTGAAGAAAAAATTGGTTCCAAAAGTCGCCGATAGGGGACGATATGGCACTGTTGTTGTCGGCGCACCCGAGAATTTGCATAAAAATCACGTAAAACATCAATATACGAATTCACGACTATATAGTCGACAGCAACGCTTGTATTTCGGGCTATAAATATCAGGGATGAATACCGAACAAGTTGTAAGCAGGAAAATGAATAATAAAGAAATTTCACTGCAACATCACTTTATGAAGCAAATTCCCTTCTCTGTCCTTCAATGTGATCACAGGTCTATTGGGCGGCACTTTGCATCCTGAACACTACGTTCTCAACGGCCAAGCGTAACATATCACCAGGAATGTTCATCAAACCCCGGGATATGTTGTCCTTCAGGGGTGCCAAGTTCGAGACTCCACCAAGATAAACATGACCCCGCGAATACACATTCGCGAAAGAGGAGCGAAGAGTAGGGAGAAAAAGTGATCCCCTCGCCGATATCCACACTATTCTACTCGCCACTCGGGCGCTCGCTTCGGAGGGCGGTTTTCTGACAAATGATCAAAGGGATGAGGGACCTTCTCCACATGTTGGGGGGGGTTAAAGTGGGAGTCCCCGAATCGCGCTTTTCGGAAACGGATGACGGAAAGGGGGTCAAAAGTCAAAAGGGTAATGACGTCGGAAAGTTACGAGCGGCGGGAAAGTGAGAACTGTCGGTCGGGTCGATTAGTCACGCTCCTCGAGCGTGACTAATGTGTCGAGAGGGTACGGGGGGAGCTGATTCGCTTGTGTGTACATGCGACTTTAACTTAAATAACCCCACAGAAAGATGTCACATGGGTTGGGTCCGGGTAGGGAGGTGACCCTTCAAGTGGAAAATTGTGACTCATGAACTTTTCTTCTGTAAAGCGAAAGCGCAACATATTCCGCAACGATAGCCCAAAATACTGGCGCTGCCATTGACTTTCTAGTCATGAATTTGCATTTTGACGTTTCACTTCCTTTTTATGCAAATTCTCAGGTGCGCCGACAACAACAACGCCATATCATCCCCTATCGGTGACTTTGGGAACTAATTAATTTTTCATGGAAACTCTTTCCCATGCCGCCCTTAATCCCTGTATGAATTTTGGTGGAATTTCGGCAGATACATCGCGCTACAGATGGCTCTGAGCAGTGTCAGTTTTAAAAAAATTACTCTGTATATATATATATATATATATATATATATATATATATATATATATATATAAACAGTGATTTCCGCTTACAATAATCACGTTTGTTATTACTGTTTTTGATTATTATAAGCGGTTGATTCTTATATACCGAAAATTTGGTTTTTGGACAGGAAGACACACACATATTTATACATATATTAGATAATTTACTATAAAATACTCTTTAATTTAAGTTAATTATCTTTTATTAAAATTATTTTTATAATTTTAAAAATACAACTTAATTTCTAGACCATTAAGTAGATACACATGATTATATAAAGAGAAGTAAAAAATCTAATATTTGTTAAAACATACCTGCTTAACAGTTTAACAGTTGAACTACAGGAAGGAAGGAGAAAAAGTTTTCTATGGTAGTTTGACGTAATGAAGTTTTCAGGAGGTTGTTTATACCTGTTTCAGTATCAATAGTCTCGGTGTGATAACGTGCTGATAACGTGCGGATAACGTTTCACGGTGTGATAACGTGCTGAATCTAATAAGGTCACGTTTTCCTAAGGGATAGTGGACACTTCCCCGGAGATTTATGTGTTTCAGGGTTCAGAAAGCAGCAACCAGGATGTGGGAGGTGGGAAAAAGGGTCCCTGTCTTTTTTTGTCAGTGGAGAAAAGTGAAATCGGATCCGCAGGGTTAGGATGCCCCTGGGTCAAGCTAATAGGACAGTGTTTAGCTAAAGCGTTTAAGAGGAAACTATTATGTTATGTCTAACAAAGAAAGAGATGCATTTTACGACTGTATTCCATCCCATATTATCACTCTTTCTTTTAAAAAAATAAAGAAAGAATGACGTACCTTTTGAGGGTCTAAGTGGATTTTTTTGGAAAAATGAAAGGAAATGTGTAAACAAAGAGTGTAAACTGATTCTTAAAACCGGTGGATTGATTGTTTAAAGCGAAAATTTTAACACAGAAATAATACATTTGTTTTTGTTTTTGCGATATTGATTCTTATAAACGGTTGATTCTTATAACAACTGATCACTATAAGCGGTAGTTACTGTATATATATATATATATATATATATATATATATATATATATATATATATATATATATATGTAAGGAAAAACATAAAACTAAAATATAGGGGGGCTTTTGTTAGGGGAAAAGGGGAATTTATAATAAAAAATTATTAACTCACGAAAGTTCGCCATCAAAGAAGAAGGGTTGTTAATAGCAAAAAATAGCAATAGGGGTCGCCACTAGAAGGGTACTGTTCAGAAAAGAGATATTTTTCGGCAGGAGCAAGTTACATAAAGAGTTACATAAGAGAAATGTGAAGAACATTCGATTATGAATTAGCGGAAACATTACGCGGGATTTTAACAAAGAAAATCTAGTTAGTCGGCACTTAAGTTTGACAGAGGTAACACGTACGTCTTCATGAGAGATTTCAAATGGGGTGGTGCGCTGAACTTTGTCGGAGCTAAGGACAAAACGTAATGGAATAAAAACCAGTTAATGGAACTATGTCGTGTATATTCATTGCAGTGCCCGATTGCTTTTCATTAATTAATAACCCATGACAACGAACTCTGTCATATATATATATATATATATATATATATATATATATATATATATATATATATATATATATATATATATATATATATATATATATATATATATATATATATATACATATGTATATACATATGTATATATGTGTATGCGTGTGAGTTGGCATATATGAAAGTATATTTATCGACTGAAAAGTGCTGCCACCGACTTTAATTTCTCCCAACTTAATAATTCAGTCTCAGTTTCAGTGCTTCATTTTGATACTGACCGAAGAAGAAAAAATCTAAAATGTTACAACGGTGGAGAAATAATGCACCAGTAATGCGTAACTAAGTTTTAAACTTCAGAAGTACTGCCCGCATCAATTATTCAGATTAGTTTAAGATTAGTTTGTTTAACTAGAATTCTCACTCTCCATTTCAAGGAAATGTAACTGCTTAGAGGGATGCTACAGTTGCTGTAAAATGAGCTATCTATGCAAATGTTAACCGACTGATCATCATCGATGCATTTCCACTAAATCCATACAACTACAAAAGGAAACATATTCTTTAGTATGAACTATTTATACATCTTTAATTTGACTGTCTATTTTTACAATAAGAAAATAAAACAGGATGTTAGGAGACTTTACTAACATTGATATCACGTATGATTTTTTAATGAATAGATAATTGAACTTAACCTTCCTACCCTGAATGGGTCGAATCGACCCATTTTCATAATTTAATTCGTGATAGCTCCCATGGATTTTAATTATGACAGCCTATTTTTTGAGTATTCCTCAAATAGATAAAGTTGTTTAGTTTATAACTTTTTCAGACTTAGAGAGTTGGCTTTTTTAACAACAACAAAAAAAGTGTCATTTTACCTGAATGGGTCCAATCGACCCATTTCAGTAATATTCACAGAAATGCATAAAAAGAAATTTATTATTTTCGGATGGCCTGTATTTCGAATAATCTTTAATAGATGGCTATACGTGTTTTGCCATTTTATTTTACAATATGGAGCCTAGTAAGCGTGGTCTTACTGAAGAAGAGATCAGAAAGCTTTTGCAAGAGCTCAGTGATCAATCTGATGAAGGACGTGATAATTATTTGAATGAAACTGATGAATCTGATCACTTATCGATCGAAGAGGATAATGAAAAAAAAGGATATTTCCGTTACAGAAGAAGAAACTGTGCGGTCACCATCTTCCTTCGTTAGTCGTAACAAAACTGAATGGTGTAAATCCCTTCCATCTACATAAAAAAACGGTATGTACTAGCACATAATTCCAGTTTATTATTATTTCATATTTATTTTATTTTATTTATTTTTATTTATTTTACTATATTTGAAAATTTCTGACTTTTGTTCTGACTTTACAGACAACATAACATTATGAAATCAACCCCTGGACCTACACGTTTTGTAATTCAGCGGATAACTGAACACCCCGTGTCAGCAAGGAAGCTTTTCTTGACAACTGACATCATGAAATTAATTCTAGAATAAACTTACCGATAAATGAAGAGAGTTTGTTCAGATCAGAATAAAACCTACACATTGATTTTTGCTGAGGAACTTGAAGGTTATATAAGTAAAAAAATCTGAAACTTTTTTAACAAAAATGTATTTATAAATTGCAATAAAATGTAAATAATTGCAGGATTTGAAATTTATTTTATTTTTTTTCTATTTTTGAGTTATTTTCCTTCATTTTTTGACAAGTTTGCTAATTTTAGCTGGAGTCCATAAGTCAGCAGGAGAACCTCTGAAAGAGTTATGGAGCGAACAAGATGGTCGGGACATTTTTCGTGCAACTATGTCTCTGGAACGTTTTGAAATTATTAGACATTTTCTTAGATTTGATGACAAAGAAAGTAGAGCAAATCGACGTCGTGTAGATGAGCTAGCTGCAATAAGATCAATATTTGACATGTTTATTGTACAATTGCCAAAGATGTTCGTTCCTTAAGAAAATTTAAGAATTGACGAACAGCTTGTGTCTTTCCGTGGTAAATGTCCCTTTCGACAATCTTTACCATCAAAGCCAAGAGGGAAATACGGAATTAAATTGTGGTTGATGTCTGATGTTAAAACAGAGTATGTTTGCACTGATGAAACCTATACTGGAAAGCCTTCTGATGGTGAGAGAGACAAAAATCAAGGAATAAATGTTGTATTGCGCCTAGCAAATTCGATTGAGGGTACCGCTCGAAATATTGCAGTTGATAATTTCTTCAGAGATTATATCCTTGTGAAAGAATTATTGAAGAAAAAATTTACTATCGTTGAAACCCTCAGAAAAAACAAGTCATTTATTCCGACTGAATTTCAATCATCACGTGATAGAGAAACATTTTCCTCATTATTTGGTTTTCAACCGGATATGACTCTTGTTTCACATGTGTCGAAAAGAAATAAATCGGTAATCCTCCTTTCAACTATGCACCATGAGGCCAAAGTTTCACACGAGAAAGAAAAAGAAACCAGAAATAATTTTATGTTATGATGAAACTAAAGGTGGAGTAGATACTACTGATAAATTAGCTGCCACATATACATGCAAAAGGGGAACTAGGATATGGCCTGTGTGTTCATTCTACAATATAATTGACCTTGCTGCAATAAATGCATTTGTTATTTTTATGCATGTAAATCCTTCTTACAATAAAAACAAGTTATATAAAAGGCGCCTTTTTCTTAAGGAACTTGGTAATCAGCTGACCGAACTTTACAGAAATGTTAGGAGGAAAAAGAATATTCCAGCTACAATAAAGAAGAAATTGGCAATTGCAGCAGGTGAAAAACCAGAAAATAGCAGTACACTGAAACGAGGAAGACGCAAAGAATGCGGTCCAAAGAGCGATCGAAAAACGCAAACGAGGTGTGCTTCATGCTTAAGTTTTCTTTGCCAAGAGCATTTAAATGTGTACTGTAAATCTTGTTTGTCTTAAATAATGTATCAAGAAAAATGTAAGTGAAACATAATACATTTGTAAAAATTTCTATTATTTTCCAAGTTTTTAAACCCTTAACAACGCTCATAGAAACAAGAGGTTGAAACGGACGGGGTTAGGGGGGGGGCGGCGAAAATTAAGGGGTGATTATAAAAGATATAAAATCTGTTGTTTTTATTAATAAACACAAAATATATAAAATAAAGCTATACAAAAATATTTGTTATGACCTAGAATAAATATAAACGAAACTGGGTCGAATAGAGCCATACAGGCAAAACGTAACTTTTTTTCAACAGGGTAGGAAGGTTAATCAGAATATTCAATACATTTTAGTTTCTATGAATACCATGTGTATTACCTTTAAGGAGGTAAGAGTCTTTCAACCCCGTTTTTTAAAAACAAATTCAGTTTGAATAAATTCAGTTTTGATCACTATACAAAAGGAGAAAAATTCCTATTGCTCTTTTTCTACATTGTAGCACTTAGAATCTATATATAAGTATTTTGTGGAAGTAAAAAGCCCTGTTTAAAAAACAAATCTTCAAAATTGCTAGAATGGTTCAAAATGCCTCATGCACCTTAATTTTCTTCTGATTTCTTCCAAATATCTCATAATTGTTAATTAAAGTTTTTACCACAAAACCGTGGCTCCTTCTTTGAAACCATAATTATTTTTCTTTTTTTAGATCATAAAATAAAGTAAAAACAGGTAAAAATGTAAAAAATGTGAAAAAATGACACGTAGATAAAAAAAAAATATTTTTGAATTTTGATTCAAGCAAAAAATATTTAATGTCCAATTTTATATATATATATATATATATATATATATATACATACACACATATGGTACACTTATATTAAAAAATTGAAGGTTTTAAGTTATATGGAATGCGCTAAGAGCATTTTCAAAAATGCTAGAATTTTTGAAATTTTTCTTTGAAAACCAGACGTTATTCGTCCAATATCCTTTCTCTGATTTCAAAGGGTTTTCAGTGTAGTGAGAAGGAATATTAATTATTCTCATTCTGTGTATCTAGTTAAAAATTTAAAATTAAAATATTCGAGGTTGAAGGTCCCTTGTCCCCTTAAGTAAACTACTACTAATACATACGAAACATACAGGATGAATCTAAAAAAGTTGGAAAAACTTTACGAGGTGATAGAACGGAGCTATACGAACAATATTCGTCATAGAATGTATGGTCGGACCGCAAGCGGTGGCATTTTATTAACAGGAATATCATTGATGTACATGCTCAAAGAAATTGCTCAAAAGATCTACCGTCCTCTTTAATGCAGGCTTCACACCTGCGGGATAGGGACTGACGCACATTTGCGAAGACACAAGGCGTTTCCCGAATTTCGCTGGCAACAACGGCGAACCTAGCGACTAGTTCCGTATTGGTTTCAATGGGGCACTCGTAGATTAGGCTTTTCATATGGCCCTACAGGAAAAAAGTCCAAACACGGGAGATACGGCAATCTTTGTGGCCACGCTATGGGACCACCTCGATCAATCCATCGTCCTGGGAGCGTTGCATCTATAGTGTTTCGCATATCCAAGTGTGCAGGCACACCGTCATGTTGGAACCACATTCTAGACCTGATGGGAGTTGGAATCGGACGCAGCAGCTGGAACAATAACTCTGTGTCTCACTCGCTTTCAAGTCCGCCGCACCATGTACGAAGTGCATATCCGCCATTTTGTGAATCGTATAAGCAGCCATCCTCTCGGTAATACCGTTGGTTACGAGGACCGACCCTTTTATACCATGTACAACGCCACCTAGCGGCTCATGTATATGCGTTCCATTACCCTGTAAAGTTTTGCCCCTTTTTTTTCAGATTCACCCTGTATTCGTGCTCAAAGACACTCTAAGCAGAAAACGATAGGTCATACATTTAAATTTGGGTACAGAATGTATACCAGTTCATTAATTTTAAATAGAGTGAGACTTTTTTTACCAACTGTATTAATTTTAATTCATTTTTTGTGTGTTTCATGACATTCATAAAAATAGTTGGTTTTTGAATTCTTTTAATACCTAAGGCTTCATATCAAAATTGACCGAATTCATCTAACTGGAGTACATTGAAATGCCATGAAATGGAAAATTTTAAAGGAAAAGTTTCATTCAATAGCTAAATAAGTATTGAATAGCAATATCAGTTTGTGACTACACAACTGGATCTACGGAATGCTTATCTATGAGGTGATCCAAGACGCATATCTACATACGTAAAAAAAATCTCAATCTGAAAAGTTTAGGCTGTATTTCATAAAAATAAATCATTTATCTAATGAATTTTCTTGTTTAGAGATAGTTATTACAATCTCATTCATGAATTTCAGTCCTGATAATTATGACTAATTAAATTGTCTATAAATACACTCGTGTTCAAAATTTAGAGACTTTTCAGATTTGGTCGATTATCTCCAGAACTACTGGACAGATTTTAATGAAATTTGGTATATACATAGGTTGATATAATCACAAAAAAATATAACCATTCAACAGTTATAATACACTTGCATGATCGTGCGTAAGACTCATCAGAGTCGGAAGGTATAAAACAGAGCTTACAACATCGCTTACATCAAAAAATGGGTTAACACTTTCAAGGTTTGTCCACAGTCTGCACGGTTGAGATTTTTTTCGAATTTTTGTAACCTAAAGAATCTTGAAAAATTTTCCAATTAAAGGTGGCAAAATGTTTTCACTTCTTTAAACTGATAACACATGGCAGTACTAATAATTTTTTCTACTCATTTAACTGGAATATATTGAATGCATGCGAAATAAAGACTAGATTTAGGCGGCTTCACTGTGGAACAGCTACCCTTCAATGGGTTAATAGGGGTATATTCCCCTCTTACAGTTGTACAGTTGTCAGAACGTGAATTCATACTTTAAATCAGACAACTTATGAATGTCTGAAGCAATCGGCCCCACTCCTCTAGCAATTCTGTTTTCAGGCCCTGGATGGTTTTGTGAGGTGGAATGCGAGTTGCAATTGTCCTCCCAATATCGTCCATAGGTATTCATAAAATGCTTAATTTCCAGTATGAATTGACGTTGTGAGAGGTGTGTGGGGAATACCGACTTGAATGTCCTTTTTATCAATCTAGAACCAGCTCTTTTAAACACATATATTTATTCCAAAATCGAGCACAACACGGACAAGTACAGGAGACTATATAACAGGTAGAAGAATATTATTAACATGGAAATATAGAATACAGTTATCAAAAAGTTCCGAAGAACATACCAGACACGTTCGAATTCAAAAATAACCCCCGAACTTTCTCTCTAAGAATATATCGGACACGATTGGAGTCTACAATCATCTTCAGCGTTCTCCGTAAGAGCGTATCAGACACGTCTGGAGTCTACAATCAGCCCCAGCGTTCTGCCTAGTACCACTTACCTTGCGATAGGTGGCGTTATTGTCTGTGATGGTACTCGCCTGTTTCTACAAGCTGTATAACTGTAAGAGAGGACCATACCTCCTATTAACCAATATTTTGTTCCATATTATAAGATCTGTTTCAGACCGTCCGACGCTGATGAGTCTTAAGCATGATAATGCGTGTGTATTATAACTGCTAAACGGTTATTTTTTTGGATTATATCAACCTATGTACATAGCAAATTTCACTAAAATATGTCCAGTAGTTCTGGAGATGATTGACCAAATCTCAATGTTCTCTTAATTTTGAACATGAGTGTATTTATACTAATTTAGAGTAAGAACTTTACTTCCAGGTTTGTAATAATTTCCCTTCAATTACTAATATAAACAATTACACGAACTTAAGTGCAACTCTATCTATAAGCTGTTTCAAGCACTTAATATGCTTCCGGTACTATGTATATACATGCTTATGCATATTTAGAGCCTGCCGCTGACTCTGACAAGCACTGCTTAGAGAACTGATATCACAGCATTTGCGTTGTAAGATAGAGAGTATATAATTGAACCTGTTCATCAAATGTTAAGGGTTAATATTAAATTTAATAATTGTTCATTGAGGTGTTTAGTATCGAATAATACGGCTGCTGCTAAATATTACTTAACAGCTATCCGAAATGTTAGATATCAAAGATACAGCATATTTCTCTAGCTTTAAATATCCTATCGTTACTGTGGAAACGTAGGCAATTTTATACACTGCTTTTCTGTTTAGATATTTAGGATAACAACCTACAGCCATTACGCACACACAAATTATAAATCGAAGTTGTTACTTATGCTCTCTTTTTACTGATTAGAAATGTTTTTGGTCACATTGAATAACATGCAAGTACCCAATCGCAAAAGCATTTCAAATGTTGCCGAAACAAAACTGTGTCGAAATGCGTGTCAACTGCGTCAAACCAAATATCTTCATCATAGAGAATAAGGAGTCTTGACTGAAATCGGAAAAGTTAGGGGTGGGCTAAATATTTCAATAAAAATATCTATATTATTCTTAGTAGTTCAAGATAAAAAAAAAAAAAAATAAATTTAAAAAGTATAAATAAATAAAAAAAATTTAACTGTACATACAGGATTCCAACCTATATCCGTTACACCACCCTTACTTCTAAACGGTGACAGCTTTGGCCATAAAATTGGTGTCTAGGTATAATAAATAAGCTATGGCTACTCGATGAGACAATTTACAACGACATATATCGGCAAATTTTGGAATTAGCATTTTTATCTCAAAAACGGTACGAGATACGGGAAAAAAGTCAACTGCAAAGTTGTTTAGCATCATCGATTTAGTAAGAAAAGACACCTTGCGCACATCAATACTGATAACAGAATGGAGAAAATGAACATTTGTTTGGTCACGATTTCAATGATTGCCATGTCATACAGAGTGTAAGAAAGAAAATGTCGCCCAGTGGCTAAGTGGATAAGGCATCAGCCTGCCACGCCGGGGGTCCGGGTTCGATTGCCGCATAAGACTTGGCTGTATTCTGGGGAACCGGTCAGTATTCCGTCTGCAATTGGAGCCCCGTCTAGAAAGGGGAGCTGCAACCCATCGTCCATCGCCGGTGTCATCGTTTGTCAATAAAATTCTTCTGTGATTGTGTCATTTGTCTGTTTCTATGCCTTGTATTCATATGTAAACCGGACTGGGGTGTAATGTCACCATCCCCCAGGGACATTAGCCAAAAGTAAGAAAGAAAACGAGACACTTCCCTATGTTCAGGAACATTTATTTATGTTGCTGAAAATGCGTTTCCCCTGCACCACAACACAGGCTGGCATTTAGTCCGTGAGGTGGTTTTTTCGAGCTTCGCTCGAGTTCACGGCTTAGGCCGTCCACACACGGGTTGTCTCGAAACCGAAGCGACATGTGCGTCCTGTACGAACTATGCGAAGTCTACCCGCACTCTAAGTGGTTTCGTCTCGAATTCGAAGCGGGAGGATGAATCCATATTTTTCTCAGTAGGTTGAATTCTTCAACGTGCAAAGTACAAATCTCCTTGATATTTTTTTGTTTAACATGAGCAGCTCCAGTGATGAGGAGGACAATCTTATGTTATATTGGTACCGTAAGATAAAAAGGAGAAGGTTTCAGAGGAGAGTACAAAGACATCCGTACTTGGAACGGAATTTTCACCATCAGCGGTTTGTTGCGCCACCTTAATTACAAGAAAGTGATGCAAATTTTTTAGCATTCTATAGAATGTCAAAACAATGTCAAAAAATTTTCAGGTCGGTATATTTTAATGTTATAAAAATACAATTTTTTTTTTGTTAATTATAAAATTATTTGAAATTTCGTTTTCAATTGGAATTATAAATGCATATAATTTTTAACATACAAAAGTTTGTGCTAAGCTCTTGTGTTTGTGAGGGTGAGACGGTCGGACTCAGGTAGCAATCAGCACGACAAAGTCCAGGCCTTGACACTTTTTCATCAAAACTAAAAACATAATTTTTATGTTTACTGATTTGAAAAATTAAATATATTGTATTTCTATCTGTGTATTATTATTTTTTTATGATTATTATTATTTTTATGTGTTTAATCAGAATAGATTTCGTGAAATTGCAATAAGATTTTTTAACGAATGATTGTAATAAGTTTTTGTAATTAATAAAGATATACTATAATGTAATATTTTTTAAGTAAACTATGTAACATTAATAAAGTTTGTAATAAAGTACATTTCCTGTCAAGTTGACTTCTCGTGCAACTTCCTTTCACGCTTTTTCTGTACAATCTTTTCTATAATATTCACAAAGTGTGTGGTCATAAAGATCCGTGTGATTTTCCTCTTCTCCTACAAATTTAACGTTGAACACTTCCATTGATAATCGAAAATTCCGCGCGTCACGCTCGATTTTTCCCGTTCCAAACAGTTTGAGTGATACGAGACGAGTACGAATGTAGACCTCTTCGACTTCGAGCCGATTGCCAATGTTAGTGGAGCCGAATTCAATGACGTAGGAAGTTGAATGGTGGGAAAAATCGCTTCGAGTTCTAGTCGAGTACGAGACGACCCGTGTGCGGATGGCCTTAGTGTTGAAAATCACGACCAAACAAATGTTCATTTTTTACATTCTATTTGGAGTATTAATGTGCGCAAGATGTTTTTTCTTATTAAATCGATGATGCTGAACAACTTTGTAGCTGATTTTTTTCCCGTATCTCGTACAGTTTTTGAGATAAACAGCTAATTCCAAAATTTGTCGATAGATGGCGCTGTAAGTTGTCTCATCGAATAGCGCATAGCCTTTTTACTATACCTAGACACCAACTTTATCGCCTAAGCTGTCACCGTTTAGAAGTTAAGGGAGTGTAACATATATAGGGGGGGGGGGGACCTTGTTTATATTTCATCTGAGAAGGAATACTCGAACAGCATATGAAATCGCACCATGTTTTAAGTTTTATAGTTTAAAGAAATATATTTAAAATAAAATGTTTTAAAATTTATTTTTCCCATTTGATACCTTGGAGGAGCTAGAAATAATTTACAAATTATTAACATTAGTGCACCTACTTTATTTACTGATATCATAATTTGGAAACCTAATTTGGACACTTTTATGAATCGGTGATTATGGTTAAGTAATTGAAAATTTCGGTCGTAAATCTGAAGCCTTTTGATACCTATCGAGGAAGTAAATATTATTTACAAACTAATAACATTAGAATGACAGAGAAGAAATGAGTAAACCTGGATATAGTCATTTGTCAAGATCCAAATAATTCCGTTTTTATTGATAACATAACTTGCAAATCTAATTTGATCACTTTTATGTATTGGTGATTATGGTTTAGCAAATGAAATTTTAGCTGTAAATCTGAAGCTTTTTGAGACTAATTTTAAAAGTATTACAGATCAGTGTAATACAAAACATTTTTGAATGTGTAGCAGGATCTTCACTAACTCGAAAAAAAAATAAATACGATGTTGGCAAAATAAAATTAGAATCACAAAAAATCCATTTAACGTCAGAATTACCAATTGCGCAGAGAACATATCGAGCGTCACAGGCAGAAACTGCAGAAATTAAACGCCAAATCGATGAACTTTTAAAAGCAGGTTTTATTAAGCCCTCATCTTCTCCATTTAGTGCACCTGTCACCCTTGCAAATAAGAAACGTGAAGGAAAAACAAGATTATGTATAGATTATAGAAAATTGCAATAACAAAAACTGATTCAGACCCCATTCCACGAATTGATGACCTATTAGACCAACTAGCTCATGCAAATTATTTCTCAACATTAGACTAACCACAGGCTATTGGTATATTGATATACACGAACGTGACACTGAAAAACTAGCCTTTGCGACAAATTTTGGACTTTATGAATGGAAAAGATTAATGGAAAGTCCGTTTGAATGGGAAAATGCACCTAGTGTATTCCAAAGAGCAATACGACAAATACTAAACAAATACCAAATAAATTTTGTCCTGAACTATTTCGATTTTATTGCCGCAGTGACTTGATGGCATAACGGATAAGGCATCAGCCTATCAGTCCGAATGTGGGGAGTTCGAATCCCGCCGGTGAAGTAGATTTTATTTATTTAGTTTATTATTTATTCCAGTCACTTCTAGACGATTCTAGAAGGTTCTGATCGGAAATCATGTTATTGATCATTTCCTGTCAGCAGGGTATAAATTCAATTCCCCAAGTGTTGGGAGTCAGTCTACGAGTTGTAGTCAATGAATAAACATCTAGTTCTTCTATGTGTCTGTGATTTATATGTGACAGTTTGGTGGAGGCGCCGGGTACTCCTAAAAAAAAGGTATTGTTTGCAAAGATTAAAAAATTAAATTGTTAAATTAAATACTTAAGAATCGTTAAGTTAAATAATTGAAAATTGTTAAATGAGAAAAAAAATGAATTCGGCGTGTAAAAAATGCGAGGAAGTGGTACTAGATGAAGATGCAATGAACTGCTCGAATTGTGAAAAAAAATTCCACTTCTTTTGCTTTGGGTTCACTGAAGTGAACTTTAGGAAAACGATCAAAGTTAATAAGGGGAAATGGAAGTGTCTTGAATGCTGCCAAATAGGCCAAGATACTGGTTATCATGACCAATCTGCTCAAACTACCAGCCAGCAAGAAGGTTCCCAAGACCAAACTACGCAGACTACTTCCCAAGACTCTATTTGGAGCCAACGAACTCCGGTTGACTCTGCAACAAACGGCCACAACCATGCGGGTCAACATGCATTCGCTCCCATTATCCAGACCACAACGCCCGTTTTCCGTCAACCCAGGAGTCCAACCTTTTTTTCGGGTGACGACAACCAGGACCCAGAGAAATGGCTAAAAGAACTACAATGTGTATCGAGATTTAACGGGTGGGACCAAATGTCATGTCTATCTAATATCTATATTTTCCTGACCGGAACAGCGAGGATCTGGTACGAAAATAAGGAAAATCAAATCACTAGCTGGGAACAATTCCAGACCTTCGGGGATACGAGTCTACCCAGTCTTACATACAGGATGTCCTCGCATTGTGCGGTTGTGTTGACTCCAACATGCCAGAGGAAGAAAAAGTTGCCCATCTAATGAAGGGTGTTGCTGAAAATATTTACCAATCACTTCTAACCAAGGACGTGACCACGACTCAAGACTTTGTCATGTGGTGTCAGAAGATTGAAGCCATGATGCAAAAACGAGTCGCTCCCAAAAAATTAGCTCGCCTTCCGAACGTCGCGGAAATTTCGTCAATAGAGGGACAACATGATTTGGCAAGTCTTATTCGCCAAATTGTAAGCGAAGAGATCCGTAAAGCCTTGACACCAATATCCTCGGGTACGGAGCCTCAAGAACTAACGACAGTGATTCGTGATGAAGTAACGCGCTCTTTGGCACCACTCTCACAAGCCGATCCAGCCTAGTTAGACGTATCCATAGATACACCTATTCAGAACTACGCAGCAGCAATCCAGAGACAACCGAGTTACCCAGCTGTACGCCGACCTGTGCCGATCGGTCCATTTGGTGTACCTTGACGAAAAACTGATGTCTGGAGAACCGGTGCAAACAGACCGGTATGTTTTCACTGTGGCCGCCCTGTACATGTTGTACGCTACTGCCAAGAGAGATGCCGAGTTTTCGAACAGTACCGGGGGAACAGAGGACAAGCCGAAAATACCCAAGGACACCAGAACTTTGGAAATGAATACGGACGAAGCTCAGAGAGGGGACGATCGCTACTACCGTTTTAAGACGAGGACACTCACCTATGCCGCGTGGGCGGTCACCGTCGCCATATCCAAGAGTCAGCCGATACCCTGGTAAAAACCACGAGGAAAACTAAGCAACGCGACCTATTGCGGAGGTGAGGTTGCTTTGGACGAAAATCCTCCATTTGCGTCGGTTGCAAAATTGTATGGAAACCAAGTAGACGTTATGATGGACGGGTTTCCAATTCAGGATTTAGTCGACTCCGGGGCTTCTTTCTCCGTTGTCTCTAACCCGTACCGACGACAGTTAAAAAACAATGTTTCAAAGATCTCTTGATACACCGCTTAAGGTCGCCGGTGGAAAATACATTGAGCCGCTTGGAAGATGCATTATACGGCTAACTGTCAACAACTGGACACAACTCTTTGAGTTTGTCGTTTTGCCTAGTTGCAGCCATGACGTCATCCTTGGATGGGACTTTTTAAAAGCCTCACAGGCGATTATTGATTGTAGAAGAGATGAGCTGAAGGTCTCGGAGCACCAGACAGATGCAGGACGTCTATGTGATAATGAAGACGTCTCCATCCCTCCGTCAGCGCTTAAAAAAGTGCTTGTTGCGATGCCCGACCGAATGAGTTTGCAAGAAAGAATTGCCGATAGCAACAGAAATCTTCTTTTGCAGAGAGATTTAGCCCTTCCCTCTTCAGTCGTAGCACTTACCAATGATAGAGGGGAAGTATGGATTACCAATGGACACCCTCAAGCATGGTTTATATCGAAAGGAATGTGCATAGGATTTGTTGAGCAACTGGAGGATGGCCACTTGAATGCTCTAGAGGACTGCACGTTTAGGATCCCTGAATCGAATGCTACTTCAAAACTGAACATAAAATCAATGTTAGCTTCAAACTTGTCAACTGGAGAACAAGAGAAAATATCCACTGTAATTCACCAATTTTCGGATGCATTCCAAACCAACTTGGAGAATAAACCGAGCAGCAAACTGAAAACAAATCATCACATCAACACTGGTGATCACCTTCCAATCAGCCAGAGGCCTTATAGGGTGTTACCGGTTGAGCGACGTACGATTCAAGAAGTTGACAAGATGCTCAAATGAGACATAATACAGCCTTCTGAGAGTCCGTGGTCGTCTCCAGTAGTGCTCGTGAAGAAAAAAGATGGTTCCTGGCGTTTCTGCGTTGACTACCGTAAACTGAACAGCATCAGAAAGAAGGATGTATATCCGCTTCCCCGTATAGATGATACTTTGAACTGTCTGCAAGATATTTTTCGTCCATGGATTTGTTCTCGGGATACTGACAAATTGAGGTTGACGAAGCCGACCGAGAAAAGACTGCATTCATTACCCCAGAAGGGCTATACCAATTCAAATACATGCCATTTGGTCTCTGCAACGCCCCCGCGACATTTGAGCGGATGATGGACAACTTACTACGACATCTGAAGTGGAATATATGCCTCTGTTATTTAGATGACACCATCGGTTTCTCCACACACTTTGAAGAGCATCTAAGCCGATTAACAGCCGTACTTCACTGTATTCAATCAGCAGGCCTCCGCCTAAACCCAAAGAAATGTCTCTTTGCGGCTCCAGAAATAAAAGTCCTTGGTCATCTTGTGAATGAGGATGGAGTACGACCTGACCCTGAAAAAGTGCGAGCCATCACGCTCTTCCCGTTGCCTCAAAACATTAGGGATATTAAAAATTTCTTAGGACTGTGCTCCTACTATAGACGATTTATAAAGCATTTTTGCAATAAATCTCGACCCTTGCAACAACTATAAAAAGGAGACGCCACCTTTGTTTGGTAGGAAGATCAGCAAAGATCGTTTGAAGTCTTGAAGCACGCCCTCACTTCCGACCCTGTGTTGGGTTTATTCGATGCAAATGCCGAAACTGAACTTCATACCGATGCCACTGGGTATGGATTGGGGGCAGTACTCGTACAAATGCAGAAGGGAAATGAAAAAGTAATTGCCTACGCCTCTAGAGTATTGTCAAAAGCAGAAAAGAATTATTCAACCACCGAAAAAGAATGGCTTGCTGCCGTATGGGGTATCACCAAGTTCCAGCCATATTTATTTGGAAGACCTTTCAGCATTGTTACCAACCATCATTCGTTATGTTGGCTGGCAAATTTAAATGATCCATCAGGGAGACTGGCAAGATGGGCACTAAGGCTTCAAGAGCACGATGTCACCATCCCATACAAGTCGGGTCGAACGCATCGAGATGCAGACTGCCTCTCCAGAAATCCTGTTCCAGACAAAACTAATGACATTCCAGCTGTGTCTGCAGTAGCCGACATCGCGGTCGAGCAAAGGGATGATCCAGAGTTACTGCAAGCAATCGAATCTCTAGAAAACGGTGCGCCGGTGAAACAAGGATACCATTTGAAGGAAGGAGTTTTGTGCAAAAAAATTACGATCCTTTAGAGCAGCCTTGGTTGGCAGTAGTTCCGAAGCATCTACGTGGTGACATTCTTAAATTTTATCATTATGCTCCAATATCCGGACATTTGGGTTTTGCCGAAACTTTCGACCGTGTTCAGCGAAAGTTCTACTGGCCGCATCTCTACAGAACAGTCAGACGCTATGTGAAGCGCTGCAGGGATTGCCAGAGACGAAAGCATGTGCCAAAACTACCCTCGGGTCACCTGGTACCGATTCCTAATGCAGTTTCACCGTTCCACAAAATAGGTATCGACCTTCTTGGCCGTTTCCCTATGACGACTCTGGTAAAGAAATGGATAATAGTTTGCACTGACTATTTAACTCGATAAGCCATCACCAATGCCCTTCCAACTGCCGACGCATCGGAGGTCGCCAAGTTTCTGGTGGAAGAGGTTATTCTAAAACACAGCCTAGAGCGATGATTTCAGATAGAGGAAAGGTTTTCTAGTCAAAGTTTGTTGCGGAGATCATCTCGTTATGTCAAGTCAACCATAAGATGACTACTGCTTACCACCCACAAACTAACTGCCGGAGCGTTTCAACAAGACCCTAGCTGACATGTTGCCAATGTACGTCGATATCGACCACAAAGATTGGGATTCAATCCTACCATTTGTGACGTTCGCCTATAATACGGCAAAACAACACACAACTGTATTTACTCCTTTTTCTTGTTGCATGGACGCGGGGCTGAGACTACTATGGATACAATGTTTCCGTTCTGTCCTGATGACTCGTACGATGACTACGTGGACCACTTGCTGACGAAAGCGGAGGAAGCACGGCAGCTAGCCAGAACCCGAACTCTGATTGTCCAAGATAGGGAGTAAAAAAGGTATAACACAAAACATCGACCTGTGACCTATCTTCCTGGAGAATTAGTATGGGTGTTCACCCCTGTACCTAAGATTGGCCTATCCGAGAAATTATTAAGGAGGTATTTTGGTCCTTACAAAGTTCTGCGCCGCCTGTCAGCTGTGAACTATGAAGTGCAAGACTTCGACCCTGACTCAAGGACAAGGAAACGTAAGGATGTAGTGCACGTCCTGGGGATGAAGCCCTACAACGATCCGGATTTCCAGATTGAGAAAGTTGATGAAGTGCTCCCTCTAGTCGCCAATTTCCAAGACAGAGAAGACGAACCCCCAGTTGATCAACCAGCGTTCGGTCCAGAACCGACATACAAAGGACCACTAACTAGAGGACGAAAAAAAGCCATAGCGAAAACATCGAGACGCTAGTTTAAGAAGAGAGGGGGTAATGCCGCATTGACTTAATGGCATAACAGATAAGGCATCAGCCTACCAGTCCGAATGTGGCGAGTTCGAATCCCGCCGGTGAAGTCGAATTTATTTTTTTAGTTTATTATTTATTCCAGTCACTTCTAGACGATTCTAGAATGTTCTGATCGGAAATCATGTTATTGATCATTTCCTGTCAACAGGGTATAAATTCAATTCCCCAAGTGTTGGGAGTCAGTCTACGAGTTGTAGTCAATGAATAAACATCTCGTTCTTCTATGTGTCCGTGATTTATATGTGACAATATCATATTTTTTTCAAAAACTATCAATGCAGATATAAAGCATTTGGAGCAAATTTTTTAAATTTGTCAACAGGAAAACATAAAGTTAAATACAGCTAAATGCCAACTTGCACAAAAGGAAATCAAATTCTTGGGTTATGAAATTACAGAAGGTAAATACTCACCTCATAATGCAAACATTGAAACAATTCGAAAATTATTACCACCTAGAAATGCAAAAGAATCGCAAAGATTTTTAGGCTCAATGTTAATCAAAAATTCAATGTTTATCAAAAATCAATGTTTATCAAAAAATTACACAAGATTATGCTAAATTAGGACTTCTAATAAATAAATTGCTCAAAAAAGATGTCAAATATGATTGGTCCCAAGAATTTCAAAACTCATATCAGAGACTAAAAGATTAACTAATTTCAAAACCAATATTAACATTATTTAACCCAAATTATCCTTGCCACCTACTTGTCGATTCCAGTCAAGAAGCAGTTGCTGCTGTTTTAAAACAAAAACACCCTAATGATCAACTACACTCAACCGCTTTTCATTCCAGACAATTGTAGAAACACGAAAGAATCTATGCCATTTTAGAACTTGAATGTTTAGCAATAATAGATGCCATTGATAAATACCATTTTTACTTGCATGGGAAGAAATTCCCAATTCATTCGGATCATTCAGACTTGCAATGGCTCAAAAATGTTAAAAATTTAACTGGACGACTGTTTAGATGGTCTTTAAAACTCTCCATGTATGATTATGAGATAATACACATAAAAGGTAAATACAATTATGAAGCTGATATGTTATCAAGGAATCCTATAAGTTAATTTGTACCCCAGTATTGTTATTTTTTAAGCACAGTTGAAATTATTCAAGGACAATTAAATAATAATGTAAACAATGCAAAATACAATAAATATAATGGAGATTTAACAGTGAAAAAGAAAAAAATAGTCAAAATTGTAGTTCCGCCATCATTAAGATTAAAATTAAAAACCTCTGCACAAGAAAAATTTAGACACCCAGGTGGGAAAAAAATGTTACAGTTAATTTCCCCTATTTACTATTGGCAAGATATAAATATAGATATTTCAAATTTTGTTGGTTGTTGTGAAACATGTCAGAAAAACAAAAAATCGAATCAGAGAGAATTTGGACTGATGGAGCAGGTACCAATTGCCCATGACCCATTTGAGCTAATTTCAGTTGATACAATTGGAGGTTTTAACTATTATAACTCGACAAAAGATATCCTCATCTAGCGATTGATCATGCAACAAGATATATTTGGACTTTTCCTTCTAAGAGTGTGACAACTGAGACATATACAAACTGTTTAAAACAAATTTTCAATATTAAAGTTCCTAAACAAATATTAAGTGACAGAAATGCTGCATTTATTTCCTCAAGATAAAAAAAAAATCAAAACATCACAATATAAAGGAATTATTTCTGCCCATAGGCCGCAGGGTAATGGAAAAAATGAGAGACGTAATCATACTATAGTTGCAAAATTAAGATGTAAAGTAAATACTTCTTCGAAAAAAATTCCATGGACAAAAATTTTACAGCAAGTCACTTCTGCAACCACACAAGCAACCATCCCCACAGTGAAACTGGATTCCCCGCTAATTATCTTTTATTTGGAAATTTACCATATGACCTCCATTGCCTAAAACCACTTCATTGAATTATCCGCTAGCAGCTGCAGAATAATTGTAGAATAAGTCCACTGTGCGGGAGAAATATATAAAAATGAAGACTCAGAGATTACAGTAACTTAATATCGATTCCGTTGCGTTTATTAAATTATTAATAAACCAGTCCGGTCCGCCAATTCTTCTGAACACCTTGAGCGGCAAAACGCGCGTCCTATCTCTATCAAAAAATATCCCTAAACTACAAGCTTTGTTCTTTTTCGTCTTTGTGTAAAATCGTGCGCGGTCATCCCAAGCCCCTCTCTCAAACATTCGACGATTGCGTTAGACAGCGCCAGCGAGCGAAAACAACGACAGGTGTTGTTGTTTTCGCAGCGCGTGCGAAATAGGGTTGCCAACTTTTTCTGCCACGATTCCGGGACAAATAGCTCAAAACTGAACATCATCATCATTATCAGTCAGCCATTACCTAGTTTTCTGAGTTAACTTTTTATGTATAAAAAAATTAAAATAGTTTTTTAAAAATTAATTTTTTATAATTTTTATCTAAACTATTATAGAAACTTAATTATATATACTAGTTGATACCCGTCAAAACATGACGTCTAGATAGTAAATAAATGTATACTAATACACAAATTATACTCAACACATTATTGCTAAATGTTGAAAATCATAATAATGCGCAAAAACAAATTAATGTGTTTAAGCGGACTTGTGCTTAGTGAGTATCTAAAGCCAGATTTAAAAATGTCACTGGGCATTCGCAGAAAGCAATTTTTCTTTAAATGTAAATTATCGCTAGTTAAACAGAGCGAAATAAAAAATTTCCGTGAGGTTACACTTCTATTTCACAAACATAATTATCATAAAAATAAGAATGGCAGAGAGAGATCTAGAGACTCTTTGGAACAAACGTGTTTATCATTAAAACGTGTCACTGAGCATGAGCAGAAACAGCGAGTTTCTAAAGACAGATTTAAACATGACACTGAGCATGCGCAGAAAACAATTTTTAATTGTAAATTATCGCTAATTAATAGAAATTGCGGTTACAAAATCCAAATTTGACAAATCTACAGATTACAATCTTTCGTTTAAGACTAATATGAAGTAAATTGATGCAGTAGTTTTCTCTCACGGGCTGCCCAAAAAGTCGGCTTAGCAACTTAAATATATATATATATATATATATATATATATATATATATATATATATATATATATATATATATATACATTACGCAATAATAATAATAATAAAAATTTTAAATCTTATAATAACAAATTTAACGTTATATTTTTATGGGTTTTTCCAATAATATTTTCTCTCACTTTTTGCTGCAATCACCAATTCTTTCGCAAGTGAGTCCGTATTTAAAAAGTTCGCAAATTCTGCATACAATGCACTATTAAGTCGTATTTGCAATTCCGCCTTCACTAAGTCGATATTCATGCTATTCCTGGCCTTCGTTCACACACTGTTTATGTGACTAAATACTCTCTCTATGTAAGCATTACTTTCAGGGATGGACAAAATGAAAGACACAATTTTCATCAGCTCGACCGATTTTTCATGCTTTTTGAAATACTCTGCCCATAGTTTGTCATTGCAATCGCCATCTGTACAATCACCGTGTACTTCCTGATCTTGTAAATAAATATCGCGGAAACTTTAATTTTAGTTAGTGACGATCACGCTACCTTTCGGATTACAGCGACGTCACAACGTTCAACGGATTTACAAGATGTCAATTTCAATTAAAACAAAAAATTGAAATTGTTTCCGCTTCATTCTGGGACAATTTAGCATTCATCCAGGATCAGAGACAGCGATTCCAATTCCGGGACAATCCCGGCCAATCCGGGACAGTTGGCAACCCAAGTGCGAAAACAACACCTCGCAAACGGGAGATCAGAATATTCATGTTAGAAATCATTCTTTTTCATTAATAATTTCTAGATTTGGCATATATATATATATATATATATATATATATATATATATATATATATATATATATATATATATATATATATATATATATATATATATATATATATATATATATATATATATATATACATATATATATATATATATACATATATAGATATATAGATATACATATATATATATATATATATATATATATATATACATATATATATATATATAGATATATATATATATATATATATATATATATATACATATATATATATACATATATATATATATATATATATATATATATATATATATATATATATATATATATATATATATATATAGATATATATATATATATATATATATATATATATATATATATATATATATATATATATATATATATATATATATATATATATATATATATATATAAGCATACACAAATTGGTAATTTTTTAATAAAATGTTGACACGAAAAAGAAAGTATCCATGAAGTTATGATAATTCTGATAGATTTCAAAACAAACTGAAATGACTGTCACCTATCTAAAACGACGATGCATTTCTTCACTCAAGCACGGCAACTTTCGTCACCGCTGTGCAATGTACCACATTCACTGTGATGCGTTTGCATATGAAAATTGGTGACTGTCACGCTTGTCATGACAGTCACCTTGTGGCTTCTATGACAATTATAATCTTGTACAAGTGTAAGCTTCATGTGCAATCGATGTCATGTCATTGCGGGACACTGGATAAATGAAGAGGTATAAAAGGGAGCCACAGTATTGCTTCTTTCACAACCTCTTTTGTATCCTGTTCTGAGCGAATGTTACGTTCAACGTCCTTAGAAAATACAAAGTTTACGAGACAGCGATTCCAAGCTTCGAAAATGCAGTTTATCATCTGTATCGTATCCGGTAAGTAAATTTTAGAATTTCTTCCTTGCTGGATATTAATTTTTATTTCGTTTTTGCATAATGATCTGCAAATAATACACAAAAGACCACTGACAATTTCTCTATGAAAATTCATTCCAATTCCCATCAGTCTCTATAACTAAACGGTCCTTGTTTTTGTTTCTTAAACGCTCCTAAATCTTTTGGCCATTCGATATAAAATTTCGTCTCCACTGAACCATGTTGAAAATGTAGTCTACTAGATGAATACCTGTGTTTCGCTGCGGAGTACATTCAAATTAAATACAACGGTCAATGTTTGCAAAAATTGCCAAAAAACAAACAAACAAATATTTAAAAAATCGTAACGGATATTTTTATAGACAAATAAATGTAGAAAAAATATTCAAATTAAATAAAACTGTCAATGTATGCAATTAATTTGTATGTTTAATATCCATAAAACATTCTACTTTGAATTAAATTCTTAAAAAACTTCCATCTCATTTACTCTAGTGAATAAATTTTATCTTTCACCGTATATCAATATTTTTTGTCAATTTATTTCTTTGTTATGCACGTGACGCAAAATGAATTGAATATATCCCAAAAAGAAAAGAAACCGCGTGATCAGCATTTAATGAATTAAATTCTAAAAATTAACATTTAAAACTTCAACAAAAATCAGAAAATGGAAGTAAAGATTTGTAAAAGATATTATTTTAAAGCAATTTTTATGATCTTTCTCGTGATATAAATTTTATAACCCTCAGATTTTCATTTTAAATGCAAACTTTAAAAACAAGTTACAAAAATAGAAAAAAATTCAATTTTTAAAAATCTAAGAAAAATTGTTACAAACTCTTTCTTAGTGCACACATACTCTATAAGAAGTATCGCCATGCAAAATTTCAGCCCTGAGGTACCAGCGGTTTTTTGCGTTATTTGTAAGTCAGTCAGTCACGGAACTGTTTTATTTATATAGACTTTAAGACGAGGATTTTCCACGCCTTCCTTAACTTCATCCTCTCGTGACACTTTGGGATCGCTATATTAAGTCTTCATGCTGACATCAAGTGTTCTATGCATTAATCTCAAAATTGTCTCGTTCGAATTTCAAAATCTTCACTGTAAAAGGCATCGTTAATGAACGCTGTTTCAAAACGTTGCTTGAGTTCTTACACTTTTATGTTCACACCAGAGCGTTTGTTCATATACTTGTCCGTTATGCCCGTGTTTGAATGTGAAAGTAAGTAGGCTTAGTTGAATATTTAACTATGGCCTTATTGAATGAAAAAAATATTGTTATTATTTAATTCCTGCAATTAAACAACTATCGAGATATTTTCAAAACTGAATTTAAGGTAATATAATCATCATGAACGCCTATGTTTATGATGACGTAATTTGACTAACAAAAGTAAAGCAGTAAATTTTTTTGTTACAATTGCTTTGAATTAACACTAGGTGTTCAATCTATATCTGCAAGGCAATTTTATAATTGAATATTTTAGTACAGCGGAATATTTACATTTGTACGTAGGTTGGCTGAAAAGTAATGCACACATGCTTGTAGAGTACGAACGAAATGACTTTCAAATTAGCTCCAAGTGGCATTTGGAAGATCCATCCCTCCTCAATACGCATGCACAGGTTTAAAATCGTTGTGTTCATCCTGTGTATTTTGAAAATCGGTAGTATGGAGACGTGTTCTAGTGCTATGTCAACGGCGAGTTATACAGCGCGCTGTTATCGAATTTTTAACAGCTGAAAAAGTGAGTCCTACTGAGATTCATCGTCATTTAAAGGCTATTTAAGGGGATGGTGGACTTTCAAATTACCAAAAATCGAGCAAAAATTGGAATTTTTTTGGGGGTGTATTAATATTTTAAAAACATGTAAATATTGGAATGAAATGCATTTAAAATGTGTAGTGAAAAGAAAAATGAAAAATCGGTGGCTTTAGAGTAGTAAGTATTAAAGGTAGATAAAAAATTATCTTTTAAATGACTTTTTCTCAAAATGAGAAATTTACAGATTTGCAAGTCTTTAAAATGCTCCTCGCGTCATAATTTTTGACGAAATTTTATGAAATTTATAATAAAGATTCCTGTAATACATCAAAATAAAGTTATGTATCCATTTTAGGATTCGAGGTCATTTAGGTTATAAAAGTTTAACTTTAGTGTAGAAAAGTACAAAAATTTCGCGAAAATTCAGAGTACAAGCATAAAAATATTTTCTAAAAATTGACTATTCAACGAAAGTACAAAAAAATACATAACTTTGTTCAGAAAGTATTTATAAGCAATATAAATGCAAAATTAAGGGGAAAAGTTTAAAATTGAGTCGCAAGGAGCATTTTAAAGAAGGGTAATTTAATTTAAATTTTTTAATTATAAAATATTTTTTTTAAATATTTATAAAATTTTATAAGGTGTTTAATATTGTTATACTTTAATGAATATATATACAAAATTTCATATCTCTGTGGTAAAAATTTCAAAAATCGTTTTGAAAGGTCCACCATCCCCTTAAGGTGACGATGCTGTTGATAGGGGTACTGTAAATCGATGGGTAATAAAATTTCGTGGTTTCGAGCCTGGAAAAGCCATAATTGTTGATGAAACACGCAACAGACTTCCGATCACAGCCACAGACGATGAACATCGCAAACTCGTCGACGATTTGATTCAAAATGACCGGCGAATCACTCAAAAGTGTATCGTAAACCATAATGGAGTATCCAAGGAATGTGTCTGCTTCATTATAGAACGATTGGGTACCGTAAAATCTGTGTTCGATGGGTACCACGCCGTCTCATAGGCAAGAACAGCGTGGGACTGGAGAGGCTCTGCGAAACCTGAAGTTTGAACCGATTCCAAACCCTCCTTATTCCCCCGATCTTGCACCTTGCAATTTTCATTTTTTTTCCTCTACTCAAGAGAGACCTAAAGGGTAATCATTACACCTCAGACGATGTGGTGAAGGCAGCTGTCAAGTCGTGGATTCGAGAAAAGTCGGAAGAATTTTTCAGTGACGGAATGAGAAAACTTGTTACACGTTTGGAGAAATGTGTTAGCCTTAACGGTGACTATGTTGAAAAATAAATATATGATTTTGAAGCTTAAGAATTGTACTTTAATGTTCATTTTGCCCGATCTCGCTATTTCTTTTTGTTCGCGCTCTACAAGCATGTGTGAATTACTTTTCAGCCTACCCTCGTATATAGTTCATTATTAATGTTTCAAATAAGATTTGTCCAGTCTACTTTATTTATAATTGACTTTCTAACTGACGTTTGCTTCACAATTTTTATAATACGCAAGTTTGTATCCTATATATTTTACTGACCGCAGATGTGATTTATTTAATAGTTATGTTGCTGTTAGTGGCCTTTGACGGCATTTTCGCTGAGAAGTCATTTCCTGAAGTGCTGCGCATTCTACCGGATCCGAAATCCGCCAGCACGCATATCCGAGAATTCCAGGAATGCGTATCTTGCAGTAAGTATTGCATTTGACTGAAAGGTTTTTATATAAGTTGAGAAAATTTAGTTGATTAAAAAAGTATATTAAGGGTAACGGAAGTTTGTTCACTTGCGGGAAATGTTTTTCGAAAAATATGAAAGGTGAACAAGAGCAGTATTTGTGTCATACTTAAACAAAACTTTAAGAAATTGTTGTTCTAAGAGAATTTCTAAACAGTTCCCTATTTTTGTATCAAATGTACAAATTCAAAATTTTAATTGTTTGCTAGATGAAGCTGCTAGAGCATATTCCTCCAAACCCTGTGGCAAGTTATAGATTTGAGACTTACGCTGAAATTTCTACACTCGTATAATTGAAATGATGTACAAGGAGATAAGCGCGACCTGCGAAGTATACTGATTACTTTTTTGGATTTCGGAGAGGAGGAGCTCAGTTCGAATACTGACAAGCATCAATGAGTGCTTTCATGTCTACGCTGGGTACGAACATTTTGAATACGGAGCCGGAATGTCCTTACGAGTGGCTTGTCGGTGGTAAGTGGTATGGTGTTCCCCCTGAGGGAACTCGGTCAAAATTAGGGTGCAATCTGTCCAAGTCGGACTCCGATCCTTGTGATGTCTTTAGGAACCACCTCATCCCTCTGCCACCCATCCTGGCCAACCCGAAACAGGAATAAAGTGTATCCCATTTAATGAAATACATGTAAAATCACCTGACGCTTCTCCAGTGGACTTTTGCGCTTTCGGTTTATGAAAACGAGCCTTGGAAAACGGCATCCAAGAACACTGAATGGACTTTAGAAAACTGTCCAAGAGGAAAGGAGTACAATTGACATGAGTACTAAGAAAAAGTTTACTTTCATGAAAAATTCGAGCTTGAGCAAGTGTCAAGAACTATGGCTATCAGATAGAAGCAAATAACCGTAAAAAATTCGGAATTTATACTTAAAACTTAACTATCAAAATCGTTTCCATTAAGAGCGAACGGCCTTCGGTATGTTTATTGTGGTTGGCCAGTGTAGCAAAGAAATGCTACTGTAGATTTCAAACCTCGGTTCACGGATGCTCGATACTCTACCGGGTTATCCAAAAAGAATTCTGACCGCGGACGCACTCGTGTAGAAATTGCAACAATTTCGCAATTTTGAATGGTTTGTTTTTACATGTAAGATTTGAATATTCTAAGCAGTTTCTATTTATAGCTACACACTTTCTATGTCTGGTCTGATATTCCGACCCTTGTATTCCTTTTCATTCATTGTTAGTTGTGATTTAACCGTGGTAAACCAGCGATTATACTGGATTACAATACGATAAAACCAGGAATCGATGTAGTCGACCAAATTTGCAGCTATTACACGGTATCCCGCATATCACGAAGATGAAAAATCTCATTGTTTTTTTAGGTTTTTGGACGTAATAGTAATCATTTTGAAAGTTTTCCTTAGATCCAATAAACCGGACAGTTATGAAATAAGGCGATTGTATCTGCATTATTTGGCCTTTAATTATAAATATATCTCAATATTATCAACATTCTATATGTTGTCATAAAACGCAGAACTACGATTTTCAATTTGAATAAAAAGTCTACTACATAAGAAATATTCTGGGTTGAAAGAGAGGTCGCACTTTGTGCCACATGCGACTGCCAGTGTTCCAAAAATTCGCGTCCCGCTGTAAAGTTAATTTTGCCGCGCATTGTGATGCAGTACTGATTTGTCTCGAGCTCGGACCTCGATAAAAGTAAAGTTATAAGCAAATTTTTATAGTTGAATATTTGAAGTCAGTGAGTAATTTTCCCCTGTAATTATTTCATTATCAATGCAAAACTTTGATAATGAAATTTGACCAGTAAGTGGCCAGTAATTAATATTTTCCCAGTTTCCTTTATCTATTATCGACTCTCTAGCAGACGTTTATTTCACAATTATAGTAATACGGGGGTATGTCTTTCATACTTAGACTGGACAAAAGCAGAAATGATTTCAGGCTTCGAATACTATTGAGATATTATTTTGTTAAGAAAAAAACACTTTACTTCCTCATTTAATACTATGAGCAAAGTAATGTTTAATTGTAAAACTATTTTCTTTATTTTTAGATGATGGTCAATTTGCAAGGAAGGATTTCATGTCTTGCCTCAGCCGTTTGTCTGATGAGGTCAGTAACGACGATAATATTTACGTAAAAACAACGTTAAGTTGGAGTAATCTCCATAATGCTGTTTGACAATGCTGGGCACTTGTGATTGATTTCAATCGCACGTAACATGAAAGAATCGATGATTGTTTTCAGTCGAGGTATATGGGTGAACGAACACTACCCCCTGGTGCCACCAGTACTTGGACCGAACACTCTCAGGGGCAATCTCTGGGGATACCAAACAATCTCCCACACTTTCTGACAAAGAAACATTTTCTTGTCTACGTATTTAACGTGCCCATATTCGGCCTACACACTAATTTATTTAATGGTATTCGTCGGGATTCGAACCAAGCACCCCATCTTCAAAACCAAACGCGCTACCACTAGGCTACCTCGGGTCCATCACCATAAATTTAGGGCTTATTATTTTGCATCTATTAATGCAAACATCATTTAAATGAGACTCAATAGCAGTATGAAATTTCGTATGAAATTTCAGGATTAAGGGTCAAAAATTGAAAAAAAAATTTCTTATACGATCCAGTTCACATTTTTATTTAACTCTTAATTTAAAAAAAAAATATATCGAAGAAGTGTCTCTTAGGAACTGTCACAAAAATTTTCATAAAACTGTTTAACTGTGTGAAATTTATTTTAAAATGATCATAGGTGTCGTTGTTCGTTCTATTGATTCAGAATTAATTCTTTAACAAAAAAAAATCCTCCTATTTCTGTAATCTCTTGATTTCTTTTAAATATGACGTGTGAAATTTTAAATATGATGTGCAAAAAATATATGTGGATCATTTATACAGCATAAATTAAAAAACGAAAACCCAAGTTTGTTCATCAACACGAGCATTGAGTTTTTTTTAATGTTTCATCTTTAATATAGCAAATTACATTTAAGGGAGAGTTGTAGCCACATAACGTGAATTGTTGGTACTTGAATGAGACATAAAAATGAGAAAAATGCTTTTGCCAGTAATTGTCAGAAAATAATGTATTTAAAGACATTAAGTGTGTTACTTATACCAAACAGTATGTCTGTAGAACTGATATTAGTTTTTAAATAACGGCAATAGTCATGTATATGATGCATCTTTTTGCATTACGTCAATTAAATACTGAATGACACTTATGCTTACTACACACCAACGGCGACGGGGGCGAAAATCATGTATCTTCATGTGTCTGCGCATGCGTTTTACAAACAAATTTTCACTATCCCTGTTTGTCTCCGAATCTGGTTTCAAGTTGGAAAAAGTTCATCTTTGTATCTGCCGCAATGCTCGACAGCCAATCAGAATAGAAAGAGAAGATTATGCGCATGCGCAAATAAATTGCCTCTTCATCCCGTCTCCTAGCGGTGTGAAGGCTTTTATGACAGACGCAGAGACAGATGGCAAAATGTGTCTGTCTTTCGTTGCTATCGCCGTTGTTGTGGAGTAAGAATTAGAGTTAGTGTGAGCGAGACTAAGGGCCTGTTCACATAAGAGTCCGGTAGCTGAAGCGTAAAAGGAAAGATGGCGCTGAGACGGAAATAAACCAATCATAGCGTTAAAAATTTCGTTGCTAATCGTTTGGAGGTGTGATATTGGATAAATATATTTCAATACTTTAACGCTTCCTCTACCGGACTCCTATATAAACAGGCCCTAACTCCATTAAGGTAAGCTTGATTTTACCTTTATTCACCTATCGATGATTCAAGGGCGTAACACAGTTTAATATTTTCTTAATTAACTACGTATGCCTGATATAAATTAGAACTTCCTTATAATTGAATATAATGTATATGAGCATGTGAGAGAGAGTCTGATGGAATATAAATACATTATTTAATACATGTTAATGTCCTTACCAGAATAAGAATGTGGCGAAACGTTGCTGCATACAGACTTACGATGACCATTTCTGCAACAACGCCTATAATGGAGAAATAGACTTTCCCCGCATATGCAAAGATCCATCGAAAGCAACACTGGTGAGTATCTGATAAGCCATTATTTCGTATTAATAGAAATCTCAGATAAATGTTATTTTGTCTCCGAAACTTATTGAATCTATGACCAATGTTGCTCCTGTAACGGAATTATGGAAGCTAATACTGATATTATTTTTTTAAACTTGTGTTTTAATTAGGTAAATTCATCTAAAATAAAAACAGATAAAACCTAGCATTCTAAATTAAGGAGACAGCATTCATTGAGGCTCCTTTCATTCAGGAGACAGATCCTTTGTTAGTGTCTTTGTGTCTTTTAAATTTACTACATCATCGAAAATGAAAGATAGGAGCATACAACTTCTTAATATCCCCAATAAAATATAAAAGGGGGCAATAAATTTCGAAATAATTAATAGTTCTTCATCAGACCATAGATGGGGTCCCAAGAGGGGTTTCTCTGAATGGACAATTCATAAATGCTTGCATTAAGAAGCCGTGTGTTCCTGTTGCCAAATTGTAGTAGGAAACTTCTTTCATTTGAGTAAAATTTGATCCAAGATTATTACTATCATAAATGAAATATGCACAAGAAAAATGGCTGTGAATCGCGAATTGCGTCCAGTATTAACTTAAAAACTTTACAATGGATTAAATGTAGGATCCTCAATATCTATATTTCTTGCAACTAATATTTATTATATTATTGTAAAAATACGTTAACCGTAATTGGAATTACTAATTAGAATCCTTTTATTTTCTCTTAGGTTATTCGTTGTTTCTGGAGAAATATGGACAAGGTAAGAGGGCTTTGTTGCGTTGAAAATCTGTTATGCAAAACCTATAATATGTTTCGATAAGGTTTTTTAATGCTGATTTACCTATTACGGGAACAGAACATAACAGGATTCACTTGATCACTTGTCAGGAAATCACACTAGATGCTATTTTCATATAATATCAAATCCATACAAATAATAGCCAAAATTATAATTTTGGCTTTTATTTGGACCTATGACATATCTAAAAGTTTTAATAGATACCTTAAAACCACGATTGGGCTACGTAAAATCTGGAACTGAATAAATTTCTTTTAAATAAACAATATATATTTGTTCTGTTAACCTAAACAAATAAAAATATATTAGAAAAATTTCAAATCCAATCCAGACATTACCTTTTACTGCTTAATTATAATTATATATACAATACTTCCCGTATAAAATAATTTCTTAGAATCTAAAAAAGTTGTTTAGAATATAAATATGTTTTAACACAATCTAAGGACAAAATATATATAATCTTTCACTTGATTTGAAAAAAAAAATGTGTCTCCTACCACAGAAAGTTATAATTAATTCAGGTAAAAATTAATTTATCATGGTTACACCAAAACTATTTCCTGAAATGTTTTGCCAGTGCGAGCACTTTGCAAAAGTCATCAGTATATAATAATCAAGAATCGTTGATTGCTTTGAATGGGTGAACCGTATAGGTGAGCCAAAATCAACGCCACCTGGTGGAATTTTAATTTGGAACGAGCACGCCCAAGTTAACAACTGGGTTTACACGTACCTTCTCCGACCTTCCCTGACCTCAGAGAAGGACTTTCCAGTATACGGATTTATCATGCTCATATCCAGTCTAGACAAGAGGGTATTTAAAGGCGTCGGGATTCGAACCGAGAACTCCCAGTTTCAAGTCCAACGCTCTACCACTACAATACCTCGGATCCACTATTTCCTGGAACAAAAGACAATATTATGATATGAAATAATGTACTTTTTCTCTATTAACCCCACCTTTATAACTAAAATTTTAACTCATACTCACAACGTTTGACAAAACATTGGAATATTCCAATTCCGTAGTATTCGCAAAAGTCAAAGTTGTGTAACTTAGAATTGAAAAAAGAAATAAAAATAAAATAATTTCATAATATTTTAATTCATACAAATATTTCATAATACATTAATTAGTTCTTGTTAAATAAGAAAATTAGAAAATTAAAATTAGTTTCAGCCTATTATTGGTATTTTAATTTTAGTTTTAATTAAAAAGGATTTTGGAACTTAATATTTAAGGAAAAGAGAAAAGTGTATTTATACATTTAGGCCTCTTGCCATCTTAGATCTGGATTTTTTTCTTTTATATTACATTATATAAGTTTCCTTATTACAGCTAATAAGCAATAAATAATTATGTACATGATTCTAGTTTCGGTGCAATAGCTTACTTTAATTGCTCATTTTATATTTACTTGACTTGCTTTTCCATTCTTAAAGGTTATTTTGTCATTTTCAATTCAATCCGACATACTTTGTTCAAATAACTGACATGGAAATTAATTTTCATAACATTTTATTTCAGAATGCTGCCGACATGATGGTATACATGGTAAGAAAATCTATATTTTCAAAATATTTAGGCATAAAATTAAATTTTAAAAATCAAGTACTGCGGATACGAATGGCACGGTTTTACATGGAATTAATAAAGGAAAAAAAGATTGCGATGAAAATTTTATTGGGAACAGGTTAAATAATTCTCTTATTCACACAATTATTGTATAGAGGTTATTACCTGGCAAATCAATACGATATGAAATCAGTGAAAAAAAAATGAAATTGAAGTTAAATATAGGCCTACACTTGAAATAGGTCTTAAGAAGAATTTTATACTCAATGGTTTTAATACAATGCTTATAGAATAGGATTCGCTATTGTTTTATAGATGGACGTAAAAACACAAACATCTAAAGACTTTTAGCGGGTAAAAAATTATCAGATTCGTTGCACTACTCGGTGTGCAGCAATGTTACTCCTTTCGTTGGTGGGCGTTATTTAATAAGAGGAAATGCAGATGAATTAATCATCCTTCATCAGTAAAACTTTTCATTCTTAGGATTTCCTCTTTAAAAAAATAAATACTCACTCATGTTTTCCATCTCGACACAAACGAAATGATATCTTTTTATTCGTATTAAAAAAAATTTGCTTTTACATACACTTTAACTATGACTAATAAACCACTGATTACATAGGTATGATGACACCTTATGTTCTCGGTATGATTTTTCAGTTTGATAAGACATCAGCCATGACACACACAGCCATGATAAGAAATCTCGAGTTACGTTGTATAAGGGGATAGGATCAAGATTTTCGTCAAAATTGCATTTAACAATTTTTGCATTTTTAAAAAGTACTTACTGTTGTGCTTCTGATGGCATTTACACATTTATTCTACCTGCACTAAAAGTATTTTTAGTGCAGAACAATTACCGTCTGTGAAAACGCCTGGTGTCACACCCTCACCAACCAAAATAAACCACTCGCTGCATTCATAGCTGTATTACATTTTTATTTTCTTATTTCCGCTGCTTCAACAAAAACAACCAATTTTACCAATAGTAGTACTGGATAACATTAAGAAGATAGTGGAACTTTCAAAGCGATTTTTTGAAATTTTTAACTCAGAGATATGAAATTTTGCTTATATGTATATTCATTACAGAATAAAAATATTAATTCCCCCATAAAATTTTATAGTTTTTTAAAAAATTTTATAAAAAATTTTAAAATGGAATTAAAAAGTTAATTTATGATTTTTTTAAATTCATAAATTTTTTTTATTGAAATTAAATGACCTTACTTTTCAATGCTCCTTGCGACTCAATTTTTATCTTTACCCTTAATTTTTCATTTATATTGCTTATATATACATTTTGAACAAATTTATGTATTTTTTTTCTACTTTCGTTGAATAGTTAATTTTTAGGAAATATTTTTATGCTTGTACTCTGAATTTTCGTGATTTTTTTTTACTTTTCTACACTTAAGTTAATCTTTGATAACCTGAATAACCTCGAATCCTAAAATGGATACATAACTTTATTTTCATGTATTACTGGAGACTTTAATATAAATTTCATAAAATTTCGTCGAAAATTATGACGCGAGGAGCCTTTTAAAGACTCGCAAATCTGGAAATTTCTCATTTTGTCAAAAATTCTTTAAAAAGATGTTTTTTCAACTACTTTTAATACTTACTTTTCAAAAGCCACCAAGTTTCCGTTTTAGCTTTCACTACATATTTTAAATGCATTTCATTCCAATAATTACATGTTTTAAAAATATTAATACACCCCCCAAAAAAATTCCAATTTTTGCTCTATTTTTGGTAATTTGAAAGTCTACCATCACCTTAAAACCCTTTATAGATACTTAGCAGATCCTGATCTACATGCCGTGTCTGCATGGGAAAACACAAAACAGCTAATGAGAGTGTAAAGAGTATAATCTGGTCACGGAACCTAAAGAATATTTTTGAGCAGTTAGAAACTTTAAAAGCAGGTGTATTTGAAGCAATTGCATCCTATAATGACGGTAATATTACGAGATGCAAAGTACTTTCAGCGTTAGGTATATCTCCAAGTATTTATATTTGTCGAGCAATGCAAACAGCTGATCGGACGAGATTAATAAAAGCTCAATGTGATGTTACACAGTAAATCAAAATAGCCAGAATAGAGAGAAAACACAAAAAAGGTGAATTAGAAGACAGTCTTGCTGATGACCGAGATTATCCAAGATATGGAGCTGGCATGTAATAAGCACAATTGAATGTTTCACAAAATGGTGATTTTCTCTAAACGTTGTTTCTTGCCAGTTAAGAAACATTTTTTCATGAATTATTGCGGTGATTATTTTCAAACTTTGCAAATTTAATAAATACGTAATATTACATATTTTAACGAAGGGATTTTCAGAAAAATTAATTTAGATTAATTTAGTAACATAAAACTTGATGTAATTTTGGTGTTTCTGAAAAAAATGCATATAGTAGAAGTTATGAATTTAAAAAAAATAACAAGGTATTTAAATTATAAAAGCTCTGGTTAAAGTATTTAATATACGTCAGGAAATATACAGTAAAAAAATTAGAAACTTATATTCAATAGAATTTTTTAAAATGCGCCTTAAAAATGATTAATTTAACATGAGTAATTTTAACAATAAGTAATTTTAACATTACTCACATCCGGATCGTGACCCTACCCCCATAAATTGAAAGTATTCGAATTTCTGCCCAAATTTTGTTTGGAGCTATGTCTGCTGAGAAATAAATAGAAAATCGAATGCTCATTTTATACACGAACTTTTCAACCATTGTTTTCAATTTACCAAAAATGTTTTTATATCTTCATTAACATTATTATAACCTTAAGTTAGTTTAAATTTTTGATCCTTTGCAATGCCAAGAATGTGTATCATAAAGTATGCAATGTGATTTTCAGCAATGCAAGAAGAAATTCTCCGAACGTTTCTGCACCACCACATCTGGGGATTAAAATGGTGGTACAAGTGGATCGGACGGAACACGGACATGGATCGGAAATGGCGTTGCGTAAACAGTGCTACGTTAACCTACTGTAACACTGTCATAGACTCAAAATAAAATCTTTTTTGCATGGTTTTCAGGAACTTATTAAAAATATAAATATTAAGAGCGCCCGGAAATCAAGGGAAAACTCTCAATTAAAAAAGTACTTTTTAAAACTTTTCTTGGCATGATACGTATAATATACAGCTTTTAGAATAAACTAACACAAATGGATGCTTGTTAAATGATTATCATGCCATACACATCAGTTTGATACTGTGATGTCTGTGCGTGCTCGCTGTACATCAGTACAAGTCTATTTATTTCAGAGTTTTTCGCGATTTTCCATTTTTAAAGAATATATTTAAAATTCTTTGCTATGTAGTTGTTTAAATTCTGTCTAAAGTCCTTCTGGCCTGCTTTCTTGAGACTATCTGCAGTATTATTTTTTAGGAGATAAAATTTTTCCAAACATCATCCCTAAAGTAAAAATTACTCTGAAAAATGAATTACTTTTTCCTTTTAAAGTTATACAGGGTGTCCCAGTTAAACGTCCCAGCTAAACGTTCCCAGTTAAACGTTTCCCAGTTGAACTTCTACGAGGGGTAGGATGCATCCTGATGACTCGAAGTCATATAGCAATGTGGGGTTGGAAATGCTTTTCTGAAGCGGTACATGGTGTTTCGGGAAAGTTCCGAGCGTTAGTGCAGGGAATCTTGATTTCGCACAAGGACTCAGAGTTAGTAGGATAGCTAATTATACTAACGCAGAGTTAGCAGACATGCACTTGATGTAAGGGGCTGCAGATTGTAGTGGGGCAGCCGCCTTAACCCCCGTTGACAAAGCTGAGGACCTGGTAGCAAGAATCCCAGTAACGGACCAATAAATTCGATAATAGCCTAGATTATTCCAGAATGTTTGGAATTCCATGCGCCGGATATGTGAGGTCTGCATTGCAGTCGGTGGAAAAAACTTCGAACACTTACTTTGACCCCTGTACCTTTTGTTTTTGTACATTTATTATTAAAACGATTATCCACTTACGGTCTCTTTCTTTATGGTTTTCTGGGTACATTACCGCTTCAGGAACACATTTCCGATCCCCATTGCTATATGATTTCGAGTCGTCAGGATGCACCCTACCTCTCGTTGAAGTTCTGAGACGTTTAACTGGGACACCCTGTATATATATATATATATATATATATATATATATATATATATATATATACATGTGTGTGTGTGTAAGTAGGTGTAAACTGAGTATTGTTTTTTCACTTTTCTGGAATATTTCAGTGGTTTTTGAAAATATTATAAAACTTTTACTTCCAAACACAGGTAAGTGTCGCTGTTGTATATAGTATAGAGGGAATTAAAATGCAGGTAGTTTAATTGACTGTAGAGTCTCTGGCGTATGCACTCAATTGTACAAAAAAATTTTTTTAAATATTTCATTTTAAAATGTCATGAAACTTTTACCAAAATTATATTTATTTTCATGATATTATGTCATAATTAAACTAAAAATATATGTATTTCATCGGTAGTGTGTATTTTTGAAAAAAAAGTGCTCTGAACGTAGGTAGATAACTTAAAATCAATTGATTTCCTGAGGAAAGCACTGGCACTGAATAAAAAACTGAGTTACTTGTTTCATTCCGATTGTATAGAAATGATAAAAATAAGTGAAATTCTTATTGAAATCCTGAAAGGAGAGGGATACTTGGATCTGTAGAAGAAAATAATATTTCGCTACATTTAAATTCAGAGTCAATCCTTATCGGGAGTTGGCAGTTTGTGGGTAAGAAAGAAAACTCTTTTGTTAAAATATGGCACGATGATATTTAAGAATGTAAGATACATACAAAATAAACATTAAAATCCCTCAGAGCTTCAGGCAGAAACGGTTATGTTAACTGTTTTGTTTTACGTGCTAATCTCAGAACCAGAAGTAAATACCCTTTCCTTCTCGATACTGTCAAAATTACGCAGTGGGGTTTCGACTTCTATTTCTCGTTACCGTGATATTTCCGGGCTGGAGTGTTCAAAAGTAACGCACCAAAACGATTAAAAACAATCCGTTTCATTTACTCTCAAAAATTTTTATTTCTCATTTTACGTACCAGATGGCAGCACCAGACTTTTTATAATGTAATTGGGGATGGTTTTCTTTTAAACTAGTTGTGCAAATCAAGAAATATATGAAATTCTCCTGAAAAAATAGGCCCTTTTTACTGTTTTCTTGAAAATAATGCGACCGCTAAGGGGATATAAAGATTGTTAACATCTGTAAAAATATGTTGAGAATTTCGTCTTTGAAATACACATTTTTTTGTGATCGCAAGTTAAAATATGGACAATTTTTAGGTCCGTATACCCGGTAGTTGAATTATACTATGTTTTATAATAAGTCAGTTAATTATCGTCTATGATGAAAAAGAACGGTGCATAAATGAATCATCCAAATTTTGAACACCGTGATTTATAAAGGAAATCGATTTATAAAGGAAATGGACTTGAGAAAGCATTTGATTGAAGCTTTAGATAATAGGAGGGCAATTAACAGGAGCAAGAACACACAGCTTTTTAACATCCACAATTAAACGTAAGATTGGAAAGTGTTTATGAACTCCTAATTAAAGTTTTCCATCAAATACGGAATTCAGGACTGCCGTTTGAAACAATCGACCCTAAGATAGTTCGACTTAAGGAAGAACTAATTTAAATTGAAACTAGTTGTCAATCTTAATATTTAAACTAGATATTAACATGCTATGCGTTATTGTTATCCGTTTAGTACAAGTTCCACATGTTAGAGCAGGAGTTCCCAAACTTTTTCATGCATCGACCTCTTTCAAATGAATAATTTTCATTATCAACCCCCTAACATTTTTCTCTATAATATACAGCACACAACATAATTATAATACTAATAATTACGCATAAAACAATTATATATAACAATTTAATTATAAATATTTATGTATAAATAAATATATATATATATATATATATATATATATATATATATATATATATATATATATATATACATACACAAATTGGTAAATTTTTAATAAAATGTTGAAAGGAATACAATACAAAAAAACTGATCTAAATCAAATTTGTTCAGATTTCTCCTCCATTTATTGTGAAAACTTTTTCAATAAAATTACAACATACAGAATATGATTACAGTTGTACCTAGGGTCAAGGACCTAGGTAAAACGCAACTATGTGGCCCTAGGTACAAGGCTAGGAAATTTCATACAAAATGACTTCTACTGAAAAACCCACATGGAGATGGGACTTATTTAATACATCATTTAGTACTTAATGTTACATCAAAATTACGTACTAGAATTTAAAGAAAAGTATTTGACTTACCTTTGTAAAACAATAAAAGTGATGAGCTGCAAAATTTTACTTCAGACCATGCAAAAAAGTTTTTCACTTATAACTTGCCACAGATATCTCCTCCTAGATTTTTAATTGGCTGCTAAAATAGCAATTGCTGTTGCCACTCTCCCAACTGAGTAATAAAACGTAGAACTAAATATTATTCAAATAAAGTGGGGTGGCCCTAGGTACATGATGGCCCTAGGTACACAGGTCTCCCCTACTATCCATTTTATGCCAATACGTGGCTGTCTCGCAAGGTTTTCTTAACTTCTTATATATATATATATATATATATATATATATATATATATATATATATATATATATATATATATATACATATATATATATATATATATATATACACACACTCTGTTACAAAAAAAATATAAGCTCTCAGAAGAAATCGAAGTATTATCACGAAACTTGGCAGGAATGTAGTCTAGTAAGATATATGTAAAAGATTAAAATTTCGACGCCAATGAAAGAAGGGTAAGTGCGCATGAGTGCTATGCGCATATGAGATGCGCTACTGGGTGAGTTTCAAGGCATGTTTGCTCTTGCCATAGGGTTATTCAAGCAAATCTATCAACTTGGATGGATGGTATTGTGACTAGAGGTGCCTCTGAGACGTAACCTGCGACAGTACGAACTATTATCGGACTTTGAGAGGGGGTGTATAGTAGGCCTCAGAGAAGCAGGTTAGTAGAACAGGAGTATCGGCAGCGACCTCGGTCGGAGAGATATGGTAGTTGCTCGGTGTTTGCAACAATTAATCAAGGAAGGGATAGTCTACAGTCGCGGAGACTCAGGGCGTCCCAGGAACACAAATGCGCGCGAGGATCGCGCAATCATGGGATCGGCCACGTTCGCACCAACAACGTCGCTAGAATCGGTTCGACGCCATTTACCACCTTCCAGTCATCAGGTGGTATCAAGGGAAATGGATGCCATAGACTGATATATTTATGAAGCGGTAGCTCCGGAATAGTTCATGATAAATACATACACAGAACACGGCAACTATTAGGGGAATAAAGAAATGTAAGTTAAAACATGATAAAATGTATAAAAGATTTTTCTGTTACATTAAAATAATTTTTTCAGCTAGGGGGAAACTATACTCGGGGCATACCTAACCTGAATATAGGCAAGACGCTAGAGCAGTATGATTCCGCAATTGCGATATAGTTCGCACTTTTTCCTATTAATGGAGTTGATAAAAGGTACATTTCAGACATAAAGCATTAAAATACTGATTTAACTAATGAAGCGTAGACATACTTGGGCAACAAAAATGTGGTGTTTCATGTATTTAGTAAATAATGTGCAATACAGCATGCGAGAGAGAATGTAACGTCATAAAATAATCTGACCATTCACAAGGCTTCGTTTCCTTGGCGGGAGCCTCTGGCGTTCAATGTGGATGTGGAATTTTGGAAACCCTAGAATACACATCTGCGGTTAAGAATTAAAAAGAAATATTAAAAATTATACCTATTGGAATATTAACTGCCGTGATTTGCTGTATAATCTGAAATGTTTAAACGCTGATTTCTTATGTCTATTTTCCAAGTTATTAACTTACAACTAAGCAAAACATCTTTCACGTTTTCATTTAATTTTTAGACTCGGCAAAATATGGCTAACAAAAACTAAGTTATGAGGAGATATTTTACAGAAGATGAAATTAGAGTTTGACGAAATATTCCCCTAGTTAAATTGCGGAAAATAGGAAATTTTATAAAGTGTTTAAAAAATTAAATGCAAGGGATTTTTCATTAGAAGAGTTCATTAGTGTAGTCATCATAACACTTTATAGGGAAAGACCGGCTTTAAGCCTATTTCACCTATTAGATTAGGAAAATTTAAAAAAATGTGTAAAAGAAAATTGCGTTAACAGATGTAAAAGTTATTCATAATAATTACCAAGCGAAGTGTGTAAAACATGCAGATGTAAATCTTGATATGCTGGTTGAAGAAATGGAAGCTTTAAAACATTATTCCATCTTAATATTTCTGAAACCCATAAAAATTGTAAAATTCTTTGCTACGAATGACAGAGCTGCTGGCTTTCCAAATAGGGATCGGGAGCAGAAGCTTTTCTAGATTAAAATCAATTAAAACATACCTGAGACCAACAATATAGCAGTAGAGACTAAACAGTCTTGCAATACTTTCTATAGAGCATGAGGATATTAAAATTTGATCAAATCATAAATGATTTTGCTGATAAAAATTCTAGAAATATTTATTTGTATATACTTTTGTTCTGTAAATTAAATCTGGCTTAACGGCTTAACACACCAGGACGCGCGCAGACAACACTGACGCGAGGACGAGCGTCAGGTCGAAGAGGCCCGATCAATCAATTTTGCTTTTTTTATTATTAAAAATGAATTTTACTTAGGTTTTAAACATTACAAATGTAAATGAGTAGAAATTATAAAATTTTAGACAAGAATTTCAGAAAAAAATATTATTGACTTCATTTAATAGCATAAGTAGCAGTAAAAGCATGTCCGTTGCAGACATTTTTTTCGCATTTGACACACATGGTTTTTGATTTTTTATCTTTGATTTCAGATTGAGTAGTTTTTTTAGTATCACGATCTCTTTAAAAATTACTGGCTATGCTATCAGCGTAGATACTCGTGCAGATTACAACGTTGCGCAAAATTGTATCATCAACTAAAATCTGCCAAGAAACTAGTAGAGAAGACAGATTTTTGGCTATACGAACATTTCCTGGAAGCTTGGTGATAATATTGCAAGATGGGGTTCTTACATTCATCGGAATTTTTGCTTATTCCATTTTGTGAGCCCATCTTTACGAATGAAATATTCCTGGGGGGGGAATCGTCTTCATCACTGTACTCAGTTTCTTCTTCAGATGACGATTGATTGTCACTATGTTGTTCATTGTCATCTATTTCTTCAGATTCTTCAGCTAAAGACTCCTTATCCATTGAAACTTAGGCCAACATAGCCCCTAAGCATTTTGTCTCTTCCTCGAAACTCAAATATCGTGACATGACAGCAAATAAATCCTCTATGGTGTTGCCACTAACCTATAACACCAGAACGCGCGCCGGGCCTGAGAGGCCCGAGGAACCAGTTTTCCACCGGAAGATAGGTAGAAAAATGTTTGAAATTCCAGAATCTTAAAGAATGTGACTTAAGGGGCAACTACACAAGGAATTGCTCATTTCTGAAAAACAGGCGAGTTTTTATGGTCATTCCATTTTGCGGTCGGGCCTTAGAGGCCCGACGCGCGTTCTCGCGGGTTAAAGACTGTTTCCATAACTTAAGGTCTTGTATAATCATTTTATGTTTAATCCCTCATTTCTAGAACGGACCACTTATATCTCCCCCCCCCAAAAAAAAAAAAATAAAGAAGGAAATTCTGTGAAATTACAGATATGTAAGAAATGCCTCACATAAATCCAAAAACTGAATTTGCCAATACTCTGATAATAATCAAGTCTGTACAATACATGCAATGAAAAAAAAATCTATAATTAAAAATCACACTTCAGTAGTGTCATTTTTTTCATTTATCCGTGCTGTCATCGGTTTCTGAAAGTCCATTTGTTTTATATTTGCATCAATTATTAATATAACAGGCCACACTTTTTATTTTAAATGAAAAGAAAATTACCGAAACACATCGCGTCATCTACTGGGAAAGAACAAACTAACAGTTGCAAAAACCCAAATACCCAGAAATCTGCATCTGGAATAATAAATTTTTGTATGATCCCGTATTTATTAAAGTAAACATGACTCAACATTTTATTGAGGATTTCTGAAACTCCATCACATTACTTCTGGAAATAAGTAGACAGTATGTAACCCCCAGAAATAGTAAGTAACCCCCCCCCGTCTTTCACTCTTTCCTTTTCACATATTTCGGAGCGCCCCCCCCCAAAAAAAAAAAAAAAATATTGTCAAGGTAATTTGTAAGAATGCGTGGTTTCTATGAGAGCTACATACTATTTGAATTCATATAATGAATCAGAAACAATTTTATAGGAATTAAGACAATTCGAAAATTTATGTTGGTGTACTTTAACATGAGAAAATTAGTTCAAAGTGTGGTGTGAAAAGAAAACTCTATCTCCCCCTTGGTCGAAAATGGTCGAAGTACGGTGGTTCAGTTTTAAAATTACTTAATCACTATCTAGTCAGTTTATCTATAATCTAAATCAATAAGAACACAGCAAAAAGGAAATCTATGCAAAAATTTGAGAAAAAATTTAATAAAAGGTTAAAGCGCATGTTATCTCATCTAAATCTAGATCTAATCTGTCACACATAAAAAAGAGAGAAAAAGTTACATGACTAGCGCATGCGTGCTGAACAGCTTCGCGTCACAAGTGACGTGATTTCGAAGGAGAGCTCAGATCGCTCTAGTCGGAACATCCCGGCCCCCGTTGGACGGTGGTCCAACATCATCTGGAAAGGGGAGTGGGACGACCCTGTTGATGGCACGGCGGTAAACCCCGTTTCTCGTTCTCAGGTCCACCACTCTAACTAGTCCATCTTGACCAGTAAACGTTTGCTCGATGCGTGCTAGATTCCATTCCATTGGAATTTTGCTTGGGTCTTTCATTAAAACTAACTGTCCTACCTTTAGGTTGGGTTCTTGTGTAGCCCATTTGGCTCGAGATTGCAGGTGGCTAAGATATTCGTTTGTCCATTGGTTCCAAAATGTAGATCTTAGGTCTTGTATTAGGGTCCATCTGGAAGATAAAGACAGATTATCTGAAGTATGATTAGTTTCTGGTAATTGTAATAGGGAGGCACCTATCAGGAAATGGCCTGGAGTCAAGGCTTGAAGATCTGTTGGATCTGCAGAACGAGGAGTTAATGGGTGGGAATTTAGGCAAGCTTCTATTTGAGTTACGGGCGTGTACAACTCTTCAAAATTTAGAATCTTTGTTTTCGCAGTCTTCAACAAGTGTTTCTTCATCGATTTTATATTAGCTTCCCATAATCCACCAAAATGTGGCGATGCAGGTGGTATAAAGTTCCACTCTATGCCTTCTTCGGCACTGAATTTTTGTACAGAGTCCGATTTGCATATTTTAAACCAGGAATCTAAGATGTTTTTAGCGCCCTTGAAATTTGTAGCATTGTCACTCCAGATGGTAGTTGGTCTTGATCGTCTTGCGATAAATCGCCTAAGACTTGCAAGAAAGGCTTCAGTGCTTAAATCGGATACGATTTCAAAATGAACAGCTTTCGTATTGAAACAAATAAATATTGCGATATATGATTTCATAGTCACTTTAGATCGTCTCAAATTTGGTTTAGTAAGTATTGGACCAGCGAAATCCAGTCCTATCTTTTCAAATGGTCGAGACGGTATAACTCTATCTCTTGGTAGGTTACCCATCATTTGCTTCATGGTTTGATTTCTTGTTCGGAAACAAGTCATGCATTTACTAATAACTCGTTTGATTCTATCCTGTCCAGAAGGTATCCAATACATTTGTCTAATAAGGTACAGGGTTGTTTGAGTACCCGAATGAAGAGATTTTTTGTGGTAGTAATCTATCAATAATTCAGTAAAGTGGTGAGCTTTGGGTAAAAGTAATTGGTGTTTCCGTAATTCTGAAAGTTTCGAATTGCTTAATCGTCCACCAACTCGCAAAAGTCATTTGTCTAGGAATACGTTTAATGAGAGAATTTTACTATTGTTTGGGATTTGGCGATTTGATTGTAAAGATTTAATTTCGGAATGAAATTCGGAACGTTGAACATATTTAACCAATATCTTGGTTGAATTTTGAATTTCGTAAGTACTCAAAAAGGCTTTGTTTCTTAACTTAGGTTCAAGTCTACAATTTTTAGAAAATCTTAAGCACCAAGCGGTGACTCTAACTAATTTGCTGAATGAAGAGTATTTGTTAATGAAATCATTTGTCGTTACACTATCTACTACTGTTGCATTCATTAAAGCTCCTTTTCGAATTTCAAGTTTTTCGGTGTCTAGTCCCTTTTTTGATCCTTCAAATCTGGGCCATTTCTCCTTATCGTGAACCAACCATTCGGGTCCGTTCCACCACAATTTATTATGTTTTAATTCGGCGACAGTTAATCCTCTAGATATCAAATCTGACGGGTTGTCCTTTCCAGGACAGTGGAACCATTCACTAGGATTGGTATATTGCTGAATCTCTTGTACCCTGTTTTTTACAAATGGTTTAAACCTGTCGGACGTATTCTTTATCCAAAAGTAAGCTATAGACGAATCTGTCCAAAAATAACGCTCAAATGAATATTTTAAGCCCTTTGAAATTTTATCACATAACCTAGCAGAAAGAAGAGCACCCATTAATTCAAGACGGGGTAGCGAAATTACTTTTAGTGGAGCAACTCTGCTCTTCGACGCCACAAAACTAGTAAAAATACTTCTATCACTGCGTGTTATACGTAGATAAACGACGACGCCATAAGCTTTCTTCGAAGCGTCTGAAAAACAATGTACTTGTATATCATTTATTTCCTTAGGAAGGGCATTAGCGAAACAATAGCGAGGAATACTGATATCCCTCAGCTTTCCGATTTCATTACACCATTCATCCCAAACAACAGTTATATTCTGAGGGAGATAATCATCCCAATCCAGTCCCAAACACAAAATCTCTTGAATTAGACACTTAAATCTAACTATATAAGGTCCGAGGAATCCCACGGGATAAAAAATGCGACCTACTGCTTGTAGAAGGTATCGTTTGGTGTTTACTCGCTTTGAAAGGAATTTCTCTAAACTTTTTGTTTCGAAATAAAACAAGTCATCGTTGGCATTCCAAGCCACTCCTAGCACCCTTTGAGGTAACAGAGCTTGAGTGTTAGGCTCAACGGATTCATTTACATCTATCCCTACTTTCTTCCACAGTTCACGTAACTCTAACGAATTGGTCCGCCATTTACGTAGAACCATGCTTGCATCCTCAAATATTTTAGTACTCTGTATGCTCGTATTATAGGCTTGTTCTACATTTTCTCCACCAGTGATCAAGTCGTCTACATACAAAGATGTATTTAAAATTTTGTAAATTTCATGAAAGCTTTCTACATACCTCTTTAGGTGATACTTAATGGTTGCAGCCAGGAGGAATGGTGATGAACTCACCCCAAATAAGACTCTGCAGAGTCTGTACTCCTTGAGCTCTGGAACTGCGTTAGGTTTAGTGGGGTCATCGTCCCAAAGGAATCGGGCCACGTCTCGATCTTCTTCATCTATCTCTATTTGCAGGAACGCCTGCTTAATGTCCGCAGTCAGCGCAACAGGGTGTTGTCTAAATCGAATTAAAAGAAGGAAAAGATCGGGTAACAAATTGTTTCCAGTATGCAGACAGTCATTTAAGGATACCTGTCCTTTGTCATGTGAAGAAGCGTCAAACACCACTCTTAATCTACTCGTGGTTTTGTCTGTTCGAATCACTGCCCTGTGTGGGAGGTAGAAGGTTGGGGCTTCTCTGGCTTCATCTAAAACAGGAACAGGCTCTATGATATTTTCATTTAAGTAGTCTTCTAAAACAGCCTTGTATTCTGTGAATAATATTGGATTATTCTGGAACGTACATCGTAGTCTTGAAAATCTTTTATTAGCAACTTCTCGATTATCTTCTAATAATTGTTTCATCTCAGGTTTCCAAGGAAGTCGCACCTTATATCTCTTATTATTGAAGGATATACCTGCATCAAAGTCTTTCATAATTTGTTCGTCGAAATTACTACTATCTTTGTCTTCAGCTTCGACGCCCAGATTCTCCAGTTCCCAAAACTGTCTTAGCTGATCTGAGATAAGTTTCTCTTCCACAACTACCTTCATACTCAGTAACTCGTTAGTTGATTCAATCCGACCTTGAAGACACCATCCGAAAATTGTTTCTGCGGCTACAAGCTTATCACCTAAACGTTTGAGTCTTCCTGATACTACATCAAAATAATAATCAGCACCGATTAAAATCTCAATGTTCTTATTCCCGTAATTATAGCAGTCTGCAAGCTGTAATCCCCTCATCTGTTTTTTAGCTCTAACCAAATTAATCTCTGGAGCAGGAATATTAGTTGCGGATATTTGCTCCGTTTCTAGCACTTCTATTTCGATACATAAGGAAGGTTCTCTGTTTTCAAGTTTTAATTTCACTACATTATATGTTTTTTCAGTTGGTTTGTTGGTCCCGAATGAGTACACAGATAAAGTTTCTTGTCTAATAACTCGTAGTTTTAACTTCTGAGAAATATCTTGAGCTATAAAACTCCTCATCGAGCCATTATCAAGCAACAAGCGAACATGTTCGATTTTATCAACGTTAAGGGTTTCCCTTATCATTGCTGTGCATGTTTGAAGTAATACACTGCACTGAGAATTTCCGTTTGGTTTAGTATTTTCCGATTCAATTTTGTAGTGAGAAACTGCCGTAACAACTTTATTTTCAGTATTACTGTCCGATTTATTTTCGAGTTGATAACAGATGGATCTGTTATGTTTTCTATTACAAAGATCGCACAATTCTCTTTTTTTGCACTCTTTAATTCTATGTTGTGCTTTCAGGCATAAAAAACAACGCGCCTGTCTTCTCAAAACATCTTTCTTTTCATTCACACTCAAACTGTCACAGCGCTCTGAATCATGTTTCGCATTGCAGTAAATGCAAGTTTGAAAACAGCAAAAAGGAAATCTATGCAAATATTTGAGGAAAAATTTAAAAAAAGGTTAAAGCGCATGTTATCTCATCTAAATCTAGATCTAATCTGTCACACATAAAAAAGAGAGAAAAAGTTACATGACTAGCGCATGCGCGCTGAACAGCTTCGCGTCACAAGTGACGTGATTTCGAAGGAGAGCTCAGATCGCTCTAGTCGGAACAGAAAATATTGCTGAAAATTTGACATTTCCGCAAAACATGATAATTTAAAAAAATGTATTACCGTTTTGAAATTGGGGAAAGAAGATAATAACTTTCTATAGGAAATAGAGTATTCTCACGGATCTTGAACCTTGAATCTATTCTTTCCCCACTCACCAATCACTTTCTCTCCTCCTTCTCCTACATGCGAATAGAAATCCAGCTTACAGGCAGCTAAAGTCTTCACCTACCTAGGTACTGATTGAACTGGAAACTGCATCACTTTGGTGTAGCAATCTGAAAGATCCTGGAGCCGACCAATCAGCTCCTTTTTTTCACATCGAGGAAGCGCAGTTCATCACATTTTTCCTAAGGTTCTATAGTCAAAGTGTATTCTGGGGATTATACGCTGTTAATATCAGAGTCTGTAGCAGCTAAAGTACACTGATGTGCAGAAAAATCACTTAAAATTCATTGTTACTATGTCATTATGTCACTATGAAAACAAAATATTAAGAGTAACACTTTTTTTCTGCTATAGGTCAATTCTCCTATCTTAATAATTTACTTACCATGGAATTTTAAATTTTTCACTTATCAATTTTAAAACTTTAAATTTTCTTTTTAATCTTTCTATTAATTTCTAACCATAATTACTTTTTTTATCTTTGAATTCTATTTTTTTTACCTTTTAAATTTTAACTTATTTTGACTTTAAATTTTTAACAAAATATTAATTGATATGCAATTACGATCCTAGTCTATTCCCTTTAAAAACAGTTATAGATAAAAGTGTGCAAAATTTTTCAGCATATAAAGTGAAACTTTCTGTTATAAGGATTTTTGCATAAAGATAAACAATGAAAATTTTTTTTTTCAGAAAATACTGAAAATAACTATATAAAACAGTTCTTACTGTAAAAATAACTGGATTTACAAATTCAAACAGAATTAGAAAGATAAAAGTTTAGGCTTTAATGTTATTTAAAAAGAAATTTATACTTCGACCGAAAATGCCGTTTTAATGGTGTAAGGATACCTTAACCTGTCAATCTTTTTACTAGAAATGTTGCCAAAAAAGGCATTTTTTGTTGCGTATAATTAAACACTATACTTAATAGAATAAGAAAACGAAAGAAATTTTTATTAAATTTCACTTTTAACGCTTTTATACTATTTTAATTTAAATTTTTTGGAACACAAAAAACCCTTAAATGTTTGCTTTTTGCAAGACAAAACCCCTTCAATGTTTGCTTTTTGCAAGACAAAACCCCTTTAATGTATGCTTTTTGCAGGAAAACTCTGTATGCAATGAAGAATGTTTAACATCTTACAAAAATTTCTTTCATACTTACTTTAAAATTTGAAGTTTACACTTTTGCAAATTGTTCAAAAGTCTTTTTTTGTGTGGTACAATTTGAAGCATGGTGTAATACAAAGTCCTACGTCACAATCAGGGCAGAAATAATGATCTAAAGAATAATCCGAATTATTAGAAGACAGTTCCGAATCTCAATAAGAATTCAGTCCATCATCTAACAGAAAAGTATTTTCGTCGTTTATTTGATCCATTATTTTTTTAAAAAATGTAGTGTTTTGAATTCACAAGCGTTGCAAGCAGCAGAGCAAAAATTTCATAAAGCAAAAATTCCCGCGCTTAAATTTAACAAATAAAAACCGGGTTAAAAGAATTTAAATGAAATGAACAAGCTATGATATCTGTTCAAATTATTTGTACTAGGCTTTGTATTAGTTATTTCGTTTGCACGTGTTTTTACAAACTAAAAACACGTGCAAACGAAAAGAGGAAAAGAGAGAATATCTATGCCCATACAGTGTACGGGCAAACCGGTTTGGGTCAGGTGTGAGTAGCCCGTATGCTGTACGGGCAAACAGGATAAGGGGTTTTGACTGGAGTTTTGATGCTCGAGCCCTACTACAGTCCTTCCAGATATCTCTCTCCCACCATCTAAAAAACGTAAGAGACTGTGAATGCATATGATTAGCTGGCCAAGCCTACTTTTTGTTCACCAGCTTCTTAATCCAAATTTTAATTTCCCTTTCACGTCATACTGGAAAGAACCGTGAAATTAGAATTTTCTCGCTTGCTGCCCTTGCACTGTGCCAACGTCCTGGCTTGGTGTCACCCACGTCGTGGATTTGATCCCAGGCGGTGTAGCCTTTTTCCAAGTTTCCCTTGATGTTTATATTTAGCATCCCCCCTTAGAACTCTACAATGATCTGAACACGAAATTGCATGGCCCCGAAGAGGGCCTTTTATGATTATTAGCATTTCTTATTTAAGTACTGAAGAGTAACATTTTTTTCTGCTATCTTAATAACTTACGTACCATGGAATTTTAATTTTTTAATTTGTACATTTTAAAACTTTCAATTTTCTTTTTATTCTTTCTATTAATTTTTTACGTAATTACTCATTTTATCTTTAAATTCTTTTTTTTACCTTTTAAATGTTACCTTCTTCTTAATTTAAATCTTTAACTACTGAGCACATGTACCTTGATATTAATAACTTGCTTACAGGAGATAAAGTCATCACGACCAACGCACTCCACTAACAAAGATACAATTTGATTTGGATTTATATTGTTTAATCTTGAAATTTTGAGATGCATGGACAAACGTCTTGTTCATAACAAGGCGAAACTTTAATTCAAAGTTACCTAGTTCGCCAAAGGTTTATATTTTTTCTCCTGAATAAAGGGTGTTTCAAACCTTGTTTACTTGATCTTTAGTTTAGGTATAACAGAAACTTACGTAAAAAGTTTTGTATTTCCCAATTCAGAATTTAGAATCATAGATATTTACATTATTAGGTGTTAAAAATATTTAAATAACTTTATAATTTTAGTGGTGAACTAATTAGTGTTAGGTTTGAAAATTCATATTACTCCCTCCACTTGGGCAACATTTTTAATTCGCTTTACAAGTCCGCTTAATGTTCATCTGTCAGGTATAAAAAATGCGGTGCATAGTACAGAAAAATTTGAATTTAATTTAATAGTAAAATTTATTATTATTTTAAGAAAACCGTGCGAGACAGCTACGTATTGGCATAAAATGGAAAGTACACGCGTATCAATGCGCAATACAGAAAAAAAGACGTAAAAAATTTGTAATTAACCTTTAATTCTTTGAAAATATAGAAAAAACATGAAAAGATGATTTAGGGCAACAATTTGGTTACATATAAACGATAAAAAAACTATTGTTTAGAATTGATGCAAGATTTTTAATATGGCGTGTGGTCTCCTCGAACAGCTGAGACTGCTGCACACCTGTTTTCCATGGATGCGATGATGTTATCGATAAGACTTTGGGGAATACCAGTCCACTCCTCAAGAAGTGCAATCTCCAAGTCTCGGATAGTAAAAGGAGGCTTTGGTCTCGCAGCAATGCGTCGTCCGAGCATGTCCCAAACATGCTCGATTAGATTCAGGTCAGGAGAGCACGCTGGCCATTCCATACGCTGTATTGTTTCAGCTTCAAGCATGTTCTCCTCAAGACAATCTGTATGCGGTCTGGCATGATCAGGCTGGAAAACAAAGTAATCTCCAATGGCTGCAGCGTAAGGTATGACATAAGGTCTCATTATCTCGTCTGCATACCTTTTTCGTCTTCTGGAATGTCGGGATAGCTTTTTGGCACAGAACAAGCACATCTTGTATGTACCACTCAGATGTCTCCCCAGTATGTTACGCACGTGAGAACAACAGCCTTTCAGCTTGGCGCCGCATATCGTCTGTTCGGAAAAAGTATTGTATGGTGATTTCTTAAACGTGACCCAATTAGTAAAAGTGTGTTCATTGTTATCAGGCCATTGTCGGGCCGTTCCGGCAAGATAGAAAATGACTTTCGCATAGGCACATCTGTTTATCCCAACGGTTATAGGTGGCGATTCATTGTAAGCCTTTAAGCCACCTGCTGGCATCCTGTAGGTTATCTCCGGTGAAGAGGCACGGATTTCGGGGTAACTGGTATGTAAGGAACGGCACTTGTACGATGTTGAATGGAGCAGGGCTGTCATCATTTGGAAGCTTTGGCTCGGCCCCGTTTCCCTCAGGCATTTTTCTCGGACCTCTTCTAGGATCTGGTAACAAGCCAAACTTAGGCGAGAGTCCTTGTAACCGTTGACTTATGCGTAGATCTTCCGTCGTACCTATCGTAATACCCGGCGCCTCCACCACAAATGTCGCGTAGATTTGAATTTATATCACAGGAAATCAATGCGAGAGCTGCACTAGAGAACTTTATTCAACGTGAACTGAACACTAGCTCGACTTATACACAGTCACCGAACTTTCTGGAACTGTAGAAACTAGAATTAACATATAATAAATTAGCTTATAATAAATTAGAATACAATAAATTAGCATAATAGAACATTCTAAATATAACGAGAAACGATAAGAAAGAAAATTTGAAGAAAAGCAACTTGCATCCAGTGGGGCTCGAACGCATCACCTTCATAATCGCAGACAAACACCTTACTCCTGTGCCACGACAGCTACGCTACGCACGAAATTCGCTACAATATATATATATATATATATATATATATATATATATATATATATATATATATATATATATATATATATATATATATATATATATATATATATATATATATATATATATATATAAATATATATATATATATATATATATATATATATATATATATATATATATATATATATATATATATATATATATATATATATATATATATATATATATATATATATATATATATATATATATATATACATATATATATACATATATATATATATATATATATATATATATATATATATATTCCTGTTTAATATATAAATATAATGATCCACCAGCCTCATACTTACAGTTTTCAAAACAGATTTCTCCAGTGAAGTATACTAGAGCATAAAAGATATGATTAATGACTTAGATGGAAAATATCTGTAATACAAACGGGAAGAGTAAAAGGTTATTTCGGAACAAGAACTTGCTGACGCTACACTTTTCTTCACGGGTTGTCATTCTTCTGAATAACCGCAGTCCGCAGATCTACACGAGATGATGTATCACTGATAGGTAAGCGGAAACTGTATTAAGACTTATTTCAAGTTAGTTACTATCCATCTCACAGAAATAGATACATACAGATATATATATATATATATATATATATATATATATATATATATATATATATATATATATATATATATATATATATATATATATATATATATATATATATTCATTTAAAAAAGGAAATATTCATTGGAATTGACTACATTACAAATTTGACATTTAATATTCTTTTTTCGAAAATATGTTTGAATTATGTCTTTAATATTTGTAAGCAAATAATCATGGAAACAAATTTTTTGCATTTTTCTTGACTTGAAAATTTTGTCCTTTATATTATATACTGAATTTGGCGCACTGTTTTTATACATAATTTTACCATATAAAACTTTTAAGAAAATAAAATAAACCTAAAGTCAGGTAAAAGAATATTTTCGAAAAAATGAAAATCTCTCAAATGCTACAGAATTTAGTTAAAATGTATAAGCTTATTTCAAAAGTAATTTCAGAAATCTCATTTTAATTAAATATAGAGCTCTAGAGTCTTACAGTAATTAAACTATCTAGAAAACTTTAATTTCTTCTGTTTAAGAAAGGAAGTTTATAAAGTAGAAAAAAATAAGATATTCAAGTGTAGATTAAACACTAAATTGTTCAGAAAATGGATAAATTGCTTCAACTGGAATAAAAGTGCTTCAGTTAACATCTTAAGTATTTAACTCTTAAGTATTTTAACATTCTTACAGAATACATAATAGAATATTTTAAATTCCTGAGTATAACTAACGATTTTATAATCTATAGCCGCTGTAACTAATTACTTTCCCGGAGATGAAAAAAAATAGATATATATTTTTTTCCAAGGAAATCTGGAACCCAAATTATTGTTTTTATATTATAAATCGTCATGAAATTATTAAATATAATGAAAATTATATTAAATTATTAAATATAATGAAATACAGTTGGCTCTCTGTTTAACGACGCTCTACTTAACGATGATCTCTATTTAAAGACGATATTTCCCAGTCCCGGTCCCTCCGACGTAAAAAAATTCCATTTAAAGAGGACGTTGTTTCTGTTTAACGACGAATTTTCTTATATGAGTTTCTTCAACTAGAATAAAAAACTGATTTCGCGTTGCTGGAATTCACAAAGAACTTGTAGTGGAACTGCAAAGTACGGATGTAGAAATCAACAAAGATGACATTACCCCTGAAGAACGGAGAAGTCTTGTTGGAGATGAGGTTGTTTCAATTCAAGATTTCTACAATTGTGATGAATTTGTTGTAACAACAGTTTACAGAAATGTAGAACATATTTATGAAGATATAGTAAACGAAAACACAGTATCCCACGAAGAAGGTGAAGACACAAAAAACAAGACATTGCCACCGTCTTAAGCAGATACAACTTCTTCTCTAGATGTTCTCCGACGCTATATTAAATCTAATATGGAAGATGACATATTTAGCATTTTAGAAAAATCTAAAAAAGAGAGTAATGAAAACAAGGAGAAAAAGGAAGACATAAACACTTTTTGACTTTTTTAAAAACCTAATTTATTATGTTGTTTGTAAGCTTCTTTCAATGTAATTTAAAATAAATTTTTGCGAATAAAATAATAATAATAAAAATTACATTTATAAACACGCCCATATATTAAGAAACATATTGACAGTCCTAAGCCTGTAAATTGCGAAAGGAAATGTTATTTTTTCACAAATTTTGTTTAAGGACGATCTCTACTTAAGGACGATTTTTCCCGGTCCCTTAAAAGTCGTTAAACAGAGAGCCAACTGTAAGAAAAAAAGTAAAATTTTATTTTAAAAAATTATATTTATTTCGTTTTGAAAAAAAAAATGTTTATACAATAACAGTTAAAAGCTAGATACAGTTTATAAGGAATTAACATTTATCTTAAGGGGTCATACGACTGCTAACCCTTTCACGGGCGCGAAGCTAAACTGCAACTTTTTGAGATAAAATACATGATAAATGTAATGTTCTTACCCCATGTAAACATTATTTGGCAGTGAAAAGATATTTCGATAAGGGGTTTTTTTTCTAGGGGGTGGCTAGACATCATATCCACTGCCCACTTAGGACATTTTTTTTTTTGCTAATTTTACTTACCTGTTAGGATACAATTAATAAATCTTATTATAATATTTTTATGAATAAAAACGTTTTTATAACTAAATACAAAATGTATGATTAACATAGTAATAATAAGTAGTAATAAAATAACTGTGCAACACATATTTTTATGTTTCTTATATTCAAATTGTCCGTATACGAGTATTTTAAGATCATGTATAATACACATTTTACGTTTCAGTTATTTAAAAATAAAATTTTGACATGGTTTTATTGGGTAAGAGAAATAATATAATCCCGTTGAGTGAAGTTCACAACACATTCTTCATCAGTATCGCTAATATCAGATGCGTTTGAATCCTCATCTGATGGCAATTCTTCGAATACGGCCAGAGCTTCTTCTACAAATAAGCTCTTCCTAGACATACTACTAGATTTTGATTTATATATAACGTTAATAGTATAGTAAAATAAAAGTAAAATAATCAATATCCTAATAAAAAATATCTATCTAAATATATAAATCTACGTAAATAAAAAGTAATCAAAATATCATATGCGACTCAATAAAATGTGAACATTCTGGCTGAACAGAAAAGCTATACTGAAACATTTTCGAGAGAAAATCTCTCTAATCACATGTTGTAAACAAAGATTGTTTATATTATATCCCCCCAACAGGCCCACGTGATTTTACGTGCTCTCTCAAAGAGAGCACGTAATGTCACTGGGATGTTTACAAGGTCATTGACTTATGCTCAATGCGGGCAGTGGCTATACCGTCTAACCACATCTGAAAGTTACCCAAAAACCTTATGAAAATCAATTACTTTTTCTTGTGAATTGGTTTAAATTATGTAGGGGACAGTAAAGTATGCATTTGAGTACCAAAAATATTTTTCATACACCAGAAATTTTATTTAAAGTCATTAAAATCTAATTTGTAGTAATTTCACAAATTTGAACAGGATCGGTTATTCGCCAGAGGACATTATTGAAAAAATATGTGAAGTGCTGCCATCTGCATTGTTTTTTATACATTTTACTTTGAAATCATATATGTGGATAGACATCCTAGCCACTGCCCCCGAAAGGGTTTTAAACCGTCAAAAAAAAAATCGATTTTTAGAAAAAAAAATTATGAAAGATTAACCTTTTCTGAGTATTTTAAGACAATCAGCTTGAAAAAATTCCCATAATTACGGGAATTATGAATAAAATCGTGTCAGATGTTTACTGTAAACAGATTTAAATGGAAATACTTCAAAGTGATTTATTTCAAAATGTGTTTTTCACATAATGCACTTGTTATCTCTAGAACTATTTCATATTTTGGTATGAAATTTTCACAGATGGTGGTACACATTATCATTTGCTTGAAACTGAACCTGAATTTGTTTACAGTACTCTAGAGAATGCATTTTTCATGCATAGATAAAATTTAATTTATTAAGAAAAAATGCACTATATTCAGTTTCACGGTAAAAATAGAAATTTATCTTAAATATATATATATAAATTTAGGTTCAAATTAAACTTTAGTTTCTGCAGTATGTGTTAAAAGCAGAAATTTCGTCTTAAACTCAATTTTTGTTTTGGAGTATTTATGTGCGTTAGCTTTGATATCACTTTTGTCCAAAGCAAACTGCTTATTATTTATGATTATCTAACACAAAGTATTTTTAGCTATAAAACAAGAAACTGGTATATATTCATAAATCAGACATTGCTCTATTAATACAAAAAAATTATGATTTAAAATCTTATACTTTTCAAGATATAGAATGTTGAAAGTGACAGAATTTTTATACTTTGTCGACTTTTAACTGTCGTATGACCCCATACTTTAGTATCGGAATATTTTGAAGGTAAAGAATTAGAACTATAACTGTAATAATTGTTTACTTAAGAATTAACTTGTACTTAAGAATTTAATATAAGGTGTATCAGAATTATTGTGAGATCAAGTGGTATTCTAGTGGACATGCATAAAACTGGGGGTGCTCAGTTGATATCCTGATGAACACCATTAATTACATTCGTGTCTAGGATGGATATAGACACGTTAAATCCTTACCTTCAAAAATCCTTCTATGTGTTCAGTGGGTGGGAAAAGGTAGAAGCTTCCACCCTGATAGCACTCTTGGGGGAGAACGATAAAAATTCTGATGGCACCTGTCTAAATCGGACGCTATCCCTTGTGGTGACATTGAAAATCAGGATCGCACCCCTCAGCAGTCAGCCTACAATGACCTGCTCTGGAATGTTCCAGCAAGGGGGCATAATTTACAACAACAACAGCAAAATTATTACAATCAGCACGGTGACAAAAGCATCTCTCCTCGTAAGCAATACAGCCAAATAGACTATCGTTAAATTAGAATCTGCCTTTCTCATTCACTAATGTCCACTAACCAATATTTTAATTGCAAGGCAATTAACTGTTCCCAAATTTTCTGGAGCAGGAAAGTGAACTTAATTAAAAATTTAATGCATGAAACAGTGAAAAAAAAGTTATATGGAGGAATTTAAAAGCAAAAACTAATTTTTCTTAGAAGTTCTGGTAGAAGATTTTATAATGAGACATGATACTTATAATTTTTTCTATTTATTTTTTTTTGTTTTTGTTTTCATATAGAGACCTATCGACAGAGCCCTTAGGTATACATAAAAGAGTAGACAAAACTGCAAAGGAAAACAAAATATAGAATATAGTAAACAAGAAAAGCAACTGATATAAAATTGTCATGCGATCAAGAGGTAGCCTAGTGGTCAAGCATAAAACTGTCAATTCGAATCCTGATGAACACCATTAATTATATTCGTGTCTAGGATGGAAATAGACACGTTAAATCTCTACCCTCGAAAATCCTTCTATGCGGTCAGTGGGTGGGTCAGTGGGTGAGTCAGTGGGTACAAGATTCCCCCCAGATGGCAACTCTTGGAGGTGATTGATAAAATTCTGGTGGCACCTGTATAAATCGGACTTGTGGTGCCATTGAAAACCGGGGTTGTACCCCTCAGTCCTCAGCCTACAATGACCTCTTCTTGAACACTCCAGCCGGGGGTATAAGTCACAACAACAACAACAACAAAATAAAAGAAACCCACAACAACAAAATAATTACATTTAGCACTGGTGACAAAATGATCGTAAGTAATGCGGCCAAATAGAGTATCGTTAAATTAGAATGTCTTTCCCATTCACTAATTTCCACTAACCAATATTTTAACTGAAAACCAATAAACTGTAGACCAAATATTGTAGAGCAGAAACGTGAACTTAACCTTCAGCGGGCGCGCCCGTGTATAAAGGGAAAAATTTTCGCAATTTTGTATGTTTTTTTTTTTTTTACATGTAAGGTTTGAATGTTCTAAGCAGTTTCTATTTATGGCTACACCTTTTCTAATGCAGAACGGATTTTCTGACCCATGTATTCCTTTCCATTCATTTGTTAGTCGTGATTTAACCGTGGTAAACCAGCGAATACACTGGATTACAATACGACAAAAGCAGGAGTTGATGCAGTCCATCAAATGTGCAGCTGTTACACGATATCCCGCATATCACGAAGATGGACAATCTCATCGGTTTTTAGGTTTTTGAAAATAATAGGAATCCATTCGCAAGTTGTCGTTAGATCCAACAAACCGGACAGTTTTTAAATAAGGCGATTGCATCTGCATTCTTTGGCCTTTAATTATGAATATATCTCAATATTATCAACATTTTATATCTTGTCATAAAACTCAGAATCATCATTTTCAATTTCAAAAGAAAATGTATATTACAAAAGGAATAATCAAGATTAAAATAGACGTTGCACTTTGCGCAACGCGCACCTGCTGGTGTTTCAAAAATCGGCTTGCCCGCTGAAGGTTTAATTACAAATTTAATGCATGAAACAGTGATAAAAAAAGTTCTATCAATAGGAATTTAAAAACAAAAACTAGAAGTTCTGGTAGAAGATTTTATGAGACATGATACTTATAATAATTTTTTTTCGTTTTCGTCTTTATGTCGAGACCTATTGACAGAGCCCTTATGTATACATAATAGAGTAGACAAAACCGCAAATGAATGCAAAATATAGAAAAAATATTGCTATTTTACCTTAAAAAAACAACAGAAAAATATGTCAGTGTCAATCATATAAGGTAAATGTCACTCACCTTTCAGTCCAGGCTGCCACTGAACGGAAGTTATCCTAATTATGCCACAAACTCAAAAGAACGGAGTTAGATCTTGATACACAAACAAATGACGTTTAATAATGACGAGACGACAATTTACACAAAACTTATTATACATATATTAACTGATCTTATCCAGTTTACATCGAATCACAGATGACCTCCCTTGTATCTATAGAACAAAACCGTAAGAGTCGTGTATTTCGTTCATCTGTTTTCAACTGCTTCGCTCCCAAAGCTCGGTGGTAGGCGAGGATGACGTATTGGAGCTGGAATCGCCGTATGTCATGGTGGTTCTTGACATACATAAACAAGAAAAGTAATTAAGATAAAATTCTCATGCGATCACGAGTCTCCCAATAACGTCTGTACAGAGAGCGTGCAGTTAGCCAGACCAAAACATGATGTGCCATGTTGTCGAAATTGCAAAGAGGGTGTACATGGCTAGAAAAAAATTCCCATTCTATTTAAATGTACAGTCAGGCAGTCGTGTTCGGTTACAATCCTGAAACAGCCATTGCAATTTGAAAAAGCCTTAGCTTTAATAGACCCTTTGCCCCGAAATTCACGTTGTCGGGGTTGACCACTAGGAGATGGGTCCATCAATACTTCCGTGATACTTATAAAATTGAAACTAGAACAACCCTATAAGGAATCTCAGCGTTGCTGTTTAAATTATAGAATTAACCTATATGTTCCATACTCAACAATTTTCATTGGGTGTTTTGCTACATTTAACAGGAGTTTGATCGAATCACGTGATAAAAGTTTCCTTCAGCTTTCTAATTTGAGAAAACAAATCCAAAAGAAACAAGCATTTTTAGTATTATTGAGCTTTAGCGCATTATATATCCTAACAAATACTGTAATGTTGGCAATGATTTTCCATTCAGAGCATGTTTGAATACTTCTAAATAATGCAGACATTAGAATATTTACAGCTTTATACCGATCATCTACACCAATAATAAATCAGAGTGCTCTGTGTTCCTGATTAGGGTATCAATAGATGCTCATTCACGCATTTATGAATTATGTGTGCTACTGGTATCCATACGTTTGACTAAAAGCCTTTGAAAGCCCGTAATAGCGTTTGTGCATGAGCAATTTTGTGTCGTGTTTGTGCATGAATAGTTTCGCACTCATATTATGTACGGAAACATTTAATACTAATTACATTTGTAACTGAATTCATAGGCCCTGCATCTGAACACTGTGCAATACTCCTAACAAATGAGAAAACATTAGGAAGAATTTGAAATTAGAAAATTGTTTTTCTTAATCACTATGTTAGTTTGAATGATATATCGCCCCTCTGCTAGAAGAGTGTTACATCTGAAAATAGCCATATTTTCAGGAAGAGCTAAAGAGGCTTTATGCCGAAATTTCATTTCCTTTTTTATGAATGCCTATGACAATTTTGGGAAACTTATTCGAATCACTTCTGAAGGCAAAAATGATATGCTATTAAAGTTGTTTTCAATTTTTAAAGCATGATTTTGAATTTTAATTACTAGTTATAACCCTCTTCTAGTAACCTCATTTTGTCAACATGGACTGAAAAGCTTGAGGGAATATTGTCATATATCTATGCTATTGCACAATCTATCTAAACTTTTCACAATACAAAGAAAAAAAACTTGATAACGTGAACAGCAGGTTAGAAAAGAATACAAATTTAATTAAAAACATTTATTTTCCGAATAAAATTTAATGAACATTTTTATTACAGGAGCATTTTAATACAACAACATTAGGCACTGACAAAAATCTTATTTTCATTCTTTGCGCATCAGCAAATTCCCCCTTGTAGTTGGGGAAGAGGGTAATAAGCCCCATCTAGGAGATTGCGTTGGTACTAAAATTATAACATTATTCGAGAATGAGAAGCACTTCTTATAGAACATCGTGGTACAATTATCTCACAATCGAAAATTTCGCAGATGTAACACTCTACTAGCAGAGGTGCGAATTACATTACTTTCATAAATACAACTAGAAGAACTGCAAAGGACGAAATACCTGTTTATTCAAATAATAAAACCAATCATCTTGAGAAGTTTTAGCGTTTGAAAAGGTTTTTACTGGTTCTAGTTTAAGTCTTAGAAAAGGTAAATTTCTATGAAGGTCATTTTGATCACATGTTATTTTACTTTTTTAATTCTTAAAAAAACCACTTCTCAAAATTGAAAACTGAAAAAACAAAACAAAATGGACTCCGAGCTAATAAACGTCTTCAAAATAACCCCAATTTTTATTGCTGTCAGGGTTTGAGATTCAAGAAACTCAAATCGAACGTTTCCACTATGATAACATTGTCATATTGCATTATTTTTTGTACTGTCGATGAGTGACCTATTGCATGTCCGTACATTGGTCACATTTAAATTGGAATAACAGTGTCTAGGCCAGATATGGGCATGTTAAATCCATAGACCGACAAGTCCCTCTATGAGGTCAGAGAGGTTGAGAGAGGGTGCGATCCCCCCCCAAATGATGCCCCTTGGGTTTCTCGGTCAAAATTGCCTGGTTAAATCGGACTCCGAGCCTTGTGGTGCCATTATAAACCGGAGCCCCAACCCTCAGCCCGGTAGCCTATATGAACCTATTCTGAAATCAATTGGGAGAATTAGAAACATCGACAACATATTGGAATGTATTATAAACGATTTATCACAAATGATATGCCATATCTTAAATTACTTGAAGTGAATCTTAACTTTTTTATTTGTACAGTTTCCAAATTTTTCAGCGACCTGCATTAAGGATTTTTGATTTCGAGTAAAATTTCTCGAAATATTTCCCTGCCAGCAAAATTTCAACTAACTAAAAAGATGATTTATTTGATATCTAAAATGATTAAAAATTTGACAAACAATTTCTAGGAATCCTGAAGACAAATGTGTTCAAAGCATTTCATACGCACATTAGCCAATTTACCCTTAATGATTTAGCAGATTTATAGAAATCGAATAATGTTTTAAATTTAAAATCTGAATTTTTTTAAGAATTATATTTCATATTTACCAACAATTGTGAATTATTCTTTACTTAAAGACTGAGTTACAGGAAAATCATTTATGAAATGCGAGTAAATAGTGGAAGAGAAAAGTTTATAGCCTAAATCATCTTAAAAATAACACCTAGTTTTGAAATAATACTTTAATATCTGACAGTAATATTTAATTAAAAATCTACAATTTCTGATAATTAATTGAAAGAAGTTTTGATCAAAAGTGTTTTAAGCAAATTTAATTTATTTCAGAGAAATTCTGTACAATGAGGTAAACAGCGCATTTGAACGTAAGTTAAAGTTAATTCATTTCATTTAAAATGGTTCAGCCTGTCGAAATACAGGTATGTATTGGTTATAAAAAATGGTCGATTAAATTTCTGCTCCTTCCAAACTCTATTTTCAAATAACGCTTGAAATGATCCAAAAATAGTTTGATAAACAAATTTAATTAGTTTTAGATGAAATCTTGCACAGAAAAATAAACAATGATTTAAAACGTACGAAAGGTAAAGTATTTCTATTCATCTAAAATGGCATTGTTCGTCGAAACATTTATTGGCTAAAGATTCTTTGAATAAATATCTACTTGACTTAAACTGTCTTTCGCATTCAGTTTCGTTTATAATGTAACATAGGTTGTGTGATTAACGTTTGATTTGAGCGGATATGAATTTAGAAGCTTCCGGTATCAATCTAAAGAATATTTCACTCGTTTCTAGAGATTCCTAACTCATTCTCTATTATTGTAATACTTTTTAGCTCTGAACAATTTCCAGTGACAAAATGTATTCCTTGGGCTAAACATATGTGTGTCAATGTCGAAAATAACTCCCTTGAGACTATCTCTTTCCAAAGATATTAATTCTTTAAAAATAATTCTGTTAACGCCGGACTATGGGTTTCAAAGCTATTGAAATTGCTTTTTTGAAATTACATAAAAGATGTTAGAAGATATCAAAGGAACAATCATTTTTACAACTCGTTCCAGCCACGAGGGAAATGAGTCACAACAATACAACGTGTTTAGTAACTGGCGATAGAAAGGAAATATTCTTTAGAGGAGTACAATAGGAAATCTGGAATTTTTAAAAGATATACAGTAGTTATTAAGTGTTATTTATATTTTTATTTCAGATAGAAAAGCCAATATCATGGGTGGCAAGGCTTTTCCGAACTGAAATGAAATGAAAAGGGCTACGGCCAAGTTGACTCATGATGATTCTCTTGTGTTTCTATCGAATATTTACGTAACCGAATATTTAATAACTAATAACCTTTATAAAGGAATTTCAACACCTATGTAAGTGAATCAGGAAAACGGTCTCGATTTTAGAGGTAGCCTTAGCTTTGCTTTTTTCTTTGGTTTGGATGGCTACGGTCATTTGTTTTTGCCACACGAGGGCTAATTAGGTCAGGACTTAGAGTTTAAAGCCAATTCTGAATGGTTACAAACATCCATGCCAAGAGAGGGACTCGAACCCACAGACTCTGATATCGAAAGCCAGCATATGTAGCCTCCGATAATGAGATGTTGGATCTTCCAAAAATACAAAAATAAATTTTTAAACTGCTTTAAGTTTCCAAATTTAAATTAGAAACTCGTTATTGGTCTGCACCTTTATTATTCCAAAATTAAAGAGAAATTTAGGTACAAGCTTTGGAACGTTAAGGAATAGCTAAAATTAAAATTTCAACCAAGCTTTTACTACGTTCAATCACTTTTAAAACAAGATTTTTCACTCCCTGTGTGCAGTAAAACATTTTTGTCCGCTTTTTTAATGCTTATAATATAATTAACAATGAAAATATGCTGTTTACAGTTATCTTTGTTTCAAACCTTCACTTAAAAGAATAAATATATTTAAGTGCTTTTGCTTCTCGTCATATTGCACAGTGAAGCAAAATTTTCAGATTATCAGCATTAGTAGACTCATGAAGTACAGGGTAAATGTGTCCCATACTAATTCTATCATACAGAAAGTCCTTCTTTACTGTCGTACACAAAACAGTTAAAGCGTATTCCTCCATCTCTGTCGTTAATTAGATCATCAGGATCGTAGAGTAGCTTATGCTAATTGAACTCATATCGGTACTTGACGCTGAGAAACTCAGTTTTTAAAAAATAGATTAATATATTTTTTGTAAATTGGTTTCCTTTTAATATAAATAAAAAATTGTAAAACTTAAGGGTTTCTGGAAATCCACTGTTAACCTGATTGAGTGGTTTGTTTGTAAAGGCTATCCAGATCCACTTTGGAAGACACTAGTTGGTTTCTAGGGCATGCACATATGACACGCATGCGAAACGTAAAATGCAAAAAGACTTTTGCTAGCTCATGACCGATGTATTGTACTTTTTTGCCATAAATATTTGATAGGTAATAAATACATAAAAGACTTGATAATATACTTAATTAGTATCTTTACTTTTCAGTGCTATGAACATTTAAATTGCCACATATCAGAAAGTTTCGGTTCCCCATGCTCATCATAATTCAACCCATAAGGAGAAAACTGCAAACATAACACACTCACAAAATTTCAGCAGCTTCAGATATTTTTCGCACTTGAGGAAATTTTTTAAGATCGAGAACCTCATGTGAAACAAGTTAAACAAAGTCAAAAACTTTCAACATTTATTAATGACAAGAAAAGAGATTTCCTCGTGATGTATTCAGTCTTTTTACCTGGAAACTCTAAGTATTTTCTATAAAATTCAACTTTTCTGTATTGACTTTATTTACAGAAATTATATCTGTTTTTATGCGTTATTTTTACCTTAATATTCATAATTCATTACTTAAATTTTAACTACTGAGCACTCCCACCTTGATTACATTTAACTTGTCTGTATCAGGTGCGGCTCCAGTCCAGAATTGTTGTTTTTTTTTTTGGGGGGGGGGGCAGTGTCGGATCTTAGGGTTATATATATACACACACTGCTGGCCACCCAAATTGCAACTCCAAGAAAGACAAGAGATATCACAACAAAATTTATTTTGTAGATAACATGTTGACCAAGTATCAAATGATTAAATTTATAGACTTCCGTGAAGTGTGGTTCCTGCCAAAATCAGTAGCCAGAGTAGTCGCCATTGTTGGAGATTACCGCTGCCACACGCCTCGGCATTGATTCAAAGAGACTTTGGATGAGTTCTTGGGGTACAGCAGACCAAGCAGCTTCCACACGTTGCCAAAGTTGATCTGCTGTGGCAGCTGGGGTTGGAATCTGGGTCAATCGTAGAGCAACCATGGACCACATGTTTTCTATCGGCGAAAGATCCGGAGAGCGAGGCGGCCAGGGAAGCAATTCAATATGGCGATTGACGAAGAACCGTTGGACAATGCGTGCCACGTGTGGTCGCGCATTATCCTGTTGAAATATGGCTGTGGGCAAGCCCTGAAGGTAAGGAGGGACAATTGGCTCCAACACCTCGGAGATGTAGCACTGGCTGTTTAAAGTACCGGCAATGCGTACTAGAGGTGTGCGAGAGTGATATACAATACCGCCCCATACCATAATACCCGGTGCAGGACCAGTGTGGCGGTGCATAACGCAGCTCTTCAGCATCCTCCCTTCACGGTGTCTCCAGACTCGAATGCGACCATCGTGGTGTTGCAGACAGAAGCGTGACTCGTTAGTAAAGACAATTTCCTACCATTCTGTCGTCCACATCCTTCTGTAATCGCACCATTGGCGGCGGAGACGTCTGTGGTTCTGCGTCAAGGGTAGACAAAGCAATGGACGTCTTGCGGACCACTCTGCTGTAAACGGCGTCGAATGGCACGCGCAGACACTGGATGATGCGTTACAGATTGCATGTGCTTTGTTATGGTTCGTGATGTGACTGAGCGATCCGTCACTGCCATGCGCACAATTTGCCTGTCATCACGAGAAGTGGTGCGCTGAGGTGGATGCGATAAAACACGCCGGTCCGTCATACCCTCCTGCATCCAACGATCACATATCCGCATTACAGTTGTTTGGTTTCGTCCAACACGACTACCGATTTCCCTGAAAGATAATCCAAAATCTCGGTAGGCCACGATCCTTCCTCTGTCGAACTCGGATACTTGATCAAAAGGTGATCGCTGTTTTCGACGAGACATAATTGATCGTTTTTTTGAAAAAACCACAAGAAAAACACAATTGCTGAACTTGAAATCGTCGAAATCTCCAAGCCTTAAATAGCGCTGTGAAGTGGCGCCACAGGCGAGCGTGATGTGCGTCTGCGCTGAAATTCTAATCATTTGCATATCTCACCTCCGCTAATGCATGTTGTAAATTTCATGTTATTTTCATGTTTCCTTCAGGGTGTTGCATTTACAGTGGCCAGCAGTGTATATATATATCTTACTATTAACAGCTATAGGTAAACAAATGTTAGTTTGTCAGTCAGTAGACATGGGAAAGGCTAATCTCGCGAACCGAGCATAGCATCGCGAATGGTACCGATATAAGCGGCCGGCCGAGACTCGTGCACTGATGCTATCCTCAACTTTCAAAACTTTAAACTTTTTTAATTATTCATTTAAAACCGCCGAACTCAATGGAAGAGAAGAGCTGAAACAGCTGACATTCCGGATGGGCCAGCTCCTTTCCGTTTCGCAAATTTCTACTATTTTCATGCATGCAAAATTCAACTTTTCCGTCCTCCAATCGACAATTGTTTTATCTCCATGTGTTTTACAACTCTTCATCTTTAAGGATACACACATTTTTACAAATTTTAAAATGTTTTTATTGCAAACGAAGCTTTTTCCCTAAAGCAGTTTTCCGAATTTCTGGAAATCGACAATTTTGATGAACACATATTTCGGTTTTCTGCATTTATTAATGTCAATTTTAAAAATAGCGGCCAGAAGAAACAGCTGACATTCCGGGTGGGTCAGCTCTTTTCCGTTTCGTAAAATTCCACTATTTTCATGCATGCAAAATTAAACTTTTCCGCCCACCAATCGACAATTTTTTTTTATTTCCATGTGTTTTTCAACTCTTCATCTTTAATGATATACACATTTTTATAATGTTAAAATGTTTTTCAATGCAAACGAAGCTTTTTCCCCAAAGGAGTTTTCCGAATTTTCGGAAATCGACAATTTTGATAGATAAATATTTTGGTTTTCTGCACCTATTAATGTCAATTTTACGATTCATCGGCATTTTCTAGATTTTCAGCTTCCAAAATATACCAAATACACTTAATAAAAAAAATGTTTTCATTCTAAAAAAGCGTACTTGCAAAACTCACTTTCAACTGAATGCCGAATTCGTAGTTTTTAGACTTATTATTTTACTCACTAATAATTCCTGCAAGTTCGTGAAATTTGTTTCTAATTAATGAGCAACTGGTAGGATTCTTCCACCACCAATTTTGAATTCGTTAGAATTGTCTTTCTATTTTTTAAGCACTTTTTCCACCCGAAATTAATATTTACTCTCGGCTTTACCGCAATATACCTCCCATCTTGCTCACCCGGCTGTGTGCAGTTGTAGTGTAGTGGTGTCGCTCTGACCTGGTAAATCCTACGTTGTGGGTTCGGCCCTAGGTGGTGACGCATTTTCTAATTTTCCCTATCTTGGTGTTTTTTGTTTTCCCCCGCGGAACTCTGCAATCATCTCATTACGAATTGTTTCACCCTGCACAGGGCCTTTTGTTTTGTTATGCGAACCTTCCATCTTGTTTGCTGAGGGCCATTTTTTCCGTAACTTTATAATTAATTTCAACTTATTTTCTTTAAATTTTTTTAATTCTTCATTTTAATCTTAATTTATTTAATCTTAATATATTTCTAATTTTTAAATTTATCTTACCCTTCTACTTTTTGAAGGTTTTAAACTTAATTTTTATATTAATGTAACTTTAAACTTAATTTAAATTAATATTTTTTTCTATTGAGCACATATACATTGATAATAAGCATCTTGCGACAGGAGTTAAAGTCAATAAACCCAGAAACTCTACTCTTCAAAAGCTCTACTCTTTTTCCTTTGCTCAGTTGCGAAAAGAAAAAATTATTAGTTGAGAACGAGTCATTTAATAATTCAAATCTAGAAATAATTTTAAAGTACCAGAAATAATTTTAGTTTGAGGAAATGAGAAGTTAAAACCTTTTAATTATTTTAATTGAATGAATTTCTTTTTTGTCTAAGAAGCAAAATTTGAAAACGGAAATTTGAAAGAATTATTTGAAAAGCCAAAAACTGAAATTTGAGAAAGAAAATTTTAAAATATTATTTCCTTTTTTAAAAATTCTAATATATTTTTAAAAGTGATTAAACGGTATTTAATTATTAAGAAATGACACTATTTCATTTTAAATCGAAAAAGCAACACATCGGGTTGCCACGCAGCTAGTTTATATATACTAGCTGAGAGGCAACCCGATGTGTCGCATTTGCGATTTAAATTGAAATGGTTTTATTTCTTAAAGATTGAAAACTGTTTAATCACTTTTGAAAATGCATTAGACTTTTACAAAAACGAAATATTGATTTAAAATTCCTTTTTTAAATTATCATTTTTGGCTTTTGAAATAATTCTTTCAAATTTTGATTTAAAAAAAAAAAGGAAGCTCATTCAATTAGAAAAAAATTCTAAAGGTTTTAACTGAAACTAAAATTAATTCTGGTGCTTTAAACTTGTTTCTGGATTTCAATTATTAAATGACTCGTTCTCAACTAATAATTTTTCATTTTCGCAACATGGCTGAATGTAAACAGAAAATCGCATGGACGAAAAAGTGCTTAAAAAAATAGAAAGTCAGTTCTCAGGAATTCAAAATTGGTGGCGGAAGAATCCTCATCAGTTGTTCATTAATTAGAAACAAATTTCACGAACTTGCTGGAATTATTAGTGAGTAAAAATAAGAAGTCGAAAAATTACGAACTCTCCATTCAGTTACATTAAGATACTATGGCGATAAGCGCGGGAAATTTCGAAAGTGAGTTTGGTGAGTACTCTTTTTTAGAATGATAACGATTTTTTTATTAAATGTATTTGGTATATTTTTGAAGCTGAACATCTAGAAAATGCCGATAAATCGTAAAATTGACATTTTTCGATTTTACGACATTTTACGATAATATTATGCATTTCGTGCATAAAACCGAAATATTTGTACATCAAAATTGTCGATTTCGGGAAATTCGGAAAACTGCTTTGGGGAAAAAGCTTCGTTTTCAATGAAAAACATTTTTAACTTTATAAAAATGTGTATATCCTTAAAGATGAAGAGTTGTAAAACACATGGAAATAAAAAAATTGCCGATTGGAGGACGGAAAAGTTGAGTTTTGCATGACTGAAAATAGTGGAAATTTGCGAAACGGAAAGGATATGGCCCACCCAGAATGTCAGCTGTTTTAGCTATCCTCTTCCATTGAGTTCGGCGGTTTTAAATGAATAATTAAAAAAGTTTAAAGTTTTGAAAGTTGAGGATAGCATCAGTGCACGGGTCTCGGTCGTCCTCGTATATCGGTACCAGTCGCGATACCCTGCTATGCTCGGTTCGCGAGATTAGTCCGTCCCCGTGTCTGCTGACTAACTAACATTTGTTTACCTTCAGCTGTTATTATATATATATATATATATATATATATATATATATATATATATATATATATATATATATATATATATATATATATATATATATATATATATATATATATATATATTAAACTTTTTAATTATAAAATTAAAACCGCCGAACTTAAAAGAAGTGGACAGCAGAAACAGATGACATTCCATGTGGGACAGCTCCTTTCCTTTTGGCAAATTTCCACAATTTTCATGCATGCAAAATTAAAATTTTCCGTCCTCCAATCGACAAATTTTTTATTTCCATGTGTTTTACAACTCTTCATCTTTAAGGATATACACATTTCCAAAAAGTTAAAAATGTTTTTCACTGCAAACGAAGCTTTTTCCCCAAAGCAGTTTTCCACATTTCACGAAATCGACAATTTTGATGGACAAATATTTCGGTTTTCTGCACATATTAATGTCAATTTTACGATTTATCGGTATTTTCTAGATGTTAAACTTTCAAACTATACCAAATACATTTAATAAAAAAATGTTATCATTCTATAAAAGAGTACTTACAAAACTCACTTTTGAAATTTCCTGCGCTGATCGCCATAGTATCTTAATGTAACTTGTATGCCGAGTTCGTAATTTTTCGACTTATTGTTTTGCTCACTAATAATTCCAGCAAATTCGTGAAATTTGTTTCTAATTAAGGAGGAAGTGATGAGGATGCTTCCGCATCCAATTTTGAATTCATCAGAACTGTCTTTCTATTTTTTTAAGCACTTTTTTCTCCCATGAGATGCAATATTTACATTCGGCCTTGTTGCCAAAGGGAAAATAATTTGTTGAGAAAGAGTCATTTATTTAATAATTGAAATCCATAAATAATTTTAAAGTATCAGAAATAATTTTTGTTTTAGGAAATGAGAAGTTAAAATCTTTAGAATTTATTCTAATTCAATGAATTTCTGTTTTGTTTGAGAAGCAAAATTTGAGAACTGAAATTTAAAAGAATTATTTCAAAAGCCAAAAACCAAAATTTGAAAAATGAGAATTTTAAACAATTATTTCGTTTTTTTAAATTCTAATATATTTTTAAAAGTCATTAAACTTTGAATCTTTAAAATCTTAAGAGGTTTTTAATCTTTAAGAAATAAAACCATTTCATTTTAAAGCGAAAAAGCAACACATCGGGTTGCCACTCAGCTAGTAAGAAAAAACATCGTCTGATTTTAAATTTGATCCCATTCAATTTTAGTCTTTGAAAAATAAATACACCGGGCTTTTTTGGGAGGGGCACTTGCCCCTACTGTTCCCCCCTTGGAGCCTTCAATGGTCTGTATTTAGTACAGGCAATTTTGGGGATACTCTTAATACTACATCCGTATGGTTTGTTTGCTAATACCTTCTAGATCCACTTTGGGAGAGAGACATCTGTCGCTTCGTAGGCCACATACAACGAAACTATCTCGCGAGGGGGAAATTGAGCTTGCAAAAAGACTTTTGCTGGCTAAAGGATGATGTATTGTACTTCTTTGATGATGAATATATCCTTGTCCTAATTTAGAAACTCAGTAACTCACATTTCCCACATTTTACATCATGAACAAAACACTGATATATTCGAAAGTGAAAAGATAAATTATTATTGTTTATTCTTAAAAATAAATGTTAAAGTGTTCTGAGACATATATAGGACACATTGTTTTGTAATTAAACATCTTCATAATTGAAGTGGAGTTACAAGGTTAGCAACAAAGTAAAGGAGTATGTGTTGTTCTTCATTTTTTGTTTTTTGAGGAGTTAAATATTTTGGAGTTATGAGATTTGACAGTGTTTTACTGGGACCATAAACCAATGTAATAGTATGAAAATCCAAAAGTCGTATTTCTTTGTAGATACGTGGTTTCTTAATTAGGCCAACGATATAAAAGATCATGAATTCTACTTGATAACAGAGTTGCTAACATACGTGATAAGTATCTTTGAACATTGGGGCTTTAATTTAAATGAAAAGAATTTTAAATTGACAGGTATCACTATGATTCTACTTAACATGGACGTCATAATTCCAACAGTAAAGATTCAACTAGAAATATTTCATACACATAGAATTTCATCAACTTCAAATATTAATCGATTTTCTGGTATTGAGAATCTCGTGAAAAACAACATAAACTATTGTAAAATTTTTTATCAGTTAGGAATATAATAAGAAACGAGTTTTCCTCGGGGTATTTCTAGTTCAGCAAATATGCGGAAATTCTTAATATTTTACCCAGATGGAACAACAGTATATAAACATTACTTTAAATACCTCGAATAGCAATTTATAGGTTATTAATTGGATTTTGCTCGAAATAAATTTAACTTATATGAGACGTGCAGAAAATCTATGGTTTTTAGAACTTACAGGAAACAGAAGTTATAGGATCTGTAGGGGAGATCATTTTAATCATTTTATTAATTATATTATATTTATAAAATGAAAAGGAAAATTGAAAACGGGGAATTTTAGACCTCAATTAAAATAAAAAGGAAATATAAACTGCCAATGGCTAATTTTAGAATCCATTCTTCAAAAATTGGAGAATACATCTTAGAAAAATGTTGTTTTTTTTTTTTGAAGAAAAAGGCTAAAAATATATTGACAGATTAATCTGGTAAGATCTGCGTGTGACTGACAGTGATTAAATATGAACATGATATAAGATTTGTTGTATGAATTATTCAACGGTATAAAACACTTAAACAGGTATTTTATAACAGTATTTCATTATTTATCAGCAAAATTAATTATCATGTCTGTATTAATTTTCTCATGTCAATATAACTAAAAAAATATTATTAGCCTTCATTAAAAATAAAAGTTTCACTATTCATAAATCAGCAGGCATCCTAACATCCTGACAAATACTTTTTAAAAATTTTCTTAGACAAAAATTTTTCAACATTACTGATCTATGATTTTGAAGAAGATATGATGGACCAATATGTTACATCATTAAGGCCACCAATATGCCTTTTAAAGTGATTATCATATCCAAATTCATAAACTGCCAAAATGACACAGGGCAGTCACTAAATTTTTCTAGCGACCCTAATAGCGAAATTAAATGGTTTGAGTTAGTAAAGGTGAACCAATTTTTCTTTTTCTTCTAAGGTCACTTACATTGTCGACATTATCTCCTTCCACGCCACAAATTTGTTGGTTTCTTTAATTTGAGGAAACTATATATTATCTGAACCAACAACACTCCCTATAATTGGATAGCTCCACCTTAGTACGGATTACGAGTTAGACCCCACTCAGTGGAAGCTTGTCCCTCAAATGGCATAAACGTCTATTTTTACTTTTCTTCTAAGCTCACTTGCTTTGTCGACATTAGCTCCTTCCACACCACAAATATGTTGTGTCTTTTGTATTTTGAGAAAATCATATATCTGAATTAACAACAGTCCCTATAATTGGATAGCCCCGCCTTAGTTCGGATTTCGAGTTATACCCCACTCAGAAGAAGCTTGTCTCTAAAACGGATTAAACGTCTAAATGTGTTTAATACAAGAATGTTTGTTCCTGGAACTTAGAAGCATATAAAAAATGACCTAATGATATGGCATTCTTAAAAACTAATTATTTTGCATTCAAAGGTATTCTAACCAGATCCCTGTAACAAATTTTCGGAGGTCTGTAGAATACAAGGGTTGCATAGGACTGAGAGAAAAGAAATAAGAAATTCCTGTCTTTAAAGTAAATAGTGAGGCTACTTTTCTGTAAGATCATAACATTCCATGTATTTTCAGCATACACAACAGCCTTGTATACAGGATTACCCATGTTCTGGCAATCTCAGCTTTGACAACCCCATGTGGTGACGAAATTCCAAAATCTAAATTTTCCAAAACTTTTACGGATGACTGATAGTTTGCAATAAATCCAATTCTCAATGAAATAAACGAAATTATACTCTACATTTACACTATTTTTTATATAAATAAAATTATAATTAAAAATTGTGGCATGGCCAGATTGTAAATTGTTGCAGTTGATTTCAATTCTTAATATTAAAAAGATCTTTGCGACCATTTAATAAAATTAAAACCACTATTATTGTAACGTTTAAAATTTGTCCTATTAATGAATAGATAGGATATTTAAACCAAGTGTTTGAGATTTTAGAAATTTTTAGCAAATTCTTTAAAATTTTAGTTGGAATGTTTTTCTTCTTCATAGCTTTAAAATACCTTGAAGATGAAGATGGCCATGTTGTACAACGCAACTTGTGGATACTTGTGGATATAGACTTGTGGATCTTATTTGTGGATAGATTTCATTCACTTTAGTACCCATTATTTGATGGTTAGGAAGAAAACCGACAGCAGAAGTCCACCAATCCTATTTCTGAATTGTCTTAAAGGAGATACATTTTGTAATAAAATTGTTTTAAAAACATGATTCTAAATGTTGTTAAATAATAGATATACATTCATTGTAGTGCTTTAAAAACTAAATGGAAATGCATGTTTTAAGGGCATCGCACACATATGAAATATATAACAAACTCAGACAGTAATGTGAATATTTAGAGGGACACATTTATTTTGCGTATTCATAAAAATATTACGTTACTTTTAGATAGATTTTCTATAAATTGGCCAAATTAAAGTCTAAATAAAAATGTATCTTGTTAATATGATAGATCGATTTTTACAGGGTAATTCAGTTAAACTGGTAAAAGAGCAAATAGAAGAAAAATCATAAGTTAAAATTTGGGAAAAAGTGTCGGTCAATAATGTCACCGAGTGCCACTACGTAAAATATTAAAAATTTCGTTTTTCATAATGTTTGAGACGCTTCATTTCCGAGGCTTAAAAAGTTATTTCGTTTTAGTTTGGTGACATCTGTGAAGAAAGAATTTTAAATATTCCTTCAAGACTCTCAAAAAACAATCAGTAAAATGTGTACCCATATCAAATGTTTGCTTTTTTTACACATGACTATACATAAAATACAATTGAAAATTCTTCACAAAAGGGATCGGTTTGATTTGTAGAACGAAATTTAGTGTCGTAAAATATAAATTTAATTTGTTAATTTCTTCATATAGTAAAAAATTAATTTAAGGCAGTATTTATAAGTCCAAACACACTGTGAAATAAATTCTACCATATATTTAGCGCAAAGTTGCTAGCTATATATATATATATATATATATATATATATATATATATATATAATAATAATAGTATAATGGTTGTAACCTGGCACATAACTTGGCCGTTGACCCATTTAGGACCGTTCCGTGTTACCTTTATTGGAAATCCACCAAACAGTTTTTTAACACTTCTTAGAACACTAATTACACAAATAAGTTGTTTCCATAAAATTAAATTTATTTTTACGAGAGTTACAAAATGTTGCGTTTTCGCAACATCAGTCCAAAGCGGTATAAAAATTTAAAAAATATAAAAATTTAAAATTATAAATTTTTTAAAAAAAATTTTAAAGTCATTGAAACATTTAGCATGAAGAGGTACATTACACTTATTACATACAAAAATTGTTTGACTTTTGCAGTGTTTACATTTTTTTGTTTATTTTCACTATTTTTAGTAATAATATCGCCCATTCGGTCTTTTCGAGTTTCGTTGAGAATTAGATTTTGAATTGAAGATGGTCTTCCAATATTTTAAGTTTCAGGTAAAACAGAATTCATCTGCATTTCTTCAAGCCTTTTTATCAAATATATAGCTCTCTTAAAGATATAGATCTCTTAAACTCTAATAAACTTATTTTAGAATTCATTACATCCATGTAGAGTATCCATTTTTCCCATACAATATTCTCCATTTTCTTACTATATTGCTTACCTTTTGCATTTATTAGAAGACAAAATGTCGATTTCACCTGCGATGTCTTTAGGTGATTCGACATTTTCACATAAAATATTATCATCAATAGCTTCTTCATCCGTCAAATTATCCGGATCTAGAGGGATAATGACGAATTATGGTTCCTCATTAGCTTCTGTTGAGGACGATTCTGAAACACCATCATCTAGCCCATGAAAATACTCCAATGTCTCTTTGTCAAAAATCGCTTTTTTCTAGAGACAAACTTATCCGAAATGCAAACAATACCAATTTACTGCATGAAAAACTAGGCAGCACTAGTAAAACACATTGGAAATAAGTAATACACTTTGGACTGATGTTGCGTTTTCGCAACATTTTAAAAAATATGAATTGAGAAACATAAAATCAAAAATTATGATTTATCTGTTGAAGCCATTTTGTTCTTTAGTCTCTAGTATACTCGGAACAAGCATCAAATCGGAAATTTTACATGTGCTGCTATCTAAGATTATTATTTGAAAATATTCACGTCCCAGGGAAATCTTGTAGTCGTAGTGGCATAGGAAGGAAGTCCAGGCATAAAAACATAATACTCCGCAAAAGCTTCACCGTTCTTTTATTAAGAATGGAGTTTTAAAAAGTCTGGATATACACTCGTCAAACTTAACGTTCAGAACACATCACGGCTAGCCGGGTACTGCGCCCCGACCAGCGGCAGGACCGCTGAAAATGCGCACGGAGAGCTCTACATGTTTCCTGGCCGAGAGCAAAACACACAAAGCTACGGAATTATTGAGAAAAGCGCGTGAGAGAAAACGGAATTATTGAGAGCTCTACATCCTGGCTGATAGCAGACACCCAAAAGCTGATAGTAATACAAAATTTAAATTTGTCAACCCCAAGCAAAATTTTATTCTAAATTACTCATCAAAATTTTCGTCCCAATTACGTTTTTGAGACGCGGGTCTCGCCTGATGTAGAGCCTTGCTGAGGGAGTCGGCCCCTCACGCAAGTCTTTTCCGGAGGGGGGGAAATTGAAATAAATTCCAAGCTTTTTACTATTTAATACGCCCTTTCCAAATTCTTCATCCTAATGCAACAGAATAAAGTCCCTTAACCTTGGATTGCGACCTATATTCAACCAATATCAATCTATTAGGTTTTCCCCCAAGCCCACGCGCGGAAAGAATTATATAACGAAGTCTATTCTAAAAGCTATGACGTGAACCCTTTCGATAATCACCCCATGTGCCGTGATGGTCATATGTCAGTTTTTTCACCGATATAGGATATCACTCTCGCACACCTCTAGTACGCATTGCCGGTACTTTAAACAGCCAGAGCTACATCTCCGAGGTGTTGGAGCCAGTTGTCCTTATTTACCTTCAGGGCTTGCCCACAGCCATATTTCAACAGGATAATGCGCGACCACACGTGGCACGCATTGTCCAACGGTTCTTCGTCAATCGCCAGATTGAATTGCTTCCCTGGCCGCCTCGCTCTCCGGATCTTTCGCCGATAGAAAGCATGTGGTCCATGGTTGCTCTACGATTGACCCAGATTCCATCCCCAGCTGCCACAGCAGATCAACTTTGGCAACTTGTGGAAGCTGCTTGGTCTGCTGTACCCCAAGAACTCATCCAAAGTCTCTTTGAATCAATGGCGAGGCGTGTGGCAGCGGTGATCTCCAACAATGGCGGCTACTCTGGCTACTGATTTTGGCAGGAACCACACTTCACAGAAGTCTATAAATTCAATCATTTGATACTTGGTCAACATGTTATCTACAAAATAAATTATGCCTTTGTAATTAAGTAAACATGTATAATTAAATTATATCTAATAATAATACCATCAAATATTAATTATCATGTTTCGCACATCAGTTCCTTAACCCTTTTCAACTAGGACATTCCTCTGCATAGAACTTTCTTAACGTACTTTCTACTTTACTCCCTTTCTTTTATCTGCCCAGAATTTAATGCATTCATTTCCAGCAGACATATAACCATTAAAGCAAAGTTAACTTAGTATAATACAGACGTAAAAATATGTTTTAATTCAAAACTATCTAAGAAAGAAATGTTCTAATTCACAGATGTTTGTTAAAGTGTAGACGTTGAAGAGGTAAGCTCCACATTTTCATTTAATGAAGAACCACTTACGGCAAATTAATGAACTTTGTTTCAAAGTAATGAAAGACTTTCCTAGGGCTCATTAAACAATTTAATTTACGCACATAAAAGATTTTCGGATAATTTCTCCTTTTAGCATGTTATTTCTCTTTAAAAATGCAAATATTATCAGATTGTGACCTTATGATCTTATAGCTAATAACATATCTGCTTAGAATCAGTTGTTGATTTGATGGGCATAGTTAGCCTAATTCTTTTTCTTACATTCTTTAATCTGTTTAAAGTTTAAAAAAATGCTGACACAAAAATGTAGAATAACGAATGGAGTTTGGTACTGATATTTATAATTTAACCTTTAAAATGGATAAAAGAGGAACATTTTTTACGAACAATTTTTTTTTTTTGCGAACTATATCTTTACGTAGCAAATAAGAGTTGTTGAAGAATCTTGAATTACGAAAATAGTTCTATTTATTAAGTTTGAATAGTCAAAAACGACCGATTGACTGATGACAGACACGTGTGTTGCTGGTTCATTATTCTGTTTGCTGTGATATTGTCACCCTAGTTACAGGAGTGCCAAAAATACCACAAAAACATGGGACAAATATCCTAGTGATAATGTGATTGACCGAAATGCCATTTGAGATCAACTTCCTGTGAACTTCACTGCGATATGACTACGCTGTCTTTCTTGAAATCAACGGCCAAATGCCCCTCATGAGCTAACTCTATTACCAAAAACATTGTAACAGCCAGCAGCCAGTATTTTGTGTAAATAATTACAAGATAAAAAGAACTTTTTATATAACATGTTTTTAAATATTCTGTTGCATCATATAAAATTGACAATTCTATGTATTAATAAATACTTTAAAAAAAAATTTTTATGAATTATCCCATCAACTTTAAAGAAAATGAAGTTAATTGGAAGTTAACTTGCGTTTAACTTTTCATTCCCGCTCCGGCCAATAGATGGCTGCACCAGTCTACAAAACAAAATTAACTGAAAATAACTGAAAAATAATTTAATTCTGTTTAAAGATGGCTAAAAGTATTAAAAAAATGCATTGTCATCGTGTTCCGAGCTATTCTAAAAGTTTCAAATGTCTAGCTAGTAGGGAAGTTAGTTGAAAATCGATTTCACGATTTGTACTGGACAAGCACACAAACACACACACAAACAAACAAGAAAGCAAGTTAATAAAATCGTGGTAAAAATTGTTTATACAAATATATCACGTGATGGTTTCAACTCAGACAGAAAGTGTATGAGCTGGAGTTCGCTGCGATACGTGTATTCTCTTTTCGTTCTGTAATTAAATGTTTCAAAATGTTAAGAGTCAGTTTGCATTTTTGGGATTTATAAGGATAGATTTATTGAACGGTAGAATTTCAAGAAAGTGTATATCAATATAACATTTAAAATATTAAATGTGCACATTCCATCTATAAATAACCGAATAGCTGTTGCAAAAGCTTCATAGATGAGCTAGAAATTTATATACGCTGAGCTTTAGAAAATTATTTGTGGCTTAAAATCTTCAATGGGGGTGTGGCGCTGTAGTCTTGCTACAGTGGCGTATTTAGCTATAACCGTTACTGCAAAACTCATGGGAATAGGGTGAGTGTACCTATTTTTCTTTCTGTCTTTTCATTTGTGTTCTTTTAGGATTGTATATTTTCTTGCATTTATGGTACTTCGATCCCTAAGTGCAGGATTTCTGTTTATTTTCATTTGATTTGACTATCGGTTTCAATAGGGGTCTCGGGACCTTGGGATGTCTTTTGGTTAGACCTGCATCCTATTCAGAAAGTTCCCACTTAAGGTAACGAATTTGGTTAGGCCTCCTGATGAAGACACCAATCGGTTGCTTCATTATATGGTTTAGTTCTTTTACTTCAATAGAACCTTGCATTTATGGTGCGTTGAGCCCTTAGCGTGTGATTTCGGTTTATTTTGTTTGCATTCTTCCTGTTAGTAATTACTTTAGCTGTTGAATTATTTACCTTTTAGTTATATTTGTACACCAAGATATCATATAAAAGATTGGAAGTGTACATTGCCTATATTAATAACCGAGTAGCTGTTGCAAAAGCATCATAGATGAGCTAGAAATTCATTTATATCCAGGGAAGGGTGCATAGATAATGGCCGAAGGCAAATGAGAAATATTTTCTTTCAACGAGAAGAATACACCATGAGTTTCTACAATCAAATATCAGTCTTGAAACAAGGCCTTTAGCCGTTTTTCCATTATACAAATTCTCCACTGCTTGTTAGAAACACGCCACAACGTTTTTCACCTCAAATAACGTGCTCCCTCAGTTCAGCACATATCGTATTTCCTAGTTACTATATATAGTATTACCCATGCAATAGTGAAATATTAAATTTTCCGTTAACGCTCCTCCTTAGATTCTGAAGTAGATTTATTTGTTCACTCTGAAATTTATTTCATTCCGGATTCAGTGTTTGCATAACATGATTTTAGGTTTTCTTCGGAAAAGATAAAGATGTAGCCATCTTATATCAAATTTTATCTTTTGCCTTGCTAAACGTATTGAACATTTTCTTCTATTAAAAAATAATATCTGAACGTTATTTGTACGATATTACTTATGTCAAAGTGGGATTGGAGAACTTGTGTTGTTTGAAGATAAATTTTGTTTGCAATTTCATCGTTGATATTTTTATCTGGATCGAATTTTCGGGAGGAATCCTTGAAACCCATTCACATATTTTCCAGCAGAAACAGATACATCAAAAATATCGAAAGTTTAATATTGGGCCCTATGTTCAATACAGCTAGATATTCATTCTGGATTTCTTCAAGTTATTTTATGAAAAGTGAAGGGTGGAAAAAGATGGAAAAAATGCTACTTTTAAATTTTAAAACAATATCAAGCAGATTTACGATTTAAAAACAATTTCAATAAACACAGATATTAATAAAGGCGTTAGGTAGTTATGTATTTTTTACAAACATTTTAAAGGCTATTTTATACTCGTGTAGGTTTTTCTAAAGGTTCAGTATATAAAATTCATTACTTATCAAGTTTTCCTGGATACGTTATAAGATGAATTTGTCAATCTTTAGCATCCGTGTGAGATTTTCAATAAAGCTTTATTATGAATAATGTATTATCAGTTATTAGACCATTATTTATTTTTGTATACTGATCGAAATATCTGAATGCCAGTTCTTGTAATATGACGTAAAATTTTATTACATTGAGATGATTAAGAACGGAAACAGAATTTTTTTCCATAATACAGGGATAGCTCAGTATGATGAGCTATTGTTTGTAGATAAAATAAAAAGTAAATTCGGGTTAATCATCAGGTTTCTGCAAAAAGCAGTTATAGCAAAAGCTAAAACTTTCAAGTAAATTATATTCACATTGCGAAATGAAAGAGGAAAATGCAATCTGAAGATGAAACATCTTACCTCTTTCAATTTCCTCGGTAATCCCTCAGCTTTAATTTCCTTACTTTTTCTTTTTTTTGAATTCAGAATTATTTTTTTCAAAAGATTCAATTATTTTGTTTCTTATTTTATGACACCTATATAGCAAAAATAAATCTTTCTAGCATGTTTTCAAATACTTCGTTGAGTCGCAAATTATTCCTTCACTCAAAAACTTTGAAAAAATAAAATTCAGTAAATTACTGTAAGAGATGATGTATTTATTAAGAAATTTTTAAATTTAAGAAATAATTACAGTATGTGAAAGCGATATGTAAAAGAAACTTCTTTTCAATGACGATTCATATATTTCTGATAAAATTGTACGGGTGTTTCTGTTTTCAATCAGGGACATTGCATTCGAAAGCTGAAAATGCTTACTGTTGTTACGGGAGAATCTATTATCTAGTTTAATGAGCAATTTTCTTGTCATTATCTTTGTCCCAAAGGGTTGTTACCGTAACTCATTTGTGTTTACAAAAAATTGAAATGCTTTTCATATTTTTGTGAGCATAATAATCACATCCTTAATATGCAGATAAAGAATGACTTTTGAAAGATAAAGAATAATGATTTAAAGGACATTATATTTTGGATTTCTCTTGTGTTAGGATTTTGTTTATTTTTCTTCAGATTGCTCGTCATAGCTTTATAATCATTAAGTAAAAATAAGTTTTCAAGTGAAAAATGCATCAAATTGTAAAAGCTACTTCCACATTGGAAAATTCTAGTTATTACGCACATTTTAAAATGCTAACATGATATACTGCAATAATGTAAAAGTATAACAAACAAATTTCAAATACATTTTTTTATCCTTCCTAATATGCATAAAATATTAAATACAGGGTGATCATAATTAAAAACTTTGCCGATATGTGGACCTCTACGGGCTGTTCCGTTAAAGCGATCTAGATATTTCAGATATAATTATTCAGAGGTATGAGCTCGGAATTCTGTGAACGGCAATAAAGTGGCGCTCACAGTTACGGTAATAGATATAGAAACTCGAAATTTTATGAAAGGGAACGCCCACTTTTTCCCGTCGCAAAATTCCAGCGCATGTGAAAACCGTGAAGAGCTTTGGAACGGTACGTGTATGTCAAACAACGGGCGCGTTATGCATGCACAGAAAACAGCTCTGCGAACAGCCAACAAAAACACGATGATGGCACATAAAATAGCGCGTACAGACTGGTACAGCGCTCTCTGCCTCTGCCAGTGATTTATGTCTCTGTACTATGTTTCCCTGCGCCGGATCGCCTCCTCTAGCGGTCCATATGCAGATCATCAAAGGCGAACTCGAGGTCCCGGGGGTCAAATGGTGACAATGGGGGCGGGGGACACTAGATCAAGAAACACGAAGACTTTGGCGGCTTGAATGGGGGGGGTTCTAAATGGGGGAATATCTGGAAGACACGTGTTCATTGGAATGGGGGTGGTTCTAAATACCGTCTCTAATGTTACCGTGACTAATGTTGACAGGAGTTGGGGAGAGAACTCTGTCCAATGTGAATGCACCATAAGGAAAGTGTGTAATCCAAATAAATGTTTTCTTTTATCCGATCTGTGTTGTCATCAGTGATTGGTGTCTTGTCCCTGCCATACGCAGACTTCCTCCGTGCGCCCCGATCGTGTTTTTGTAGGCCGTTCGCAGAGGTGTTTTTTGTGCGTGCATAACGCATCCGTTTTTTATGATACACGTACCGTTCCAACGCTATTTTGGGTTTTGCAAGAGCTGATCACTTTGCGACGGGAAAAAGTGGGCGTTGCTATTCGAAAATTTCGAGTTTCTGTACCTATAACAGTAACCGTGAGCGAGACTTTTTTGCCGTTCACAGAATCCCGAGATCATACCTCTTCATAACAATATCTGAAATCTTATCTCGATCGATGGAACGGAACAGCCATAGAGGTCCACATATCGGCAAAGTTTTTGTAATGACAACGCTGTATATCATTAAAGTGCATACATGTAAAAGAACAATAAAATTTAGTGCAACTTACATATTTGAACAGTATATATTCTCTCCTGAATCCTCAATTTGTATCATGTGGACTGCGAACAACGAACAAAATAGTTATTAAAGATATGTCCTTCCCCATTCTACACATATAAAATACTCTTCTCTAATTATATGTTCATGTGTATAATTAAAAAATAAAATGACTCTTTAACAGTCAAACATGAAGGCCTTATTTGAATAGTGGTCTAACTCCATTGTTGTTTATTTTGAGATACAGAGCCTTAAAGTCTAATGAGTGCGGAGAAATGACTGCTGAAGTCTGATTTATAATGCCCTCTGTTGGCAGCAGAAATAAGCTGGAGGTGTACCAGTTTAAAAATAAGATAGAAATGACTTGTATGAACATGAAAGTGAGGCTAACTCTTTTTTTTAAAGTGGAGTTGGCCCACTATTCAAATAAGGCCTTCATATAGAGATCTTATTGCGGATACAATGAGTATTTTGTGTCTAATATATTAAAAATATATCCTCCATATGCCTTCATGCGTAATAACATCACTCTGTTAGAATAAAATGCATCCTGTACCGAAGACACTGGTCATGGAGTAAATATTAATGGTTTCAATTGCATTTTTTTAAAAATTATGATAATTTTCAGAAGGAACCTAAATATTTACCGATGAAATCTGTCAACCTTTTGTACACATAAAGTAACGATTTTCTAAAATTCCGTTCTCATATAATTACTGAAATTCCGGTTTCTAATTCACGCATACCACTCACACATACCACATTCTTTGTTCTGACGACCTCATTTCGAAAACATATTGTTCAGTCTTCAAGCTTTATGATTTAATGACCTTTATTTTTCTCCCACTGCTTAAAACTTTACTTAAATTTGAAAAATTCCGCATTAGAACGTTTCATGTTATAATCCCAATATATGACGAGAGACCATAAATTTTCCTTATTTAGCTTATTGTAATTCTTTGTTACGACATACAAATTAATTAGACTGCCTTTATTCCCTCCTCACTTTGTCTGAGCATTTAAATAATTCGTCACTACCAAGCGACAAATGCTGGAATGTACAGAAGGAAAGGGGTTTCTTGAATATTTCACCTCTTCCAGCGCTTCCTGTGCTTTTGTCATGTTGTTTAAAGAATTCTGTGTGAGCTCTCGCTTCTGAGTTATTCTTAGTAAATTAAGTGGTGATTTCTCAGCGATGAAAGAAAGATACGCATGTGTTTATCGCTAGCCATCTGTCAGACAGTTGCCTTTTCTATCCTGAGGTAATGTCATTATCCTCCTACACGTTTGCAGCCTCTCCTCATGTTGAAAGCAGTTGTCTTTTAAAAAAAATAGCATGTTTCTGAATTATTTTTTAATAGGTAAGAACTAAATTCTATATTAAGCTTGTCAATACGCCAATATATTTCGAGGAGAGAAAATTCATGTGTGTGTTTATATTCTAGTTCATCTCAGGAATACACATGGTGTCATGATATCCAGCCAGTTATTTGGTAGGCAAATTAGGAAGTAAAAATTCAAATTAGCCTGAAAGAATATACAAGGTGTATACTCTAATTTTTACTACATTAATTTTAAAGTAGGATTACGTTCCTCCATAATGTTCCTCCGGAAATCGAAATTTCAGACACTAAAACCGTCCGTCAATACATTGCGAGTTATAATTTTGGCAGCATGCCAAACCTAGCCTGTATCGCTTGGACTAGCAGTAAACAGTCAAACAGAAAAGTACCAAAATGCGTCAAAATTTTGACATACATACATACATACATACATACATATATATATATATTATACATACATATATATATATATATATATATATATATATATATATATATATATATATATATATATATATATATATATATATATATATATATATATATATATTTATATATATACAGTGGCTTCCAAAAGTGTTCTTGCACGTACGATTTTCAATGAAATTGGGGTCTATCCATTAATTAAAATGAATATTTCAGAATGGGTATTTAATAATAAGATCTATTATCTATTCTTAACAAAACTATATGAAATATTTTAAAAACATAGTAAAACTTTATTTTTAAGAAACCAATAATCAAAAAGTAACAAAAAATTTATCTTACAAAAGTCGTCGTACACTTGTAAAAAATCTCTACATATTAGTAAATATTCTAATTTTCCATTAAATTAATATTTAGTAGGATATTCTTTAGCATCCACAACAGCTTTTAAACGTCTAGGAATAGATTACACTAGTTCTTTTGTAATTTCTGCATCAACGTTCCTCAATTCTTCCATCATAATTATGTTTAGTTCGCTTTACATGTGAATGTCGTGTTTTCGTACTCGAACCTTCAGTTCTCTCCAGATATGTTCTATTGGGTTAAAACCTGGCAATTGAGGTTGTGTTTTCAAAACTTGTGGATAATTATAGAGACACCAAAGGCTAACGTTGAGAGCCGTGTGCTTAGGATCGTTATCTTGGTAAAAAACAAAGTTGTTTCCTATACCCAAATTTTGAGTTGATAATTTTAAATTGTCTCATAAAATATTTATATAAACATCATGATTTATTATGCCATCAATAAATAACAAATTATCTAGTCCTGATGCTGACATGCACCCCCACACAAGGACACCTCAACCGCCATGGTTAACTGTTCCTACTAAGTTCTTGGAATTAAGTTCCTCATTTTTCTTCTCTATATAATTATACGCCCATCGGAACGAAAAATTTTAAACTTGATTTCATCGACAAATAAGACTTAATTACAATATCTTTGGGACTTATTAATCATTGATACTGCGAAGGAAAGCCTAAGATTTCTGTTTTTCTCACTCACAGAAAATTTTCTATTGGCAGAACGCCCATGCAATCCAGCTGCTTTGAGAACTCTTCGAACAGTTTCAGGTGAAATTGAAGAAGAAAATGTTTCATTAAATTCTGCAGAAACTTACAGCACTCAAACGTAGATTTTTCACAAATTTTCTAATTCTAAATCTCTGATCACGTATTGTTAACTTTGCTGGACGACCTTTTCTTACCATGTTTTTGATCCGATTTTCTTTTTTAAAGCGTTTTATCACATATTGCACAGTAGAATGGGATAAATTAAGTAATTTAGCAATATTCTGAACTGATTTACCACTATTAAGATGAAAAATAATCGATTTACGAATGCTGTTTATTGTTTCTTTACGACTACAAGCCATTTTTAAATAATAAATAGAATATTACGGAGTAGGCAAGCAAAAATTAAAGCCAAACGATACTTTAAATGCCACCACAGTTCAAAATTAAAAATGAAGCACCAGAAGATAATTTTAATTATGAATTTATACGAAAATATTTCAGTGCACGATGACTTTTATGATATAAAGTTTTTGTTAGTCTTTGGTTACTGGTTTCTTAAAAATAAAGTTTTACTATGTTTTCAAAATATTTCATGTAGTTTTGTTAAAAATAGATTATAGATCTTATTATTAAATACCCATTCTGAAATATTCATTTTAATTAATGGATAGACCCCTATTTCATTGAAAATTGTAAGTGTACTAACCCTTTTGGGAGCCACTGTATATATATATATATATATATATATATATATATATATATATATATGCATAACACATACAAAAGAAGTAAGCTACGAAAAGTAATTCTACGCTAATAACCCGCGGTAGTTTCTTTAAAAGAGACTACCTGAATTTTATGTATATTTTATAATTATTATATGCTCTATATTTTTATATACTTATATATATTTTTAAAATGATTTTTGACCACCCTTGTTCATTATTAATGTAGATCAGGGGTTGTCAACCTTTTAATACCTGACGCCCACTTTTTCACCTATATTCACTATATATAGTAAAATTTCCTTACCACTCGCCGGGGCTGCATTAACTCAATTTACCACATGTAATTTTTAGAGAGGAGGATTTCTAAAAAATATGTACTTAAATTTATCTTTTATTTATACTTTATGTATTTATACATAGAGAGCTGCAGATAGCTACGGAGACCATCCGTTGCTCCCTCGTTCACTAGTATACTTCGAGAAAAACCCAAAATATTATTATCTATATTTAAGTGTATCTGTTTGTGTGAGATATACTAGGTGAGCCAAAAGTTCATAAAAAGCGAAGAAATTATGATTAAGAGGTGAAGTTTACAAGAAAGGGCTCACAAGAAGGTCGGATTTCTTTAGCAGCAAAATAAAAAGTTAAAAAGTTACTGGAGAGTCACTGGTCCAGCTTTGGGGTCACTTTACTCCCCGTGGACGATTCCGCAATCCATGTCATCCATAACGGTTTCCACCCCAGTAATGCGGCCCTCCGCCAACGAGGGTCTTCCATTTCGTGGCCGATTCTCCAAATTCTAGTGTATCACGGGCTTTTATTACAAGAATGATTTTCATAATTTTCTTGAATCTCTCGCATGCCAGTGCCATCTACCGGTGACATTTTAACTTTTTAAAATATTAAAACTTTTTAGAACTTTTTTTGGGCTGCTAAAAAACTCCTACTTCCTTGTGAGCGCTCTCGTTCAAATCGCACTTCTTCACTTCTTCACTTCTATCATGATTTCTTCCTTTTATTATGAATTTTTAAAGTTTTTACAAACTTTTGGTTCATCCTATATATGTCTCACTATGAACTTAATATATTTGAGTATAACCCTTATTTATGTGGATATACACGATACTATAAGAATATACGGAAAGAAGTTTAATTGCACATAATGAAGGTATGGCATATTACTATTACAGTATACCTATATCCTTATGAATGGATGTAACCGTAGGAATGAACAAAATTATTCAACATCAGAAGAAGTGAACTAGAATAATGTATATTAGCAGTGTAAATGATATACCGGGTCGGTAAAAAGTCCGTAGAAACTTTAAAAAATTATGAAAACCTGAAAAATAACCAAAATAAAGTTTGCAGGGTCAGTATCGCTAGGTCACGGTACTTTTTTAAGACATTCTCGCTGTGTGGGCTTCAGACTTTTCGCAAATAAAACAGATGAAAGGTAGGCAGAAGTATAATATGAGAAGAATATATTCAGCATGGGTAATAAATGGTGACCAGTGGTATTTAACGAGCTGCTTACACGAAAATGAAGACGAGAGATGCCAAGTTGAAAGGAAATACGGACAGTGAAGGGGGACCAGCTGTATTTAATGAACTAAGCAAGCAAAAATTGGAATCTAAGGGTTCAGAAGTGAAAGATGGAAAAAGGAGATAAAGAAATTTATGATGTTGACTTCGTTAGGAGGACAGCAGAACGAAGGGAGTCGTGAGAATTTGGGAGTGTGAGGGAACCCCAGAGAGGAGGGCATAAGAAACAGGGGCGGACGCCCCCTTCAATTTAGATTGGGAGAATAAAAATCATAAAATATATGTGCTGCCAATAATTTAGGTCCAGGTTGACCCATTGGTCAGAAGGTCGCCACCAATGGAAGCCCAGCGGGAATGAGTTGATGTTAAGTTCAGAGTAAGAAAAGTTCAGCAGATCAGATTGATTTGAGAAATCGAAAGGCGCATGCAGAATCAAAAAAGCTGAAAGGGCCGCAGTTGATTTAGCATGGCTTGTATGTAAGCCTCATCGTTAGTTAGGGAGATAGATAGTGATGCATAGTCACGTACGGACTGAACCTGGCATAGAGAGGCAGTCGTACTGATACATGTTGTCTACCTAAGAGATGTAATCGGAGCTCGAAAGAAGCATGTAAATGTGACGATCGGCTATAGTGAAAGTAGCCTGAAGTAGAGATAAAAGTATTAGCGAAACATCCTGAATGACTATTGGAGAAGCTGACGCAAGCCCCCTTTTCCAGTGCGTAAAATGCCTACCCGTTGAAGTGCCAATTACCCAGAAAGACTCCCGCTCCGACCCGAACCAGATGCGCACGCCTGCCGACCCAAGAAGACGACAAGACGCGGCGAACAGCCCTTTGGCTATGTACACATGAGAGCGTTGCAACGCGCGTTAAAGCGCGCGTTAGAAAAACCGAATGTGTACACTATAGTAGCGTTAACGCCACGTTGACCGCCAGTATAGCTATGGAAGTTGAAGAGGCAGCATGTGTTTGGATTTTGTACCGTAGGTATAAAGCACGAAGACGAAGGCAAAGAAACCGTCAGTACATTAAGGATTAAAACAAAACAATATAATCTATGACTAATGAAAATATTTTCTAGAATTTGCATTATTAAATTTGTGCCTTACCAAGAATTTTCTTTTGTTCCTCTGAACTATCCTCTCCAGAAAATATCTCAACCAATTGCTGCCAAGATGATCTTCTAAACACTCTGTTGTTGTAGTCCACACTCTCCATGTTCCATATAGCACGGCGACTTTTAACTTCTTCGATAAAGAAGTCAGTGTCAAACTTATTTAGTTCCATAGTTAAAAAGTTGTAAAAAAAGAATAGTAAAAAAATAGAAATATGCTTGTCAAAAAAATAGTAGTCATCTGCCCCAAAGCGCGCGCTCAACGCAAACCATGTGTACGGTCTAATTCAACACAAATGAACTCGAGGCAGGGTGCAGTCGCGCGATCTGTGTGAACTCTCCAAACGCGCGTTGCAACGCGCTTTCTAGTAGATGAAAGCGTTGCATGTGTACTCAATCATTTCATCAGTCGTATTTCTTCAACGCGCGTTGCAACGCTCTCATGTGTACATACCCTTAGTCCTAGAAGGCGTCCCCCATCCAATTCAATGTGGAATTGGACTCTCATCCATGTCGAAACCCTTCGTAGAACGTGCGCCACCCCTCAAGGTTGCAGAGTTCGGTAACCAGTTGTCCAATAGAAGAAAGGCGCAATCCAGCCATCCCCGCTATTGTCAATAGGAGAACCCATTGTATAGTAAAGAAAGCGTCTTCCCAGCTTTGCGAGCGAGAAAAGTGCTACAGGTATGGGATTTTTGTATACTTGGTAATTCCATTTTATATGCTCACTGAATAATGAGAAATTAGATGATCGCGTAGAATAATGATAGGAGAAGCCTCAGTTTATATTACATATATTGCCATGGATATATATATATCACTTAAGAATTGTTGAGTAGTAAATTAGTAATTTTAGATTTATTAAGCACCAGATATATTATGAAATGTATAGGTGTATGTAATTTATTATTATGTTCAATAAATTAATTTGTGTATGTACATATGAGTAAGCACCCGTTAGCATATCAACGCAAAGTACGAACCATACCAACGCATGCACTCTAAACGGTCACAGACAGGAAAAACAACTTAGGAAACAGCCGACAGGTGGCGCTGACGAACACAAGTCAAAAAAGATACGCAAATAACGAAAAGAATGCTTCTAAATCGTTTATTACAGCAGTAGGTGTTCCACATGACCCCCATCACAGGGGATAATCCATTGCAGGCGAGTCACAAATCCGTGTCAAGGCAGAGTGCAGCAGGTCCGAATATATACGTGACACCTCTCGGAGGATCGCATCTTTCACATCCAATAGATTGGATGGCCCAGATAAATACACCCGGGATGATACACCCCTTTGACTTTTGTAGGTCAGTGCCACCTATCGGCTGTTTTTTGAGTTTTTTTTTCCTGTCTTAAAAAATTCCCGTGACCTAGCGAAGCTAACCCTGCAAATATTTTTTTTTTTTAAATTTTGGTTATTTTTCCGGTCTTTATGAATTCTTAAAGTTTCTACAGACTTTTTGCCCACCCGATAGAAGAGTAATCATCACTTGAATGAGCTCGTTATTGGCTGCATATTTAACTTCCTCAAGACTACTGTTCGCTCCGATCCAGATGTGCTGACGCGCATTTCTCTTGTTTTGTTGACGTTAGAGATTTTAACTCGCCTTTTTGACTCCCACTAGTGGCGAGAAATTAAATCAAGCATTTGACTTGGAATTCTTGAATGTAGTGTACGTGTTTCATGGCCGCTGTAAGCGGAATTCTTGGATTTAATTGTGTATCTTGAAAAAATGAAATATTATATCCCGAAATGCCTGAAATCTTGAAAATAAATAACTTTGAATTCTTGAAGTTTTCGGCAGTATTTGTTTTTCAGTCGGCATGCTGCTGACTTGTAAGCTCTCCATTTTTTTTGACTTTGAAAACGAGTATTCGGTGCAAATACAACTATTGTGTACTAACCCTATTGGATTCGCTCACCACAGTGTTAACCGATGGAGAAAATTTGTCCAAGGATGGCCTGCTTGAATTAAAAGATTTTTTTTAAAAATCCTACTCCGTAATAGAGAAAGAAATTTTACACAATTGGGCATTTTTCATTTTTCCAAAAATGCAAATAATATTTTTAAATTTTAACTATTCGGGAAAAAATCTTGTATTGTGTATTTTACAAGCTCTTAAATCAGTATCCTTGACGGAATTCATAAAATGAATCTTGTTGCAAGGTGCATAAAACTTCCGGCTCTGAAAATACCATTTTTATTTGATGATCTGCATTTATGTACCTGTAAATATTAGACAAATTTTCTCCAAAGATAAAAATCCAATAAGGTTAGTACAGCCTTATGCAGCCTTAAATAGGCAAACCTACAACAAATAATAACGCATGTAGATTAATCCAATGTAGATTAGCCAATTTTAGCTCATATCCAGGTTCCTTCAATTACTTTTGTCTTTTCTTAAAAACAATTAACTCCATTTACAGGAATTTATTTTTTGCTGTTTAATTAAATCATATGTTCACATAGAAATCCAGGTTATTTTACATATGTTCATAATTTTCTTTTATTTTGGTTACTGATAAACATATCATACAGTACTTAACAATTGAAGAATGTGGGACGTAAAAATGTTAATCCTTTTTAATTTTGATTTGATTACAACATTACAAGACATAGTTTTTTAAACTAGTCTTAAAATTAAGTAATAAAAGTTTGTAATACTACTGTATTATGTCATGAGCAAAATTACGAGCGAGTAGAATCTTTTTGATTAAAGAAATTACGCTGTTGCCATTTTGTTTCAGAGGAAGCATTTTCCTTTAGACACTTTTATAGTTTTTGTACGAGCACTGGGAAAGCAATAAAATAAGTGTCTGGAGTTTTAAACATTACTATTTTCCCATTGCATAGTATTTTTATTTTATTTTATTTTGAGAGGATGGGATTTTGTTCACCATATTTGTTTTTAGGCACTTTCAAAACACTTTCGACCGTTAAGTGATTAACAAAAAGTGGATAAAATCCAACTTTTATCCTATGATTAATATATATATATATATATATATATATATATATAATAATAAAAATATTTCCCTTTCTCTTTCAATCATTATAGTATGAGTAAGAACTGGTATGATAAACTTCCGTTACTGCTTGTTCGAGCTCCGCAAAACCTCTAGTTGGGCTAATTTTTCTTCGACCATTCATGATCTGGCCAATGATTGTCGGGTGCATCGTCAATTGGGAGACAAAATAATGAAGTAGGAAATTCTCGATAATTTCGGGCTTTGTCAAAAGTAACTTGGCCAAAGCTAGAAATGCACAGCCATTTCGAGAATTCGCCAACTTCGGCAGTAACTAACACACATACACACACACACACATATATATATATATATATATATATATATTTATATATATATATATATATATATATATATATATATATATATATATATATATATATATATATATATAAATATATATATGTATATATATATATATATATATATATATATATATAAATATATATATGTATATATATATATAAATAAATAAATAAATAAATATATATATATATATATATATATATATATATATATATATATATATATATATATATATATATATATATATATATATATATATATATATATATATATACAGTCGGACCTCTATTTAACGAAGTCGCTAAATGTCGAAAAAAAGTTCGTTATATGGAGAATTCGTTAAATAGAGATACACCTTTTAAAATATTTAAAACTCACACAAAACATATTTAAAATTCATAAACACAAAATATTATTAAAAAAGTATTTTATAACACCTTTATTTTGTAAATTAATGTCTATTTGTTTCATATATGTTACCCATCAAAAAGAAATCTGCAAGGAAAACAAGAATAAGACAAAACATTGTCCGGGAATGCACTGTATTTTCAGTTTCCAGAACCGAAATTACCAGCACGACTCTGATCAACAATCTAGGAAACGGGAGACTAGTTCAAGGACACGGGACAGCTCCATTAAGGGTGACAGAGGGATATTGAAAGTTATTTTAATGAAGTGGACAGTGGGGGGGGAGGGGAATAAAGGTTGCACTTCCTGGATGAAATGCAAAGAATGGCTGCCAATTAATTTACTGCTCTCGGTGAGTTAGGCGACTGGTAAAACCAGTTCAAGGTCACTAATCACCAAAAAATGTGTTAAAAGAAAGAATAAGTTTGAAATGTCCAGAAATATTTTGAGAAATATGGATGAAAAAAATATTGGATCACAAGAAAAAGTTCGTTAAATAGAGAATGCAATTAGTTATTTGGAGGTTATTTTACGAAGAAATTCGCAAGATGTTCTTGGTTCAGAGGAAAATTTCGCAAAATAGAGGTTCGTTAAATAGAGTTCCGACTGTATATATATTTATACCGAAACCTTATTGGAACACTAGTACACTTTACGTCAAAGCCACTCACAAGTTATTATTGTCTTGAATGGCGCAAACACACTTAAGAACCCATATAAAGCAAAAGTTAATCCATATCTCTTTATTTACAATAAAAAATTACCAATTTGAAGCTTATATAAATATTAAGATAACTTATACACCTGTATTCAACAAGAAATAGAAGTTTGAAATTTATGAGTAATATATTAATAGAGAATAAATTAATAATGTATTTAATCCTTAATTAATCTATACTTATATATAAAGAGAGAGCGATTTTGTACGTGGAGGGTAATCTCCAGAACCACTGCACCTATTTGAAAAAATTTTTCACTGTTTGAAAGGTACATTATTCCAGATGGACATAGGCTATATATTATGTATATCTAACATTGCGTCTGCAAGTCTATCACCCTGACATTTTACCATCAGTACTAGCTCGTTCTAATATTATAGTCATTTATTCAATTTATGTAAAAAGGACTAGCTTCATGTAACAGATTGAAAGATAAATTCAGAGTCGTCCTGATACTTTAACATGAATTTATGAGAGAGTAAAAACTTACCATATTTACCCAAATAAATGTTGCGATAACATAACATTGATAATGCATTCAAATTCAATTAGTTATATAAAATGCATTTATGGACTATCTTAAAATGACTTTCAATTAAAATTTCTGGCCCATTTAATACATAGAAAAACTAATAAACGTTTAACAGACTACAAATACGAAGAAACTATTTAAACATGTATCGAAATGTTTAAAATTTATGCATAAAAAACTTGATATGGTTGATTTAAATACAAATTGAAAAATAAAATACTTTCAGACGTCGTTATGTTACTTGTCCTTACATGCACCTATGCAAAAATTTCAGTCGAATAAATATAGAACGACAACCGAACAAAACGTAAAGGTAGTGAATAAATACTTACAGAACATAATCGATATTTCCATTAAAAGTCAATTTAACCTGCTACCGTAATGTATTTAGGTTTTTTGCCTGTAATATTATAGAAATTCTATTAAACATTCAGTTATGAATGGTAACATAATACTAACGGATATTTTTACTCATATTTACTTAAAATACTACGAAAATACTACGAGATATTAAATTACTTTTGGAAACATGAATAAATCTGCATCTTTTCCTAAACTTCGACATTTGTCAAGTTTATTTTCGTTTCACTACTGAATTTGCTTAATAAGATATTGATTCGGAAAATACGAAGTAACTGAATTTGTATTTTATGAATCTATTTTATTTCTCTGATTTTACATACATAAATAAATGTTGAGCACCAGAATTTAAGATTAATTATTCGATATTTATTTTTCGTAATCATTGATATTGATATCCATGAGGAGCTTTGTCCTCCTTTCTTATCCAAATTTTATTCAAAAATTAACTGTAAACTTTCACAGTTCATTAGATAATAATCTTCTCTCTAATCTCGCCAATTATAACCCAGCCGACCCTGCGAACAGAAAACGGCCTAGAGCCTTTCTCTGTATTTAATTTATAATTTTTATTTTCCCCCCTTCCTTCTCTTATAATTATATAATTTAAATAAAAAAATTAAATAATTGAATAAACAATAATAATTATTTATATATATATATATATATATATATATATATATATATATATATATATATATATATATATATATATATATATATATATATAACTGTTATGTAATCTCTTTAATCTACTTCTGTAGACAATTATCTTATTATCATGTTTAAATTATCTATTTGCTTACCACTGCTCCTTGCGAGCAATGCTTCTCTTACTAGCATTAAACTTCCTTCTATCTTACAAAGCTATTTTGTTTAATCTCCCGGATCCAAATTCAACGTATCTGCTTTCATCTTTCTAACTATTGGTCATTCACTATGCATATCTACGTTGGCGGGCGTGGCCCATGTAACGTAGTTACAACACTGATTCCATTGAGCTACATTGAGCTCAATAGGTTTAATTTCTTTGCAGATAACGTTTTTTTTTTTGTTTTCATTAGTCTCTCTTCTTCTTCCGTCAGATAGAAAGGGGTATATATATATAAGTGAATGACCATGGTGAAGATGTTGCGGGAAAAAACCGAAGAAACTGTACGTTATATACCTAAATCTTCATCAAAAATGTTTGTGTCTTTTAACAGTTCTCCTTTAACTTTATCATTTGCATGTTGGACTAAATATTTGCAAATGGTTTGGATTCATATTGACATTTTATTGAATTAACATTAAATTGAATTTAATAGAAATATTACTATTAAAAGAATGATAATTTATAGTTATAATAGAAATATAACGCCAATTTAAAAGTTTTAAATGTGATCCTTAGCATGTAATCTTTTACAGCATGGACTTTACTGCATCTTTAAAGCATGGATTTTACTGTTCTGACACCTAAAAGGAAGTAATGTTGGCTCATCTTTATTTAACTCTCATAATGAGATTAATTGAAAGCGTATAATAACTTCGAGGAAAACCTACGTAAGAACAATTACCCTAATAATTTTGATAATCTAAAATAATTTTTAAAATATCATTTATACTCGGATATATTTTAAGGACTTATAAGACAGGGTTTTCTGATTTCACTCTTTATTTAAATTTTTGTGGCTTAACAACTTCCATGGGGTTTGGCGCTGTAGTTTTGCTACAGTAGCGTAAACCGTAGGGTATAAAATTGGCAGCTGTTTGACTATAACCGTTACTCACTCGATTAGGGTGATTGCGTCTTTTATGCATTTCTGTCTTTTCATTTGTTTTCTTTAGGATTGTTTGTCTACTTGCATTTGTGTTCATTAGGATTGTATGTATACTTGCATTCATGGTGCGTTGAGCCCTAGGTGCAGGATGTCTGTCTATTTTCATTTGATTTGACTATCTGTTTCAATGGGGATCTCGGGGACTTGGGATGTCTTTCGGTCAGACCTGTATCCTATTCAGAAAGTTCCCACTTGAGGTAACTGCTTTGGTTAGGCCTCCTGATGACGAGACCAGTCGGTTACCTCTATACATGGTTTAGCTCCGTTACTGCTATAGAATCTTGCATTATGGTGCGTTGATTCCTAGGTGTGTGATTTTTGCGCGACAATTTCCCGATTCCTTTCTTAAAACTATTCCAGGTTTCTTATTCTGCTGCTCTAGACGCGAACATCTTATCGTTTCAGCATCGGGTTATTGGCTCAGGCCGGTATGTATTTCTATTCAAGTCACAAATCCTCATTTATCTTAACTTCGTAGTACGGGTCACTCGTTCATAGATTCTATCTCTCTACGAACCGGCCAAAGTCATTCTGATAGCTCTAATAAAAATAATTATCTTGTCCATACATTTATTGTGTCTCTAATACTTTTTGCCATTCCTTATTAACTCCTTCTCTTTTTCTCATTTTATTGGTCATCTATTCTTCCGTCATACTATATTGGTTCGTTAGACTTCCTCTGGATCCTTCTATTCCGCCCTGCTGAAGGCGTGTCGTTTTTTCTCATTACCCTTCTCTTCTCACGGTCTTTTCCCGAAATACCTAGAATTCCACCTGTTTCTTGTTTCCATTTCTTTGGCTAAGTCCTCACATCATTCACCGTTCCACTCATTTTATCCGTCATGCGCATAATCACTATTTCCTCACATCTGTATTCCCTTTTTGCGACGTGCATTTTATTCATAATTGCTCTTAACTACAGTACATAATTCTTTTCAATTCGGCTACTTCACCGTTTGCTATTTCCTTTTCTCATCAATTTCCCCTTTTTGCGGTCTCAGTCTTATTTTTCTTTATCTTTCTTTAATCTTCCCAGCCATCTTTACAATTTTTCTTCATTATTCTTTAACTCTCTACAATGTCGCCGCCATATACCCCACAACACCATCCATAATGACGTAGTCCCCAAATAGGGTACAATAGGGGTCCGGAAAGACACAGATTTTAAAAAGGTGTCCAGGCAGACAGTCATGGTGTGTATAGAGTCTAAAAATTGCAACCGTCTCGCGGCGGGGCAGTCACGTATGGTAACTTGCTCTAAAAACCTCCAACTTTTGGAAGCAGATCGACCCCTCAAATCTTCGTAATGTCGGGAAGATATAGAATTCTTGATAAGACGTTTTATTTTACAAAATGGGACATTATCACTTGAGTTGTAATACACTAGCACCCTTTTTCGCCAGCGCGTCAGCCTGTTGGTTTCCACATAGTCCACAGTGACCCGGGATCCACTGAATAACAATGGACTTTTCCATCAATTCCAGTTTTTGTGTGGATAGTTGACAATCCAAAACGTCCCAGTAGGATAGGTCGTGGGCGAATATCGGCATTACATAGCTCAGTTTCTCCAGTAATTAACGTTCTAAGTATCATTTTACAATTCATCAGGATGAGCATTGCCGTCGGATTATTTTTGAAAATAAAGATTAGTCACAAAAATTGTTGGACTAAATTAGTTTTACACGAATATTTGAGATAATTCTTACTTATAAAGAACGCAAGGTCCCCAGGTTGCCCAAATGTCGGCGGATCTGTACCGCCCAGGCCCATAATAATGACACTTCACTGAACTTGAGAAATTAACCTTCGTCTGCGTATACAGGAATTGCAACGTATCAGTCGGTCTTCGGTGAATCAAGGGCTGATACGCGAAAGCGGAGGGAGCCGAGATGTAAAACGACTTATAAAGAACGCACTGCAGGAAACTGATTTTATGCATTTGATAGCAGACTGGTCTGATTAATTATTGCAGAAAACTCAGACAAAATGTAACATTTTCTAAGAATCGTGTTCGTATTTTGAATGAATACGAAAGCTATGCATAAAATAAGTGCTCGAACTTGTACGTCTAATGATGTATCATTTACAATCATCATTAAATGTAACATTTCAAAAATACTGTGATTAAAAATGAAAAGCTGCATAACAATACATTCTGAAGGAAAACATGCCTCAAAAGGGATTGCAAAATATTCATTTACATTTCTCGTAAGTGATTATTTAAAATTGCTCCATTGCTTCTTTAGAAGTCTTTGTTATACGTAAAATATAAGCACTGAATTGTCTCCTTATTGCATAAAAATAAATTTCTGTTTTTAAAGTATTCTTATCCAAAGAACCAATTTCTTTTCTAAAATAGAATTGTTTTCATCTAATAACAGCTCTTCAGCACAGCCGGAGAAAGAATCTTCTATTTGTAGAGTGAAATGTTTCACGAAATCCTATTTTTACTGAATCTTGAGACACACACAATAATTGCATTTATATATTTTGGAAACGTCTAATTACTTGATTATTAAATTAATTTTTAAACTAGTAAAATAATCTACCCTCCAACACAATACAACGTGATATTTATTTCCAAAGAATTGAACCAAATTTATTATAGATAATATTTTATTTCTAACAGCTACTTATCTTTTCAGTTGAGCAGGCAAACTTAAGAATTGGCGATTCGATTTTCCGTATCTTGTATCGACAGCAGCAGGCGTTTTTGTAACTTAAAGCATAACAAACATACATCCCCTGAAAAGTATACACATCACTGATAACCATTTAAATTGCGAAAGAAATTCCATCAATATCTTTTTGAGATTTTGATTGAATTCAGAGAGTGTGATTTTCTAGGAAATTCGATAAGCTATTCGATGTGTGATAAATTCCTTTGATCTATTTAGAATATTCCCTGTGGATTTCGATATCGCTTTGCATTAAAAATTGGAATTAAGTTTCCTGAGGGAAAAATTTATATGTTGGTAAGAAAAGCTGTTTCCCATGTTTAATCCTAGCAGATAATTCTCTCTTTTAGCTTTATGCTAAATAAATTAATCTATTTGTGTAAGTCAGTTATATAAATTGTGCATAATAATGTCAAATAACACTGTGCACGGGATTTCATTTATATTCGATTAAATTGTTACGACCGCTTGCCTACGGTAAAAATCGAACGTATGACCTCTGGACTCCAAAACTAGTCGCTGAACAAGTGGATAATCCTGGCTAGGTAAAAATATCATCATATGAAAGTTATCCCTTTAAAATATCCAGTCCATTTTTTTTGGCATTTGACTCACGAGATGGTGGGTTATTACTCCAATATCACAAAATGTATGCCTGCTCATATACTTTTTTTATATATATTTTATAACAATGCAGATAAAGGATGTGGTAGTATGGTCTCCCCCTTTTCTGAAGGTCCGTTCTAAGGGAGTTGGAGGAGTAGTGCGGCGCGGCAGGTAACATATCTCGGGCAGATTATCTAGTTGTCTGCAGACACCATGAGTTGGTCAGGTGAACATCGATATTTCGTTATCGAGACATTATTCATAAACAACGATTCTCTAACCACGGCGCACAAAGAGTAAGTTAAAAATATCATGATATGAAAGTTATCTCTTTAAAATAGAAATATCAACATATGAAAGTAAAGTGTGTTGTTAATAAAATCAAACGTATGACCTCTGGACTCGTGGCCGAACAACTGAATAATCCTGGCTAGGTAAAATATCATCATATGAATGTTACATTAAGTAACGAATCCGCATATAGTTAACTAAGTAAACAATCAGCGTGCTTTTTGCAAGTTAGAAGAATATGGGAAAAATTCGAGTTTGTTAACATAAAAAGCAGGAAAGCTGAAGACCACACGTTTTGTCATTTTTGGGGGTTTTCTTTTCGTAATTGAATATTCCCATGTAAGTCGTTATCTGCATATAGTAGGTGGGAGCACCATAAAGATATATACTACCTCAACCTACCTAGTTCCTTGTAGAAAATTCCGGCAAAATCGATAGAAGCCATTGCATTTTGTCACTTCAAGTACTTAAGTATTTTATCATGAATTAATACATATCAAAAATATTTCATTCTCATGAAGAAATGCTGAAAGGAAAGAGAAAGCATCGCAAAAAAAATATTTGTACCACTTATTCGAATGATTCAAAAGTGTGTAAGATTTATAACAATATTAAAAAATATAATATTTTATTTTTATTTTTTAACTAAAAAATCTAAATTCGAATTTTTTTCCAAACATAAAGCTATGACTATCAAACATTCTTCAAAATGCTAAAATGTTTGGAAAAAAAAGGTTAGAGTTTCAAACTTAGAATCTATCGACAACTAAACAATATCATATTTAAAAATATTGTCCTCCTCGGTAAATCTAGCGATAAAATCGGGGCAAAATTCAATGATAAGCAAAATATAAATAATCTACTTCAACTTTTCGAAGCTTAGATCGTTCAAACATAAACAATCAATGAGTGGAACACTAGATCAGAAATAACTATTAGTTTAAAAACTGCTTAATGTTGCAAATTCCCTATCGAAAAAAGGGAAAATTCTGTTTAGAACAGAATTTAAAAGTCCATTTACTACAGACTGCCAAAAATCTAGTCAGTAAACAACTATAAAGTTTACAACTATAACGACAACTATAAAGTCATTGCTGAATACAAATCCAGGAAAATTGCATACTCCCCCCCTTCCCCCCAAAATAAAAATAAACAGAATAAATATGAGTGCCAGAAATTCAATAACATAATCAAATTATTTATTTGTTATTATATATGCGAATATAATGAACGATTTTCCAATATGCCAAAGGAGTCGTTCAACAAAGTGAATTTCCAATGAAAAATATCTTATAAATTTTTTCATAGGCTATATTTTATATTTCTGCAAAATCTAAGATTCCCCTTCTTTGCATTCCTTTGATATTCATGCAATAAAAAATGCATATCCAATACACTTCATGGAACCTATACTGCCGCTACATTCATCATGGTTACTGAACATAGTACTAAACACGAGATTTCCCGCACAATATGTTGTTCATTGAAAATACCGAATAATGTATTCGAAATATTTATTTATGTGAGGAAATTATGTTAAAGTATGCCTAATTTAAGTAAATTCGGCTTTAACTGCATTTTCTCGCAAAGATTTCATTTACATTCTTGAGTAAACATGGTATTATTGTTTAGGAAAATACACCTATACCTCGCTATACGGCTGCTCCCTATAAGGCATTTCGTTATAACGGCCTATTTTAATTATAGCACTTTTTCGATTTACGGCTGACGGTGTTTCGTTATATGGCCACAACAGCAGAAAGTGATGATGGCAGCATGCTATAGCTTAGTGATTCATCATGTTAATGTTCTTCATCCCATTAAAACAGTTTTTGAACATTTTATTTTATGTTTTTATTGTATGTATACATATGTGCATATGATTTCTTTTTTATTTATAAATTTATTTTTTTAATTTATGTTTATTATTACATTGTTTTCTATTTTTATTTTTAAGTATTTTATTTGTAAGCATTTTTATTGGAAATAAAAAAGAATAAAATCCTTTATGAACTAAAAAGTATATTATTTATAAAAAATTGGAACACATCCAATTAAATTTGTATGGGTTTGTATCAAAATAATTGATTCGTTATACGGCTTTTCGCTTTACTGCCAACTTTTCCGGAACGCATCTAGGCCGTAAAGCGAAGTACGGGTGTACATAGAATACTATTCAGGGTGTTTCAGATAATTTGACATCATTTCACGATCTAATAACTTATAGCTTAGTGATTCTTCATGTCCGGAACGTATCTAGGCCGTAAAGCGAGGTATGGGTGTACATGAATACTATTCAGGGTGTTTCAGAAAATTTGACATCATTTCACGATCTAATAACCTATAGCTTAGTGATTCTTCATGTTTTATCTTAGTGATTCTTCATGTCCGGAACGTATCTAGGCCGTAAAGCGAGGTATGGGTGTACATGAATACTATTCAGGGTGTTTCAGAAAATTTGACATCATTTCACGATCTAATAACCTATAGCTTAGTGATTCTTCATGTTTTATCTTAGTGATTCTTCATGTCCGGAACGTATCTAGGCCGTAAAGCGAGGTATGGGTGTACATGAATACTATTCAGGGTGTTTCAGAAAATTTGACATCATTTCACGATCTAATAACTTATAGCTTAGTGATTCTTCATGTTTTATCTTAGTGATTATTCATGTCCGGAACGTATCTAGGCCGTAAAGCGAGGTATGGGTGTACATGAATACTATTCAGGGTGTTTCGGAAAATTTGACATCATTTCACGATCTAATAACTTATAGCTTAGGGATTCTTCATGTTATAGCTTAGTGATTCTTCATGTCCGGAACGTATCTAAGCCGTAAAGCGAGGTATGGGTGTACATGAATAATATTGAGGGTGTTTCAGAAAATTTGACATCATTTCACGATCTAATAACTTATAGCTTAGTGATTCTTCATGTTTTATCTTAGTGATTCTTCATGTCCGGAACGTATCTAGGCCGTAAAGCGAGGTATGGGTGTACATAGAATATAAACACGCATAATAAACATTTGTAAAATTGTCATGAAAATGCATTTGAATTTTTCATTCATATTTTGGTTAATCAATTTTTATTTACCGAACGATAAGCGTTTTCAGATTTATTAGATTATCCAGTGTAGTTGCTGAGATATTGATATTACAAGTCATGTCAAATTTTGTGAAACGACCTGTATTTTACAAATCCGTTTCAATTTTGAAATCATACATCATCTATTAATATTCTGTTGTTGTTGCGAAGCACCCTGGACTACAAAATAGACTAGGCTAGACACATGAGTATTGTCATGTGAGCAAAAGGGAGGCAGCAGCATACTGATCTTCTGCAAGCATGCTGACTGGGACACCTATAAGTCCACAATATGGGAAGGATTCTCAGGAGCACCTTCTAAATATTCTAGTTAATATTAGCAGCTTCTATTAATATCCTAAAATTTAATACAGGGTGTCCCAAAAAACCCTTGACATAATTTAAAAATTCATACAAAAAAAGTATACAAGGTAAGAACTGGAAATTCACAAATATGTTACCGTATATATTAAAGTTCTTTTCTGTGTTAAAAAAGTTGAGCAGGTGCGCTAGTTGTTCCGTGAAAGCGTAGGTTGTACATTGGCTACTCTGTGTATGCAATATGTGTACGCAATATGTGTTGGCTGGTATTTGAAAACGGAATAAGTTACGCAAGTGCAATTGGATTTGGAAACGATCTTCCAACTCTTAACGCTTGGTATAAAAAGTTTCAGGAAAGAGTAAGTGTCCTTGATAATGGATTGTAGTGTTGAAGAACTCAAAAGTCGGATAATTGCCTCAATTTCATGTGTTACGGAATCCATTTTGGAACACACATATGCTGAGACTGATTACCAACTAGATGTGCTCCTTGCCACAAAATTTGCACATACTGAAATTCAGTGACTATACTAAAAAAACTCTAACATACAAGGTAACACATGAGTGAATTTCTAGTTTCTACACACTGTACTTTTTTGTATAAATTTTTAAAATGTATCAATTTTTTTGAGACACCCTGTATATACTTGAATGTAGATTAACATACTAGAAAAGAATTATAACAAGATTATTTCATACCAATGAAAGTATCTACAATCTTTAGAAAACGTTTTTCCTAATTTGAGAAAGAAAAACAACACAGTCTAAAATTTAGGTTACTGGAAATTCTCTATTTAATTTTTATTAAAATCCTAATGCTAGTTTTGCATAAGAATAATACATATTTAAATCCGTGTTAAACATTTAAGCCCTCATCATTCTTCATATGAAAATAACTGCAAATAAATGTACAGAGTTTTATGCATAAGACTGTATGGATTTCGAGAGATGGAGTAGTAGAAAATCATTCAATTTCGAGGCAATTTGCATTATAGGGAGAGCTTTCTCTCGTTCTCTTTGCCTATTGCACTCAATTAGGCGATTAACGGAAGCCGTCCTGAATCTAAATCATGTACTAAGCTAACGCTCAATATTGATTAGGGTATAGGAGCTGCAGCGCAAAATAGGTAATATTTAATGTGTGCTGATATTATAACAAAGCATAATTCAAGCATAATTCAGTGATATACGTTTACTGATATGCAGAGGCATACTCAGAATCATATATAATTAAATAATATAGCATTTTGGAGTATCACAATGTGTTTAACTCTCACAAATTATAAACTATGGCTATATATATATATATATATATATATATATATATATATATATATATATATATATATATTTAGCAAAATAAGCTAAAGAATAAAATAAAAGAAAAAATACTAAAACGGCGGCCATAGACTGCCACACAAATTAACACAAAACCAACCCTAACATTGAAAACATAAATAACTTTTCAACAAAAGATTGCGCAGTTCCTGCATATCTTTACATTGAAAATGGCAAATATAACTAAATTTAACAGAGCTAGATAATTTTAAGAACAATGTAGACAAAAACAATACAGAAATCAAGCACTCAGGGCATCCATGCACCAGAGGCAAGATTCTGTAATAGTACCAGAACTAAACCAGAAGTACGAGGTAACCGACGTGGAGCCTAACCAAATCAGTTACCTCAAGGGGAACTTTCTGAATAGGATGTAGGTATAACTAAAAGACATCCCAAGTCCCCGAGATCCCCAAAGAAACAGTTAGTCAAAAGAAAATGAAAAGATATAGACAACTTACAGTAAGGGCTCAACGGACCATACATGCAAGTACACATACAATCCTAATGAAAATACACAGATGCAAACATACCCTAATTCAGTAGGTGAGGGTTATGGCGAAACAGCAGCCCAATTTTTCCCTAGTAATTACGTCACTGTGGCAAAACCACAGCTCTACACCTCATTGAAGTTAAAAAAAAAATATATATATATATATATATATATATATATATATATATATATGTGAGAGTGAGTTTGGCAACACAACTGAACTATTACTACAACTTCCACTCCTCACTACTTCGGCACGAAGGACTCTAAGCGGATGTGTTGTTCTGCAAGCTCCCGATGTTTAGCTCTTTTGATGCTTCTGTGTTTATTTTTTAATTTCATACTAAGTGTTAGTCCTGTCTTGTAAACATCGTCTAGTTTAATTAAATGTTCAAAATAATTAAGTCTAATGATTCACTTCTAAAGGAAGGAGTACTAACTTCTTCCTACATGGGTGCTCGGCCCTCGGACTCGAAAAATACCCCTAGCATGCTGAACTTAAAAAAAAAACTTTATTTTCTTTCGATGATACGACTTGATTTCGACTTGATTTCGACTTGATTTCGACTGGATTACTGTTGTCTGTCATTTTGGATTTGGATATCGAAAGCGAAAGCCAAAGTGATGTGCCACGGACTCTGATGATACTCTGATGGGATGATGAGAACCAAAACCAGAATTGTAAGTAACTTGGATCATATTAAAATTATTTGATGCATACGTTGACGCTTGTTCAAGAAAATTTTGATGATTAAGGGAATTCTCAACTTATTGATGATTTAAGAAAACTGAAGATATTTCAACGTTCTTTTGATGCAGGAATTTAATTGATGCTAAATTCACTTTTGATGGTCTTTGACGTTGAATTTATCACTTCTGTTTTCTTGAAGAGAATTCTATTTCGATGAAATTATTTGATGATTTGATGAAAATTTCGACATTTAACTTGAAGAATCTTGTTTCCTTGAACAAACCACAACATAATATATATTTTGAAAGATCGCGAATTGAATACTTTTGAAGATTATTATATTATTATTTTGATGCATAATTTTGACGAAGCGAATGTTTATTTGATGACAACTTTGCTTATTTGATGCGCTTTGATGTTGAACTTAATTCTGCTGTTTTCTTGCGAGAATATTTTTTATTTTGCAGAATGCTTTGATGCTTTCGATTTCACAATTTTGATACTTTCGATTTCCCAATTTTGATGCTTTTAACATTAGAACTTTAACTATTATTTTGATGCTGCATTTACATCCTCTATTTTCTTCAACAGTGATTTATTTTGAAGATTAATTTGATGAATATTTTGCTGAAGTAATATCTAACTTGATACATATCTAAATTTACGTCATCTGTTTTCTTCAACCAGAGAAATTATTTTGAAGAACTTATTATTTGATATTTGATGCTTATTTTAGTTCATAATTTTGTTTTCTTGAACAAAACCTGTTTTAAAGATTACTTATTTTGATGCATATTTTGAGAATCAATATTTTATTATTGAATTGGTATTTGAAAAAATTTCGATTTGAAATATTATTTTCTACTTTTGAATTTGAGTAACTACGTATTATAATTAGTGATTTTGGTTTTGAATATTTGTATATTTGTGTACTATAATTGTTTGAACCTAGTATATAGTTATGGCTACTCTCCACGATTACCCCAATATTGCAAAATCATTAAAATTTGGTGGTACGAATCAAATAAAGGTTCTACATCGTTTAATTTTTGGTACAGACGGCGACAGACAAAATCGTACCAGATTACGTAAATTTACAGGTTTTAAACAGCCATTCGTGTTGGAAGCAACGAAACAGAAAGTACTTAAAGAGTTTTCACTTAAAGACTTGATTTCTATTTGTAATCTACTTCATTTAGAATTTTCAACTGACCCAGACAAATGTGCCAATACCATTCTTATGAGTCTTAGTGATTTATCGTTATTAAAAGCAGAATTTTCTGATCTTTCGGAATGCGAAGTGAATGATGACTCACTTCCGGATGCACGTTCATCCCAAACTAACAGCGTTATAGAGGAAAATAGATCTCCCTTTTCCCTCACCATTGACGCAAAAGAATCTTCGAATAAGCAAAATACACACATTTCCGTTGGTGAATCAAATCAAAATTCATTGCCTTCAGTTGAAACTGCGAATCTCTCTTTCCAGTTGTTTAGTCTGAAAGACGTTGTTGATTTAATAAAACCTTTCTCGTCTCGTGATAATTACAGTGTTGAGAATTTTATATCTGACGTTGAAGAACTTTTTTGTTTATATCAGATAAACAATCCAATTCACCAAATTACTTTTGTTAGAAAATGTTTAACTGGTCCCGCTCAAACTTTAATTAGGTCTATTCGTGGAATTACAAATTGGGAACAATTGAAGCACCATTTATTAGACGAATTTTCGGACAAAATTAACGGTATTCAGTTACATAAATTAATGGAATCTCGACGTATGAAACCGTTTGAAACCCTACAAGAATATTTCTTAGCTATGAGAGATTTGGCACACAAAGGTTCTCTCGATAACTCCTCTCTGTTTGAGTATGTCATAAACGGAATTCCTGATTCAACAAACAATAAAGTTAATCTTTACGGTTGTAAATCCGTCCCTGAATTTAAGGAAAAGTTGAAAATTTATGAACAAATCTTTAACAGATCACAAAATTTCAGACAAAATAATCAGAAAAAAATTGATGCTTCCTACCTCAATGTGAAAGTCGATAATACACGTAGCCCAAATACACAGCCAGTATGTTTTTCCTGTGGCTTGAGAGGTCACAAAAGCAACCAATGTTTGAATAAGTCACATGGTAAACAATGCTACGGATGTAAAAGTTTTGGTCATGTTCATGCTAATTGCCCTAAAAGTTATCGAAATTCTAAACCAAAACCTGATTCTCAAAAACCTATTTCTGATAAAACTGTAAATGCACTTTCTCCTGAAACTTCATCGAAAAATCCCATGCATGTTGACATTCAACTTGCAGGAATTCAATTGACAGCACTCTGTGACACTGGGTCACAGGCAACCCTCATCAATGAGAAAACCTATCGAAGAATTGGTTCGCCACCATTGCAGCCCACCAACATTCCCTTTTCAGGAATTGGCAAAAACCAAGTTCACAGCATCGGATTCTTTCAGGATTCCATCGAAATTCAAACCATTACTTTACCTGCTAAAATACATGTTCTAGAGGATGACTTGATTCCTTTTGATGTGATTATCGGAATCGACTTTTTGCAGCAAACCCAATTTACATTTGATGAAGACGGTATTCGTTTTACTCTTATTAATAACATCTTCGTTAATATTGCTAATATTCCTGATGACGAAGCTTTCCCATTTGATCTTTCACACATTTTGAATTCTGAAATTCGTGAGGAAGTTCAAAATATCGTTACTTCCTACAAACCCCATAAAGTTCAAGACACTGAAATTAAAAGGACTATTTTATTACAAGATGAAATCCCCGTAAATCAACGTTCTCGACGACTCCCTTTTGCGGAACAGAAAATTGTAGAAAAACAAATTCAAGATCAGGGCCAAATATGCATGTCTGAAAAACCTCTAACATCTACTCAAGATAAGATTTCTAGGGTAGAGAAAATGGATAATCCAATTGATTTTGAACGTGATGATGATGATGATGATGCCAATGATTTAGATTTGCTTCATGATAACGATGATGATAATGCTTTTGATATTGGAACTATCAAAGCAACTCTTGAACCAAAAATATTTGATGCCGATGATGATGCCCTTGAGAATGAATCCGTCAAAAGTGAAAAGGTTGAACCAAAATTTCAAGTTATTGAAGCTCCCAAACCCCCTGAACAAATAGCAGCTTTTCAACAACAGAAAAACATTCTTTCACAAAATCCAGTTCTTCGTGTTTTTCAACAGGGATACCCATTAGAACTCCACACTGATGCCAGCTCCTTAGGTTTTGGCACTGTGCTCTTGCAACAATCCGATGATGGACAGTTTCATCCTATTCATTATTTTAGCCGTAAAACTACAGTTCAACAAGAAAAATATCATAGTTATGAACTGGAAGTTCTTGCCGTTATTGAAGCGCTAAAAAAATTTCGAAACTACTTGTTGGGAACAAAATTTAAAATTATCACCGATTGTGATGCTTTCCAAAAAACGATGCACAAAAAAGACCTACCAGCTAAAATTGCTCGATGGGCATTGATGTTAGAAGACTTTGATTATGAAGTTTGTCATCGACCCGGTAGACAGATGAAACATGTTGATGCTTTAAGTCGTAACCCCATTCTTGTAATTACCTCAAATGATATCACTCAAAAGGTGAAAAATGCCCAAGACCAGGATGAATTTATATCTCAAATTAAATCTATGCTTGAATCTACACCTTCTGATGAATTTTTTGTTAAAAACGGAATTCTTTATAAACTTCATCAGGATGCCGAACTTTTAGTAGTACCACAAATGATGCAGAAAGAAATAGTGCTAAACGCCCATTCACAAGGTCATTTTGCTTCACAAAAAACCGAATTAATTGTTTCTCGTGAATTTTTCATTCCTCAACTTAAGAAATTAGTTCAAGAAATTATTTCGAACTGTATTCCTTGCATTTTGTCCTCGCGAAAATCTGGAAAACAAGAAGGATACCTTCACCCCATTCCAAAAGGTGATGCACCCCTTGAATGTTACCATTGCGACTTTTTAGGACCTTTACCATCGACAAAAAAATGTTATAAGTATCTTTTTACAGTAGTTGATGCCTTTTCCAAATTTGTATGGATCTATCCCGTGAAGTCCACCTCTACGAAAGATGCCTTAGACAAATTATCCTTGCAACAAACTACATTTGGCAACCCTTCAAAAATCATTACTGACAAAGGTAGCGCATTCACATCTTCAGAATTTCAAAGTTACTGCCAGGAACAGTCAATTGAACACATTTCAATAGCAACAGGTGTGCCACGTGGCAACGGTCAGGTTGAGCGTGTTCATGGCACAATTATTCCCGTTTTAACTAAGTTAGCTCTAGATGAACCTGACAAATGGTTTAAATATGTCCCAAGATTGCAACGTATCTTAAATAGTACCACCACACGCAGTACAAAATTCACACCTTTTCAACTTTTAATTGGTGTTAAAATGAAACAACAAGAGGATCTACAGATTAAAAATCTTCTTGACGAGGAACACCACCAAAGAATTCTTGATGACAAAGAAGCGTTACGTATCGAAGCTAAACGAAATATCCTCCGTTTACAGGAAGAAAACATACGACAATATAACAAACGGCGTAAACCGGCTTGTAAATACAAGATCGGTGACAAAGTGGCAATACAACGAACTCAATTTGGAACCGGATTAAAGCTCCGACCAAAGTTCTTCGGACCATATGAGATCACGAACATCAACCCCAACGATCGTTACGAAGTTCGAAAGTTAGGACATCACGATGGTCCAACCATAACATCAACTGCAGCGGACAAAATGAAACAGTGGTGCAGAAACTGAACACCAATACCACTGTGTTGAACACTGCTTGATTTTTTGAAATATTTTTCCTTTTTCTGCTCTTTTTTTTTTATCTTTTCAGAATTATTGTTGACAACCCAGCCGCGGACGTCTGGAAAGTCAGAACGGCCGTGTGAGAGTGAGTTTGGCAACACAACTGAACTATTACTACAACTTCCACTCCTCACTACTTCGGCACGAAGGACTCTAAGCGGATGTGTTGTTCTGCAAGCTCCCGATGTTTAGCTCTTTTGATGCTTCTGTGTTTATTTTTTAATTTCATACTAAGTGTTAGTCCTGTCTTGTAAACATCGTCTAGTTTAATTAAATGTTCAAAATAATTAAGTCTAATGATTCACTTCTAAAGGAAGGAGTACTAACTCCTTCCTACATATATATATATATATATATATATATATATATATATATATATATATATATATATATATATAAGGAATACTATTACTAAAAAAGCTGTCTACTCTCAATAATGTACCATTAATGTAAAAACAGAGGTTTGCATACAAATCAAACAGTACGAACAAAAAGTAAAAGTTATATTATTTGACGCTTAATATGACAAAAAAATTATTTTCAATATCACATAATAAAAAATTGAGAATATGTGTAAAGATGCTGTTCAACTATAAGAACTGAAGTATTCTTATTTTGTTTGCAAAAAAAAAAAAAGCTGTGACGTTATTATATATTTTACTGTATATAAATTTTTTCGAAGGACTGAAATAAACTACTCTTATCAGGCAGAATACAAACAGCTTTCAAACAGCGAAAAACAATTTCCCTTTTTTATAAAAAGATATATCTCACAGCAAAACCATTAGTTATATCTGTAGGACTTCATTTCATTCACAGATAAAGTCATGTGTTTTTAAAGATTCGATATAAAAACTTCTTCCACTTCACGCCGCATTTTCATCTAGTATAAATCCTTGGAGGAATTTTACAAATCTTCCAATAACTGAAAAATATGCAAATGATGCTTTCTTCCAAAAAAACACATTTTTCTTAAGATCTATCTTTTATTCTGTTAGGATGTATTTACCCAGAAAATTTGAATTTTTCAATGATGCAATAACATATTGAAAATTATTCAGGAAATAGTTTTTTTTTTTATGTATAAAACGATCGGTAATCATTTTTATTTCAAAGGCAGTACATGTTTCATTTTCAACAAGTATTTTAAAATATTTGATGCAAAAGATATATGATGTGGATTTTTGTAGATCAACAAATAGGCTCGTTTCTGACAGAATATATCATCATGCTATTTTAATAATACCTAAAGGGATTGAAATGATATCTCACGTTAAAAATGCAATGTCAAAAATACTTACATTTGATTTCATTTTCGGGGCTTAATTTATGGAATCTTTATATTTTTCGCATCGATTTCTACATTTTTACTTCTATGTTTCGTAATATTGCCGATAAGTACGATTAGTATACATAGAACAAAGTTCAAGGCAATAAGATAATTTATCTTTCAGCTAAGTACGTGGAGTTTCCCAGAAAATCACACCGGTCGTTACCTGTATAATTCTGGATCGTTTTGCAGAAATTCAAGTATATTTTTACCATGTTTTTATTAACTCTCTTTCTTGTTTGTTTGTTTGTGTGTTTGTCCAGTACAAATCTTGCAATCGATTTTTAACTAACTTTCCGACTAGCTAGACATTTGAAACTTTTAGAATAGCTCAGAACACGATGACAATGCATTATTTTAATACTTTTAGCCATCCTTAAGCATGATTGAATTCATTTTCAGTTAATTTTGCTTTGTAGAATGGTGCAACCATCTATCGGGAACGAAAAGTTAAACGCAAGTTAACTTCCAATTATCGGGGTAAACGATTGATTACGCATTTGATACCTCTTTATTGCGCATTTGATCTTTTTCTTTCAATTTGATTTGATAATTCATCAAAAAAATTTTAGAAAAGTATTTATTACTACATAGAATTGTCAAGTTTATATGATTGAGCAGAAAATTTAAAAACATGGTATATAAAAAGTTATTTTTATCTTGTAATTATTAAGATTCGAGTCTTTCGTCTGCAAGCTTTACTAGCTCGCCTACAACTGGTGTTCTTCCTGGACTGGAAGAAAAATTGTTGTGGATACCACTCTTCCAGTATAATGAGTTTTATAAACATTGCATGTTATACATTTTTATTTACTGTGTGTGACTTAAAAAATAAGTTAATGGTCAACGACTTTATTCGAGATATTATTACTATAAGCAGACAATCCTATTGAAATCACCCATACTTTGAACATTACAAAGCGGCGGCTAGTGCACGAAAAATCTGTCGTGGCTACAATATCCTTCAAGTTCTAAAATTTACCTTTGGAGGTGCGAGGTCAAGTGTTCCGATCTCGTCACTTGACTCGGTTCAAAATTACGGGACCGGTGCTTTAGCCAAGTCGGACTCCCACCCTTGCGCTGCTACTAAAAACCAAATTCGCACCACTTTGCCCAATAGCCGTTATGGACTTGAACTAACAATATACTGTCAAGGGGAACCAGCCACAACAGCCCAACAACAACACACATTGCAAAGCAATAAGTGCATTATTATAAAATCAAATTAATAAAAAGATTCACTAATTTGTGAATAAAAAAACTTGTATTTTTTTTTTCTTGAAATCAAAATGGATATGAGATGAAAATTCCTTGACTGGATGTAGATTACCAAAAGTACATGTAATAAATACAATATTTAGCGAGATACGTGTCGACGCTGGTTGAAATATACAAAACTGCAAATATAATATAACATGTAAAATATTTCTCATTTTCAAGCATATTCGTGAAAGTTACAACTTATTAATAACTTTTAGAAATTATTATTAACAATAAAAATAATATTTTAAATCTCTTATTTTCATAATTGAAGAACTATTAATCCTTTATCAAACTAATTAAAATCCTTGCACCACTTATAACTAATTAAATTGAAATAGTTTCAGATTTATTTTTGAGGATTTTCCACATAAATTTGACTGGATTTGTAACATTAAATATTTCCATATAAAACGTGATATTAAAATTGCGCGGTGCCTACTTATCGTGGCGATATTCTGTTTGTTTACTTTTAACTTATCACTTCCCAAAATGCGATTGAGGTGTCATCCTTTTTATTTATCGCCGTGGTAGTCAGCTTCTCGACTGTTGCATATATGACGTAATAGTTTTTATCTCTTATGTATTTGCCATATGAAACTACTCTTTTTTTAGCGGACCAGGTCTGGCCGTCTATAACTGTATACCGTGTCTGTTATTCAAATGTTTAAAACGACGGAGCAGAGAATCCCCGATGCCCTACTAATGAGTCTGCGCAACGCCGAAGGAAGTATCCCATGGAACAACGCTCGACCGATAGCCTCAACGAGCAGCAATTCAACAGCATAGCGGTATGTGGCCATTTGTCCTACCATTTTGTGTCTATTGCCACATTGGCTCTATGACATTAAGCATATTATGTAGATATGTAGTGATGTAGGAGTTAATGTTAACTTTAATGAATATGAAATGATTTTATACTGGACATATGTAAGTTGGGAAGTTGAGAAGAATAGATATTTAAGGATAAGGAATGCAGGATAATTGGAATGTGTATAAGATAAGGTTATGATAAGCAGAAACAGACTAGGTGCTGATATTAAATCCAATGTTAGTATTAATGAATGTAAATGAATTTGTATATATATTGTGTGTTAATAAATCAATGCATTATATTTATGATCTATGTCCTGTGTACTAATTTAACGAGTTGTATATTAATTGAGTTTTAGAAACGTTAATTCACTATACGATCATCGGTTCGTGATAGTGATTTTCTTAGTTAGCTGTTTATTTAATTAATGCCTTGGCAAGGTGTGTCATTAAGGACATACTCTCTTTAAAAATAAATTTACTTTAAAGAAAATCCCTTTGCATAATTTTAGCGCCGTGACCAAAGCACGTTGATTTAAAATAAATAAAATTTTATCTGACACTCACATCAAATGTGATGAATTACTATCAATAACATAGGCCATTATATAATATGCTGATTTGTTATATTTAAAAACAGTGTGTATTATTATATGTCTATATAGTATTTCTTAGTCTATTATTCTTAGTGTTTTGTCCCTATTCTTAGTGTTAGTTAATATTCTTATTCTTATAATTAAAATGTTATATTCAATTGTTTTATGCGTAATTATTAATATTATAATTATGTTGTGTGCTGTATATTATAGAGAAAAATGTTAAGGGGTTGATGAAGAAAATCATTCATTTAAAAAAGGTCGATGCAGGAATAAAGTTGGGAACCCATGCTCTAACATGTGGAGCTTGTATTAAACGGATAACAGTAACACACAGATTGTTAATACCTAGTTTAAATAGTAAGATTGACAACTAGTTTCAATTTAAATTAGTTCTTCCTTAAGCCGAACAATCAGAGGGTTAACTAAACAGGAAAATCAACGTAAATAAAGCACAAATAGCAATAAGATGCAATTATTTTGCATACGGCGGTTTCGAAGCTACAAAGGAGCTTCTTCACCAGTGCAACGATTTTAGTGGCCGCTCAAAAAGACAAAGACTAAGCAACCAGACCAGTGCACACGCACTTAAATAACACGCACGTGCAAAGACACGAAGCAGCGGAAAGACCGAAATAGTGCAAGCAGCGCCATCTAGTGGCAAAAAGAGGGGAAAAACTTGAAGAAACAGGCCAACACAGGCAAATAAACCCTTTCCACAATGGAGGAAAGACAGGGGTGCTTGACAAATCATTAACCAAAGAACTCGAATTTTTAAAATGTGATAAGCTTCCTAGAAATCAAGACATTTCTGAATAATGGAGGCAGAAGAAAAGTCAAATCGATTATTCAAAGTCCAGGCGTGTTGAGCAATGGACGAGCGATTTAACTCTTGCTTTTTAACATAACTATCGTGTTCCTTCAAGCGGAATTTAAGAGCACGCTTGGTTTGACCAGTATAAGAAAGGCCACACTGGCAAGAAACCCGGTAGATATCCCAGCTATTTAAGCGATCAATGGGGTTTTTAAGATCCGAAAAAGATATTTTATTGACCGGAGAGAAAATATCCTTAATTTCAAACCTTTCACGAATTTTAGCGATTTGATGACTGATCTTGGGAAAGAAGGGCAAAACCACCGACATGTTCGGCCTAGAAATACACCATTTTGGGGCCGGTTTAGACAATTTCTTATAAATGGAGTCAACGATATTAGAGGCATAGCCGCGGTCCACGGCAACTGCCCTCAGATAATCAAGCTCGGAGCACAATAGTTCAGGAGTGGATCAAATGCTTGACGCCCGATCGACAAACGTGTTCAAACAGGCAATTCTTTGACTGGGAGGATGGGCAGAAAGCCTATGTGGGGGAAGAGACACGGCAAAGGGCTTGCGGAAGACAGCAGTCTGAAAAACCTCGTCACAGCGGATAACAAGCACATCCAAGAAAGGTAAACGATTATTACACTCTTCCGCACACATAAATTGTATACAAGGATCAATAGAATTCATGACAGAGAGCACGCGATCGATGTCGGAGTTATTCTGGTCCAATAAGACAAAACAGTCATCAACATAGCGAATATAGAAAGGAAACTTTAATTTTTCAAATAGTTTAACCTCAAAATAATGCATATAGATGTCAAGATGGGACTAAGAGTATTACCCATAGCGAGACCATTAGTCATAGGATAGAAAACGCTATTATAAACAAAAGTCATCTGCTCAAGACAAGTACGAGTGAGAAGGGTTATTTCATCAATTTCGAACTGCGAGAAATGGAATTCACCGAGTCTCTTGCTTCTTATAAACTCGGGAAACACTTGGTTTCTGGTTTTGCTCTTCTCTTGAGCAACAACTCCTTCACTACTCGGAATTCTCTGGATTTTGTGAAGAAACTTCGTGGCTGTAGACCCAAGGCTTCTTTTGATGGCTTCTTTTGATGTGAACTCGCTATTCACGATTGTCCCTGTTGACGAGGCCTTTGGGTTCTTTGGTTAATGATTTGACAAGCACCCCTGTTTTTCCTCAATTGTTGAAAGGGTTTATTTAGCTGTGTTGGCCTGTTTCTTCATTTTCCCCCCTCTTTTTGCCACTAGATGGCGCTGCTTGCCCTATTTCGGTCTCTCCACTGCTTCGTGTCTTTGCACGTGTTGGTTATTTAAGAGCGTGTGCACTGGTTTGGTCGCTTCGGCTTTTTGAGCTGCCACTAAGTTCGTTGCACTGATGAAGAAGCTCCTTTGTAGCTTCGAAACGGCCGTATGCAAAATAATTGCATTTTATTGCTATTTGTGCTTTATTTACGTTGGTTTTCCTGTTTATTCCTCGAGCACAAAGATTGTATCTTTTCTTTTCAAAAAATCTTAGGTTTGACTGTTTCAAACGGCAGTCCTGAAATCCTTATTTGATGGAAAACTTTAATTAGAAGTTCATAAATACTTTCCAGTCTTAGGTTTAATTGTTTATGTTAAGAAGCTGTGTGTTCTTGATCCTGTTAATTGCCTTCCTATTATCTAAATCTTCAATCAAATGCTTTCTCAAGTCCATTTCCGTCTCAAATCGATTTCCTTTATAAATCACGGTGTTCAAAATTTGCATGATTTATTTATGCACTGTTCTTTATCATCAAAGTCGATGATTACTGACTTATTCTAAAACATAGTATAATTCAACTACCGAGTATACGGACCTAAAAAGCGTCCATATTTTAACTCGCGGTAACAAAAAAAATTATTATTTCAAAGACGAAATTCTCAACATATTTTTACAGATATTAACGACCTTTATATCCCCTTAACGATCGCATTATTTTTAAGAAAACAGTAAATAAGGGCCTATTTTTTTCCGGAGGATTCCATTTATTTCTTGATTTGCACAACTAGTTTAAAAGAAAACCATCCCCAATTACATTATAAAAAGGTGCTGCCATCTGGTACGTAAAATGAGAAATAAACAATTTTGAGGATAAATGAATTGGATTGTTTTTAATCATTTTGGTTTGTTACTTTTGAATAGTCCAACCCGGAAATGTCGTGGTCTCGAGAAATAGAAGGCGAAACATCACCCCGTAATTTTGATGCGATCGAGAAGGAAAGGGTATTTACTTCCAGTTCCGAGATTAGCATGTAAAACAAATCAAAAACATACTCGTTTCAGCCTGAAGCTCTGAGGAATTTTAATGTTTGTTTTGTAAGTATTTTACATTCTTAAATAATATCGTGTCATATTTTAACAAAAGAATTTTCTTTCTCACCAACAAACTGGCAACTCCCGATGAGGATTGACTCTGAATTTAAATGTAGCGAAATATTATTTTCTTCTACAGATACAAAGTATCCCTCTCCTTTCAGGATTTCACTAAGAATTTCACTTATTTTTATCATTTCTATACAATCGGAATGAAACAAATAACTCAGTTTTTATTCAGTGCCAGTGTTTTCCTAAGGAAATTCAAATCATTTTAAGGTATCTGCCTAAGTTCAAAGCACTTTTTTTTTCAAAAATATATACTACCGATGTAATACATATATTTTTAGTTTAAATATGATATAATATCATGAAAATAAATATAATTTTGGTAAAAGTTTCATAACATTTTAAAATGAAATATTTTTAAAAAAAATGTACAATTGAGTGCGTACGCCAGAGACCCTAAAGTCAATTAAACTACCTATATTTTAATTCCCTTTATACTATATACTACTGTGACCTGTGTTTTGAAGTAAAAGTTTTACAATAATTCAAAAAATCACTGAAATGATGTAGAAAAGTGAAATAACAATACTCACTTTACACACACACACACACACACACACACACACACACACATATATATATATATATATATATATATATATATATATATATATATATATATATATATATATATATATATATATATATATATATATATATATATATATATATATATATACAGTGGAATCTCGATCTATCGTTTTTCAAGGGACCGATTGAAATGAACGATAAATGCGGGAAAACGATGCATGCGGAAACATAACAAAGCAATATGATCGTTGGGACTGGATAAAATAAACGACACATACGGAAAAACGATGGATCCGAAAACGAAGGATCGAGATTCCACTGTATATATATATATATATATATATATATATATATATATATATATATATATATATATATATATATATAAAATCACTTAAAAGGAGAAATTAATTTATTTTTCAGTGTAATTTTTACTTTATGGAAGATCTTTTGAAAAATTTTATTTCCTAAAAAATAATACTGCAGATAGTCTAAAGAAAACAGATCAGAAGGCCTTTAGACATAATTTATACAGCTACATCGCAAAGAATTTTAAATATATTCTTTAAAAAGAGAAAATCATGAAAAACTCAACTAGGAAATAAATAGACTTGAAGTACTGATATACAGCGAGCACGCACAGACAGCACAGTATCAAACTGATCTGTATGGCATGATAATCATTTAACAAGCATCCATTTGTGTTAGTTTATTCTAAAAGCTGCATTATACGTATTATGCCAAGAATATTTTTAAAAAGTAATATTTTAATTGAGAGTTTTCCCGTGATTTCTGGGCGCACTTAATATTGATATTTTGAACAAATTCCTGAAAACCATGCAACAAAGATTTTATTTTTAGTCCATGACAGTGTTACATTAGGTTAACGTAGGACTGTTTACGCAACGCCTTTTCCGGTCCATGTCCGTGTTCCGTCCGATCCACTTGTACCACCATTTTAATACCCAGATTTGGTGGCGCAGAAGAGTTCCAAGATTGTCTGCTTGCATTGCTGAAAATCACATTGCATACTTTATGATAAACATTCTTAGCATTGTAACTGATAAAAAATTTGAACTAACTAAAGGTTATAATAATGTTAATGAAGATATAAAAGCATTTTTGGTAAATTTAAATAATGGTTGAAAATTCGTGTTTAAAGTGAGCATCTTTTTAATTCTTAACACACATAGCTCCAACCAAAAATTTGGCAGCAATTTTTTTCAATTTATAGGGGTAGGGCCACGATCCAGATTCCCTATGTCAGGAATGTTAAAATTACTCATTTTTAAGGCACATATAAAAAAATTCCATTAAATATAAGTTTCTAATTTTTTTTACTATATATTGCCTGGCGTATATTAAATACTTTAATAATTTAATAATAATATACTTTAATAATAATACTTTAATACGTTACCTTTTATAATTTAAATACCCTGTTATTTTTTTAAATACATAAATTCTACTATATGCATTTTTTTCAGAAACACCAAAATTACGTTTTAAGTTACTAAACTACTCTAAATTAATTTTCTAAAAATCTCTTCTTTAAAATATGTAATATTGTTCATTTATTAAATATCACAAGTTGGAAAATAATCAGAGCAATAGGTTTTGAAAAAATGTTCATAAACTGGTAAAAAACACCGTTTTTAGAATATCAACATTTAGGGAAACATTCACTTGTGCTTAGTGCATGCCAGCTCTATAGCTTGGATCATCTGGGTCATCAGCAAGACTGTCTTCTAATTTACATTTTTTGTGTCTTCCCTTTATTCTGGCTTCCTTGATTTGCTGTGATACATAATTTTGAGCTTTTATTAATCTCGTCCAATCAGCTGTTTGCATTGCTCGACAAATATAAATACCTGGAGATATACCTAACGCTGAATGCACTTTGCATCTCGTAAAATTGCCGTCATTATAGGAAGCAAATGCTTCAAATACACCTGTTTGTAAAGTTTCTAACTACACAAATCATTCTTTGGGGGTCCGTGACCAAATTATACTCTTTACACTCTCATTGCTGTTTTGTGTATTCTCATGCAGACATTTGGCAAGTAGATCAGGATCTGCTAAGTCTCAAAAATGTTTTTAAGGCGATGGTGGACTTTAAAATTACCAAAAATTGAGCAAAAATTGGAATTTTTTTAGGGGGTGTATTAATATTTTGAAAACATATAAATATTGGAATGAAATACATTTAAATTTTGTAGTGAAAAGTAAAATGAAAACTTGGTGGCTCTAGAAAATTAAGTATTAAAAGTAGTTGAAAAAACATCTTTTTAAAGACTTTTTGACAACATGAGAAATTTCCAGATTTGCAAGTCTTTAAAAGGCTCCTCGCGTCATAATTTTTGACGACATTTTATGAAATTTATATTAAAGACTCCTGTAATACATGAAATAAAGTTATGTATCCATTTTAGGATTTGAGGTCATTCAGGTTATCAAAGATTAACTTAAGTGTAGAAAAATACAAAAATTTCACTAAAATTCAGAGTACAAGCATAAAAATACTTCCTAAAAATTAACTATTCAACGAAAGTAGAAAAACAATACATAAATTTGTTCAAAATGTATATATAAGCAATATAAATGAAAAATTAAGGGTAAAGCTAAAAATTGAGTGGTAAGGATCATTTAAAAAAAAAGATAATTTAATTTCAATTTTTTAATTATAAATTTTAAAAAAATATTCATAAATTTGTATGGGGGGCTTAATATTGTTATACTTTAATGAATATATATTCAAAATTTCATATCTCTGAGGTAAAAATTTCAAAAATCGCTTTGAAAGGTTCACCATCCCCTTAATGTAATCCAGAACTACTATTGGTAAAGTCGTTGATTTGGTTGGAGCAGGGGAAATAAACAAAAAAAACTAACACTGCTAGGAATGCAGCGAGTGGTTTGTTTTAGTTGGTGAGGGTGTGACACCAGGCGTTCTGATAGACGGTAATAGTACTTTAGAAAATTAGTGAAAATACTTTTAATGCAGCTAGAACAAATATGTAAATGTCACCAAAAGCACAAATGTACGTTATTTTTAAAAATTCAAAAACTGAAAAATGTATTTTTTGTCGAAAATCTTGACCCTACCCCCTTATACAACGTAACTAGAGATTTCTCATCATGGCTCTAGTCATATAAAACTGAAGAATCATACCGTGAACATAAGGTGTCATCATATCTATGTAATCAGTGGTTTATTTTCCATAGTAAAAGTGTATGTAAAGCAAAATTTTTTAATGCGATGAAAACGATATCCTTTCGTTTTTGTCGAGATTGATTCATCTGCATTTCATCTTATTAAACAACGCCCACCAACGAAAGGAGTAACATTGCTGCACGCCGAGTAGTGCAACGAATCTGATAATTTTTTACCCGCTAAAAGTCTTTAGATGTTTGTGTTTTTGCGTCCATCTATAAAACTATAGCGAATCCTATTCTATAAGCAATGTATCAAAATCATTGAGTATAAAGTTCTTCTTAAGACCTATTTCAAGTGTAGGCCTATATTTAACTTCAATTTCCCTTTTTTGGCACCGATTTCATATCGTATTGATTTGCCAGGTAATAACCTCTATAAAATAATTGTGTGAATAAGATAATTTCTTAACCAGTTCACAATAAAATTTTCATCGCAATCTTTTTTTCCTTTATTAATTCCCTGTAAAACCGTGCCATTCGTATCCGCAGTACTTGATTTTTAAAATTAAAGTTTATGACTAAATATTTAGAAAATATAGATTTTCTTACCATGTATACCATCATGTCGGCAGCATTCTGAAATAAAATGTTATGAAAATTAATTTCGATGTCAGTTATTTGAACAAAGTATGTCTGATTGAATAGAAAATGATAAAATAATCTATAAGAATGGAGAAGCAAATCAAGTAAATATAAAAAGTGTAATTAAAGTAAGCTATTGCACCGAAACTAGAATCATGTACATAATTATTTATTGCTTATTAGCTGTTATAGGGAAGCTTACATAATGTAATATAAAAGAAAAAAATCCAGATCTAAGATGGCAAGAAACCTAAATGTATAAATACACTTTTCTGTTTTCCTTAAATATTATGTTCCAAAATCCTTTTTAATTAAAACTAAAATTAAAATACCAATAATAGGCTGAAACTAATTTCAATTTTCTAATTTTATTATTTAACAAGAACTAATTAATGTATTATGAAATATTTGAACGAATTAAAATATTATGAAATTATGCTATTTTTATTTCTTTCTTCAATTCTAAATTAGACAAATTTGACTTATTGAGAATAATACGGAATTGGAATATTCCAACGCTTTGACAAACTTTGTGAGTATAGGTTAAAATTTTAGTTATAAAAGTGGGGTTAATAGAGCAAACGTACATTATTTCATATCATAATATTGTCTATTGTTCCATAAAATAGTGGACCTGAGGTATTGAAGTGGTAGCGCTTTGGACTTGAAACTGGGAGTGATCGGTTCGAATCCCGACTCCTTTAAATACCCTCTTGTCTAGACTGGATGTGAGCATGATAAATCCGTAGGCCGGAAAGTCCTTCTATGAGGTCAGGGAGGGTGGGAGAGGGTACGAGTAAACCCAGTTGTTACATTGGGCGTGCTCGATCCAAATTAAGGTACCACTTGGGGGGCGTTGAGTTTGGCTCACTTATACGGTTCAACCATTGAAAGCAATCAACGATTCTTGAGGATTATATACTGACGACTTCTTTGACAAGTGCCCGCACTGGCAAAACATTTCAGGAAATAGTTTTGGTGTAACCTTGATAAATTAATTTTTACCTAAATTAATTTTAACTTTCCATGGTAGGAGATACACTCATTTTGAAATCAAGTGAAAGATTATATATAATTTATCCTTAGATTGTGTAAAAATGAGAGAGCTGTTAAAAGATATTTATATTCTAAACAACTTTTTTAGATTCTAAGAAATTATTTTATACGGGAAGTATTGTATATAATATATAATTAAAATTTAGCAGTAAAAGGTAATGTGTGGATTGGATTTAAAATTTTTCTAATATATTTTTATTTGTTCAGGTTAACAGAACAAATATATCTTGCTTATTTCAAAGAAAATGATTGAGTTCCAGATTTTACTTTGCCAAATCGTGGTTTTAAGGTATCTATATAAAACTGTTAGATATATTATAGGTCCAAATAATAGCCCAAATTATAATTTTAGCTATTATTTGTACGTTTTTGATATTATATGAAAAGAGCATCTAGTGTGATTTCCTGACAAGTGATCAAGTGATGCCTGTTATGTTCTGTTCCCCAAATAGATACCTCAGAATAAAAAAAAACTTTTCGAAACATATTATAGGTTTTGCATAACAGATTTTCAACGCAACAAAGCCCTCTTACCTTGTCCATATTTCTCCAGAAACAAAGATAAACCTAAGAAAAAATAAAAGGATTTTAATTAGTAATACCAATTACGGTAAACGTATTTTAACAATAATATAATAAATATTAGTTGCAGGAAATATAGATATTGAAGATCCTACATTCAATCCATTGTAAAGTTTTAACTTAATACTGGACACAATTCGCGATTCACAGCCATTTTTCTTGTGCATATTTCATTTATGATAGTAATATTTTCATCTTGCATCAAATGTTATTCAAATTAAAGAAGTTTCCTACTACAATTTGACAACAGGGACACACGGCTTCTTAATGCAAGCATTTGTGAATTCTCCATTCAGAGAACCCCATCTAGGGCAACCATCTAAGGCATCTATGGTCTGATGAAGAACTATTAATTATTTCGAAATTAATTGCCCCCTTTTATTTTTTATTGGGGATATTAAGAAGTTGTGTTCTCCTATCTTGCGTTTTCGATGATGTAGTAAATTTAAAAGACACAAAGAGACTAACGAAGGAGCTGTCTCCTCATTGAACCTGTGTTAAATATTTATTATTTTTCTTATTCTTGCAACCTTAATTTAGAATGCTAGTTTTTAGCTGTTTTTATGTTAGATGAATTTACCTAAATAAAACACAAGTTTAAAAAAAATAATATCAAGATTAGCTTCCATAATTCCGTTACAAGATTGGTTATAGAAGATTCAATAAGCTTCCGAGGCAAAATAACACTTTTCTGAGATTTATATTAATACGAATTAATGGCTTATCAGATACTCACCGGTATTGCTTTCGATGGATCTTTGCATATGCGGGGAAAGTCTATTTCTCCATTATAGGCGTTGTTGCAGAATTGGTCATCGTAAGTCTGTATGCAGCAACGATTCGCCACATTCTTATTCTGGTAAGGACATAAGCATGTATTAAATAATGTAGTATTTATATTCCATCACACCCTCACGCATGCTCATATACATTATATTCAATTATAACGAAGTTGTAATTAATTTCAGGTATACGTAGTTAATTAAGAAAATATTAAACTGTGTTACGCCCTTGAATCGACGATAGGTGAATAAAGATAAAATAAAGCTTACCTTAATGGAGTTAGGTCCTGTTCATATAGGAGTCCGGTAGAGGAAGCGTTAAAGTATTGAAATATATTTATCCAATGTCAAACCTCCAAACGATTAGCATCGAAATTTTTAACGCTATGATTGGTTTATTTTCGTCTCAGTGCCATCTTTTCTTTTACGCTTCCGGTACCGGACTCTTATGTGACCAGGCCTTTAGTCTCGCTCGCCCTAACTCCAATTCTTACTCCACAACAACGGCGACAGCAACGAAAGACAGACACATTTTGCGACCTGTCTCTGCGGCTGTCAAAAAATCCTTCACACCGCAAGGAGACGGAGTGAAGAGGCAATTTATTTGCGCATGCGCATAATCTTCTCTTTGTATTCTGATTGGCTGTCGATCATGGCTGCAGAAACAAAAGATGAACTTTTTCCAACTTGAGACCAGAGACGGAGATGAACCGTGGTAGTGAAAATTTTGTTGTAATACGCATGCGCAACAACGAAAATACTTGATTTTCATCCCCGTCGCCGTTGGTGTGTAGTAAGCATAAGTGTCATGCAGTGTTTATTTGACGTAATGCAAAAAGATACATCATATACACAACTATAGCCGTTATTTAAAAACTAATATCAGTTCTACAGTCATATTGTTTGGTAGAATAAACACACTTAATGGCTTTTAATACATTACTTTTCTGACAATTACTGGCAAAAGCATTTTTCTAATTTATATGTCTCATTCAAGTACCAACAATTCTCGTAATATCTCTACAACTCTCCCTTAAATGTAATTTACTATAGTAAGGAGGTAACATTAAATAAAAACTCAATGATCGTGTTGATGAAAATACTTTTTTATCGGTTTCTGTTTTTTAATTTATGCTGTGTAAATGTTCCACTTTCATTTTTTGCAAGTTCACACGTCATATTTAAAAGAAATCAGGAGATTATCGAAATAGGAGGGGTTTTTTTGTTAAAGAAGCAATCCTGAATCAATACAACGAACAACGATACCTACAATCATTTCAAAATAAATTGCATGCAGTTAAACAATTTTATGAAAATTTTTGTGACAGTTCCTAAAAGGCACTTCTTCGATATAAATTTAAAAAATAATTAAGAGTTAAATAAAAACGTGAACTGGATCGTATAAGAAAAATGTTCAATTTTTTACCCTTAATCGTCAAATCTACATTCAAATTTTTACTGCTATTGAGTCTCATTTAATTGATGTTTGCATTAATAGATGCAAAAGATAAGCCCTAAATTTATGGTGATGGACCCAAGGTAGCCTAGTGGTAGCACTTTTTGTCTTGGAGCTGGGGTGCTTGGTTCAAATCCCGACGAATACCATTAAATAAATTCGTGTCTAGGCCGAATATGGGCACGTTAAATACATAGATAAGTCAAGGTTTCTTTGTCAGAAAGTGTGGGAGATTGTTTGGTATCCCCAGAGATCGCCCCTGCGAGTGCTCGGTCCAAGTACTGGTGGCACCAGGGGGTAGTGTTCGTTCACCCATATACATCGATTGAAAACAATCATCGATTATTTCGTGTTACGTGCGATTGTATTCAATCACAAGTGACCCGCATTGTCAAACATCATTATGGTGACTACTTCAATTATAACTTAACGTTGGTTTTACGTAAATATTATCGTCGTTACTGACCTCATCAGACAAACGGCTGAAGCAAGACATGATATCCTCCCTTGCAAATTGACCATCATCTAAAAATATAGAAAATAGTTTTACAATTAAAAATTACTTTTCTCAGTGTATTAAATGATGAATTTAAAGTGTTTTTTATTAACAAAATAATATCTCAATAGTATTAGAAGCCTGAAATCATTTCTACTTTTGTCCAGTCTAAGTATGAAAGAGATACCCCCGTATTACTATAATTGTGAAATAAACGTCTGCTAGAGAGTCGATAATAGATAAAGGAAACTGGTAAAATCTTACTTACTGACCACTTACTGACCAAATTTCATTTTCAATGTTTTGCATTGATAATAAAATAATTACAGATGAATATTACTCACTGAAATAAATTATTCAGCTATAAAAATTAGCTTTTAACTTTACTGTTATCGAGGTCCGAGCTCGAGACAAGTCAGTACGGCATCACCGCAAATTAACTTTACAGCAGGCGCGCGAATTTTTGGAACACTAGCAGGCGCGCATGGCACAAAGTGCGACGTCTCTTTCAACCCACATTATTTCTTATGTAGTACACTTTTTTTCAAATTGAAAATAATAATTCTGCGTTTTATGACAACATATAGAATGTTGTTAATATTGAGATATATTTATAATGAAAGGCGAAAGAATGCAGATACAAACACTTTATTTCAAAACTGTCCGGTTTATTGGATCTAAGTAAAACTTTCAAATTGATTCCCATTATGTCCAAAAACCTAAAGAAACAATGAGATTGTCCATCTTCGTGATATGCGGGATACCGTGTAATAGCTGCACATTTGATCGACTACATCAACTCCTGGTTTTGTCGTATTTTAATCCAGTATAATCGCTGGTTTACCACGGTTAAATCACAACTAACAATGAATGAAAAGGAATACAGGGGTTGGAAATTAAGACCATCCTTAGAAAGGGTGCAGCTATAAATAGAAACTGTTTAGAACATTCAAACCTTACATGTAAAAACAAACCATTCAAAATTGTGAAATTGTTGCACTTTGTACACGAGTGCGCCAGCTGAAGACTTAAATATGTTTGTCAGAATTCATTTTGGATATCCCGGTAGAGTGTCGAGCATCCGTGAACCGAGGTTTGAAATCTACAGTAGCATTTCTTTGCTACACTGGCCAACCACAATAAACATACTGAAAATCATTCGCACTTAATGGGAACGATTTTGATAGTTAAGTTTTTTGTATAAATACCGTGTTTTTGACGGCGATTTGCTTCTATCGGATAGCCATAGTTCTTGACTCTAGTTCAAGCTCGAATTTTTCATGAAAGTAAACTTTTTCTTAGTCCATTCAGTGTTCTTGGATGCCGTTTTCCCAAGGCTCGTTTTCATAAACCGAAAGCGCAAAAGTCCACTGGAGAAGCTTCAGGTGATTTTACAGGCAATACATTAAATGGGATACACTGTTTCGGTTCCTGTTTCGGGTTGGCCACCATATGCCCTACCATCCACATGCCACACGGAAGGACTTTCCGGCCCACTTATTCAAAAATGTTCGTTCCCAGCTTAGACAAGAAAGCACTCATAGATGCATTTCGGTATTCGAACTGAGTTTCTCTTCTCCGAAATCCAAAAAGGTAATCAGTATACTTCGCAGGTCCTGCTTATCTCCTTGTACCCCCCCCCCTCAGCTTATCTCCTGGGCAGGTTTACTTACGTCATAGCCTGCCCAGGGACATTGCTGAGTGGCCTAAACACAAATTGTTCAATGATTTTTATTGCAAAAATTTTGTTCGTAATATGGTGAGAGTCCTCCTCGATGATGTTCTTGCGCCGTAGGGGTGGCCTCTGCTTGGCTCTGGTCTCTCACTGGCTTTTGCCGGTTTGGTTCCTTTGTTTGCGCTTGTTTGGCTTTGGGCACAC